>JAGTTD010000001.1:18673951-19873951 GCA_018398585.1 Simmondsia chinensis | reverse complement strand
CAATAAAAACAATTGTGATATAAATTTAGTTCTGATTTTGTGATCAGAAATTCAATTCTGAGTTTTGAATTGAATTGGTGGCGGTTACTGCAGTATTGATTAGAAGTGCCTGGGAGTTGCTTTCGGTTGGGATAAATTGATTAAAATTGATCACATTACATTGAGGAAAGTATAATTGATCAGTCTTGGTGAATACATTCAACATCAAAGCCGATTTGGATTGAATTCAGAAGAATCGGATCAAGTAGCAGATACTGAAATTCTATGAGAACATAATTGATTTTGATCAAATCTTCATTTGATCGGTTGAAGAAGAAGCTTAAATTGAGCCAATTGATCCACATTTCACTTGATCATCCTCAAAAGATCAGAAACCACCTGATTGGAGCATCGTTCAGATTTCACAACTCAGAAATTGTGATTGTGGCGAAAATTGTCAGTATAGGCGAAAATCAGACAACATTTTTTAGCTCCGTAAGTGTTGAATCCGATTTCGTTTTTGAAGATTGCTTTGAGTATTGTGTTGAGGACTGGATTGTGAGTTAGATTCGAGCCTAATTCAGAAGTATAAGTCAAATTACTCGATTAAACGACCCTGTCAGAAGTCGCTCGAGGTTAGGGTTTGTTAGAAGTTCTGTTCGAAATTTATCAGTTAGGGTTTATATTTGTTGGCGATCGAGGTACTGATAACCAGTGCTTGTTTGTGCGAACGAAGAAGTAGAACTTCTTTAAGCAATCGATTGTTGAAGAGTTACGAAACAAGTTTTACATTTCTGTGATTTTCGAACCTGCATTTCTGCTGTCCAGATCGATTTTGCTGTTCAGTACAAAAATGGTCGATGATAGCTCTTGTCAATCAGCGATGAGTGGTTATTTTGAGGAAATGAAGCTAATATTCAGAGAGGAACGTGAGAGGTTGTTGCTGGAAATTAAGCTGGCATTCAATCGAGTGTGTCAACAAAATGCGAATCAGCCTTGTTCAACTCATCAGTCTGATTGTGCGGGTGTTCTTGATACAAACGAGTTTCCGGAGCTAGTGGATAGCATTACACAGCAAAAGTTCAATGTCGAGCAAAAGGAGGAAGTGGAATCCGTTGTTGTTGAAGATGAATTCGACCACGACAATGCCGAATTTGATGAACACAAGTTAGACGAATCTGAGTCTGAACAGGATGACCCTTATGAAGACTCTTCACTGGAATTAGAGTACCTTGATGATGTTGAGGCACAATTTGACATGCATCCGGAATGAGAATATGATTCGCATGTCAAAAGAATGATTAAGAAAGCAAAGTGTAAATAGAAGAGGAGTCTTCTGAGTGTAGCGTTGAAGGAATTTGAGGGTAAAAAGAAGTTGTCCAAGCCAAAATTGAAGCGTGTGGCTATGTTTCAGCATGACTTGCCTTATGATCAGCAAAAACTTAATCGAGAGGCTGACCTTACCGAGGTATATGCTGGCACACAAGCTACGGATGGCACACAAGGAGTTAAGACTCGAATGGGAGCTGATGGAGGCAATTTAGCTACAGCCGTTCAACCAGAAGTGTCCTATGATGCTGTGGTTGGTGCACAAGAGTTTGTCACGCTTGATCAGGTGAAGGAATTGCTCAAGCATTTACAAATACGATCAAAGGAACGCTGGGTCTCGAGGTTCCAGCAAATGCACTTGGAAAATCAGAAATTGTTTGGTGTTGGTAGTGATGTAATTGATGTTTCGTAAGGATCCGGGAATAGAGAAATAGAGTGTTCAAATGTACACTCATACGACGACGTGCCTCCTGATCCGGGAGAAGATTTTCAAGTTTATACGAGGTTGAAAAGGTTTGATTCTCTGTTGAAAAGAACTAATCAAGCTGCACGAGTACGTTTTAAGGTTCAACAAAGGCGAAGCAAGGTTGTTGAACAAGCAATTGAGTTGTTACAAGTGTATAACTACTGTAACATGCTGAAACCGATTTCAGATCAGTCCAGAAGCTTTCTAGCAGATGTTTTAACTGATGTGTTGGATGTTGGAAGCTTCCTTGATCCGGGAAGGACTGATTTACAAGAGTTTGGAGGAGCTAAGCATTCGTTGCTACTGTGTGATGTTGATGAATGCAACGACATTACAAACATTGGTGGAAAAATGTTAGAGGTCGTGAGTTATTGCGAAGTTAAAGTCCAAGCTGCTTGTGATGATAGGAATTATACATGTTACAAGCTAAATGATCTGGATAAACTGGGACTGAATGGACCTGATCTGGTGCATAAACCGTGTGTGTTGAGGGTGGTCGGCAGTGGTGTTTCGGAATGGAAAAATCATATGCATAAGCTTCAATACCTTCTCAATGTTTGGATAGAAAAGATTAATGCGACACCAAGAATAAATCTAGCTGAAATTGGAGTGTACATCAACAGCCCAAAGGGAGCAGAACATCTCAGATTTTGAAGGAGTTGTTGGCTAAAATCTGTCCAAAAGACTTGCATCGGGTTTCCATTACAGAGCTTCTGAGTTTTGCAGCAAACCAACAAGTGCATTTGAGAAGCAATCAAGTTTTGGCTGAGTTGGGTCTGAGATGGTATTGTAAATGGATGTTTAAGCAATACAAAATTTGGATTAAATCCAAGATGAAGGGATGGCTACTGCATTGTCACATATTTGCATTGTGTTTGGCCACCTTGATCAAGAATTGGGTTTATTCTGCTGAGCTTGTGCATCCTGCAGCATTTTTGGTGCATTTGGGAAGCAAACATGGATTTATTGAGCATGTCATGAGTTGGGCTAGTAGGTGGTTGTGTGAGTTGAAAAAGTTGGAAAACATTGCAGCAGAGCATGATAAATCAGCAAGGCATCAAGTTCCAGTGGCTAATATGCATTTTCGGCATGCCGATCGGCAAGTCCGGCATGATTTATTACCTCATTTGAGTAGAGTTGTGAAATATCCAAGTGCAAGTTCTTGTGATAAGCCTCCTACTGATTCGGGAAAGGTAGATCATGTTTATAACAAGTTGAAATTCGAGGCTGATTGGGAGAAAAGGGTAAACCGAGCTGCTATCTATCATTACGAGTTGCATCTGGGTTGCATTGCTTCATTTTTGAGTTCTGCAGCCCGACGTGTGAAGTTGGGAAGTAATCAAGTGTTTGTTGAGTTTGGTCTAAGCTGGTATTGTGAATGGATGTTTGAACAATACAAATTTTGGATAAGATTCAAAATGAAAGAGTTACAGCTGCAACTTAATGGGATTCCAATGTCTTGGGTTGCCTTGATCAAGAGTTTGGGCTGTTGGAGCTGCAATGGGAAATGTTTACAAGCCGAATTTGATGCGTGGTTCTCTTGGTTTGAGTTTGGAAGGCCTCCCGAGATGCTCAAGGACTTCATATGCAATTTAATTGAGACAAAGATACACGAACTCAGTAATGTAGCTTACTACATGCATAAAAACAGAATTGTATCTGCAATTGGGGAATTTCAGCAGCAAATCTGGGTTTTGAGCCGTGTTAACTACAACAAGAGAGGTTCGAAATGTGTTGGTGATGTTTGGTTCGAACAGGGCAAGCCTTTTGAAGAGCACTACTCATTCAAATGCAAGCATTGTGCCAAACAAGAATCACATTCACGTACCTGCTGCATTTCAATCACTACATCATTGAAGCCGATACTCTTATCTGCAGAATGTCTTCATTGCAATTAGAGTCCTTCATTGTTATAACTCTCTTCTATTCTTGAGACAAGAATATTTTCAAGGGAAAGGGAATGTTATGAACTGTGAATTCCGAGCTTTGGCTTTAGTTGTCTGCTGTTGTGCTGCAAGATGTTAGTTGCTGTTGGTTGTGCTGTTACTGAACTGCTGCTGCATTGAGGTTGTTACATTGCTTATGTTAGTTGTATTAGTTAGTTGGCATTGTAATAAGTGAGCTCTAGTGATATGTGCTTAGGAGGTCAATGCCCGATCAATGTTGGCGGCTAATTAGTTGTTGATGGTTAAAGTCGGTTAATCTTAGTGGTTAGATGCAATGTATTAGGCTCATGTCATGTAAGTGGTATAAATAAGGGGTATTAGCTTGTAATCCATAACTTTGATAATGAAGCCAAACGAGGCATAGGAAAGATTTAAATTGCACTTATGACCAGGTACATAAGGATGATGACACTTAAAACAGCAGGGTCGAGGCTCCTTCTCGATGTTTCGTGGATCTTGACATTCATCTACCCCTTTGTTATAACCCAACCGTCTGTGCACGTATGGGACCGTCTGTGTCCTCCCAGGGCCCAGCACCTTCCTATGGGTCCGTGACAAGGTCCGGTGGGGCAAAGTCAGGCCCAGCAGCTTTCTCTGGCTCCAACGCCCCAAGGCACGAGCCCGGTTAGTGTTACAAGTGCAGGGCGCGTTATTTCCCTGGGCACGTTTGCAAGCCTAAGCAGCTCCAAAGCATGGAGGGGCAAGAAGAAGTGGAGAAGAACAAGAGGAAGATGTACAGGAGGAAGAAGAGGCTCAAGAAGAGGAAATGGGAGTGATGGAGATCTCCCTTAATGCTCTCTCAGGGCGCATTACTCACAACACCATGTGCCTAAGGGGACCCATCAAGAAACGGGCTGTTACAGTCCTTATTGACAGTGGGAGTACTAATAGCTTCTTGGGTGCAGCCGTAGTCCGTGGGCTAAGGCTAGAAACAGTGCCAACGTTGGTGATGACTGTCACTGTAGCTATTGGTGAGAGCCTCATGAGCTACCAAAAATGCACGTGAGTCAAGTGGAAGGTCCAAGGCACCACTTTCACTGATGACCTACGTGTGTTAGAGCTACGTGGTAGCGACATGGTTTTAGGGGTTGATTGGCTACAACGTTATGGGCCTGTAACCATTGACTTCACAAACCTTCATTTCTCTTGCTTCAAGGAAGGCAAAGTGATTCAGTTGCAAGGCATGGCTAAGCAAGCAACCTTGCACTCCATAGCTGAGCGTGGCATCACCCGATTCTTAAGGAAGCAAGCAAGCTGTGTATTAGGCCATCTCTTTATGGCCACCGGAGTAGAAGAATCTGAAGCTGAGTTGCATCCAGACATAGCGCACTTGTTGCGCCACTCTGAGGATGTGTTTGACATCCCAAAAGGGTTGCCCCCGCCTTGCACCCATGATCATGGCATCCCTACGCTGCCAGGGGCCAAACTGGTTAACATTAGGCCCTACCGGTATCCTCACCATCAAAAAGATGAGATAGAAAAGCAGGTAGAGGAGATGCTCAAGACCTCTATCATTCAGCCCAGTCGGAGCCCGTTTGCTTCACCTGTTCTCTTAGTCAAAAAGAAGGACGGCACCTACTGCTTTTGCGTTGATTATCGCCAGCTCAACCAGATCACTGTCAAGGACAAATTTTCCATTCCGGCTATTGATGATCTCTTAGATGAGCTCCAAGGCGCAGCGGTTTTCTCCAAAATATACCTCCGGGCCGGTTACCATCAGATCCGGGTCACAAATGAGGATCTCCACAAGATAGCCTTCCGCACCCACCAAGGGCATTATGAGTTCCGTGTCATGCCCTTTGGGCTCACCAATGCCCTAGCCACGTTCCAAGCCTTAATGAATGAGGTTTTCGCCCCATTCCTAAGGAAGTTCGTTTTGGTATTCTTTGATCACATCTTGATATATAGCCCGGAGATGGAGGCGAACTTGCAACACTTGACAATGGTCCTGGTCACACTCCGTACCCATAAGCTGTACGCCAAACGCAGCAAATGCACGTTCGGATAGGACCATGTTGAGTACTTGGGGCATATCATTTCACAGGAGGGTGTGGCCACTGATGCCGCTAAGATAGAGGCCATGAGAGATTGGCCCGTGCCAACCAGTGTCAAAAGCCTCTGTGGGTTCCTTGGACTCACAAGGTAGTATCGGAAGTTCATCAAGGGGTACGGAACTATGAGCAAGCCCTTAACAAGCCTCCTCAAGAAAGGAGCCTTTCTTTGGAACAATGCCGCTCAAGTTGCAGTTGAGTCCTTGAAGTCAGCCATGATGACAGCGCTCGTACTGGCCCTGCCTAACTTTAGCAAACCATTTGTATTAGAGACTAACGCTTGTGATGTGGGAATTGGAGCCGTTTTGACTCAGAAAGGTAGGCCCTTGGCTTATCTCAGCCAGGCCCTCAGCCCACGCCACTTGGGCTTGTCCGTGTATGAGAAGGAGCTCATGGCCGTGATCATGGCCATCCAAAAATGGAGGCATTACCTCCAAGACAATCATTTCACCATCAAGACTGATCACTCTAGCATGCGCCACCTCCTGGACCAGCGCATCAGCACTAGGCTACAGTAAAAGGGGGTCTCCAAGCTAATGGGCCTCAGCTACAGTATTCAGTATCGCAAGGGGGCTGAGAACCGTGCCGCAGATGCCTTATCAAGGCACAGTGAAGGATCGGACCAGAGAACGCTGTCACAGCTGACCGCTGTCACTCCACTTTGGGTGCGTGAGGTTAGCAACAGTTATGAGGGTGACGCTCAAGCCTCCCAACTCCTTGCACAGCTGGCCCTTGATCCCAAGGGGCAACCTCCATTCTCTCTTGAGCAAGGAATCTTCCGTTACAAGGGGCGCATCTATGTGGGTGAAGGCGCAGCAGTAAAAGACAAAGTCTTGCACGCCCTTCATGATTCTCCAGTGGGGGGTCACTCAGGGATAACTGGCACCTTGATGAGAATCAAGAGCATGTTCTACTGGCCCAAGCTTAAAGACAGTGTTCAAGAATGGGTGCGTAGCTGTGATGTTTGTCAGCGCACTAAAGGGGAACATGCGCCCTACCCCGGCCTACTTCAGCCTCTGCCTGTGCCAGATCAAGCCTGGGCTAGTATCAGCCTGGACTTCATTGAAGGCCTTCCAAGGTCTCAAGGGAAAGACGTGATCCTTGTTGTGGTGGACCGATTCACCAAGTATGCCCATTTCCTAACCTTGGCACATCCCTACACAGCAACAAGAGTGGCCCAACTCTTCTTGGACCACATCTATCGTTTACATGGGTTGCCAAAGGACATAGTCTCAGATAGGGACTCTTCCTTCTTAAGCTTGTTTTGGAAAGAACTTATGCACCTTGCTGAAGTGGATTTACATATGAGTAGCTCTTATCACCCATAATCAGATGGGCAAACGGAGAGAGTTAATCAATGCCTTGAGAATTACCTTCGTGCCATGATTTTCCTCAAACCCAAGCTGCGGGCTCAATGGATGCCTTTAGCGGAGTTTTGGTACACTACCAATTATCACTCCTCATTGAAGACTTCACCGTTCCGGACCATGTATGGATATGAACCACCCCTCCTAGCTGGGGACGTGCCATGCCACTTCACCTCCCCTGATGTGGAGGACTTTATCACAGAACGGGGCAACATGATCAACATTCTCAAGGAGAATTTGAATGCAACTTAGCACCGTTACAAGCAAATGGCAGATTTAAAGAGGACTGAATGCACATTTGAAGTAGGGGACTTAGTCTACCTCAAGCTTCCGCCCTACCGTCAAACTTCCTTGGCTCTAAGGAAGAATTTGAAGCTGGCAGCCCGCTATTACGGTCCATTTCCAGTCTTAGCCAAGATTGGAACGGTTGCTTACAAGCTTGGCTTACCACAAGGGACCCAGATTCACCCAGTCTTTCATGTATCCAGGCTCAAAAAGAAGATTGGGCAACGGGCACAAGTCAGTAACGAGCTTCCACATTGTGATTTGGAAGGTGACCCTGAAGTAACACCTCAAGAAGTGCTCCAGCACCGTACTGTGACAAGAGACAAGAAGAAGGTTGCTCAAGTGTTGATCCGGTGGAAGAACCTGGCAGAGGAGACTTGGGAAGATTGGGCCTTTTTTCGTAAACAGTTCCCTCACTTCAATCCTTGAGGACAAGGATTGCTTCATGGGGAGGCAATGTCACGGGTCCGGCACTGGTTCGGTCCAGAGGCTTGTCATGACAGTGTCATGGACCGGCCCGGGTACGCGCCAGCGCTTGTCATGACATTGTCATGGGTCGCGAGCGATTATGTTCAGGTCCAGCCCTTTGCTTATTTTGACACCCGATTAAGTCTAGGACACATTGGGTATTAATTTAAACAAAGGGACACGTTGGGAATTATTAAAATTGTAATGGAATAATCTGGAATTCTCTAGAATTGGTTGTAACTAACTCCGCTCCCCCCTTTCCCGCCGTTTTGAAGGACGGTTATTTCCCGCCTCTTCATTTGAATAATTGTAAGCAGTTATAAATAAGGGAGCTCATACTTGTATTGATCATCCAATCAAAAATAATGAAAAACCTCTCTTAACCCGTCTCAACTCTATCTCTCTTTTCTCATCTTAATTCTTCCTTTCCTCATCTTAATTCTTCAAAATTCTCTCAACCTCTAGATTCATTGATCATCCTTGATCCCTGAATTTAGGTCACGAAATCAAGAACGTGACATAAGGCTAGGAAGTGTAATCAATCCCAAGACTTGAGAAAATATTCGTTTAACCTCTCGAGAGCAAACATAATATATGATTGGCTCAAGACAAACAACAAACTTAAAAGTCAAAGGGATACACAGGAAACTTGATCCTAATTCCTTTGTAAGTGGCATGATTCTTTCACCCACTTAACAAAAAACTATGTCGTCTTTAGAAACATAGTCCAGGATGCCATTTAGGTAAGGGAACTTATTTTCCTAAAGAAGGACCATGGGTGTGGATAAAAACCCATTCTTGTGTCCTTTCAAGTTAACGTGATTGAAACCATTGCTAGGAAAGATCGAAACCATGCCCCTGCCAACCACTTGCATTGTAACAGGAAAGCAATGGTATTGAATGGCATCCATAAGGCAAGGATTGTGAACCGCCTATTTAACAGGTTAGTCATAGACAGAACAATAAGATTCTCAGACCCTGGGTGTGCATTGGAGGATGAGATATGTCGTTGGCATATAACAGAGCTTCATACTATCAACTAGTGTACAGTTTCCAAAAACCTACTAATAAGTCTCCACAATAATAGACCATTCCATTGCCAGTAGCTAAAGAGCTGGATATGGAAATTGGCTACACCTCAGAATAAGCTATAGGTTTGCAAGGTCAAGAGAGGGTATCTCAAGATTGGAAAAAGTCTCTTATGAGGTATTTCGTAACTGTTGTAGCGAGATATCGAGAGTAATGAGAAAACTAAGGCCCCTCCCAAACTACATCTAACATTTGGACCCTCTTATGGAAATTAAGATGCCATTCGAGAAGTTCCCATTCTATGAGCAAATAAGGGATCCTTCCCCTAATCAATTGATCATGAGAAAGGGACATCCCAAGAGAAATTCAACATACCACCTCATGAGAGTGTAGTTTAACCAGGATCCACAACAACCAGGGCAAAACCCTCAAGAGTTCGTTTTGGTAACATATGGAGGAGGAACCAACCTCAATAAGGGAACATCGAATCTTCCAAACTTACCATAACCTAGAAAAGAAAGATGTTACGAAAGAAAGAACCAAAGAGGAGAGCTTAGCTTGACTCTTGGTTGATCAAAGATTCTGTAGGAAAGGACTCTAACCATGAAAATATAGAAATTAGTGGCCAAAGCCTATGGATCTCAAATATCCAAAAGGTAAGACAAGTATGAGGGCTACGAAGGCTAAGAACAAGCCACGCAGGAAGCTCGAGAGATGGGCTAGTCTCTCGTATTCAGAAGGTGATGAGTCTTAATGGAAGCAATTTGCCAAGGACTCATGAGCCAATAAGTTGTTTGATGATGATCAAGACTATAGCATATTGAGACTGATCAGAATCATAGAGAATGACTTCCACGCAGAAGATTACCCCAAACCAGTGGAGGAGTCTAATGTTCAAGAGGTTTGATGTAAGGACCAGCCCTAATACTAGAACATGCATATTGATAATGCTCTTGAGAAAGAGACTGATCAAAAGTTTTGCATTCAGTTTAGGTCAGTGCCTAAACAAGCTGAAGTTAGCACCCCATTGCTTCTTTCCCTGGAGTTCATGGCAAGAGAGGCCTAAGATAGCCTCGAGGGAGATGTGGACTTAAGTCTCCTTTTGGTCACCAAAGTGGCTAAAAATAGATCTTAGTTACTAAACTCCTAATTAAAGTCCATTTTAGTCACCTAAGTAATTTAAAATGGTCAAATTGGTTACTCAAGTTAAATTTTGGAAGACTTAGTCACCCAACTCGTAATAAAAGTATCGTTTAGTCACCGAAATGGTTTAAAATGGACAAGTTGATCACATAAGTAATACTTTGGAAAATTTTATTACCCAACTTTAAATAACAACTCATTTTGGTCATTAAATTGATTTAAAAACGATAAAAAAATTATCATCTAAATGAAAAACAACTAAGTTAATTATGTTTTTGACTTATATTGATTTTTTTTTTCAAAGTTTATATTTTATTTGGAACAATTGAATGCACATCTGGCTGTTGATGTTAGGTAAAAATTAAAATATTGTAAACTAATTTTGACATTATACAAAACTTGATAAAGTATTCTAAAAGAATGAGAATTCAAAGATTTTTTAGAAAAAAACAAGAATCAATCAATGATAGGTGCATTAAAAATTATGAAAATTAATTGGTTATAAAATAATTTTTTTAAATCTTTCATTAATTCTCATGTAAAAAAAATATTTTCTAATGTTTAAAGCATTTGGTATTCCTTCGTTCTCATTATATTATTTTCTAATATTTTATTTAATAAAATTATCAATTAGGTACCTTCATATAATTTATCACCTAGGTACCCTAATGTATAAATATATACAATAGAATACCTTGATGTTTAAACATTTTATCACGTAGGTACCTTAAAGTTTTAAAATTTTATTCATCAAGCAATCTTTTGTCAAAATATGATAGATTTCTGTTGGAAAATTCTAAAATATAACATGATTCTGATCGTATGGTATATTTATTAGAATTTAATGATTTTTGGCCAAACAATTTTGACATGACACCTAACTTCGGAATTCCAAATTTATCCTCATTATTTTTAATGCACTTGACATTTATTGATTCTTGTTTTTTTCCCCCTAAATATTCCTTCAATTCTCATTTTTTTAGATTATTTTATCCAGTTTTATTTAATGTTAAAATTAGTGCATAATCTTTTAATTTTTAACTAACATCAATTGCCAGATGTGCACCAATTTGTTACAAATAAAACATAGTCTTTGATAAGAAAATACGAGGACCAATGAAATAACTAAGTCAAAAACATAATTTAGTTATTCTTATTTGTATGATAAATTTTTTATCATTTTTAAATTACTTGAGGGATGAAAATGAGTTTTTATCTACAGTTGGAAGATAAAATTTTCTAAACTATTACTTGGGTGACCAACTTGTCTATTTTAAACCTTTTAAGTGACTAAATGAAACTTCTATCACGAGTTTAGCCTTCCAAAATTTAACTTGGCTGACCAATTTGTCCATTTTAAATCACTTGGGTGACTAAAATGACTTTTAAAGGGAGTTTGACGATTACATCTTCCAAAATTTAATTTAGGTGACTCAAAGATCCATTTTTGACCACTTTGGTGACCAAAAAGGGACTTAAGTCTGATGGTAGCATATGAAGTATCCCAAGTGGAGCTGGTGGCTGAAGTGGCAGCCCTTGATGGTACTCCTTTATCTTTAAAGTTAAATCTCCAACATCCATATTAACTGATGGCCATCCTGTCATAATAAAGATGATGTTTGAGGGGCCTGCTATAGCCAATGAACACATTAAGCCCTTATACATCAAGGCGAAGTTTAATGGCATTATGGTGAACAGGGTCTTAGTGGGTAATAGTGCGGCCATCAACATCTTGCCTTCATACATATTGGGGTCATCGGCAAGTGTCGAGATGACTTAATAACTTCTAATGTGGCAATTTATGGCTTTTCTGGGGCCACTACCAAGTTCGAAGAGGTCATCCAGATTGAGTTAAATATTGGCACTCTGAGTAAACTAACAACCTTATTTGTGGTGGATACTACCTCAAGTTATAATGCGTTACTTGGGAGAGATTGGCTACATACTTACTATTATATTACATCTTCACTTCACCAGCTGAAACCATGACAAGTATGAGATTGTTATGGCAGATGGCATGCCATTTATAGCTTGATCCAACTTTGTTGAGGCAAATTTCTATGAGGATGGTGCGAGACCACCAATAGTAATAAGGAACAATCCTCACGAACCCCAACAATAAGTTATGATACCCATCTTTGAGAGCCCACTCACTGAGGTTGAAATAGAACAAATTGAGGCAGTCACATGACTCAGACTTTTGGGGATACATAAAAGCCCTCCTTAATGAGAGGACATACAAGGCTCACATTATACCTTAGGGAGGGAAGCCAAGCCTTCCCAATAAAGGCCCAAAAGGCCATTTCCTAAGCCATTGTAGAGCTAGTGGAGTCGTATGCTCAGGATTAACTATGGGCTAAATAGCCATTTACCTTGAGAAATGGCTATGAGGTCCAAATGCTACAGGAGAAAGAGTTGGAGTTGTTAGACTTGAGTGTAGCACTAGCCAAAATAGAGGACTTGAGAGCAGAAGTGCAAGACCCTCTCTTTGAAGTCAACTTGAGCTCAGAAGAGAACCCAGGACCAACATATGTGAGTGCTCTACTTTCTTAAGAATAGAGGAAGCAACATGAAATCTTGCTCCTTAAATTCAAGGATTGGTTTTCCTGGGATCATGATGCGATGCTTGGCTTAGAAAGAAAGCTGGCTGAGTATGAACTACCCATTAAGCCAGGCTCGAGGCTCACTATTTAGGCCTAGAGAAGGATGTCCTTAAAAGTTATAAATTTGGTTAAAGAGGAAATTGAGAGACTCTTGAAAGCCAAATTCATTCGGATAGCTAGATATGTTAAATGGCTAACTAACATTGTTCCTTTTATAAAAAAGAACAGCAAAATCAAAGTCTGTATTAACTTTAGAGACTTGAATGCAACCACGCCAAAGGATGAAAATCTCATGCCCATTGTTGATGTTCTCATTGATTCAGCCTCGAGGCATGAGGTTTTGTCTTTTATGGATGCAAAGGGGCGGACTCCTTGCAAACGCGTTAAGAACTCCAAAGGGATGTCATCCATGGGAACAAAGATGGAAAGGCAGTGGGTAATTTGGGTCATTGTTATGGTGTGAAAATCTAAGTTCTAAAGAAAAAGTGTTATGAAGCAAAGAATTAGCAAGAATAGCAAGTTCTTTGAAGCTGAGAGCAGGTGGTGAGCACTTGATTGCAAGAGAGGGAGAGAGAGAGCATAGAGCAAAAGGTGAGAAATTTCGAAGCCCAAACTATTATATTCATAGATGGCCAAAGGGGGCATTTGTTCACACCCTGAATTCGAGGGAGTTGGGACGACACCGTTCAGAGATAAAAGGAAATATGTTTGCCACGTGCGGCAATGCTCGAGGCATACTTGGCCTTTTAGAACAGAGATAATGGTGTCTCGAGCCCAGTTTCCTTATGAGTTAAGAATCCTTTAAAAGGTGAAGGCCTCTCAAGATGGTTGGATGGAGGAAAAGAGGCTTGAGCTTGAGGGACCACCCAGAAGGCTATAAGAAAGAAGTTTCCCAAGCTCGAGGCAGTTATTTGGAGTGCATATCAAGGAATGTATCTCTCAAGCATATCCAGAAGGAATCAGATGAATGTAGGGCATTTAGAAGAAGCTTGAGCACATTTTTCAAGGCACGGTCAATGCTAATTCAACACAGCAAAGAAGAGTTAGGGCAAATGTGAAGCAAATATGCTAAGTATTTAGGATGCATGAGTTTGTTTTAGTTCTATAAATAAGAGGCATTGTTTTCATTATAAATTGTCAACCACCATCATACAAAATTTCTTCAAGTTTTCTTTATAGCCCACTTGCGCTTTATTCTTAGGAGTAGCGCTAACTTAGCCTAGCGTAGCTTGTACTCGTTTTGCTTTCTTTGAGGCAATACAGTCTTTGAGTTTTAGGTATGAACTCTCTATTTAATATGTTCCCAGAATCAACGAGTTGAGATTTGAGCCATTAGTTTAAAGCTTTGAAGGCCAAGCCCCGAGCTTGAGTGTAGTGGTCTTAATGCTGGTGTCACTGCTTGATAAGTCAAGTGAATTTAAGACTGAGTTAGAGTTTTAGAGCTTTAATAGCCAAGGATAGACCTTGATTACATTGGTCCTAGTTTAGTGATCCGAATATGGTTTGCTCCACCTAAATCTTGTCAAATTCTAACTCATTCGAGTTATTGCAAGTCAAGGGTGCTAGTCACGAAAACACGATTGACTCGGGCTTGTAAGCGAACTATTGAGCTCTTAAGTTTGTTTCCACCCCAGTTCCCAACTTTTAAGTATGCGAGGTAAGATGTCTGTGAACTCAGCTCCGTCACCCCAACTGCCACTTGAGCCAGGTAGTACCATATCATTATTGCAAATTGAAGTTGGATTTACCAAAAGCATCAACCCTCTTCTAAGGTGATTGATTGAGGTCAAATACGTGCTGTTTGTAAATTAGGCTCACTTTTGAGTCGCTACGAGTCCCCTTTGTGCATGTTTTGTTGATTTTGTACTTAGGGCAACCATACACACCCCAAACAGACAAAAGGAGCAAACACCATGGTTACTCATTGGCTGGTGGGAGGCCTATGATTAGGGATTTCCATGTTGTCAATGGATAAAGTCTACCAACTCACCTCAAGGAAGGCTAACCTAGTCTCAAAGGCAGCTTGGCTAGTTTTGATCTAATATAATCTTGAAACTGATCCTGCTCATACTAGGAAATTCTTTCAAATTCTATTGCCCATTAGTTGACATAGATAAGTCTAATAGAGATTTTTTTTCCTTAAAATTAGGTGGCTAGTCTAGTAGATTATGCATGCTCACATGAAATAAAATATGTAAACCTAAAGGTGCAGGAGGTCTAGTGTCTATAATATAGGGGGTAGCTTGTTAGACGGGTAACTTATACAAATAATAAATTGACTAACTATAAACCCTACAAGCCATATACGTGCTACAAGCCATGTACGTGCTACAAGCCATGTACGTGCTACAAGCCATGTACGTGTTACAAGCCCTGTACGTGTTACAAGCCATGTACCTGTGACATGCCATGTAGATGTTACCAGCTTTATAAGTGTTACAAGTCTTGTACGTATTACAAGCCCTGTACCTGTTACATGCCCTATACCTGTTACAAGTCATGTACGTGTTACAAACCATGTACCTTGTTTATAATATAGGGTAGCTTACTAGGTAAGCAATTTACACTGAGAATAATTATATAAATTGGCTAGTTATAGAAAGAGTGAAGGTTATACCTATTTTAAGTTACACACCTGGTGCTTACATGCCAGGTACTTACACACCCCGTACTTACACTCCCAATACTTACACGCTTAGTACTTACACACCCAATACTTACACACCTGGTACCTATAGACCCGGTGCTATAAATATAATAAGTAAGTAATTACTATATAAAATAGGATAATAAACTAATAAATTAGAAAATTGGACTCAAAAATACCAAATAAGCCAATTACTCAAGAAAATGACTCATGGTGAAAAGAGAAAAGTCTACCTCATCTACGAGAGGGGGTGGATGTGTAAAACAAAGAAGGAAGGGGAGGGAAAGGAAGATAAGGATGGAAATATTATAAAGAAGGGAAAAAGCATAGGAGAAGAGGGGGGATTCATAGATGAATAACTACACGCCTCCCACCTTCATCCTCTTCCACAATTTCTTAGGTGAAGCACTAATCGTTCGAACCTTCCATTCTTCTTACGCTAAGTATTTTATGGTTATTTTACATGTTACTTTGTTTATTATTCGTCTTTATTACCATTAATTCGGATTTATATTGACTTGAGCGTCGGAGGAATCCCTAGTGAGTTATCTCATGGGCCCCTCTAATTGTTTGTTTAATCCTGTAGGAAATATCAAGTTGGGCTTGTAGCTAGAGTTTGAATCCAGCTCATCCTAGCGAACCCCACCTCATACATAACTCAAATATGATGAATAAACACACCGAGCCAAACATCATAAACACATTGGCGCTATCTATGGAAAGGATCAAAAGCGCACGCCTAGCTTGGTATTTCTTGTAATATTCAAATGTTTTATCATTAGGTGGGTCAATTGGAAACATTATTTGGTCTCTTTGGCATTTTTTTTCTAGTAAAAACAAGCCTACTAATGAAGGATTAAGGCATAGTGATAAATGAATAAGAATTGAGGCGTGAGTGAGGCATTAGGTATTTTGTAATAGAATATGGTCAAAATTTGATTGAATCTGTGTTGCAAATATGATTTAAGGTTGTGGAATATTAGGATTAGTATTGTTGACTCATGTTACTGTGGTGAGTTAATTTTCAACATTTTTTAGTCTCTTTTATATTTTTTCTGATAAGAACAAGCTTACTAAGGCAAAAGTAACCAAAGAAGTTCCCTAATATCCTTAAATGTACAAAGAGATTTGCTTAAATAAAAGCCAAGTACTTTTACATTCCTTCTCACTGCTTTTAGGCATCCTTGAATATACAAAGAGATATGCTTGGGTGAAATCAAGTATTATTATATACTTTTTACCTCTTTTCTAAATTTTCATTGTCAAAAATGTGAAAAATCATCATAGTTGCGTAGAACTCTTCAACAGCTTCGTTTTTACATGAAATTTGATATGTAACTCTTCGCGGATTGAAAGTTATTCCTGATTTAAGTCATAGGGTCAAGTTATATAGCGATCAACACAGTAAAAAAAGGCCCACCTCGTCTTGCTTATCCTTTCCTTTGTCGAAAATAGGAGAAATTATAATGTTTGGGTAGAGCTATTCGGGAGCTTCATTTTGATATGTGACTCGCTCTATAACTCCTTACGGACAAAAACGTTATAGCCATTTAAAGTTACGAGATACTTTGTACATTTAAAAAAATTAATAAATAAATAGATAAATAAACTTTGACCATCCTAACGACTTTGACCACCATCATCAACATTTCAACCACTATCAGCACCACGCCTCCCCCACCACCACTAGTGTTTACACCCCATACTTGAGGGAGTTGGGACGATGCTGTTTTGGAGCAAACTACCACACGCTTGTCACTTGAGGCCATCCTCACGGGAAATAGGGCCTTTAGGTGCTAATGTAATAGCGTCTTGAGCCCAGCTGCTTGAGGAGTTTAAAGCCTTATTGGGTATCAGCCACTTGAGGCTCGAGATGGTTGGGGAGTAAAAGAAGCTTGATTCAAGGGACTTCCTAGAAGGCTACAAGACAGGTGGTTTCCAAGTTCGAAGCTGTTACTTGGAGCGCAATTTAAGAGTTGTAAGCCTTAAGCCTATCCAACAGAACGTAAGGCTTCTAGAAGAAACTCTAGCTGAAAAAGAGGACTTGGGCTTCTAGAACGATGCTCGAGCACCCAACTTAGGACACGTTCACTGCTCATTCACATGCCAAAGGAGCTTCGAGGCCAATGTGGGAAGGAAATTTCGTGGAATTAGGGAGCATTAGTTATTTCCTTTTTCTATAAATAAGAGACACAATTGTAGTTATAGTGTCCAACACCACTCATACAAACTTCTTCAAGTTTCTTTACCGCACACTTGTGCTTTTTAAGTAGGATTAGTGCAACTCAGCCTAAGGTAGCATAGATCTTTGCTGTACTCGCTTCCATCAGAGTAATACAAGTCTTCGGGTTTCAAATATGAACTCTGTATTTTAATCTACTCCTAAAATCAAAAGTTAGATTTGAGGCTTTAGTTTAAGGCTTTGACGGCCAAGGCTTGACCTTCATTACATTAGTCTTAACACTATTGTCAGTGCTTAATAAATCATATGAACTTAGGTTTGCATTATTTTTCAAGGGCTTTGACAGCCAAGGCTTGACCATGATTGTGTTGGTCTTCATCCAGTCACTAAATACAGTTTGCTCCACTTTAATCCTATTAGACTCTGACTCAATTGAGTTATTAAAGTCAACGGTGCTAGGCCTAATACTCTGACTGACTCGGGCTTGTAAGTGGACTGTCGAGCTCTTGAGTTTGTGTCCACCTCAGTTCTTGAATTTTAAGTGTACGAGGAAAGGTGTCTGTGGGCCCTGCTCCATCACTATAACTGCTATTTTTGTTAGGCCATATCCATTTTAATTTTCTGTCAACTTATACATTAAAAAATCCACAAAAAAATATGTCTCCTTAATTGGAGCATAGGCAAAATCCACGTGTTCATTAAACGAAGTTGGATACACTAAAAGCATCACCCATTTTCTCTGAAATGGTGAGTGGTTGAGGTCAAAGATGTGTGATCTAGAATTTAGGCTTACTCCCTAGTCGCGGTGAGTTCCGTTTGCATGTTTGTTTGAATTTGTATTCACAGCGACCACATTCACATACTTAACAGACAAACAAAGTAAATGAGCCTTTTGGTGAACAATGTGGGATTATCATAATATAATCTCAAACCATTCAGCAACGGTCAGAACAAGGAGATCTAGGGCTCTTGAACTTGGTAACTAGAAGGCCTAGCCTTAATTGGGTCCCTATTTGAGCACCCTCTAGAACAAAATCCTATATCACGAGGGGATGAGACCAGTCACAACCGCGGCAATGAAAGTGGAGGTGACAAAGATATCCTTGAAGACAAGTGTATTAGGCTTGATGGCTATTCTTGCAAGAGTTTTATGGCCATGCTCAAATGTTGTATAGAGCTCATTGATCAAAGGATTGAAAAAGTCCTGAAAAAGTTCTATGAAAAACAACGTGCTAAAATAGAACACACTCTAGCGGCCCAGTGTGAAAACTCTGCCGCAATGAGAGCTATAATCAATGACATTGGGACCTTAATGAATGAAAGGCTTCATAGAGAAACTGACAGAATCTTGGTTGAGATGAACTCAACCTTGTCTTTTACTGCTACCTTTATAGCTAAGGATATGGCAAGGCAAACAGTAGTTGAAGTCGAGCCTATTTAGTTAGGCAAGCTGAGACTCATAATGGCTTGGTCCAAGCCATTAGAGAGGATATTAGACAACTCAGGCCTAGTCCTCTTCTCTATGTTCCAACTAGGTATCCTCGTGATGTTCCTTCGAGCTCACAAATGCCAGTTACTTAGGTTGACAACACAGTCCCTGAGAGAACGAGAAACCTAACGGTGGCTAACCCAAGTGTTGCTGACTTGGAGATTGGCCATAGAGTTGAAAAAGCGTCCCTTGGGGTTGCAAGACCTTTGAACCAGGGATACCTCTGGCTTCGAGGGATCTCAATGCCAAAGTCTTAGTAATGCCTATCCTTGAGACGCGGGCGTGGGGGGGGGGCGCATAATCCCTTATACCCTCCTTTTGCTGCCGAGGTTGCCTCGAGTCCTATCCAAGGCCTTATAATAGATGTGTAGGGACAAGTACCCAATCAAGGGGACCAGACCGTGCCTCCTAGACCTCTTCCCACCTATGAGACTAGGGGGAAAAATTAACTACCCCCATCCTCAAGATCAAAACTTGAGAATAGGTCAGGCAAGGATGGCCTAGCAGCCTGTCAATGTAGGAGTGCCTTTAGGAATGCCGCATAACCATGGATCGGTTGCAACATGCTTCGGAGCCAATCAAATTAATGGCCAAAATGATCAAGGGGTGCATCTGTGGGGCAACAATCGTTCGCACATCCAATTATAATGGGAGCTTAGGGTATCCTGCTAATCCCTCTTAAGACCCCCAGCCACTTTGGGGGTAATGGCAGATACATAACCATGTGTCAAACCTACCCCTATAACACGAACTGGCCACCTTAATCAAGTAGATGTATGGTCCAAGCCTTTGGAGGGTCAAAAAACCCTTGTTTAGTAAACCATATCCTAATTATATTGATAGGGATTACCATTTTCCTTGAAAGTACAAAATCCCCGAGTTTACCTTTTTCTCAGGAGAAGAAAGCATGTCTGCTCTCGAGCATTTGGCAAGGTTTTACTGCCAATGTAGGGAGCTGCTTATAATCCGTATCTGGAACTTAGACTGTTCCCTAGTTCTATGACAGGAACTGTCTTTTAGTAATACATTAACTTACCACCCTATTCCATCTACTACTGGGATGACATGGTCAAGAAATTCCAGGCCCGATTCCCAAGGATGGAACTAGGAACTTCTATGTCTAACTTGGATTGAATGAGACAAAAGCTAGCTAAATCCATGGAAGATTACATCAACCGGTTCAAGAGAGCCGAGTTGAAATGCACGATAGCCCTTCCTGAAGTCAAATATGCCAAGCTAGCCTTAAATGGCTTGGATATTGAATTTAGGAAGAAAGTTGAAGGATCAAACCTCACAACTCTCCTATAGCTGACCGAATGTGCCGCTAGGTATGAGGCTATTTTCAAAGAAGAAAGCCTCAAGAAAAATAGTGTGCATGGGACTTACATATATGACTTGATTAATGAGGATGAAGATCGTCCATATGAAATTGATGTTGTTGAGTGCGTCAAGGGGCCTCCTATTGTTTGTAAACCTTTGGTCAAAAAGGATATCAAAGCCAGGAAGTCTTATCAATCCCAAGACTTGACAAAGTATTCTGTTATGTTTCTAATTCAATCGAGTGGTAATAAGGCGTGTGTGCTTTGTAATTTTGAATTAGTGTTTTGGTGCCATTTAGTTAGTTGTTGCGGTTGGCTTGCGAGTCTGTTTTTGGCAGGTGCTTAGAGGCGGTTGAGTCTAGTCCACTATATCTAGATTCTTATAAGTAGTTGATCTTGTGTAATTGGGAATTCATTCAATGAAATATCAAACCAATCTCTTTGAGATTAAACCTTCTTTCTCTCATCTAATTCTCTCTATTTTCTCATCTCCTTCACTTCTTTCTCATCCCATACTCTCTTATCTTAGGTTAAGATCAAGATTTGATCTCGATCTTAACAATTGGTATCAGAGCCTCGTTTGGCTTCCAAATCAATGGATTCGAATGAAATTGCATTGATCGGTGGTGTCACCACCAGATCAGCAGCGGCTAAGGCAGCTGCTAAGTCTTCATACGCTGATGTTGTTGGCAGCAGTGATGCAGCAGGTCGGGATGTGGTTACGAATGCTCAATTGGACAGTCAGTTGAAGTCAATGCTTGCTCAAATCAAGAAAACAAATATAGAAACAATGTTGCAGATGAATCAGCAAATCGATGAGAAGGTCAATCAGTGAGCTCAGCAGTTGGAGGTTAAGATATCTGATCAGGTTACGCTTCAGTCACAAGAATTGGAGGAGAGGTTGAGCCGGCGGTTTGATCAGCAAATTCAACAGCTGGAAGAGAAATTAGCAGAGATTCGATAGCAATTTAGGAGGCCAAATCCTCCTATTGTTCCGGATCCTTTATTGCCTGCTAGTGTATTACAAACTAATCAACCTGTGAATCATCAGTTGCAAAGTGAAGCTGTCAGACACAATGAACACACTCCAGTGTTTAATACTGATGTTGATGCTAGTGGTCAAGATAGAGTTCATGAAGTTGAGAGAACTGATAGGCAAGATCGCAGTGAGCAGGTGCAATCATGACCTTCAAACTGGAATGCAGGACCTAATGTTCGAGCTCTTGAGGTTGCAGACACTCACAGAACAGTTGGCTTGAATGTAGAGCAATTGGATAGACCGCCTGATCAGTGGAATCAGCAACATTTCGGTAGTACTGAGGAATCATCCAATAGGAGAAGCAGTGGTCATAGACAGCCTCGGGTGCAGATTGATGCTTTTGATGGGAAGCAACCTCATTCATGGCTGAGAAGGTGTGATCGTTATTTCCACTTCTACCATATCAAGGAATCAGAAAAGGTACAAATCGCTGCTGTATACCTTTTAGGAGATCGTGAAGTGTGGTTTTATAGTTTAATGAAAAGCAATCCTTCCCTCACATGGACTGAATTTGCGAAAGAATTGTGTGGCTGGTATAGTGATGAAGATGATAGTGACATTGTGGATAAATTCAACAAGGTGAAGTAGGAGACCTCAGTGACAGATTATATGACCAGGTTTGAAAACCTCCGAGCAAGCATCATAACTGAAATTCAGGCCTTAGAGTCGTATTATGTTTCAGCCTTTATAAGTGGATTAAAGCCAAAGGTGAAGAACTTAGTTAAAGCCATTGATCCGCCTACCTTGTCTATGGCTTATGCTAAAGCCAAGCTTTATGAATCAACAATGCTACCTTCAATTGATAATTCTAGACCTCGTGGAGGCAGTTTCAAACCTCAGCAAGGATCTATCAGATCCAGGACCAACAGATCAGAGGATAAGCAGCAACAGAGATTGTGTTACCGATGTAATCAACCTTACCAATTTGGCCACAAGTGTAACCCAAAGTTTCTTATGTTTGCTGAAGGGGTTAGTGCTAGAGAACTCTCTGATGGAGAGGAGATTGAGGAGGATGGAGTTGATGTAGATTAGGACATTAAGGAGAACTTGGATGATGCTAAAGTGGAAATCTCAATGAAAGCTTTGACTGGTAGTAGGACTCATAGCACAATCCGAATCAAAGGAAAGGCTGGAAAAAGGTCTATCATCATCCTCATTAATAGTGGCAGCACCCATAGCTTTGTTGATCCTAAAGTGGTTAAGAAAGTGGGTCATGAAGTGATAAAAACTCATCCTCTTGCTGTTACCGTGGCTGATGGGAAATCTGTGATGACTCAAAACAAATGCCAAGGGTTCTATTGGTATATGTAGGACCGCAAATTCAGTTATGATTTCAGAATCCTTCCTTTGGGAGGGTGTGATATGGTGCTTGGGGTCGATTGGCTGAGATCTTATAGCCCAGTGTTGTTTGATTTTCCTAATCTCACGGTTTCCTTTGAAGTACAAGGCTCTAAGGTTACATTGCAAGGGATGGCAGAGCAAGCTCATTTGCAAGTAATGAAAGGAAGTAAGCTGAAGACGGGAATTAAGAAGCGCGCATTTCAATGGGTAGGACAGCTGTTTGCTATAGCTCCTACTGAAATGGTGAGCATTACAGAGCCAGAAGTGCAGGCAGTGATCAATGAGTTTGAGGATCTGTTCGAGGCGCCCAAGTCCTTACCTCCTAAGAGGAGTTTAGACCATGTTATTCCCCTCAAAAGTGATGCAAAACTTGTGAGACTTAGGCCATACAGATATCCACATGCTCAGAGGTCGGAAATTGAGAAGCAAGTGGATGATTTACTCATGACCATCTTCATACGGCAAAAGTCACAGCCCCTTTGCCTCTCCGGTTATTCTTGTAAAAAAAAAAGATGGCACTCAATTCTATGACAGTAAAGGACAAGTTTCCTATACCAGTTATAGATGATCTGCTTGATGAGTTATGTGGAGCTCAAGTCTTTTCCAAGTTGGATTTACGGCAAGGCTATCATCAAATTAGAGTGGAGGAGCAAGATGTGTACAAGACAGCATTCCGGACACACCATGGACACTTTGAGTTTGTAGTCATGCCCTTTGGCTTGACAAATGCCCCAGCCACATTCCAAGCCCTCATGAACGATGTCTTCAAGCAATTTCTTAGGAAATTTGTGTTAGTCTTCTTTGATGACATCCCAGTTTATAGTGCATCCTTTGAGGAGCATTTACGGCATTTGAGGGAAGTGTTCTTGGTCATGCGTGAGCACAAGTTGTATGCTAAGTTGGCCAAATGTTCTTTTGCTCAAACTCATTTGGAATACCTTGGCCATGTGATTTCTTATGAAGGGGTGTCCATTGATCCCTCAAAAGTCCAAGCCATGAGGGAATGGCCTGTTCCGGTAACTTTGAAGCAATTGAGGGGATTTTTGGGATTAACAGGGTATTACCGCAAGTTTATAGCAGGGTATGGAGCTATAGCCAAACCACTCATAGACTTGTTGAAGAAAGATGCTTTCATTTGGTCGGATGAAGCCCAGATTGCTTTTGAAGCTCTTAAGGTAGCTATGTGCAGAGCACCTATTTTGGCCATGCCCGATTTTACTTCAAGCTTTGTATTGGAGACTGATGCTTGTGGAAGTGGTGTTGGGGAAGTGTTATCTTAAGGAGGAAGGCCTATAGCTTATCTCAACCAGGCATTGAGTGCAAAACACCAGGCACTCTCCACATATGAGAAGGAGTATCCCGCGATTCTGCTGGCTGTGGAAAAACGGAGGCATTACTTGGATGGGCATCATTTTATCATCAAGACTGATAATCAAAGTCTAAAGCATCTTTTGGAGTAGAAAATTGTCACAAGAATACAAAGAAAAGGGCTGATGAAGCTGTTGGAGCTTGATTATGACATTGAGTATAAGAAAGGTAAGGATAATATTGCAGCCGATGCACTGTCGCGTAGGTTTGAGGACTATGAGCAGGGCTCTCTTGGGGCCATTTCAGTGATCTCTCCTACTTGGATGGAAGAAGTACACTAGTCCTATGAAAATGATCCTTTTGCACAAGAATGTATAGCAACTTACAGTGTGGGCAAGGCGAGTAGTTTGGCTGCTGGTACAGATGTTTCTATGTCCAGGGGAATTATCAGAATTCAGGGAAAACTGTATGTTGGTGTTTCTACTGATCTTAGGCATCAAATCATCCGTGCTTCTCATCATTCTTCATGGGGAGTTCACTCAGGTGTGGAAGGAAGGTATTAGAGACTGAAGGTTCATTTCAGTTGGCCAGGAATGAAGAAAGCAGTGACAGATTTTGTACAAGGTTGTGATATATGTCAACAAACTAAGCTTGGAGATCATAGATATCAAGGACTTCTCCAACCCTTACCGGTTCCAGAGGGGATATGGCAGAACATAAGCATGGATTTCATTGAGGGATTGCCTAAATCCGAAGGGAAAGAGGTGATTTGGGTAGTAGTTGATCGGTTCACCAAATTTAGCCACTTCATTGCCTTAGCTCGACTTGTGACCGCTGAGAAATTGGCTCGTGTGTTCCTTGATAACATCTACAAGCTCCATGGATTGCCTCAGTCCATAGTCTCTTATAGGGACAAGCTCTTTACAAGTCGCTTTTGGAAGGCATTGTTTGGTGTCTTGGGAACGACTTTGGCCCTTAGCTCATCTTATCATCCTCAAATTGATGGTCAGACTGAGAGGATCAATCGATGTATTGAGCAATACCTTAGAAGCATGGTGTTTAGACATCCTAAGGTGTGGGGTAGGTGGCTTTCATTGGCGGAATTTTGGTAGAACACTCATTTCCATGCTTCTCTTGGCACAACACCCTTCAAGGCATTGTATGGGTATGATCCACCCAATCCATTGGTGTTACAAGGAGTGGAGTCTCAGGTGGCTGAGGTCTTTGAGTTGGTGCAGCACAGGAAGCATCTTATGCAGCTTTTGAAGGATAATCTTGTTCAGGCACAAGCTCGAATGAAGTGGTATGCAGATCACAAGAGAGTTGACAGAAATTTTAAGGTGGGTGATATGGTATACCTGAAATTGCAGCCCTATAGGCAATCCACATCAGCTGTAAGGAAGAATGTTAATCTTTGTGCAAGGTTTTTTGGGCCTTACAAGGTTTTGGAGAAAGTTGGCAAGGTGGCATACAAGCTGGAACTACCTCCTGATTCATATATTCAGCCTGTCTTTCATGTTTCACATCTTAAAAAACAGGTTAAACAAGGCCAAAGCTTTTCTCCAGACCCTCCGGAGGTGGGTTCCAGTGTATCTCTGATACTGCAGCCAGCAGCAATAGAGGAAGTCGAGCAGGGAAGTGCAGATAGTCCCAGCAGGGAAAAGGTTCACATGAGTTAGAGCAATTTGGATGAATCTTTCACTACTTGGGAAGAGAAACGATTTTTGCTGAGCCAATTTCCTTCTTTTCATTCTTGAGGGCAAGAATGTTTTAAGGGGAGGGGATCATTATGTTTCTAATTCAATCGAGTTGTAATAAGGCGCGTGTGCTTTGTAATTTTGAATTAGTGTTTTGGCGCCATTTAGTTAGTTGTTGCGGTTGGCTTGCGGGTTTGTTTTTGGCGGGTGCTTAGAGGCGGTTGAGTCTAGTCCAATGTATCTAGATTCTTATAAGTAGTTGATCTTGTGTAATTGGGAATTCATTCAATGAAATATCAAACCAATCTCTTTGAGATTAAACCTTCTTTCTCTCATCTAATTCTCTCTATTTTCTCATCTCCTTCACTTCTTTCTCATCCCATACTCTCTTATCTTAGGTTAAGATCAAGATTTGATCTCGATCTTAACATATTCATTTGACCTCTTAAGAGCCGATATTATATTTGATTAGGCTGAGGAAAATAGTGAGCTCAAGATTAGGGGCAAACACAGAAAACCTAACCCCAATTCATTAAAGCGGAAGGTGTACTATAAATGGCATGATTCATTGACTCACTCAACAAAGAATTGCAAAATCTTTAGAAACGTGGTCCAAGATGCCATTGAAGTGAGGGAGCTAATCTTCCCTAGGGAAGAATAGTTGGTGTTGATAAAGACCCTTTCCCTAATTCTGTCCAAGTTAACATAATAGAGGCAATAAAACCTTGAAATACCCATGATAGCCAAATTAATGGCATATGTCATTACAGGATGAGCGACAACAAGGAAAGATTGGCAGTGGCCAACGCTTTGTTTGACATATTGCTCGAGCGAGGGGCACTCAAGTTTCCCAAAACCTTAGTGCAATCAACAAATGAGTATTGCAAGTGGCACATCACTCAAGAGCATACGACACGTGACTATGCCACCTTCAAGAGGTTCCTAAAAGAGCAGCTAGAGGAAGGAGCTATCCTCTTCTCAAGAGAAGAAGAGTTAGCCATGGAATTGTCCACAGATGACCATTGACAAACCGTTTTTGCTACCAAGAAGGAGGCATCAAGAAAGCTCATGCATCTCACTCATGGCCTTTATGGGGGCTGTAGTCATAAGTTAGTGTCTGAAATGAAAAATTTGGGACTTTATCCATGGAAAAAGTCAGTTCCTTTTAAGAAAGCTTCGTTAGTTAGACCCCTTCTTGGTCTCACTTCGAAGGCTCAGATAATCATGAGGACTGGACACCCAAAGAGGAATCCAAAATATCACGTGATCAATGTGAACACCATGGACCATGGCAATCAGGACAACACCCTTCAGGGGTTCGTTATGGTAATGTTTGGAGAAGGAACCACCTCTAAGAGGAAGATGCTGGTCCCTCCAACCTTACATAAACTCAGAAAAGAGGGCAACTGTAAAGAAAGCGGCACAATGAAGAGCTCTACTTGACACTTGCTTGGCAAGGCTCTCTGACGAAGAGAACAGTGTCCATAAGGACAAGTGCACTGAGCCTATGGAATCTTGAGGATCCAAAAGCTGAATCAAGACCTTTAACAACCAATGGCGAAGGTGAGCCATGCAGGAAGCTCGAGAGATGGGCTAGTTTCTCATCTTCTGACGATAATGAATCTTGGTGGGACAAGCTTGCTAAGAATTCATTGTCTTAAAGAATGTCTTATGAAGAGGAGGAATACAGTCCCCTCAGTGTCAGCTTGGTGGAGCCTTTGAACCGTGTTAAGCCAACATAGTTTGACATAGAAAATGACTTCCACGAAGAAGATGTTAAGTTTGTGATTAAATCACAAACGTAAGCTAGGATAAAGAGAGTATGAGATGAGAAAGAAGTGAAGGGGATGAGAAAAATAGAGAGAGAGAGTTAGATGAGAAAGAGAAGTAATCTCAAGGAGATTGGTAATTTTCATTGGATGATTTCGAATTACACTTGATCAACTTATTTATAGGAAATACAAAGCAAGCAAGACATTGAACCTAGACTTAAGCCCTAACCAACTAACTAAAATATCTAGAGCACAACCCAACCAACACCTGCTACTGTAGAGTACAACGCAGATGACATGTGCATCCTATTACATTACACACAGCAACTACTAACTAAAGCTAATGCTCATTAACGTAGCTTAATACACTTTAACTAAGCTCAACAACTAATAACAGCACAGCAACAGCATATCAGCATCAGCAACATTACACAGCCCAAACCTCGAATTCTCGGATCATAACATTCCCTTCCCCTTGAAATCATTCTTGTCCTCAAGAATGGAAGAGAG
Source organism: Simmondsia chinensis (assembly GCA_018398585.1). NCBI lineage: Eukaryota > Viridiplantae > Streptophyta > Magnoliopsida > Caryophyllales > Simmondsiaceae > Simmondsia > Simmondsia chinensis. The sequence continues at coordinate 19,845,981 of JAGTTD010000001.1, read as the reverse complement.
TTGTAACAATGTAGATCACCTAGCTTATGAAAAAATAGTTGAACTTCTTGTTTATGAAGAGTTTCTTGCTGAAAACCTACAGCTGAGTATGTCTCTTGTTGCTACAAAATGCTTGTGATTGAATGTAAAATCCTCTTCAGGAGGTCTGCATTGATCAAGCCCAGCTAGCCACACATCAACCATCAGCCCATGACTCACCTTGTTATAGTTAATACCGCTCAAAACACCTTCTTGCTGCAACGAACCATAAACCGCAACAGCAACCCTGTCATTCTACTTGTAAGATGCTGTACAACAGAGTTTGAATGTCATCAAACCCATGAGTATGCATATGAAGTCCTTAAGCTTCTCAGGAGGCCTTCCAAACTCAAACCAAGAGAACCAAGCATCAAATTCTGCTTGTAGACATTTCTCATTGCAGCTCCAACAGCCCAATTTCTTGATTATGGAAACAAAACACAATGAAATCCAATACGGATGCCGTTGTAACTCTTTCATTTTGGATCTTATCCAAAATTTGTATTGCTCAGACATCCATATATTAAACCATCTCAAACTATGCCCAACAAACTCAAGATTGCTTCTCAACTCCACCTGTTGTGCTGCAGATCCCAGAGATTCAGCAATGGATAACCAACACAACCCATAGCTACCATTATTAACAATTCCAGCTCGAACCTTGTTCAGATGGAAGCTCATTGATGCCAACAAGTTATTACACCTTCCAAAAGCAATATTAGCACCAACCAAACTTAATCTGAACAACTCATTGACTGCTGACAGTGAAAGGATTGTATTTCTCTAGAAATTCTCAGCAGCCACTACTACTTTTATGATTTGAATCTTGATTACAAGATCTAAAAGTCTCAGCCTTTTCTTCCCAAACTCTTGCATAGATCACACAAAATAAGAGTTCATAAACCATTGTTGAATGCCAATTGCACAATGTCATAACTTGAACACCCAAAACATTCCAATCAACACTGTCTTTGCTGCAGTTCACACATTCCAGCCTGTTCTTAAGTCGTTCCTTGCTGATTTTCACTCCCATTTTAGCTGGAGTTGGCCTTGATGTTGCACTAATCTTCCCTCTCTAAACACTAAGGAAACATTAAAGCTTGTGCATATAATTTTTCCATTCGGAACACCCACAGCAGATTCCCCGATGCACATGCAGAATCTGCATCTGGATAGCATGCAGCAGAAGACGTTTATTCCAATCTACAAGAGCTACCAACATCGTCTTGACTTGGCTTTGCGTACTATCTTGAGTTGCAAACAAGGAGCTCACAACACCGTCAACCTCTCTCTGAACCGCTTCAACTTCATCAGCAAAAAAACTTGAGAGATCTTGGTTGAATGGCTCAACCTTAGCTACTGCATCTGTTCCAAACTCATTACAGTCCAGCACTGTCATTCCAACCACATTGCAAGAACCAGATTCCCCCAAAACCTCAAGGGAACTTCTAACTTCAAACACATCAGTTAAAGCACCCGATGTATTGCCTTTGGTCTGATCTGAAATCGGTTTCAGCATATTGCAGCATTTATACGCATCCAACCGCTCAATTGTTTGCATAAGAACCAAGTTTTGTTTGTTGTGAACCTTGAAGCGCACTCTTGCGGCTCGAGTGCTTCTTTTCAGCCAAAAGTCGATTCCTCTACGTTTCATATAGTCTTGAGAATCTTCTCCCCGGTCAAGAGGCAACTTATCACAAGGATTTGCACTTGGATAAGTCACAACTCCACTCACATAAAGGAATAGATCATTCCGAACTTGCCGATCGACATGCCGACATTGCATTTCAGCCACCATACACTCATAATCATTCACGTAAAACAAGGGATATTGCAAAGCATCCACAATGATGTTGTTCTGATCCTGAGTTAACACTTCAGCACGCCGAAGGGTGAACTTAAGCATACCCTGATCTTTATTATGAGGCACTGCAGCAGCAACAAATGACTTCCCCACCGAATGACATTGCTCAGCAGTGAAGGTGCTTTGATTCTGCATATTAGCTTGCCCTAGAGTAATGCTTAACAGATTTGGTGATATACCAACATATTCATCTGTAAAATCAATATCTTGAGCTCGTTCTTGTTGATCATCAAGCATCATAGGCTGCAACACAACTTTATGCTTCAATTTCTTCTTTGTAATCTTCTTTGTTTCCCAAAAGTCTTTCAATGTGTCGTTTCCTCACTTTACTCTTTGCACTCTTTAACATTCCCATGACATGAAAATCATATTCCCAATCCTGAAGTATGTCATGCTGTAGCTCATCCTCTTCAAAATGCTCTAACTCTAACAAAGAGTCTTCATAATGGACATCTCGTTCAACCTCAGGCTCATCCAACTCATGTTCATCAACTTCGGCTTTCCCTTGGTCCACTTCTTCTTCAACTACATTAAGTGGCACCTGATGATTCAATTCTTCAAAAGGCTTAACTGGTTGAACAGCAGGAGCAATTGGCCTTCTAAATTATTCTCGAAATTCAGCGAATTCCACTTCAAGTTGTTGCATACGCTGATCAAAAGCCGCGTTAATCCTTTCCACCAATTCTTGTGATTGAAGAACGACCTGATCAAATCTCTTGACTTCAACCGGCTGAGCTTGCTGATCAACCTTACCATTGCTCTGCTGATTCATACTTCGTTGCCTCCTTTCTTTCCATTCCTGTAACCTCTTTTGCTCAAAATCTTGTTGCTTTTTTTGCCACGATTCCTCAATATCTTGTCTCAATTCTTGCCTAAATTTCATCAACATCTCAGTCAACCAATCCATATTGATAATGAACAACAACTTCAATCTGGAACACTCAGTTCACAGAATACAAGTTCAAAAATTGCAAAAGTGTGAAACTTGTTTTGCAACTCTTCAACACCGATGGCTTTATGAAATTGTACTCCTTCGATCGCACAAACAATCCCTTGCTATGAGTTCCATGATCGTTACTGATGATAAACCCTAACTCACAAAGTTCGCATACAAACCCTAACATTGAGCAAACACTGACAGTGATGTTTTCCAGAATAATTCGGACAAAAAATCTGAAATAGGTTCGATCTTGATTGTAATGACTATTCAAACACACGATTCACCACACTCTTCAAGATCGAAGTCGAATTTTGACACATCGGCCTCAGTTCACTGTCTGAATTTTCGCCTAAGCAATTTCTCCACTCAATAACATATAATTCTTAAGAATCAAATGCAAACTCTAATGAATTCTCACTACTTCTAAGCTTATCAACACAATTTCTTCACAATTCAGCAACACAAGCAGATTCGGATTAAGTGTGTAACTTGTAGTTCAGAAATCAGTTACCTCAACCTTAATTTCTGAATTAAAGAATCTGAATAAACCTCAAATCAGCTTGTTCTGATCTTTTGATGATGATCAAGTATAATGTGGATCAATTAACATCACTTACTCTTCTTCCAACAGATCAAATGAATGATTGATCAAGAATAGTTAGCTCAGCACTCACTTCAAACTACTGCATGCTTCAGTACTCGAATTCAGTGGCTAAAGTCTGATCGATTCAATTGAATTCAATCTGATTGGGCTTTGATGTTGAATGTACTCAACAAATACTGATTAAATACTCTTTCTTCAATGTAACTCAACCAATTATGTCCCAACCGAAAGCAATTCCTAGGCCTTACAGTTCAGCACAGCAGTGACTGCCCAAATTCCAATTCATAATGCAGAATTGAATTCCTTAATGCAAAAACTGAGCTAAATCAATACCACAGCTGTTTTTTTTTATTGATTAATTACAATACAATTAATCAGATTTTGTATTTTTTTTTGGATATGAGCTTGATTTGGAAGCCAAATCAAGGCTCTGATACCAATTGTTAAGTTTGTGATTAAATCACAAACGTAAGCTAGGATAAAGAGAGTATGAGATGAGAAAGAAGCGAAGGGGATGAGAAAAATAGAGAGAGAGAGTTAGATGAGAAAGAGAGAAAGAGAAGTAATCTCAAGGAGATTGGTAATTTTCATTGGATGATTTCGAATTACACTTGATCAACCTATTTATAGGAAATACAAAGCAAGCAAGACATTGAACCTAGACTTAAGCTCTAACCAGCTAACTAGAATATCTAAAGCACAACCCAACCAACACCTGCCACTGCAGAGTACAACGCAGATGACATGTGCATCCTATTACAATACACACAGCAACTACTAACTAAAGCTAATGCTCATTAACGTAGCTTAATACACTTTAACTAAGCTCAACAACTAATAACAGCACAGCAGCAGCATATCAGCATCAGCAACATTACACAGCCCAAACCTCGAATTCTCAGATCATAATAGAAGACTTCCCGCAACCAATGGAAGAGTCTCGAAGGTTGAACCCAAAGATCAACCTCGAGATCACGATATGCTAACTAATGGAAGTCCTCAACCTCAAGATTAGGATATGCTAACTGATGGCACTCTTGAAAAAGAGACAAGCCAAGGGATCCCGATATAGTTTGGGTCACTTTTTGAGCAAGTTAACGTTAGAAATTCCCTTCTCCTTCCCTTAAAGTTCATGGGAACTGACACACAAGAGGGCCTCGAAGGGTCGTAGTAGCATCAGACGAAGATCCCTAGGTGGAACTTGTGGCTGAAGTGGCAGCTACTAAAGGTAATTCTGATCTTTTGTCTTTTAAAGTTAAATCCTCAACATCCAAGTCAACTAATGACCTTCTTGACATAATGAAGATGATTTTTGATGGGCCTAACACTGCCAATAGACACATTAAGCCTTTATACATCAAGGTCAAGTTTGGTGGAATTATAGTGAATAGAGTCTGTGGATAACGACGTAGCTATCAATGTCTTGCCTTTATATATGTTGGGGATCATTGGTAAATCATGAGAAGACTTGATAACTTCAGATGTGGCAATCTGTGACTTTTCAGGAGCCACCACTAAGTCTTAAAGGGTCATCCCAATGGGCGTTAATGATTGGCAACTTGAGTAAGCTGACAACTTTCTTTATAGTAGATACTACCTGAAGTTGTAATACCTTGCTTGGGAGAGATTGGCTACATACCAATTACTGTATCCTTTCACTTCACCAATTGTTAATCTTTTAGAACCATGATAAGTATGACGTTGTTATGGCAGATAAAGAGCCATTCATGGCTTTCTCCAACTATATTGGGCAAAATTCTACAAAGACAACATAGGACCACTAGATTTAAAGAAGACCACTCCTCAAACTGCCCAACATTAAGAATAGATAACCATCCTTGACAGCTCGCTCACTGAAGCTAAGGTTGGTTAAGTTGATGTGAAGTTAGAGGACTTTGACTTTTAGGATACATGAGAGCCCTTCTTCATAAAGGGGACCTTCAAAGAAGCCTTATTCAAGGAAGCCAAGACTTCCTATCAAAGGCCCCGAGGGCCGTCTCCTCAGCCATTGGAAAGCTAGTGGCTTGGCATGCTGAGGATCAACTATGTGATGAGCAACCATTTCTTTCTAGAAATGGCTACGAAGTCCAAGTAATACAAGAAAAAGAGTTGGAGTTATCTAACTTAAGAGCATCACCAGCTAAGATAGAGGATTTAAGGGCTAAGGTTTAAGACCCCCTCCTCAAAAGTTAACACGGAATCTACAGAAGACCTAAGACCCACGCGTCTGATCGCTCTGTTGTCTAAAGAGTAGAAAAAGTAGTGTTTGTCCTTGCTCCTTGAGTTCAAGGACTGCTTTGTTTGGGACCATCATGAGATGCCTAACCAAGATAGAAAAGTGGTTGAGCATAGGCTTCCCATCAATCCGAGCTCGAGGGCAATAATTCAAGCCCAGAGAAGAATGTCCCAAGAGGAGATAGATCTGGTCAAAGAGGAGATTGAGACTCTTGAAGGCCAATTCATCAGGACTGCCTGGTATGTGGAGTGGTTGACAAATATTGTTCCTGTTATCAAAAAGAACTACCAAGCTAGAGGCTGTATTGATTTCAGAGATCTAAATGCAGCTACCCTAAAGGGTGAATACCTTATGTCTTTAGTTGATGTCCTCAATGATTTAGCCTCGAGGCCTGAGGTCTTATCTTTTATGGATGGCTATTGTTGGCCCTAAGGGCCATTTATATTGAAATTTTGATGATAACAATCATTTAGTGAGTCATTGTATTTAATTATTTTCATCTTGTTTGAAAATGACTCACAAGAAAGCTAGGAAAACTCAAGATTAATGATGTTGATATGAAGCTTTCCCAGACGATGGATCAAGAGAAACCAAGCCAAGTTGAAGAGAAGGCTGATCATAAATCAAGAGTACGATATCCGAGTTCGGGTGCTTCAAGTCATTTATATTTTTTTTAGAACTTAGGATTGGGATATATCAATTAAGTGAAATCTCAATATTGGCATGTGATGCTCTAACAAAAATGTTTTTGACCTCGATTTCCAAATGTTATTTAAAAAAATATTTAAGTCAAATTCAAGCCAATCAGGTTTTTCAATAAGAATACTTTAAATTGGCATAAAGAAAAGCACGCCCAAAAATAACAATATCAAAAATTTTATTAAGTTGATATTTCAGCTTGATTAAATCAATCAATCATTCAAATAAACTACGAAAACATGGAAGTAAATTCAAAAAATAAGCTAATATAGTAAATCAATTGATCAAGCTAAATGGTCAAAATTGTTTAAATCCACCTCGACATGCTGAGTGTCAACACGCATAAGGGATGTGTCGACACACAGACATACAGTAGCCAACCCGAGCTGCTGTGTGTCAACACACAATCCTTAAAAGGCTCCAAACGATTACTTTTGATTCGATTTCTTTCCTAATCTTATCCCAAACATTTCAAATGTCTCCTAGCCCCTCATTTGCCTATAAATAGGGCCTGAATGCTTTGGCTTAAATCATCCAATTCTTTCTAAGCATTCTTTGATCTCTTGTGCTTTAACGTTTTAATTTTGATTTTCTTTTAAAGTTTTCTTAAGCATCACTAGTTCTCTTTATTGTTGATCATTGAGCTTAAATTGGAATATCCTTAGCTTTAGCTAAGCTTAATTTATTCTCATTTCATTCTTGAATGAGTGAAGAATTTCATTGCTTTAATTCTTTCATTGCTTTAATTCATTGTAAAGGTTGGATCCTAAGCGTACTGTTACAAAAGGGTCTGTTTTAAAGGTTGGGACTTGAGCCTACGTATAAAAAGACCGGTTGTAAAGGTTTAATTATAAGCCTAGTTTTAAAAAGGATCATCATACTTAGCTAAAGGCTCAAGTGACGAAGAGTAGTCACTTGAGGAGTGGACTAGCTTCTAGGTTAGAAGTGACCCACTATAAAATTGATTGTGCATTATTTTATTCTTGCCTTCACATTTTATATTTCACATTCATTGATTTTTTGGTTCTTAAAGTTCAAATATTTATTTTACCACAAAAGAACCGTATTCACCCCTCTTAGGTTGCTCTTTGGGCCTTCAATTGGTATTAGAGCTAATACTCTTATTTTATTTGGTCCAACAGCCTTAGAGTGATCCTATGGTTACATTCACTACTATCTTGGGTAGGGGTCAATCGAGCAACAAGCCTCCTCTTTCTGATGGGAAAAATTTTTGCTACAGAAAGCTTAAAATGAGAGTTTATATTACATCCATTAACTTTGATTTATGGCTTATAACAAAAAATAGTAATTTTGTACCTTCAAAAAAATTAGGAGAGAAAACTATTGATAATGAGGAGAATGTGCTTATGCAAGATGATAAAGAAGAACTTGACAAAAATGCAAAAGCTCATTATCAATTATTGTGTGCTATTGCCCAAAATGTCTTTAATCATGTGTTAGGTTGTCAATTGGCAAAAGAGATTTGGCACAAGCCAGAAGTCACCTATGAAGGTACCGGATCAAGTAAAGTCATAAAAAATCAACATGTTGGTAAGATCCGACGAGCTTTTTAAAATGAAACAAGAGGAATCAATAAAAGAAATGTACACTAGAATTTTCGACATTACTAACAAACACCAAGTTCTTAAAAAAATATATTCAAATGAGGAGTAAGTTAGTAAAATCCTTAGATGTCTTCTTATTTTATGGCAAGGCAAGGTTACCACTGTTCGAGAAACACATAACCTCTCCACTTATAAACTTGATCAACTAATTGGAAATATCATGACCCATGAGATTGACATGGAAGAATTTAAGGAAGAAGAAAAACAAAAGACAAGTAAAGATATAACATTTAAATCATCCCTATGTGATGAAAGTGATTGAAGTGATGATGAAGTGGTTATGTTGGAAAAAATGTTTGACAAACACCTTGAAAAGAAAAAGTTAAAGAAAAAAATTTAAAAAAAGGTTCATCTTCCTCAAAGGTGAACCAACTCACTATGAGTGTGGAGAAACCGGACATCTCAAAAGAGATTGTCCCAAGCCGAAAATAACAAGTCTTTCAACAAATTCAAAAGAAGGACTAAAAGGGGGAATAGAAGAAAGCATTTGCAGCTTGTGAAGATAGCGATGATGCTTCCGATGAAGAAAGTGAAGACAAAGTGGCAAACTTTGGTCTCATGGCTATTGATGATGAGAGCATTAAATAAGATGAGGTAACCGATCTATCCTACGATGAACTTATTGTTGGTTTTCATGATATGTATGAGAAATATAAAAAACTAAAAAAACGACACAATGCTTTCATAAAGGGTCATGAAAAAGTGAGTTTAAAAAAGGAGTCAAACAACATTTATTGCTTGAACTTGAACATGAATCATTAAAGAAAGAGAATGAGTCTTTGAATGATGAAATTGTAAAACTAACCAATGAAAAACAATTCTTGGAGGAAAAGCTTCACTCATATGAAAATAAATAAGGAAAATCCAAGGAAGATGAATGATTCTTAAAGGAGAAAAGAAAGAGTGGAAGAACTTTCGAAAATCTCGAACAAATTTTTCAAAAGGCGAGAAACACTTGACAAAATTCTGTCCACTCAAAAACCGAGGAATTGGTTATAACGGAAATGTTTAAAAGAAAAAACTTGAATATTCTTTTTGTCAAAGCCTCCTCACCACCAACAAACTATATAAGATGTTACTATTGTGGTGACCATGGGCATATCATGTGCCAATGTCTTTCTAAAAGGAATTTGAGGAAAAAAAGATGGTTTGGCCAAAAGGATCTCGACCACCAAATGTCAAGGCTAACAACAAAGGAACCAAGAAAATTGGGTACCTAAAAGAGTTTGAATTGTGATAGGTATGTTGAAAATTGGAAGCAAAAACCAAAAGTGGTACTTAAAGTAGTGGTTGCTCAAGATACATGATCGGAGATAAATCTAAGTTCACTTCAGTAATGCCAAGAAAAGGAAATGTCACTTTCAGCGACAAGAAGAAAGGAAAAATCATTAGTATTGGTAGCATTGCTTCTAACTCTTCTTCTTGCATTGAAGATGTCTTACTTGTTGAAGGTCTTAAGCATAATCTTCTAAGCATTAGTCAATTATGTGATAAAGGTTATTGTGTGAATTTTGAGTCATCTAGATGCATAGTTAAACACAATTAAATAAATGAAATTTTGCTTGTTGGTCTACAATGTGAAAATGTCTATATGATTGATCTTGATTGGGTAGATTCAATAAAATGCTTTAGTGTCTTGGATGAAAATGATCTTTGGATTTACCATAAAAGATTTGGACATGCTAGTATGGACTTGATTTTAGAACTTTCAAAAAATGATCTTGTTAAAGGATTACCAAAACTAAAATTTAAAAAAGATCATATTTGTAATGCGTGTCAATATGGCAAACAAACTAGATCTTTATTCAAACCCAAGAATATAGTTTCAATACCAAGGCATCTTGAACTCTTACATATAGATTTTTTTGGTCCTATTCGTCAATTAAGCCTTGGTGGAGAGCGATATGGACTTGTAATTGTTGATGATTACTCTCGTTTTACTTGGTGCTATTTCTTTCTCATAAGAGTGAAGCATTTGATAAATTTAAAAAGCTTTACAAAAGGGTACAAAATAAAAATGAATTGAAAATCATTTTGATCAGAAGTGATCATAGAAGAGAATTTAAAAATGCTGATTTTAAGAATTATTGTGTTTACCTTGAAATCGACTATAATTTTTTGGCTCCTAATACTCCTCAACAAGATGGAGTGGTTGAAAGGAAAAATAAACTCTTGAATAGATGGCAAGAACCATGCTTTGCCAAAATAATTTGTCAAAATCTTTTTGGCCGAAGTCATTGACACCGCTTGCTACATCTTAAATCAAGCTTTTAATAAGGTCTATTTTGAAGAAAACACCCTACGAACTTTTTAAAGATCAAAAACAAAATATTACATATTTCAAACCTTATGGGTGCAAATGCTTTATTCACAACAATGGCAAAACAAACCTTGGTAAATTTGATCCACGAGTGGATGAAGTTATTTTTATTGGATATTCCCTAACTAGCAAAGCATATAGAGTCTATAATAATTAAAAAAAAAAAAAAAACAAAGGTCACATAAGAATCTATGCATGTGATTGTTGATGAAACTAATGTTTTGTTCTCCAGAATTTCTTGTAATGATGATGATATAGCAAGTAAACCAATAAACATTACACCCTCATCTGAAGAGCAAGCAAAGGATAAACTCAAAGCTCCAATGGATGAATAAAAAGGAAATGTCCAAAATGTAGAATCCATAGAGGAAGATTTGCCACGAAATTGGAAATTCTTGAAAGGTCGCCCAACAAGTCAAATCATTAGTTATCCCTCCCAAGGTGCAAGAACAAGGCATGCATTGACTGAATATTGTCATCAAGCTGCATTCATCTCTCTTAAAGTACCCAAGAACGTAGAAGAAGCTCTCAATGATGCAAATTGGATAATGACAATGGAGGAAAAGCTATATCAATTCAAGAGAAATGATGTGTGGGAACTTTTGCATAGACCCCAAGATCATCAAGTCATAGGTACCAAATGGGTTTACCATAACAAGAAAGATGAGGAAGGCAATGCAGTAAGAAATAAAGTGGGGTTTGTAGCAAGAGAAAGGTATAGACCATTAGGATACATTTGCTTCCATTAGTATATTAGAAGCTATAAACTCTTATGTGCATTTGCTTCATTTGAAAATTTTAAACTTTTTCAAATAGATGTAAATAGTGCATTGTAAATGGTTTTATTGAAGAAGAGATTTATGTTGAACAACCACCCTTATTTGAGGATGACAAATTTTTTAACCATATTTTTAAGCTCAAAAAGGCTCTTTATGGATTGAGACAAGCTCCTAGAGCTTAGTAAGAGAGATTGAGTTTGGTGCTACTAATCCATCTCTTTGTGAAGAATTTGCAAATCTTATGAGTAAGGAATTCGAATGAGTATGATGAGAGAACTCAACTACTTCCTTGGATTGCAAATCAAGCAAGGCAAGTAAGGAATTTTCATCAAGCAAGGCAAGTACATCAAGAAAATGCTTCAAAGGTTTGGCATGGAAAATTCCAAGGCAATTGCAACCCCAATTAGCTCAACACTCAAGTTAGACATGAATTATAAAGGGAAAAAGGCGGACCAAAAGCTATATAGAGGTATGATTAGGTCCCTTCTTTACCTTATCGCTATTAGGCCTAGCATCTTGTTTAGTGTATGGTTATGTGCTAGATTCCATGCATATCCTAAGGAATCTCATTTGCATGCTGTAAAAAGAATCTTTTGATACCTAATTGATACTCCTACGCTAGGCTTATTCTATTCTAAATGTGATTTCTTTGATTTAGTTAGATATAGTGATGCAGATTTCGCCGAATACAAAGTGGCCCGGAAATCGACTAGTGGCACTTACCATTTCTTGGTCACATTTTGGTGTCATGGTTTAGCAAAAGTAAAATTCCATTGTTTTATCCACTGCCGAGGCTGAATATGTTGCATGTGGAAGTTGTTGAACTTATGTTTTGGTTAATGCATCAATTAAATGACTATGGCATTCATATTGACCATGCTCCCTTAATGTGCAATACCATTAGTGCTATATGCTTAACTAAAAACCTGGCTCAATATTCTAGAACAAAGTATATTGAGTTTAGACATCATTTCATTCGTAATCATGTGCTTAAAAGGGATGTTATTGTGAAATTTGTCCCCACAATTAGTGCACATTTTTACTAAACCTCGAGGTGAAGAAATCTTTTGTAATATTAGAACTAGAACTGACATGTGCAATTTGACTACTTGACCTCAATTGATTGCATCATTATTTGCATTCGGCATTGAGTTTTAATGCTCAATGTGAAAAAGCTCCAATGGACCAAGCATTTTTATCCAATCCATGGATATAGAATCTTGGACTTTTTTTAAAGGGTACTTTTAATTTATAAAAAGAAAATAAAAAATAAAAAAGCACACACAGAGCAAAAATAGAATCGTGTTCTATCTTCTATGTGTCAACACATAGATTTACAAAGGCCTCTGTTTTGCTATGTGTTGACACACAGATTGTATGTGTCGACACATAGAGGCCCATCACGGGTCTGTACTGAATAGCCATGGGTCCTTTTTTTGTCCACCTTCTTTTACATCCTCATTCATTCATCTCTCCACCGCAAACCCTAACCTCTCTTTTACAAACAACTCTCAAATCTCTTCATATTTCTCAAATTTCTTTCAAATTTTTACCAAAAAATCAAGTTTGTATCAACATTTTAACATTAAAACCTTAGATTTTTGTCAAAAGTTCATCTCCTTCACAAAATCCTAACCCAAAAATGAACTAAACTAGATTTTCTCAAATTTATTTGTTTTTTATTTACTTTTCTTATTTCTCTAAGTCTAAGTCATCTTTTTTCACAATCTCTAATCTTCTTGAATAATTTTGAACAAATATCTAAATTTCACCTTTTTCTAGCAAATCCTAATCTTAGCAAGGAAATTTTTGCTCCAAACCTCTTCTAGTTTATATCATGGGTCACATAAAAAGGTTGGAAGCTACTTCTAAGAAGAGGTTTGGAAATGATGAAGGCGTTTCTTCTTCTCAGGGTCTTGGTTCGGTAAATACCTCTAATCCCTTCCTCAAAAAGGAAGTGTTATTTGGTAGATTTGTAGATTGGACTTAGGTTAGGAGAAACAGCTTGAGGGAATTATTTGCTTTGTTTGAAGGAGTAGGTTGGATTCATAATTTTTGTATTAGGGAACTAGTATACCCGAATTTAGTACGCGAATTTTACTTCAATTTTGAAACATCTAGAACTATTCCTCTAGAATAATCCTCAAAAGTGTTAGGCTAAATAATTAAAATTGATGCATCTTATCTAAATGAATTACTTGGTTTTTTTTTTTTAAGAAGAGGATAATTTTTATTTTCCTTAAGAACTCCACCAATTCGCTCTCCCAGAATCTAAACGTAACTCTTGACTTCAACAAGTTTGGGGTGAAATACCACTTCCTAACAAAAAGAAGCCAAACCCAAATGATGTAGGAGTGGTGCTTAAATTAGCACTTAAATTGATTTGCATGAACATCACTCTAAGATTGGGTGGCTTTGACTCGGTCTCAAATTTACATCTATTTTTCCTATCTGGACTCCTAAATGGCAAAAGAATTAATCTTGGGGATTTAGTCTTAGAATTCATGTTTCATATCCATTATCGAAAGACTAATCTCGCTTAAAGACTAATCTCACTTATGGCATGCTTCTTACCAGTGTCTTCCAACGTATGTTAAATATATCATCTTTTTCAAACCCCATTCCATATCAAGATGACTCTATTGAGACATCTTTGAGAAAGATGGGTTTTTAACTTAAAACAATGAATGGGTAAAAAAAGAAAATGAGTTAAAAAATAGGTTATTTACATTTTAGTACCCCCAACGTTTTTGAAAATAATAAAAAGGACCCTAACCTTTTTGAATTATTGAAAAGGCCCCCTAGTTTTTGTTATATCAATAAAATGAAACTTTTCCAATGGGATAACATCATATTTTGTCGAACGAGTTTCTGTGGCAACTACTTTTTTAGCAATGCTACAGTAAAATGATAAAAGTACCCTTCAATAGCCTCATTATTACTTTATAAGCACAAAGTTTGAGATGTTGTATTATGCAGAAAATATTTATTTTCGCTTAATTTGTTTAAAAATATAATCATTGAAGGATATTTTTGTCACTTTATTGTAGAAATAACAAAAAAATAGTTGTCATATCAGCTCTGTCAATAGAAAATGACGTCATCACACCAGCGATGTGTCTTTTTATCAGAACAAAAAAACTTAGGGACCTTTATATTAATATGACAAAAATTTTGGGGCTTTTTTATGAATTCAAAAAAGGTCATGGTCCTTTTTATTATTTTCAAAAACGTCGGGGTACAAAAATATAAATAACCCTAGAAAAATAGTAGAAATAGATGAAGAGATAGATGAGAAAGAGGAAAATTTTGATGGAGGTGATGGGTTAATGGGGAAGAATGTCAACGAGGAGCTCCGAAAAAAGGAACTGTAAGTGACCGACTCTCCTCTTTGGAAGAACAAGTGTCTTCTTTACATGTAAAAGCGTCATCTTTACATTCAAATCTTAAAGAGTTTCGCAATGAAACACGACCCACACTACAAAAGATTTTAGACTTTCTCTCGTGTAGACAAAGACCCCCAACTCCTTAGATTTTTTTTCCCCAAAAATTTGGAGCTACATTTTTCATTTATTGTACATCATTCTCCTTAAAGCAAATGAAATGTTATAACTATTTGAGAATGTGTATTGTTTCTTTGTGTTTATGTATGCTATTATTGCTTTTAATAGGAGGAGGTGTATATGTCTCTATCCCTTATATTGTGCTTTTTGTTGATGATAAAGGGGAAAAAAATTGGTGTTTATTTGTTGATTCAAGTGATAAGAATGATGGTTTAGTGTTATTGGATATCTAAGTTTAAACCTTGTTGTGAAATTGATGTTCGATCCAGTTATGGTAAATATAATATTCATATTAAACTTTTGAAAGCTGTATTTCCAACATGCACCCACATAGGGGGGAGGTATTTGAGTTTGAATTTTAACATGTTTTATATAATTCCATGACTTGATACAAAGTGAGAATTTGTATGTTAATTATTCAATACCTCTATGGCGAATTCTACACTCAACTTTTATATTTTAAAGAGAAAACACAAAATATTTGTCATCATCAGAAAGGGAAAGATTATTAGCCCTAAAGGCCATATATACTGAAATTTTGATATTAACAATCATTTAGTGAGTCGTTGTATTTAATTGTTCTAATCTTGTTTGAAAATGACTCATAAGAAAGCTAGAAAAAAATCAAGATTGATCATGTTGAAATCAAGCTTTCTAAGATGATAGATTAAGAGGAAATTGAGCAAAGTTGAAGAGAAGGTTGATCCTAAATCAAGATAACGGGATCTTAATTCAGGCATTTCAAGTCATTTGTTTTTATTTTTTAAGATTTAGGATTGGGATATATCAATTGAGTCAAATCTCGATATTGATATGTAATGCTCTAACTAAAATATGTTTGAAACATTTTTGAAATTTGATTTCAAAATGTTATTTAAAAAATACTCAAGTCGAATTCAAGCGTATCAAGTTTTCCAATAAGGATACTTTAAATTGACATTAGGATAAGCATGTCCAAAAATAACAAGATCAAAGATTTTATTAAGTGATATTTTAGCTTGATTAAATCAATCAAGCACTCAGATGAACTAGGCAAGCATGGAAATTAATTCAAAACAATGGGCTATTATGGTAATTCAATCAATCAAGCTAAATGGTTAAAATTGTTTAAATCCACCTAAGCATGCTGAGTGTCGACGCACAAACATACAATAGCCATCCGGAGCTGCCGTGTGTTGACAAACAACCATGAAAAGGCTCCAAACGGTAACTTTTGGTTTAATTTCTTTCATAATCTTTTCCCGAATATTTCAAACGTCCCCTTGCCCCTCATTTGCCTATAAATAGGGCTTGAATGCCTTGGTTTGAATCATCCAATTCTCTCTAAATATTCTTTGATTAAAAAGCTCTTGTTCTCTTGTGCTTTAATGTTTTAATTTTGATTTTTTTAAAATTTTCTTAAGCATCACTGCTTCTCTTTATTGTTGATCATTGAGCTTAATTGGAATATCCTTAGCTTTGGCTAAGCTTGATTTATTGCCAATTCACTCTTTAAATAGTGAAGAATTTTATTGCTTTAATTCTTTCGTTACTTTTATTCATTGTAAAGGTTGGATCTTTAGCCAAATGTTACAAAAGGGTTGCTTGTAAATGTTGGGTCTTGAGCCTACATACAAAAAGACCAGTTGTAAAGATTGGATTCTGAGCCTAGTTTTAAAAAGTATTCGTTAGAGGCTTAAGTGACGAAGAGTAGCCACTTGAGGAGTGGACTAGCTTCCGGGTTGGAAGTGAACTACTATAAAAGTCCTTGTGCATTGTTTTATTCTTGCCTTTACATTTTATATTTCGCATTCATTGATTTTTTTGTTCTTAAAGTTTAAATTTTCATTTTATCAAGAAAGAATCTAATTCACCCCTTTTTAGATTGTTCTTTGGGCCTTCAGCTAATGTGGATACTACCAAGTCATGATTGCTTCTCAGGATACCCACAAGGCATCATTTAGATGACCTAGGTCAATAGAAACCTTTAAATGGGTGGCTTTGCCATTTGGTTTAAAGAACGCCGGTGCCACCTACCAAAGAGCCAAGAACATGATCTTTCATGATCGCATTAGCAAGACCATGGAAGTCTACATAGGTGACATCGTGGTCAAATTAAAGTCCCAAGTTAAACACTTGGAGGACTTGAGAGGAGCGTTCATGCTAATGAAGAGCCAAAGCTCAAGATAAACCCATTAAAATGTGCCTTTGGTGTACATGGTGGGAACTTTCTTGGTTTTTTAGTACACTAGAGAGAGGTTGAGGTTGATATAAATAAAACTAAGGTCATTCAAGAGGCCAAACCGCTGTCAAGTCAAAAGAAGCTCCAATGCTTCTTGGGTAGGTTGACATCTTAAGATGTTTTATCTCAAATTTTGTAAGGAAAACCAAAGTCTTCTCTCCACTACTAAGGCTGCAGTCTAAGAAGGACTTTAAGTGGGAGAAGCCACACCAAATAGCCTTCGAGACCATCATGTAATACTTGATCAAGCCACTAGTGTTGTTTCCATTTAAACAGGGCAAACAATTGAAGATTATGTCTCTACTTCTAATGAGTCAATTAGTTGTTTGCTTGTATAAGACAATGAGTAGGGGTACCTAAGTTCATGGTTTGAATAAATGTGAAATAAAATATTCTTCTATTGAAAAATTGTGTTTGTCTCTGTTATATGCATCTGTAAGTTGAGACATTACTTTTTGGCATTTACTATATAAGTGGTTGTTAAGACAGATGTCCTTAAATACATGCTAAACAGACCTCTAATGAGAGGAAGATTGAACAAGTCGAGTATTGCTCAACTTCAATTTGAGTTAATTTTTGTGTCATAAAAGTCAGTCAAAGGCCAAGCCTTAGCAGACTTTTTGACCATCCAAAATTCAAACTAGCATAGACTATGAGCCAGATCAGCTCCTGGTAATAGAGATAGTCCCTTGGAAGCTATATTTTTTATGGATCAAGGACCAATTCAAGTGCTGGAGTCGAGATTGTGATTGAGTTCCCTTCTGGGATCGCTACTTACTTAGCTATCACTTTGATTAGCAAGTGTTGAAACAACTAGGCAAAGTATGAGGGGCTAATTATTGGTCTATTGACTCTCCTTGAGATGCAAGTCCCTAGTGTAATCATAGAAGGGGATTCACAGCTGCTCATATGCCAAGTAAAAGGGGAGTTTCATTGTTTAAGTGATACCTCAAATAAATATATCCTAGTAGTGTAAGAGTTGTTAAGCAAGCTTGACAGTGTACTATTTGAACACATAACTCGATAATAGAATAAGGCAGCCAATGATTTGGCTCGACTAGCCTCAGGGTATAAATTGCCTAGGACATGGTGTGAAGAAACTATGGTCATCAAGACTAAGGTTTTAAACCATGACCTTGAGTTCACTAACTACTTGAGTTTTGAAAGCAAAGCAATTACAAGTGAACACTTGAATTGCTTTAAAGCGCATAATCTATCACAATTCATCATGAGGATTGGAGGAAGCCTTTGACAGATTACTACAATATATTGATGATGAAGCGGGAGAATTATACAAAAGGGACGCTAGTGGAGTGCTTTTTAAGTGTCTGGACTAAGACAAAGCGATGCTAGTGATGGTTTGAGCCCATGAGGGTATCTTCGAATCCCATCTAGTTGGTAATAAGAAATATTGGCTCATCGGACGAATTTCTATATTAGCCATCAATGGTGGACGATTATATCAAGTATGTCAAGGGATACAAAGCATGCCAAAGACATGGTCATGTACCAAGGGTCCCTGCTGCTGAGATGCATGCTATTGTTAAGCCATGGCTCTTTCAAGATGGGCAAGGGATATCATAGGAGAGATTAACCCTCCTTCTGGCAAGCAGCATTCCAATATTCGTGTGGCCATAGACTATTTTAGAAAATGGGTGGAGGTTAAGCCATATAGGAACATCAATCAGCAAGATGTGATTGATTTTATCAAGGAATATCCTATGTAGGCATGGAATCCCAGAAACCGTAACTGTGAACCAAGCTCAAATGTTCAATGGAGAGGAGGTTAAGGAGTTTACCAAGAGTTTCGACATTGAGATCTTGGACTCAAACCCGTATTATGCTCTGACAAATGGCTAGGCAACGCCTACTAATAAGATTCTAAAGGCCAATATTGAGAAAATAACTAAGGATAATCCCAAAAAGTGGCATCAGTTTTTACTGAGTGCCCTTTAGGCCTATGGAATGTCCAAACGTGATGCAACTGGGACAACCCCCTTCGATTTAATGTATGGCCATGATATTACGCTTCCACTGGAAGTCACAGTTCAGTCTATTAGGTTGACTCATCAAGGGAAGTTTTCTAAACTTGAATATGAGTAGGCTACGATCGACAAATTAATTAACTTGGACCAAATTAGGCTTGACGCCCCTCATAAGTTGGAAAAGCAAAAGAAAAGGGTGGCTCAAGCCTACAACAAGAAGGTCAAGCTTTGGTCCTTTGATATGGGGGACTTAGTCTGGAAAGTAGTACTGCCCATTGGCCAGAAAGATAATGTCCATAGGAAACAATCCCTAAATTGGAAAGTCCCATTCAGAGTCATAGAGGTATCTAGAGGAAACGCATACTTACTCCAAGACCTAGATAGAAGAACTCACCCAAGGGCCATTAATGGAAGGTTCCATAAGAAATATGTGCCTTCAATTTGGGATTCTAACAAGGAAGTTCTTAAATGTAGATTTCTTGAGTCGTGGGCCCAGTTTCAATATTATTGTCTTGAGGATCAACCCAATGATTAGTAAGTTCGAAAAAATGAACAAAAGGAACCACCAAACTAAGAGTCGTATTTAACAACATGGGTATTTCATTAAGAACTTCAAAGGAGTACATGGCAAATGCAAAAAAAATACAAGCAGGATGCTTATATGGCAAGAAAATTTCTATACAACATCAGAAGAGTTGAGTCCTAATTAAGGACTTCTTTGTGGATGCCCCTGTGGATGATAAGTGGTTGGTAGCCTCATTCAAATGATGGTCATGAAGTTGGCCTCTCCTGTAGGGGCCCCAAAGCTCTTACTGTTGCCCTTTCAAATTCTTCCTTTTGGAAGTTCAGAGAATTCTTGAGAAATACAAAGGAAGCAGAGTCAGGTTAGTATTCCCTTAAGTTCCTAAAGGTATGCCAAAATTTTGGGAAAATGCTTGTTTACCCTAATGTATTAGAGAGATTCTTGATGGATCAGGAGAGTGATACTTTGATACTTGTAGGTCCCTTAAGGGAATATGCAATGTTACTCAGTGCATGCATTAGATTTCTTAAGAAAATTTATAAGGTTCAAATGGTACTTGGATTATAAGGAGAGTTGCCTATGTATACCTTGTAAACCATTGTTGTATAGACCAACGCTACCAAGCGGACTTGCCATGCGTTAATATGGTGAGGAAAACATTCACTTAAATAAGTGAACAGAGGTGCTGCCCACTTTGGGGATGTTGAAAGGTTGTGCATCCGATCCAAGCGACGTGAGAGGTTGTCAAACAAAATTCATTTGGAGGAAGATCTTCGCATGTATATAGTTTTTTGAAGAAACCCACAAACGCTGACAGGGGAAGCCAAAACTTGTCAGAAGGAATTTTCACAGTAAGACAGAAGACGGAACCAAGGGTATATGGCTTGTCAGCTTCAGACATCCCAGGAAGGTTCTCCTCAAGGGTTTTAAGGTCAGTGGAGGTATGGAACTTGTTTGAGACCATTGAAAGAACTGATTGAACTAGACGTGCCAACTCCTCAATAGGGCAATTAGCCTGAGGGATGGGGGCAAAGAAAACGTAAGAGATTTGAGCCATTTCTAAGTTGTTTTGTAGAATCTCAGGATGTGAAGAGCAAATCAGCAACATAGATTAGAGAAATCAAAAGTTGAGAGCAAGTGTTTTTGAGCACTAGATCATAATGCAGCAAGAGAACAGAGATGAAAGTGAAGTTTCGAAGCCCTAACTGTCATATTTGTTGATAGGTGAGAACGAAGTAAGGAGAAATGTCAAATAGTGTTCTCTCGAGCTTCATATAGCCGTTGGAGGTCAAATAAAGCAAATTTTTTACCTGATGGAAGTCTAAAATTATCAACGTCTAAAAGGGGGGAATTTGTTTACATCCCAAACTCAAGGGAGTTGGGACGACGCAGTTTTGGAGCAAAGCACCACGCGCTTGTCACGTAAGACCATCCTCAAGGGAAATAGGGCCTTTAGGTGGTAATGTATAGGCGTATTGAGCCTAGCAGCTTGAGGAATTTAAAACCCTGTTAAAGGTATCAGCCACTTGAGGCTCGAGATGTTTGAGGGGGTAAAAGGAGCTTGAGCTCTAGGGACTTACTAGAAGGCTGCAAAACAGGAGTTTCCAAGCTTGAGGCAGCTACTTGGAGCGCAATTTCAGAGATGTGAGCCTCAATCCTATCAAATAGAACATGGGACATCTAGAAGGAACTCCAACTGAAAAAGAGGACATGGGCTTCCAGTAAAATGCTTGAGCACACCAATTCAGGATATATTCGCCACCCATTCACAAGCCAAAGGAGCTTTGAGTCCAAGGTGGGAAGAAAATGCCTTGGAATTAGGGAGCAGTAGTTATTTCCTTTTTCTATAAACAAGAGACACTATTTTAGCTGTAAATTGCCCAACACCACTTATAAAAACATCATCAAGTTTTATTATAGAACACTTATGCTTTTTACCAAGGAATAGTATAACTTAACTTAGCCTAGCGTAGCATAGATCTTTGTTATACTTGCTTGAATATGAGTAATACAGTTCTTTAGCTTTCAAGTATTGACCCTTTGTTTTAATCTATTCCCCGAACTGATAAGTTAGAATTGAGGCATTAGTTTAAGGCTTTGATAGCCAAGGCTTGACCTTGATTGCGTTAGTTTTAACACCATTTTCACTGCTTAATAATTTAGATGAACTAAGGTTTGCGTCCTTGTATAAGGGCTTTGACGACCACGGCTTGACTTTGATTGCGTTAGTCCTCATCCAGTGACCCAAATACATTTTGCTTGACCTTAATCTTTTATGGCTCTAACTCATTCGAGTTATTATAAGTTAAGGGTGCCAAACCTTAAAATATGATTAACTCAAGCTTGTAAATGGACTACTGAGCTCTTAATTTTGTCTCCAATCTAGTTTCTAACTCTTAAGTGTACGAGAAAAGGTGTCAGTGGGCCCTAGTCCATTGTTGTAATTCCCACATGAGTTAGGTCCATATCTCTTTTTGTCAACTTATATATTGAAAAATCCACAAAAAATATAAAAGTCTCTTTTATTGGAGCATAAGCAGAATCCACGTGTTTATTAAATGAAGATGGATACACCAAAAGCATCATCCTTTTTTCTCCAAGAAGGTGATTGATTGAGTTCATAAACATGCATTTCAGAATTTAGGCTCACTCCCAAGTCGCGGCGAGTCCCATTTGCACGTTTGCTTGAATTTGTGTTTACGACGACCACATTCAACATTTAATAGTAAAATAAAGCAAACAACTGGTAACACAGCTCCACCTAAACCACTGGCACCGGCGTCATTTTACCCGCCGCGTTGCTGCTACGTTACCCACCCCTAAGTTGCACGTTGTGTCACATTACCAGTCGCTAAGTTACACGTTGTGTTACATAACCCGCCGCCACTTTACCCACCGCGTAGTTACACACCGTGTTAAGTTACGCACCGTGTCACGTTACCCGTTCCAGTACCCATCGTGTTCCGTTTCCCATCGTGCTCCAGTACCCGCCGTGTTCCCATTATTTGCTCTATTTTGTTTCTAGTTTTGTTTGTGTGGTTGCCGTAAATGTGAAAACAAAACAAACGTGCAAAAGGGACTCACCGCAACTAGGGAGTGAGCCTAATTACAAACCGTACATCTTTGACCTCAACCATTCACCGTTTCCAAAGAAAAAATTGTAATATGTTATTGTATCTAACTTAGGTTATACCGTGAGTTTTGCTTATGCTTCAATTAAGAAGACTTTTGTTAAATATTTTTGTGGATTTGTGGGAACAAATTAAAATTGGAAAGTCATGCCTAAAGCTTGAGAAGTGTATCACTATGAAGGTAAGTGTGTCATACAGCTACATTACGCTATGCCTAGTTAAGTTACGCTACTCCTAAGGAAAGAGCACAAGTGTGCACAAGTGTCTTGCCAAGGGTAATTACCTTCTCAAGATGCTGGGCTTGAGATGTCATTATCTTAGTACTTAAAGGCCTAACTTCCTTCGAGAAGGCCCTCACGTGCTGATCACGTGGCACTCATTCAGAACGGCGTTGTCCCAACCCCCTCGAAATTAGTTTGTAAACAGATGATTTTGTGTATTTGGGGCGAGGATGTGTGTCTTTTCATGAAAGGGTATGTCTCTCCATAAAGGGATGTCTTTTCATGAAAAGACACTTGAAAAATTATAAATACACCTCCATTACCATGATTAGAACATATCAAAATAAACTTAAAAAAACTTCATTCTTTCATTCTTCAAGTCATGGTTATCCATCCTCTTTATACTCTTACTCTCACTTTGTTTATTGGTTTCATTTTATCCCTTTATTAGAAAGCACATTAAAAGCTGCTTAAACAAAGCATAAACGCTCAATCAACGGAAGGAACTGCCTTTCCTTCGTTCATTCTTGACCTGACAGAAGCTATGAAAGCATCCATAGGGTAGGTGGCTGGCTTGGTTGAAGTCCACCTCCTTCGTTAAAGTGATTGAAAAAATCTAGACTTAAAAAAATAAAATCTTTTTTGTATGGGATGTTAGTAAGGATGAACATGACGAGGTCTTATTGCATTATTTTATTTTTTTAATTGAAATTCAAACATATCAATCTCAATCTTGTGGCAATTTCCTCTTCAAATCACATCAAGATGAACTTTGAAGGAGTAGGGAAGGCTACTCTAGGAATTCGGATTATGGTGGGGTCATAAGAGATGGCAATAGTGCTATTATATGGAATGTGTAATGCTTCTGCCGGTGGACAAAAAGATCGTATCTTCAACGATTCTGTATATGCGGCTGCTGGTCTGCTTTAGTTTGAGTTTCGCTTTCTCTTTTGCACTACTCTCACGGGTTGTTGACGCAGGCATCCATGAAATAAGTCTTAAGGAAAATGGTACACTACATGCCATGAAGCCGATGACTGAATTTGATACCTGTTTAATATTTACCTAACAATCTTAAGACTTAATTTCGTTCATGAAAATGCTTTCTTCTCTTGATATGATGATGGCAAACTTTGGAGATTAATGAAAGTGATGAAGAGAGGAATGGGACTTCTCCTTCGATCCTTTTGTTATATAAAATCGCTATGAATCAAGGTACGTCTTTTATTTGAATACGATGGAAATCAAGAAGTTCTAAGATGCCTAAGAATTTGCGTTTATGCATTGTTAATTATGCATATAATTGAGTATACATGTGGCATCAAAGCCAAAATTTTACGAATTTATGATTTTCCATTTAGACATTGTTTTGATGATTCGTATTATGAATTTTGATCTAGTGCAAAACAAATGTTGTTTATCATGTTAACTTAACCAAAAAAAAAAAAAAAGTAAAATGGTTATTGACTGTTTCAATGCAAACTAAAACCATATTCATTGTTCATCAAGTGGCATAGTGCGCTGCAAGAGATTCAAACCCATGTGCTCCCAAGCATGAAATAGATGGAAACCTTATACCACTGGTCCACAGGTCATCTTGCCCATCTTTTGACAATGCATTTTACTGAATATATATGACTGTATTTGAAAATTGGCCCAAATGAAAGAAAAAAAAAAAAGGGTTGTTAGCTACAGTTTTTAGTGAAGTGCTTTAATGTAAATATTGGTCTATAAATGCTCTTATAAATATTCGAACTTGCGTGCCCTCTAGAGAAGATTTGCAGGGTGGTTACCAATGATATAGACTCTCACTTGTGAACAATTTGACAAAAGAACATATATAGCAAAACCAAATTAAAAATGGGGTAACTACTGTTTTCAACAATGGCTTTGCTATTTCCATGTTGTCATGCAATAATTGATGCCAAGAAGAGAATCGAACGTTTGTCCCCCTAGCAAATCAGTGAGAGCACTTACAGGAAACTGTATTTGGTCTGTGCAACATAATTTTTGTAAGCATATTTTTAGATAATTAAATATATTAAATGATTCCTTCTAGAATCAACATCTACTATTAGGTTAAAATTGACAAATAGTATTATGGAGTGATTCCTTTGGTTGGTTAATAATGATTTTGTACCATGAACTATGATTAAATACTTTGAATCATGTCTGAATTTCAATGTGTGCACAACAGCAAGGGACATAGACGGAAGGGGACACAGACTCTTTTCCCATTGCAATTAGGGTACACCAAGGATCAGCGTTGAGCCCATTCCCATTCATTTTGGTTTTGAACGAGTGCACAAGGCACATCCAAGGGGACGTGCCTTGGTGCGTGCTCTTCGCGGACGATATAGTCCTGGTGGGAGAATCTAGGGAGGAGGTGAATGAGAAACTTGAACATTGTAGGATGGCCTTAAAGTCGAAAGTTCTGAGACTTAGTAGATCCAAGATCGAGTATATGAAACTTAAGTTCTGCACCTCTACCATGCCAAGCACAGTAGTTGTCAAGATTGGATCAGAGGGCATACCACATAAAGCACGTTTTAAATACTTGGGTTCCATGGTTCAACAAGATGAGGAAGTGGACGCAGATGTCAATAATAGGATTAAAGTGGGGTGGCATAAATGGAGGATGGCCTCTACAATATTGTACGATAGGAAGTTTCTATTAAAGTTAAAGGGTAAAAATTATAAGACAGTAGTTAGGCCGGATATGTCCTACGGAGTAAAGTGCTGGCTAGTTAAGTGTCATCGTACGCAGAAGCTAAAGGTGGCCGAGACGAGGATGTTGAGATGGATGTGTGGATACACAAGAAAGGACAGGATCAGAAATAACGTTATAAGAAGTAAATTAGGCATCGTCCCAATCGAGGATAAGTTGAGGGACCAACGTCTGCGGTGGTTTAGGCATGTTAGGAGGAGACCCACCGCTACCCCTATTAGGAGATATGAACAACTTCATATCATAGATGGAAAGAAAGGGACAGGCTGGCCAAAGAAGAGTTGAATGGAGACGATTCGACAAGACCTCACCTATCTCAACCAAAATGAAGAGATGGCCCTAGATATGGCTCCAATCAGAGGTGGTTCGGACATGTAAGAAGAAGACCGGACAACGCTCCAGTCAGAAGATACGAACAGGCCCTCACTACACTAGGCAGAAGAGGCAGAGGCAGACCAAAGAAGAGATGGCTTGAGACGATCCGACAAGACCTGACCCACCTAAACCTTTCGGAGGAGATGGACTTAGATAGGGCCCAATGGAGGGCTAGCATAGGGGTATTAGATGACCCGGTTGGAGTAGGGTAGTCCAACTTAATAGTGCTAGGTCGTCTTGGTGCATGTAGGCGGTGTTCTGAATATCATGAGCTGTTACTTGCTACTTGCCTACTTTCTTTATCTCTACCCATTTATCTATCCTCTATATCTATCCCTATCTCATTCTCTCTCTCTATCTCTATCGTTTGTCTTTATCCCTATCTCTCTCTCTCTCTCTCTCTCTTTTTTTTTTTAATCCTCTATCTTTATCCCTATCTCTCTCTCATGCATTTGTTGCTTCTCCTGTTACCAGGTCCTGGGCTCATTGTTGCGGACCAGCTTTTCAGGCTGGGGGTCCTCGGAAACAGTCTCCCTTCAGGGTAGCCCTCTGAAGGGGGAAGGCTGCGTACATCTACACCCCCAGACTCTGCTTATACGGGAGCCCTTGGAGGCACTGGGTTTGTTGTTGTTGTTGTTGTTGCCCTAGATATGGCTCAGTGGAGGATTAGAATAGGTGTAACTGATATGGTAGTGTAGGATCATCGACCAGTCATAAGCCCGTTCTAATACCATAAGTATGCTTGTATACATGGTTACACAGATGCAGTTCTGGCGTCTTTGGGTCACTTAATGCTCCTAGGGTTGGATGGAGACAATTTGACAGATGAGTAGAAAGGAAGAGGCTGGCCAAGAAGAAATCGATGGAGACCCACCACTGCCCCTGTAAGGAGAGGTGAACAAGTCCTACAGGCTGGAAGAGAGAAATAGGCTGGCCGAAGAAGAGTTGGATGAAGACAATTCGATAGGATCATGCCTACCCCAACCTAAATGAAGAGATGGCCTAAGATACAGCTCAGTCGAGGATTAGTACAAGGGTAGTATAGAGATAATCGATTTAGCATTATAGGAACATCGAGCACAAAACAACTTAGAGGGGAATTCACTGCTGATACGGTATGTACTCTCTCACTCGCTCTCTCTCCCTCTCTCTACTCCCTCTCTCGCTCCCTTTCCCCCTCTCTCTACTTCCTCTCTCTCTCCCTCTCACCCTAAACATTCTAGACTATCTACTCTCTCTATATGTTTACATCGTGTAGCATGTATGATCTTTCCCCTACATGCTTATTTACCTTTACCTTTTGCTCTGGCTGCTATGCTCTCATGTACACATGCTTACATGTTATTCATTTATTTGCTTATATGCATACTTGATTACATGCCTACATGCATACGATGTTTGCAGGATCTTTATGCTTTACATGCTCTTCATACAAGCTCTTCATGACAATCATATCTATCATCTATCATCTATCAGGTTGGGGGCCCTTAGAAACAGCCTCTCGTCTGTGTCTTACCCTGATGGGGTAAGGCTACGTACATCATACCACTCCCAGACCCTGCGAAAGCGGGAGCCCTTGAGGCATTGTGATTGTGTTGTTAATGTGAAAATATTTAATCCATGGTGAGGCATGAGTTGCTAATTATTGTAATTCATGATATGTCACTATGTATAAAATTCCATGTTTTGGGTGGTTGTTGAAACCAGACGTTGAGGTGATGCAAAAAGGAAAATCCTATTTTGCGTAGTTGTTGAAACCAAACGCCGAGATGATGCAAAAACTAATAATAAAACATAAATAACTTGTGGATTCTTGTTTACATAAAATTTGTAATTAGATCCCAATGGTAATTTCAAATAATATGAGTGCACACATAATAAAATTGGTGAGATAAATCTGCTAAATCATGAATTGTGAACACACCATTGCTGAATTTTTATTATGAATTGTTAATATGGAAAAGGTAGAGAGGGCATGCATGTATATGATAACATTGTTTTATTTCATGAAATTATTACTTATGAATGTTTTATACATGCTTGTTAAAAAGCAATTCAAGTGCTTTGAAAGTTATGTGAGATATTGTATACCTAATATACATGCAAAAAGGTAGATATCTTGTGAAGATATATCATATCTATAAGGACACATCTTGTGTATGTGAATATATAAAGATGTACTTGTTCATGTTTTTGTTTGTGGTGTACGTTATATCATACTATTATGAAAATTTGGGTATTCAATTATAAGTAGAAAGGAATAATGAGTTGTTCGTGGAATAAGAAAACTATTCATAGTTCAGATACATAATATGAACATATAATTGAGTGAAGAAAATTAAAGGTAAATTAATGACAATCAAAAGTTTGATTTTCATTGTTGAGAACCACATATTCACTTTGTAAGTAATTATCCCTTTAATACTCACAAATATTTGCATATGTAAATATAGTGTAATATTTGCATGTTCACTTTGCAATATAATGCCCTACTAAATATTGCTTGCGTAAATGTTAACACGAAAATTATTACATGCATGCAGTTAATGATACATCCTCATAACGATCCAATGGGTAGTATGTCCATATATGGTCATACTTATGGAAAAGAATTTGAGTATATGTATGTATGTTAATGGAGTTACAAGGTTAATGGATGTTTAATTAATGTAATTAATACATGCATGTTCATAAATATGAGATACAATTTAGGTATAAGCATAGTTATTAATGCAGTTATGCAAGTAATGCATATATGCATGTTAATGCAATCATAAATTTTGGTGGTCTCAGTTGATGGAAATGAATGCTTTTGTTTGCACGGTAGAAAGGAAAGTGATGTGAACTTGAGTGAAATTAAAATTTACGGCATCATGAAAGGTAAATTTTAGATGATTATTTTATGTTTTATGTTGATCCAGTAATATAACATCATTTAAATTACATATACAAATTGAGCTTCATTTATGTGTGATTTCATATTCACTTGTTACGATGATTTGTTAGATTCAAAAGTGGCCAAATCTCAAGAGTATACGAATACTGAATTATGATGATTCATATGTTATCCATAAGGTTTGATGCATCTAAATGGCATGAGATTCATATGATTTGATTATGGATAAACTAAAGTTCATGAATGCAAATATGGATGAGTGCATAAAAATGATTTTGAATCTTGCATCAATGTTGATAAAATGATGTTGCGTTATGATATTGTGTAGCAAAATATATTAAGATGAAATAGTTTTTGATAAATTCTTAGATCAAAAGATCGAATTTCGATGGAAAATGGCATGTTTTTGTTACATGAGGAAAATCATATTGTAAAGGAAGAAATCCCTGAAAAGGCTCTAGAACTTAGAAGAAGTAAAAAAGCAAGGAAAGAGAAATCTTTTGACCCAGATTTTTACAAATTACTAATGGAATGAACTAGAGACAATATGATGCTCAAGTTTTATATTGTTGAGTCGTGCAGTCAAAATCTATAACGTTTGATGATGCTATGAAGTTTCACGATGCCATTTTTTGAAAAGAGTCAATAAGTGAATCGGATAAATGCGTCTATAGCAAGTTTATTAATGATAAATGAGCCATTATATGTTTGTATGTTGTTTACATGTTGATATTTGGTATGCATATGTAGTACCAAATGAAGGTACTCTATTAGTACAATTGGGGTACAAAGAGTCCCGATATAGCCTTAATTGTTGGAAACTATGTAGACATACTAGCAGTTCAAGTAAATTTTACTGGCATGCGGTACATAGGTACTGAAATAACCATGGATTATGATATTACTTTTAATAAGTATTCTTCTACTATAGAAGAATACTTGGATGCCAATTGTATCTCCTTTTAAGGAGGACTACGCTTCTACAAGGGAGTGCGTATTCCTACTTGGTGGGGGTATTGTCTCTTGAGGTTCCAAGAAACAAACATGTTTCAT
The DNA here is from genome assembly GCA_018398585.1 of Simmondsia chinensis. Classification (NCBI taxonomy): domain Eukaryota; kingdom Viridiplantae; phylum Streptophyta; class Magnoliopsida; order Caryophyllales; family Simmondsiaceae; genus Simmondsia; species Simmondsia chinensis. The sequence goes on along the minus strand of JAGTTD010000001.1, from coordinate 19,816,200 downwards.
TAATCCCACCATTCTGACTTATGCTATTAAAGTAGAAAAATGATTAAAGGATCGTTTTTATAAGATTCATTTGTGCCTAAGCCAATATCACCTGTTTCTATCCATTGTGATACTAAGGCTATGCTTTCAAATGCATAAGAGTGAGGTGTATAGTTGAAAGTCCAAACACATTAGTGTAAGACATAGTTATGTGAAACAACTCATGAAAGTTTGGGTGATCACTGTGGACTTCAAAAATGCAAGTTGGAATCTAGTGGATCCCTTAACGAAAAGCCTTGCTAGAGACTTGGTCTTAATTACAAGTTTATCAATTTTAGTCGACCATGATGGACCCTCAACCCAATGCCGGGTACAATGCCAGGTCTTGCGTTTAATGAGAGAGTTCCATCATCCATGTGATTACAAGCATTAAAAGCAAAATTTCATCCCGGATGTAGTGCTTTGTAACCTGTGACAAAGGGTAAAGACGGTTGATCGTATGCTCTTAATGGACTGAAGAAAATGATTGAATGTTGTGTTATAAGAACATGATTAATGGGGTTTACCTAAATGAGTGAAATTTGATCACTTCAAGAAGTGTTTTAATGACATGGGCTTGACTATGACAGGGAGCGTAACCATTCGTACCCTCCCCAAGTAGGAGAGGTTGCCTCGAGGGCCCCTCAAGGCCTTGAAATGGGAATGCAAGGACAGGTACCCACTACGGGGGACCAGACCTCTTCACGCTTATCATACTGGGGGGCAAGCTAACCACCCACCTTCTCTATAGAATAACTTGGAGATTGATCAAGCAAGGATGAACAAAACAGCCTGCTAATATTGGTGCACCCTCAGGCATACCATATAACCTAGGTTCTGCTGGAACATACTTCCTGGACAACCAAACACATCTCCAAAATGATGTAGACGTAACCTCAGGTCTGGGGGAAACCACCGTTCCCCCACCCCGATTGTGATGGTTGCTCAGGGTTATCCTACATATCCCTCTTGAGATCCTCGCCCACTTGGGGGCAACGGCAAGCACATAATCATGTGCTTAACCTTTCCCTTCAGGACCAATTAGCCGCCCTTATCGAACAGAGGCATGGGCCAAGCCTCGCGAGGGTCGATAAACCCTTGTATAGTAAACCTTACCCAGACTACGTAGACAAGGATTACCCTTTCTCGAGGTTACTAAATCCCCGAGATTACCCTTTTCTCAAGAGAAGGAACTGTTTCTGCCCTGGAGCACTTGGCAAGGTTTAATTGCCAGTGTAGAGAAGCGGCTGACAATCAATGTCTTAAGCTCAAGCTGTTCCCTAGTTCTTTAAAAGGGACCTCTTTTCAGTGGCACATTAGCCTACCTCCTAATTCTATTTACTGTTGCAATGACATGGCCAGGCAATTCCAAGCTCAGTTCCCATGAATGGAACTAGGATCTTCCATGTTTGACTTGGCTCAAATAAAATAAAAGCCAAGTAAATCAGTGGAAGACTACATTAACTGGTTCAAAAGAGCCTGGTTAAAGTGTACTACAGCCCTTCCTGAGGTTGAATACACCAAGCTAGCCTTGAATGGCATGGACTTCGAATTTAGGAAGAAGTTCGAAGGCTCAACTTTACGACACTCCTTCAGCTGGCAAAATGTGCTGCTAGATATGAGGCTATCTTAAAAGATGAAAGCCTTAAGAAAAATAGCGTGTATGGGACTTACACTATTTAAACAAAGAGGATGAGGATCCTCCTTCTGAGATTGACTTTATTGACTACATCAAGGGACCTTCTCTGGTTTGTAAACCTTTGGTCAAGAAAGCCATCAAAGCCAGGAAGTCTTATCAGTCCCAAGACTTGAGAAAATACTCATTTGACCTCTCGAGAGCCAATGCAATATTCAATTGGCTCGAGGCAAACAACAAACTCAAGATTATGGGTAAACATAGAAAGCCTGGCCCAAATTCTACCAAGGGAAAGGTATATTGTAAATGACATGATTCGTTGACTCATTCAACAATGAACTGCGTGATCTTTAGGAACGTGGTTTAGAATTCCATAGAGGCAAGGGAATTAAACTTCCCAGGATAAAGACAAATTAGCGTCGACAAAGATCCTTTCCCTAGTCCTACCCAAGTCAATATAATTGAGGTAGCAGAACCTTATAGTCCCCATAATAGCCATAACTAGTGGTAGATCTTTATGTAAGATGAGTGGAGACAAAGACAGTCTGGCTATAGCCAACACTTTGTTTGATAGGCAGCTAGAGTTGGGGACACTCAATTTTCGCAGAACTTCAGTGATATTGCAAGACGATCATTGCAAGTGGCACATCACATCTGAACATTCAACATTCGATTGTTCCACATTGAGCAAGTTCTTGAGGAAGCAATTCGTGGAAGGAGTTATTCTCCTCTCTAAAGAAGAAGGGCTAGCCATGGGAATTCTCATTGACAACCATTGCCAAACTGTCTTCGCCACCAAGAAGCAGGTGTCGAAGAAACTCTTGTGCCTTACACATGACCTTTGCAGTGGTTGTGGCCACAAGTTGGTGTCTGAAATAAAGAAGCTGAGCCTTTATCCAAGGAAAACGCTGGCTCCTTTAATAAAGACATCACTGATGAACCTCCTCGAGTTCTTACTTCAAAGTCCCAGGTCATCATGAGGATTGGGCATCTAAGGAGAAATCTAAAATACCACCTACTGGATGTGGACACCAGCCAGGGCCCACGATAGTCAGGGCACCAGCCTTCTGGGGTCCGTTTTGAAAATGTTTGGAGGAGAAACCACCTCGATCAAGAAGATGCTAGTTCCTTCAGCCTTTCTCGAGCCCATAAGAGGTGGCAACTACTGAACAAAGCAGCTCAACGAAGGGCTCATCTCGAGAATTGCTTAACTAGGCTCTCTGAAGAAGAAGCAAGGGTCCATAAGGGAAAGCAAACTAAGCCATTAGATCTTGAAGTTCTAACAACTGAGACAAGGCCTTTTACCACTACTAGTAAAGGGAAACCACGCAGAAAGCTAGAGAGACACACTAGTCTCTCATCTTTCAAAGGACAGGAATCTTGGTGGGACGAACTTGCCAAGAATTCATTGGTTCAAAAGTCATCTGATGGTGAAGAGGAGTATTCCCCTCTGAGCATCAATATAGTGGAACCTCTCGACCTCGTTAATCCGACATGGTCTGACATTGAGAATGACTTCGACTTGGAACACTTCCCCTAACCTAAGGGGGAGTCTCAAACTCCAAGGGTTGATACAAAAAACCAACCTCTAGGCTAGGATATGGGAATTGATGGCAGTCCTTGAAAGCAAGATAAGGACGCGCAAATGGATGTCAGCTCTGAAAAGGAAACTGATCAAGGGGTCCAAAAACAATTTGGGACGCTCCCTGAGAATGTTGATGTTAGAACTTCCCCGCTCCTCCCTTTAGAGTTCATGGCAACTAATACTTAAGAGGGCCTTGAGAGGGATGAGATAGCATCGGACGAAGATCTCCAGGTGGAGCTTATGGCTAAAGTAGCAACTACAAAAGGTAATACTGACCCTTTGTCTTTTAAAATTAGTACCCCAACATCCAAATCGCCTGATGATTCACCTGACATAATGAAAATGATGTTTGATAGGCCTAGTACTGCCAATAAACACATCAAGCCCCTATACATGAAAGCCAAGTTCGATGGCATTCCAGTGAACAGGGGCTTGGTGGATAATGGCACAACCATCAATGTCTTACCTTCATATATGTTTGGGGTCATTGGTAAATTGCGAGATGATTTGATTACTTCAGATGTTGCGATCTGTGGCTTTTCTAGAGCTACTACTAAGTTTAAAGGGGTCATCTCGATTGAGTAAACTATTGGCAGCTTAAGCAAGCTAACAACTTTCTTTGTAGTGGACACTACCTCGAGCTATAATGCTTTGCTTGGGAGAGATTGGCTACATGCCAATTATTGTATCCCGTCCTCACTGCACTAGTTGTTAATCTTTTGGAACCACGACAAGACAGGGTTGTTATGATGGATAACAGGCCATTTATGACTTGCTCCAACTATGTTGAGGAAAAATTCTACGAAGATGGTGTGGGACCACTTGACGTTCAAAGGACCGCTCCACAATCTGCCCAACAATAGGACATGATTATTAGGAATAGTGTCCTAACATCTAGATTTATTCTGTTAATATTATTTTAATAAAGAATAAAATTAAAGTTCCAGTCATTTCCATGTTAAATTTATGTAAGTGAGCATTAATACTGCTGGTGATTTTCTTTTGAGTATCATCCATGAGATGGACAGAGTCCTTAGATAATATTTTACATGTTTGTTCTAAGTGGATAATGAGGTTAAGCCACAGATAGACTTGGAACAAATGACATAGAATGTTGTTTAAATAACTCATGGTCAATGATGAGCTTGGGCTACTTGTTTGTTAAAACCATGACTTAACACTTTAGCCAACTTGTCTTGGTCATGTAGATGGTGATCCAAAAGTGTTAGGTTGGTGTGTTTAATAAGATTGACACACTGAGTTAGACCATTTAGATTACTTGTTTCTAGACTACAGTCAAAGATGAGTGATTCATGTTGTACTTTTTGAAAGAGAACTCTAAATCCGGAGAATATTCTAGACTTGCACATGGAGCCTTAGTTACTTTAGTGTACTATAACTAAGGTCTAAACATATGACTGAATACCCACATACACTAGGTAGCGCGCGTGAAGTGTGACAAGGATCAGGTATTCAATATGGAATCGGCAATCTCTTATGAGGTACAGATGTCCCTTTCGTTGATTCGCAATTATTTGAATAGTTTGGAAACTTTGGCCAAAGTATTCCAAGTGTTTGACATTTGGAATTTATACTATGAATATGTTTAAGTATAAATGAATTATTCAGTGAAGGCGAGTTGGTAACTAATGGAGAAGCTATGAAAAGGATAATGGTAGTTGTTATGTTTATTCTTTGTCATGAACATCTAGGTGGAGGGGTTATTGTCATCAATATAGTCTATTTGAGAAATATATAATAAATAGTTTAAGGCTGGAGTGCAGTGGGATTTAAATTGTCCATGAGGTCCCTACGCAAGCCTTTGTTTTACTGCTATCGGAAAAATATTAAAAAATTCATGAGATGAATTATTTATCCATGAGATGGGTAAATTTAATTTTGCAAAAAATTATTCATAAGATGAATAAAAGTTGATACAAAATAAAATAATTTTGAAAATCAAAAATTAATAAGATAAATTTTAACATGTGGGAAACAACGTAAATAAAAGGAAGAATCGCGTATATCAAGTCGCGATCCGCACCTTCGCGGATTGACCAACCAGCGTGCGGGGCCTGGAGGGGATCCATGTGTGCATGGGCAAGCCAATCGCGGCCCACCACATGGCACACTCAATTCAAAAGAAGGAGCGCAATCTAAACTGAAATGAGACGTCGCATTTTAGATTGTTTGTACAGTAATATGCTGCGTTTTATTGTTAAAGCTGCGAATCCCACATCGAAAAAATCAGATTTTTTTTGCTTCGGTATACTACTATAAATAGCGCCATATATTCCCAAGGTTTGGCATTTAATTTAGAATTATAAAAAAGGGTTTCTAAAAGTATTGACTTTCGGAGACCTAGTAGGGTGAGAAAATTTTCTTTAGAAATTTTTCTTTCCTGAAAGTTTAATATTTTTCGGAGCCCGCTCTTCAGGCGTTTCGAGGTCATTGCATAGAAGGCTGCTCGGTCTCGATTTTTCAGCTTTCTTGGAGTATTATTATTTTCTGGTTTTCTTTATTTGGAGACATTCTGGGTATATTCTTCTTTCTTTCTCTTTTTAGTCTTTGGCTTTTTTATTTATTTACAGCTTTTCTTATTATGCCTGTTATAAGTTTATGTTATTGCTATGAATGTATTAGAGTATAGACATATAGATTTAAATTAGGAATTTAAATCTGTAAACTTAAAATTAGGAATTTTAAATCAACCTTAGGTTTAAAATTAAGAATTTTAAATCCTTCTGCTATATTAACTTAACTAAATTAAAAAGGAATTTTTAAATCCATCCCAACAATTGGCATTAGAGCAAAGGGATCTATAGAGATAACTCTATTCCCGGGAAGTCTCGCACGTGAGGTGTCACGAAGCGTGACTCTCCGACCAGGGGGCTTAGGTGGTGAGAAGAGTCTCCTACGATGAGTGCTCTGATAGGTGCACTTTGTTGTGACCACAGTTTGAGAACTGTGAACCCAATTATTGGCATCAGAGTTAGATTAATTAATAACTAGGTAAGTTATTCTCAACAATTGGTATCAGAGCCAGTATCTGATTACATTCATAATATACATAATCAAGTATAATAATATCGAAATAAATAGACTTGCGATTTAATACAATAGAGATTCTATTAAGAAGGAAATATTGTTTTAAGTAACGACTTAAATTGTTTAAATTGTTAATCAATTAATAGTTAATTAGATTGTATAAAGTAATGATTTAAATTGTTTAAATCATTAATGATTTAATAGTTAATTAAGATTTTATAAAGTAAAGATTTGAATTGCTTAAATCGTTAATTAATTAATAGTTAATTAGATCATTTAAGGTTTAAATCAGAACTAAATTAGTAGTTATATGACGTTAGCAGGTCAGCATTAACGTCAACGAATTTAATTTAAAGAAATTTTTTTAAAAGGACGTGTAGACGTCAGTGCTGGTTTATATAATAATTAAAAATTAATTTTTATTGATTAATTTTAATTTTTGGAATGAGATTCTTAATAGATTGTGAGATAATTTAAGATCTAAGTCAGCACTATTTTAAATAACAAAATTAATTTCTATTAATTTAGTTAATTTTTTAGAATGAGATTCTAAAGGGAATTATGGGATAATCCAAGTTGTAAATGCAAGTTAATCAAAAATCACTAGTTTATAAAAATTAAGTGGGAGCAAGGTCCAATTGTTGAAACCTCATGGTCTCCATTACAAGTCTAGCAGTATAGTGGATCGATAGACCTCCATGCGGAGGATGTTGTTATGCAGATTACAGGGTTAGACTTCTATTAGGATAAACTAAAGTGCAAAGAAACGATGCGAACATGCTTCCGTGGAGTATTATGTGTATTTGTATGGAGGTTTAGGTAATGGTTTAAACTTGACTAGCATGATGCATTAGCCTCCCCGAGGAGCTCTGTTGTGCCATGTTAGAACTAAGGTAAAATGGTAAGTTAATCATGTTTAGTAAGAGTTATAAGAAAACATGTTAATTGAAAGTAGTTCTCACCCAAACTAGCTTCATACGACCCTGCTGTCGGGGAATAAGGAGTGGTGTGTTTGGGTTATCATGGCATGCATGATAGCACAATTTTGTGGATATCTGACTGATTGTGTTTGATAAAATAAAAGAATAGGTGTCACTGCATTATACATAATTCTTGTTAGACAGTTACACAAATGTTTACATTTACGCATTTTGAAATGGATATGGCTGGCGAACTTCACTCGATTCTAATGCATAATATACTCAATGGACCAAATTACTTTGCCTAGAAAAATAAGTTGGACTTAGTTATTACTAACAAGGGACCCAATTTGGTCAAAAAAACAAGGGACCCACTAAAAAAAAAAAAAAAAAGAAAAGGGCAAAGTTGCTAATGTAGCAACCAAGTCCATAAAGAGGTCAGCAAAAGAAAAGTGTTTCTTTTGCGGGAAAATTGGCCACTAGAAGAAAAACTGCACTAAGTACGTAGCTTCTCTTCTTACAAAGACTACTAAGCCATCTCATGAAGAATTGATAATATCTCACTTAGTTGAGTCATCCTCAGTTTAGAGTCCACCAGGTTCTTGATGTATGGACTCAGATTCAACTGGCCATGTTAGTAATATGTTAAAGGGGCTCAGGCTAGCCAAGAGGCTGCATGATGGGGAGATGTATCTGATGGTCAGGGACAGTACAAGAGTAGTGGTCGTAGGAGTAGAAGATGTTAGCTTGGTATTTAGTGCTAGAGTTTTGATTTTAAAGGATTGTTTATTTGTACCTACATTGCGAAGGGATTTGATTTCTATGTCTCCTTTTCTGGACAATGGTTTTTCAATTAATTTTGGTTTTGAACCCGTTATTATCCAAAATAAATCATTTATTTTCAAAAGGTACATGTATAAATGGTTTATTCAAGTTATTTTTGAATCAAAAATCTGGTATTTGCCAAAATGAACCTAACACAAGCTCACTTGTTTAATCTCTTAAAAGAAAACACCTTGAAAGAGATAATGCCTACACATGGCACCAACGTTTAGGTCATATAATTCGAACAAGATCCAAAGACTGATAAAAGATGGACTGATAGAGTCTTTGGACTTGAAGCCATTACAAGTCTGCGAATCCTGCATAGAAGAAATGATGACCAAATCTGTCTTTAAGAGTAAAGGCATCAGGGTTGGTGACTTGCTTGAGCTGGTTCACACATATGTATGTGGACCAATGAATGTTCAGGTAAGAGGTGGGCATGAGTACTTCATTTACTGATGATTACTTAAGGTATAGATATATTTACCTAATGAGACATTAGTCGGACTCTTTTGAAAATTTTAAAGAGTACAAAGCTGAAGTTGAAAAACAATTAGCTAAACAAGTTAAGTCACTTCGATCAGATCGAGGTGGTGAATATCTTTTGGGTGAGTTTCTAGATTTCCTAATTGTAAATGGGATAAGATCTCAGCTTTCTGCTCTGGGTACACCCGTAGTAGAATAGTGTTACAGAAAGAAGGAATAAGACATCGTTAGAGATGGTAAGGTCCATGATGAGTCATGCTACTTTACCAATCTCTTTTTGGGGTTATCCCGAAGGAATAAGGGTAGCTTTTTCTACGGTCTCTCTGATCAAAAGTGTTTTTCTAAGTATGCAAAATTTTTAAATGACAATTTTGTAAAAAATTTTAAATGACAATTTTGTAGTAAACTACAAAAGTAAAAGCAGAATAGTGTTAGAGGATTTTAAAGAAAATGACACTAATTCTAAACAGCTAGACACAATTCGGGATATAGTGGATGCATTAGATGCATCTACTGTTAGGGTTGAGAATGTTCTAAGTACACGAGAACCTAGGTGTAGTGGTAGGATTGCCAGGGCACCTGACAGGTTTATGGCGAGAGCCTTAATGGTCGACCGTGACATTGAATCCGATCTTCTCAGCTACAATGAGGTAGTTAAAGACAAGTATGCTGGCCAATAAGTCTTAGCAGTGAAATCTGAGTTAGGATCTATGTATTTTAATTAGGTCTACAATCTTGTAGAGGCACGTATTGGCATTAAGCCCATTGGTTGTAAATGGGTCTACAAGAGAAAAAGAGGAATGGACTGGAAGGTAGAGACCTTCAAGGCAAGACTAGTTGCTAAGGGTTTTACCCAAAAGGAAGGAACCCATTATGATGAGACCTTCATAATAATAGCGAGGATAAAGTCCATAAGGATACTCCTATCCATTTCAGCTCATTATGAGATTTGGCAAACGGAAGTCAAAACGGTCTTTTTGAAAGGTCGTCCCGAAGAAGACATCTATATGGTGCAACCAGACAGTTTCAATGGCAAAAATCAATCTCATATGATATGCAACTGAAGAAGTCCATATATGGACTGAAGCAAGCATCATGGTAATGGAATATTAGATTCAATGAAGCCATTAAGTCTTATGGTTTTGAGCAATCGTTGACGAACCAAGCATGTAAAAACAACGTTAAGAAAAAACTAGTGACTTTTGTAGCATTGTATCTCGATGATATACTACTCATTACGAATGATGCAGGTTGTTAATAGCTGTAAAGTTTTGGTTGTCAAGTCAATTCGAGTTGGTTCCAGTTGGCTATACGGATTCAGACTTCCAGTTAGATAGAGATCCCAGACTTTCAACGTCTGGGCATGTCTTTACCCTTGGAGTAGGAGCCATTAGAGGGAGGAATGTCAAGCAGTATTATATTGCCGACTTCACCATAGAGGCTAAATACATTGTAGCTTCAGAAGTTGTATAGAGGGCATGTTGGTTCAGATAGAATAATTGACCTAGTAGGCTTTTGGATCGTACACAAAAGAAATGGGCATAAATCTTATCATAAATTGGATTTAGGACAAGTGGGAGATTATTAGAAATAATGTCCTAAAAATCAAGATTTATTCTGTATAGAGTGTTAGTCACTTTGGTGTACTATAACTAAGGTCTAAAGGTATGACTGAATTCCCACGTACACTGGGTAACGGCGTGAAGTGTGACAAGGATCAGGTATTCAATATAAAATCTGCAGTCTCTTATGATATACAGATGTCCCCTTAGTTGATTCGCAAATATTTGAATAGTTCGGAAACTTTAGCCAAAGTATTCCAAGTGTTTGACATTTAGAATTTATACTGTGAATATGTTCAAGTATAAATGAATTATTCAGTAAATGGTGAGTTGGTAACTAATAGAGAAGCTGTAAGAAGGATACTGGTAGTAGTTATATTTATCCTTTGTCATGGACATCTAGTGGAGGGGTTGTTGTCATCAATACAATCTATTAGGGAGATATCGAATAAATGGTTTAAGTCTTGAGTGCAGTGAGATTTATTTAGTGGAATTAAGTCTCATTAAATGATAATTAAATTATTTCATGAGATAATTGGTTTTACCCATTTGGAGCCAGATTTAAATTGTCCCTGAGATCACTGCCCAAGCCTCTGTATTTATTGCCATCGAAAAAATATTAAAGAATCAATGAGATGAATTATTTATCCATGAGATGGGTAAATTTAGTTTTGCCAAACATTATTCATGAGATGATTAGAGTTGAAAATTATAAAATAAAATAATTTTAAAAATTAAAATGCGAGAAACAAAGCAAAACAAAAAAGAAAAAGAAAAATTGTGTATATTAGGTCGCGATCCGCACCTTCGCGGATTGACCAACCAGCACGCTTGGAGGGGATCCGTGTGTGCACGGGCGGGCCAATCGCAGCCAGCCACGTGGCACACTCAATTCAAAGGAAGGCACGCGATTTGAACTAAAATGGGACGCTGCGTTTTGGCTTGTTTCTACAGTAATACGTTGCATTTTATTGTTAAAACTGCAAATCCCACAACAAAAAAATCAGATTTTTTTCACCCTGGTATACTACTATAAATAGAGGTACCTATTTCAAAGGTTTGGCATTCAATTTAGAATTATAAAAAAAGGTTTCTGAAAGTATTGATTTTTGGAGATCTAATGGGAGGGAAAATTTGCTTTAGAAATTTTTCTTTCCTCAAAGTTTAATATTTTTCGGAGCCCACTCCCAGGGCGTTTCGAGGTCATTGCGTAGAAGGCCGCTTGGTCTCGATTTCTCGGCTTTCTTGGAGTATTATTATTTTTTGGGTTTCTTTATTTGGAGCAATTCTGGGTATATTTTTCTTTCCTTCTCTTTTAAGTTTTTGGCTTTTCTATTTATTTACAGCTGTTCTTATTATGCCTGTTATAAGTTCATGTTATTGTTATGAAAGTATTAGAGTAAAGGCATATAGATTTAAATTAGGAATTTAAATCTGTAGATTTAAAATTAGAAATTTTAAATCAACCTTAAGATTAAGAATTTTAAACCCTTCCGCTGCATTAGCTTACTTATTAGGAAGGATTTTTGAAATCCGTTCCAACAACTGTTATTAGAGCAAAGGGATCTATACAGATGACCCTATTCCTTGGAACTCTCGCACATGAGGTGTCACAAAAAGTAACTCTTCGACTGGGAGCTTAGGTAGCGAGAAGAGTCTCCTACGCTGAGTGCTCTTATAGGTGCACTTTGTTGTGACTACAATTTAAGAATTGTGAACATAACAATTGGCATCATAGTTAAATTAATTAATCACTAAGCAAGTTATTTTCAACAATGATATCCCTTGACAGCCCCCTTATTGAAGATGAGGTTGGCTAAGTTGATTTAGAGTCAAAAGACTTTGATCTTTAGGGATATATGAGAGCCCTTCATGATGTGGGAGATGTCCAAGGAGCACTAGAGGCCTTATGCAGAGGGGCCAAGACCTCTTGTTAATGGCCCAAGAGGCCATTTCCTTAGCACTAGCAAGGCTTGTGGTGTGGCATGCTGAGGATCAACTTTGAACTAAACATTCAATGGCTTCAAGGTCTAAATGACGCAAGAAAAAGAGTTGGAGCTATCTGACTTAAAAGCAGCACCAGCCAAGATGGAGGATTTGAGGGCTGAAGTTTAAGACTCCCTCTTCGAGGTTAACTTAGGCTCAACAGAGGACCTAAGACCTATATATCTGAGCGCTATGCTATCTGACGAGTGGAGAGAGAGCATTATTTGGCCTTGCTTCGCGAGTTCAAAGACTACTTCACTTGGGACCATCACAAGATCCTTGGTCTAGACAGAAAGGTGGTTGAGCATGGGCTTCCTATCAAGCCAGGCTCGAGGCCATTATTCAGGCCTAAAGGAGAATGTCCCAACAAGTAATTGATTTGGTCTAAGAGGAAATTGAAAGACTCTTAAAGGCCAAATTTATCAGGACTGCCAGGCATGTTGAATGGTTGGCAAACAGTGTTCCTGTCATTAAGAATACCCAATGTTAATTGTTGATGTGCTCATTGATTCAACCTCGAGGCATGAGGTCTTATCCCTCATGGATGGCTATTGTGGGTACTACCAAGTTATGATTGCTTCAGAGGACACCCACAAAACAGCATTCAGGTTTCCAAGGTCGATAGGGACCTTCGAGTGGGTGGCAATGCCATTCGGCGTGAAGAACGCTGGTGCCACCGACCAAAGGCCCGTGAACATGATCTTTCATGACCTAATTATCAAGAACATGGAGGTTTACATAGACGATATTGTGGTTAAATCAAAGTCCCAAGTCAAGCACTTAGAAGACTTAAGGGGGGCATTCCTTAGGATGAAGATGTTGGAGCTAGCGTCTAAGGGAACCCAATTTATGTAAACTTTATATCAATGAATAAAAATTATTTAGCATTATCGTCTAACTTTAATTTTATTAGCGAGTCTTTATGCATGTGGTGATGTTCTCTATCAAAGCACATACAATGAGATGGATGAAGTCCCTAAATGACATTTAGGATATCTACTTTTAGTGGATTAATGAGATTGATCCATATATGCATTGAATAATGGATAAGAATGTTATTTAATAATTAATTTGTAGTCAGTGATGAGTTTAGGCTACTTGTCTGCTAAGACTATATCATGACATTTAGATAACTTGTCTTGGTTATATGGATAGCGATCCAAGATGTTGTGTTGGTGTGTTACAATGAGATTGTCAAACTGAACAGGACCACGTGATTTGCTCGAATTTGTACTATCATCAGAATTGAGTGACTTATATATTTTGTTTATACAATGACTCTTAATCCGTAAAATGGCCTAGACTCGTGCGTGGAGTGTTGGTTGTTTTGATGCACTAAAATGGCGAGGTTATAAGCAATAACTGGGGTCTTACATTCGTTGGGCAATTGCATGAAGTGTGGCAGGGATAGATATTTTATCAGAAATCTACTTTATGAAATGTCCCTTAGTTAATTAGCAAGTTTTTGAGATGATTCTAAAAACTTTGGCCAAAGCATTCCTTACGTTGGAAACTAGGACTTAATATAGATCTATTTATCTGCGTTAGTGAATTATTAAAAAGGCTATCTAAGAAGGAAAGGTGAGAAAGAATGACAATAATAGTTTAAGTCGTTTTTTTCATGGATATTTATTAGAGAGACCAATTATGAGTAAACTTTTACAGGAAACTTAACGAGTAAATATATTTATTTTTAGAGTGTAGTAAAAATTATTTAGTGGAATTAAGTTTTATTTAATGAGGTTCAATTGTTCTCATGAGATGATAATCAGATTTGACTCATTTTGGAGCTAAAAATAAATTGTCCCTAAGGTCCATGTGCAAGCCTCTTAAATTATACACTTATAGAAATCAAGAGAATTTATGAGATGAATTATTTTATTCAAAAAGTTAAATAAAATTAATCATGGTTGAATCCTAAAAAATTTATGGGATAAATTTTATAAGAAAAATAAATAAAAAGGGTAAGAAAATGCACTTCCAGTGCGTGCCAATCAATCGCGCGTGGATTGGTTAAAGGGGGGATATGTGCCCTCCTCCCTAGGCCAACCAGTGCACGACACATGTCGCACATTGGTTGTCGTGCTTTGACACTGACGAATCGTAGGATGCCACGTGGCACCCTACGACGTGTGAATGAGGTTTTTGCGGCGAATATTTTTTTTAGATAGAAATTATTTTTTATCTAGAGAAAAGATTACAATTTATTTTATTTATTTATCTAATTTTTATTTTTTGAGGCCCCGATATAAATAGAGCTGGGGTATTTGATTTAATTAGTAATTCAACAATAACAAAAGCTCCCTTCTAGGTTTTCTCTTGATTATTAGTGAACTGATTAAAGAAAACTTCTTCCAAATTAGTTCTTAAAAATTAGTTTTAGAGAACTACTTTATTTCATGACACCCACTCGTTTGGTACAAAAGGAGGAATTGCGGAAAAGATCTCGGAGGTATCGTTCGGAGCATCTATACACTTGTGGTCCACAGCGAGGTATGAGATTATCTCGCCCCCAAACTTTTATATTCGTATTTAATCATTTTTCGTGGATATGTCTTCTGATGCTATGCGTTGTTATGTATAATTAGAGTCATGATCATGTATTTAATTGGAAATTAGAGAATTTTAAATCAGTATTCCGCTGCGCTAGATACAATCGTTGCATGTTTTAATTTACGAAATTAAAATACCCTCCCAATAGAGACCCATAACCTTAAGATGAATCCATTAAAATGTGCCTTTGGCGTACGTGCTGGGAAATTTCTTGGTTTTCTTGTGCACCAGAAGGGCATCGAAGTGGACATTAATAAGACTAAGGCCATTCAGCAGGCTATATTGCCTTCGAACAAAAAGGAGCTTCAACGCTTCTCGAGGCAAGCTAACTTCCTGAGACATTTTATTTCAAATGTCGCGGGGTCAACTAAAGTCCTCTCTCCACTATTTCGGCTGTTACCTTGAAAAAGGACTTCAAGTAGGATGAGCCCCA
Source organism: Simmondsia chinensis (assembly GCA_018398585.1). Lineage (NCBI taxonomy): Eukaryota > Viridiplantae > Streptophyta > Magnoliopsida > Caryophyllales > Simmondsiaceae > Simmondsia > Simmondsia chinensis. The sequence goes on along the minus strand of JAGTTD010000001.1, from coordinate 19,801,148 downwards.
TCCAGCAGCTTTTAAGGCCATCAAGGAGTACTTGATCAGATCTCCAGTGTTAATTCCACCAAAGCAGGGCAAATCTTTGAAGATTTATGTGCTTCTGATGAATCTATTGGATGTTTGCTTGTACAAGACAATGAGCAAGGATTTGAACAAGCTATGTTCCACCTTAGTCGTTGCTTAAATGAATGTGAAATAAAATACTCCTCGATTGAGAAATTGTGCCTATCTTTGTTCTACATATCGGTGAAATTAAGACATTACTTCTTAGCATTTACCATATACGTGGTTGCTCAGAAAGATGTCCTTAAATACAGCTAGATAGATCCTTGATGAGAGGAAGATTAAATAAGTGGAGTATTGCTCACAAAAGTCAGTCAAGGGTCAACCCTTCGCAGACTTTTTAGCTGACCATCCAAGCATTCATACTGGCTTGGAGTACGAGCCAGACCAGCTCTTAGTGGTGGCAATGGTTCCTTGGAAGTTATACTTTGATGGATTAAAGACCAATTCGAGCGTGGGAGTTGGGATCATGATTGAGTCCCCTGCTGAGTTCATCACCAAATCAGCTGTTACCTTGGTTGGAAAGTGCTCCAACAACATGGCAGAGTATAAGACGTTAATCATAGGCCTATAGACTCTCTTAGAGATGCAGGTCCCTAATGTCATCATTAAAGGGGATTCGCAATTCGTCATTTGCCGAGTAAAAGGATAATTTCAGTCGTGGTACCTCGAACATATACTTTTAATTCGTACAAAAACTATTGAACAGATTTGATGGCATGTAGTTTGAGCATATCCCCAGGGAATAAAACAAAGCAACCAATGACCTGGCTCAGTTAGTTTCAGGGTACAAGTTGCCCAAGACTTGGTGTGAAGAAACCATGGTCATCAAGACTAAAGTTTTAGACCATGACATTGAATTCACTGAGTCTTTTAGTGTTGAGAGCAAAGTCATACCAAGTGGACACCTGGATTGCTTCAAAATCTATCAAACTATCACGAGTCAACATGAGGATTGGAGGAAACCTTTAATGGATAACTTCAAGAGCCCTCAAGACTAAGTTAAAAATAGAAAAATGACAATGAGAGCTCATAGATTCTATCTAGATGATGAATCATGAGAGTTATACAAGAAGGACGCCAGTGGAGTGCTTCTCAAATGCCTTGACTTAGATGAAACAATGCTAGTAATGGTAGGAGCTCGTAAGGTCATCTGTGGATCCCATCTAGCTAGCAAAATACTTGCATTGGCTCATCTCGCGTTATGGCTATTTTTGGCCATCAATGATGGATGACTGCATAAAGTACGCCAAAGGGTGCAGAGCATGCCAAAAACATGGTCAGGTGCCAAGAGTCCCTGCAGCTGAGATGCATACTATTGTCAAACAATGGCCCTTTAGAGGTTGAGCAAGGACATCATGGGAGAGATTAACCCCCCATCTAGCAAGCAACACTCTTACATCCTTGTAGCCACAGATTATTTCACAAAATGGGTAGAGGCTGAATCACATAGAAACATCAATTAGCAAGATGTGATTGATTTTATCAAAGAATACATCTTATGTAGGTTTGGCATTCTAGAAACCATTATTTTGGACTAAGCTAAGGTATTTAATAGGGCTGAGATTAAGGAGTTCCACTAAGAATTTCAATATTGAAATCTTGAACTCAACCCCCTATTACGCTCAAGCTAATTGCCAAGTAGAGTCAACAAACAAGATTCTAAAGGCCAACATTGAGAAAATGATTGAGGACAATCCCAGGAGGTGACATGAATTGCCATTGAATGCTCTTTGGGCTTATAGAGCGTCCAAACGCTGCAACCGAGATAACTCCCTTTCATTTAACATACGGCCATGATTTCGTGCTCCCAATGGAAGTCACAGTTCAGTCTATTAGGCCAGCTCACTAAGGAAAGTTTTCAGAACTTGAGTATGAGCAAGCTATGGTGGACGAGCTAACAAACTTGGACTAAGTTAGGCTTAACACCCTTCACAAGTTAGAAAAACAAAAAAAAGAGGGTGGCCAAAGCCCAGAACAAAAAGGTCAAACCCAAGTCTTTCTTCTTAGGAGATTTAGTTTGGAAAGTGGTTCTACCCATTGGCCAAAAAGATCGTGTCTTAGGGAAATGATCTCCAAACTGGGAAGGCCCATTTAGAGTCATGGAGGCATTTAGAGGTAATGCCTGTTTACTCCAAGACTTAGATGGAAGAACTCAACCAAGGGCCATCAATGGAAGGTTCCTAAAGAAATATGTCCCATCAATTTGGGATTCTAACAAGGATCCTTAAGTTTAGATTCCTTGAATTATGGGCTCAGTTTGAATATCAATGTCTTGAGGATCAATTTCATGATCCTTAAGTTAGAAATGTAGAAGAAAAAGAAACCGCCAAATCGAGAGACATATTTGACAAATTTCATTAATATTGTTGAGGAATACATGCCTTACAAAATAATAATAATAATAATAATAATAATAATAATAATAATAATAATAATACAATCAAGTGACTTGTATGACAAAACCTTCTTTACAAGAAAAGATCCAAAAGTCGAGTCCTAATTCTAATTAAGGATTCCTTTATAGCTAATAGCTGGCTGGCCGCTTCATTCAGCTCTTGATCCAGGGAGAATGCCTCTTCTTGAAAGGCTTGGCTACTCCTTTGGGCCTCTATGGTAGCTTTCTCAAGCTCCCCAACCATTGAGCCTTGAGAGGAATGTTGTTGTCTGAAGGAAAACAACTGAGTCTCTCCTACAAGCAATAAATCTCATCCTCTAGGCCTTTAATGTCTTAGGCTTGCTAACTTTGGACTTTGTTGGCTACTTGGAGTTCTTAAAAAAATAGCTGCAAGCCACTTAGGCCAGATGAACGTCCCAGGTCTCTAATGGCATCTTGACAGTGTCATTTCTTCTAAAGGAGTGATGGGACCTCATGATTCACTCTCACAAACACTTCCTCCAGGACCTTGAGTTCTCTGGAAATGGCTGGAGTCACCTTAGGATCTTCCTTTAAGGCCTTCACCAGAGAAATGGCCTCTTGGAAAGTGGCCCTCTCAGTCAGGGTTAAAACAGGGGAAGTGTGCAATCTCTCTCATTCTTTGGAACCTTGGAGATACTTGGTTTAGTTGCTGAAGGGCCAGTCTTCCACTTGCCCCTAGCATCTCCAAAGAAGATAACATTCCTCCTAAGACTGGGGAAGGAGTAACTCTTGTTAGTGTGACTTGAAAAGGGGGCAACATCAAAAGGAATCAGACTAAGTTGACTTTGGAGAAAAACTAAAGCTGAACGAACTATTTTTTACCTATGAAGCTTTAGTTGAAGGAAGAGGAGGAACTTCTTCTACTACTGGAGCTTCTGCTGGCTCTTCAGCCATCAGATGCCTTGCTCGAGGGGGGGTTTCTAAAAAGCAACACTTGTATGTTAGAACCAACTATGGTTTCGACAGCAAGAATTGGGAAGCTAGACGGAAAATTCATACCTTCAAATATCTCTTCCATGGGGATTGAATATCCTAAAAGTAGGTATGGAGTCTGCACGAGGCCCTGGTTCAAAAGAACAGGGAGGGAAGCTTCTTCAGGATGATAACTTATAATTGGCTCCATACTTGAGGTAGCCATGTCTCCCCTTTCTTCAGCGCTTAAGCTTAACGATTTAGTATCATGTGGGAGCTCTGGTATAGCTTCTTAAGATGAAGAGTCTAGAATCTCCACAATAACTGAGGTTGTTTCCTCTTGTGGCAGTGTCAAGCCAAGTTAAGATCAGTTTTTGGTAGAAGATGAATGAAAGAAACACCAATTAAGAAATGCCAATACCTCTGATTAAGGGAGCCTGGTTCTTCTCTTCCTCACCAACTAGGAGATGGGTACTTCTTCATCTTTTTCTTCCTCCTTTACTGCCTGCATGGCTCCAGTTGGAAGAGTTGGGAAAACCTTTTTCTTCTTCCTCTCCCTTGATCCACCAACTTCAAGGGCTGGTGGAGAAGTTCGATTCCTCTAGCAACGTTTTGGTAATACTCCTGGTCCTTGCACTCCTGAGGGTTTCCAGGACAGCTGCGACTGTAAAAAGAAGAACAAGGATCAGCCTTTGTCAAGCCATCCAAGGAATAAAACTGAAGCATACTTCAGAGGTGGCTGTTTACCTGATTGTTCTTTCTGTGGAGTCTTCCTGATGCTGATTGGCTGACCCCCTCTCGAGCTTGAGCTTGCAAGTTCAAATGAAGGGATAAAATATTGCTTGGTACCTTTGGCCTCCAAAGAGATCCAATAGGCTTGGCACCAAGCTATAAAACGAGATGTGGCACATGGGGTGTATCTACAAACAATAGGGTACCCATAGAGGGATTTGACTTCTCAATTGGACTCACGAAGCTCTCTATATTAAGGGAGTTGGATGGAGATCCTTCTAGCCCACTAAAGATTTTTGGTCCTTAGACTTTGAAAGGGAATGTCTTGGACCATTCCAAATTGCCTAGCAAACAACCTAGGCCTGTAAGTCTCTACATCGGGATGATTCTGGTGATAGAAGAATAGATCTTGAGGGCACAAGGTTGCTTGCCAGGTTTGTTAGTTGATGTCTACAAAGACATCATGGTGAAGGTCCATTTTCCTGAACCAACGTGGACTAAGGTTCCTCTCTTTGGAAGGAGTATATTAAGTCTCTTTTCTACCTCAAGGGGACAGTACTCTCTCAAGGTATTGGTCAAAAGACCATCCTGGGGGTAAAGGACCTCACGATGAGCTAACTACTCTCCATAACAAGAGATCCCCTCACCTATGGGGATATAGGGGCCTCCGAGGCAGAGCTTGTCAAAATTGGCTTGGGCCCAAAGCTAGACCAGCCACAAGGGTCCTCCTATATGCACAGCATAAATCTTAACTATGATGTTCCTAAGGCATCCATACACTTGGGCAAAAAACAACGGTCCCAAGTCTAATGGACCAGTGCTAAAGGCCAAGTGGACAGCCATGGTCTTAATAAATTTAAGAACCGGATTAAAGGAATTAACAAAGAAAAACTTGTTTAACCAAAACAAGTGGAAGTAAGCCTCTTCTTCTCTAGACCCTTGCCCAAAGTTATGTGCCCTTGTGACAAACATCTTGACGAAGGATTCATAACCACCAGGCAAGTCGGTTACGGAGAAAGAAGAGGCAAAGGTTTCAGCCTCTGTAGAAATAAAACAATCGAGATTTACTCTCCTCCTCCTAGTGAAAGACCTACCAAGGCCGCTATGTCCTCCAGAATGATATCAAGAAACCCCTTAGGGAGGACAAAAGCGTTATACAGATGTTCCAACAGCAGGTGAGTGCCGTCAGGATGGGGTAGTCATACTTGAGGTATTGTGGAAAGCCTGATGGCTTCATAAATGTAGAGGTTCTTCCATTTTTCTCCATGGATCAAGAACGATCAGTCTACCCATTCAGTGTATCGCTTCGTTAAGGATGTCCATCCCTTGAAAGGCACTGCTTCTTCTTAAATGCGTTTTCCTCACGATGATTGACCTGCGGGAACTGTATGAAATAAAGGAGATTTGTCAGTATCAGAAAACGTGCCCTAAAGACTAGGGATGCCTTGAGAAGGGTCAAAGATGGGCCCTAGGGCACATGATGCAAAGGTTAATGAAGGGTCATCCTCTAACAACCAAGAAAGATCTTCCTTAATCTTACGGAGATCAATAGGACTCTGAATCATATCAGAGACCATTAAAGTGTCGGATTGAACCAGATGCGTCAATTGTTCAATAGGACTATCAGTCTGAGGAAGGGCAGCAGAGAAGGCAAGAGAAATTTGGGCCATCGTCAGATTGGTTTCACGAAAATGCAAAGAGATGGAGAGCAGATCAAATCAAGAACTAGAGATTCAAGAGTAATAGAGAGTAAGTGTTTTCAGCGCTTGGTTTCAACAAAGAGAGAGCATAGAGTATAAACGTGAAGATTTCAAGCCCCAATAGTCATACTTATAGGCATGCGAGAAAGAAGAGCAAATGACAAACAGTGTTCTCTCGAGGCCCATGTAGCCATTGAGGGTCAAATCAGGTAGATTTTTTACGTGTTGTAAATTTAAATTTACCAACGGTTATTAGGGGGCATTTGTTTATACCCTAATTTCGAGAGAGTTGGGACGACACCATTTTGAGCAAAGTGCAACGTGCTTACCACGTGAGGTCCTCCTCGAGGGGAATCAAACCTTTAAGTGTTAAGATAACGGTGTCTCAAGCCCAGCATCCTAAGAAGTTTTCACCCTGACAAGGGTACCAACCACTCGAGGCTCGAGGTGGTAGAAGGGTGAAGGAAGCTCGTGCTTAAGGGATTGCAAAGAAGGCTACAAGACAGGTGTTTTCCAAGCCTAAGACAATTGACTTGGAGTGCAATCTCAGATACTTGGGCACTAAGCTTAATCAAGACAACATGGGGCTTCTAGAAGGGACTTCAGCTGAAAATGTGGACATGGGCACTAAGCTTAAATCAAGGGCACGATCATTGATCATTCACGTGCAAGAAGGAGCTTAGTGGCCTAACATGGGGAGAAAGTGCCGCGGAATTAGGGGGGAAGCCGTTATTTAGATTTTTTATAAATAAGAGACTCTGTAAGAGTCCAAATCAGTACATACACTCGATAGAAAACATCTTCAAGTTTTCTTTACAGCACACTTATACTCTTTTCTTAGGAGTAGCATAACTTCACGTAGCTTAGCTTAGCATATACTTGCTTCTTCGGTAATACAGTCTTTTGGGCTTCAGGTATGAACTCTCGGTTTTATTTTGTTCCCAAATTTTGATAGGTTAAGAATTGAGGCTTTAGTTTGAGGCTTTGATGGCCAAGGCTTGACCTTGATTACGTTGGTCTTAACACTATTGTCATTGCTTAATAAGTCAGGTGAACCTAGGTTTGCACCATAGATTAGGGATTTGACGACCAAGGCTTGACCTTGATTGTGTTGGTCCTGGTCCAGTGACCTGAATATGATTTGCTCCACCTTAATCTTGTCAAACCTAAACTCATTTGAGTTATTATAGGTCAAGGGTGCCAAGCTTAAAAACTTGATTTACTCTGGCTTGTAAGTGGACTGCTGCATTCTTGAGGTTGTCTCCACCGCAGTTCCTGACTTTTAAGTGTACAAGGAAAGGTGTCTGTAGGCTCTGCTCTGTCACTGTAACTGGCACTTGAGTTAGGTCCATATCTTTTTAATTTTCTGTTAACTGATACATATACATATATATATATATATATACACGGATCGGGAGCAAAGGTACAGAAGAAGATGAGAAAGATATATATTGAAAATATAAAATTAATTTACAACAGATTGAAACTTAAAAGATAGTAATTGAAATACAAATACAAACTTACATATTGAAATGGAGACTTGCATACAAAACTTGAACATAAATTAAAATTACAGAAGCAGATGTAAGTGAGGGAGGAGAATTTTTTGTAGTTTCTAATTTTTTCTCTCTCGAATTGCCTCTGCCTTGCTTGAACCCTTTGATGCTCCTTAAATAGCTGTGAGGATTGAATTGGATTTGAAAAAATTTTGAAATCCTGGACACCTGTATTTGAATTATTATACGATCAACAGTGATCTGAATTATTGCAACAGTAATTGGACAGCTGGTTGTCCTTGCTACAGTAATTGCTATAGTTGATTGACTTTGTTACAGTGATTTGTCGGGGCCAATAATCAAAGCAACTTTATTGAAGAAAATTGAAAGGATCTGTTTGTGAAGAATTGCATCATCACCTTCTTCTTTGTCAGTTAAGTCTTGAAACTGCTTGAGAAGTTGGGCTAGAAGTTCCTTTGAAACTTTTTTCTTGGATTTGAATTTTGAGGAGGAGCTTGAATCTATTGCTTTCACAGGTTGAGCCTTGGATGGTGTTGAAGATTCTGGGGGAAAATTTGAATATTTTTGTTTTTGCTTTGTTTGAAAATTTTGGAAACAATTTCGGTAGAGCAATCACGTTCTATAATGTATTTGTCCCACCATTTGATTTTGTATTCGCGTACCATGGATAATGGGTAAGGATGTTCAAAAAATTGAGTAGTTGAGTAAGACCAACATAAAATCCATGGGATTTGAAAATTTGAATGAAAGCTAGCAATTTTATCGAGGGGTTTATGTAAATCTCCTAGATTTTTGAAATAAATATTGAATAATGCTTGAACATTGGCAGGATAAATGGTGGAGGAAGGACCAAAAAATCGCCACCATTAAAGAAACCAAGTTGAGAAATGTCTTGATTTTTTTGTAAATTGAAAAAATCAAGAGTGGTCAAATGGTCTGATAAAAAAAATCTAAACCAGGCCATTTTGTAATCTTACCTGAGGGTTGAAAAGGTTGAGAAAATTTCTCTGAAGTAAAAGGGTTGTAACCTAAATCTCTTCGGTTCCAAACATTTAAAATTTTGCAGGTTGAAAACATAATTGGCCCATTTGTAGAGTTAGTTTTATGCTTGATTTGAATAGATTTTGAGTCAACTAAAATAAACTCGTAAAATTTTTGAGTTCGATTGATATCATCTAGAATCCATTGAAAGTCCTTTGGGAAAGTTGAATTTACGGAACCATGAATTTCATTTAAAGAAAGTGGTTCATATTGACCTGTTAAATAAATATGTTCTAATTAGGGTTTTGAGACTAAATTTTTGACATACTTTTGCAAAACTTCTTTGGCAGGCTTGCAATCAATTCGTAAAAGAAAGGTTTTGTTATACAAATCATCTTAGAATTTTGAGATATTTAAAACAATTGATACAATTTCCTTTTTGATGGTTGAATAATTTTTCTGAGGTCCGAGCCATAAACCTGAATGGAATCTGACTACTTGTTCTGGTCTTGTTCCTAATCTTTGTTTAAGTATTCCTCCATAACCAATATTTGAAGCATCTGTTTCAACAATAAGGAATGCTTCTGGGTTTGGAAATGCTAGACATGGAAGACTTTTGGCCCTTTCCTTAAGGGTTTGTACTATTGTGGTATGTTCCTTTGTCCAAGGAAGAGGGTTTTTTTTTAGTCTTTGATATAGTGGTTGACACAAGTTTCTAAGATTGGGAAAGAAGTCTGAGACATAGTTAAGACATCCCACAAATCTTTGTAATTGAGTTTTATCCTTTAATTCATTTGGAAATTTGTTTGCAAATTCAATTGATCTAGCAATTGATTTTATTGTTCCTTGGAAAATATCATGACCAAGAAATCTGACTTTTGTCTGAAATAGTTTCATTTTTGAGGCGGATAACACTAAACCATTTTTCTTAATGACATATAGAAGAATATTTAAGTGTTTGAAATGTTGGTCTATATTATTTGAGAAAACAAGAATATCATCAATGTATACAATGATGAAATCTGTATATTGAGCAAAAATATCATTCATGATATTTTGAAATTCAGATGGAGCATTTTTTAGTCCAAAAGGTATTACATTCCATTCGTAGTGCCCAAATGGAACCATAAATGCTGTTTTGTAATGATCTTTTCCATTAACTTGAATTTTCCAAAAGCCGCTTTTTAAATCGAATTTTGAAAATATTTTTGCATAATATAGCCTATTGAGTAAGTCCCTTTTGTTTGGAATTGGATATCTGATCCATCGAAGAACTTTGTTGAGTAGTTTATAATTGATTACTAATCTTGGAACTCCCATTCCTTTTCAGCTTAATTGTTAACGTAAAAAGTGGAGCAGCGCCATGGAGATTTTGAATGTCTTATTAATTTTTTTATCTAAAAGAGTTTGAATTTCGTTTTTACAATGTTCTAGTAGTTTTTTGTTCATTTGTATAGATCTGGCTTTAGTAGGAATATTTTTTTCTTTGAAATATTTTTCATATGGGAGTTGAATAATATACAGTTTTCTATCCCAGAAGGCATTTGGAAGATCAAAGCAAACTTCTCTGGCTATTTTGTTGTTTAATTGATTGATTTTATTTTGAACATTGGGTTGAAGAAGTTGTTTTTCAATTTTTTGATACTCTATTTCTTTTTGATGATGTTGAATATGATTTTTCTTATTATGTATCGAATTTATTTGTTTGAATGTCGCGGTTGATTGTGAAAGGTTTAGGTCTCTTTGTTGAATTGGATTAATGAATTGGAAAGTTATTGGGGTATCTTTGATTTTAGGGCGGACTCCCTCTTTTGTAACCGTAAATGGATATATTTGACTAATAAAGGGAGTTCCTAGTATAATTTGTTATTGAAGGTCTTTAACTAATATAAAAGGAGTTTAGAAACATATGCCGTCATTGCAAATGTAAGAGTTTGATAGTTTATATTTGATATGCATTCTGTCTCCACTAGCAGTGTGAAGGCTTTCTAATGTTTTTTCGTAGTACTTTGAAGGAATGAGTCCTTCTTGAATGCAATTAAGATCTGCGCCTGAGTCTCATAAGGCTTAGGTTTGAATTTTATGATCTTTTGAAACATGGAGTGTTATAGAATATACCATTTTTGGTATTCTATTTTTTCTATTATTTGAAGAAATCTATCATTTGATGTTGTTTCTTCGGGTATTTGAAAATTCTGTAATTGAGTTAAGTTTGGTACATTATTTGAGTTATCTGGTTTTGATTTTAGATATGTTATCCTGGGCTCTAATTCTAGACCTTTTGATTCTATAAGGGATAGTTTTGATTTTGCTTCTAAATCTTGATACTGCATTATGATTAATTCAATTTGTAGATGTTGAATTTGTCTTTTTAAATCATTGATTTCTCTTTGTAGATCACTGGTCGAAATTTGTCGAAATATATTTGGTATAGGACATCTTTCAAATATTTGTTCTAAGGATTTGGGTTGTTTTGGTTTAGTGATTTCTTGTTTTTTGAATATGATTTCTTTTAATTTAAGAAGATATTCTTTTCTTAAACTCTGGTCTTGAATTTTTTCAACAATATCTAATAAATCTTCTTTATTTGCTTTTGTTAATACATTAATTGTTTTGAATTTGCACGAACATAACTCTTGTGCTGATTCAGATGATGAGCTTTCATCTTCCGAGTTTTCTTGAATTTCAAATATGTAATCTTTATTGTCTGAACTTGACTCAGATAGGAGCAAATTCATTAATATGTTTTTTAACTCTTCATCTTCTAACTCATTGATTTTTTGTTTCATTTTGCAGTCGTTTTGATAATGTCCGGGTTTTTTGCATTTATAAGATATTGGAATTTTATTTGATTTTTTCTTTGAATATTTCCTTTTATTTTTATAATATTGAGAAAATGTCTGATGTTTGTATTTGTTTCTTCTTGGTTGCTTATAATATTCTTGTTGAACTCTTTTCTTTTTATCTCTTTTTAAAGGAGGTTTAAAGTCATGGATATTATATTGAGCACAGAAAGAACCTAATCCTCTTTTTGTTTGAAAATTTTTAAGATTGTTACAGAGTTTTTGTTCTTGGCATAATTGTAGTGCTTCTTTTTTGATAAACGTAAATAGTTGACCATAAGTTATATTTTGCCATGGGATTGTTTGAGTGCCACAAACATCTTGTATTTTTGTCATTATTCTTTCTGCAAATAATTTTGGAAGCCCAGTAACAAATCTTTCTTTCCAAAATGCTTGATTGTTATCATCTCTTTTGAGTACATGAGTTAAAAACATATCTTTATACCATCGAAAATCTTATAAAGATGGACATCTTAGATTGGTTAGGAATAGTTTTGTTGATTCTTGTTCTTCAGTTGTGCTACCAAGAAAGGCTACAGTTATTGTCTAAATTAATGTTTCGACAGCATCTTCAACTTCTTCCTCAATGTAAGGAGAGTTGGCATTGTTCGGGTCAAGTGGTCTTCTTTGAGTATGAGTATGATTGAGTATTGTTTGTCTATCATGGTGTTGTAATGTTTTTGACCACCATGATTGAAGTGGTTCTGAAAATTCGGCAACAATCATTTGTGCTGCTATATGGTTTGTCTTAGCGAGATTGAATATTTCATATGCTGTTGACGCCATTGTCATTTGTTGCAGAGTATTTTTAATCTCATATTCAAATTTTTCATCTATATTCCATTCATGGATATCATTCCCATTAAATGATACAGATGTAAATTGATTTCTTTCTTCATATTGAATATCTGGTGGAGTTGGTCTTGGGTAATAATTTCTTATTGGTTGATTTTTCCAGTTATTTTTTATCCTATTCATTGAAGGTTCATGGTTTTCAATTGTATTTGTATTAAATTGTTGTTCTGCTGCTTGGATTTCAGTTTCACTTAAGGATATTAACGATGTGTCTTCACTTAAAATTTTTTTGTCTTCTTTTGTAATTGTTTGAATTGTAGGACCGCTTGAAGAAGGGTTGTCTTCTAATTTTAATTTTTGAATTATTCTTTGTAGGATGTCATCATCAGATTTTTTTGATTTTTTAAGTTTTATCTGTTCTTTATCCTTTTGGGTTAAATTGAAGGGTTGAAATGAGGGTTGCTGTATATCTTGGAAAAATGGGTTTGCTTGTGATTGTGGAATAGGAAAGTGTTGTTGAATTGGGTAGTTTTGCAATACTGGTTGAGGAATCGTTAGTTGAGGATTTTGTTTGATTATTGGAGTTTGCTCTACCTTTTGTTTGTCCTTGTATGTGATGGGATTAGTATGTATTGTATTTAATTGTTCTGATATTGTTTTAAGATTTAAGGTTTGAAAATTGTTTTGTTAATAAATTTTATTTTTATCTTTGGTTGTAGGTGTAGTTTCACCTTCCTTATCCTTTCTTCCCCTACGGAAAGGAGTTGCTGCGATCTCTTAATTTTGAGCGTTGATGATTAAATTTTTTGTGGGAGGATGAATTGCTTGGATAATTTGTCCATCTGTTATAAGCCATTTAGTAGTTAAGTTTGTATTAACATTTATGGAATTTTGAATAAATGAATTTGGTATTTCATTCCTGGATGTAAATGACCTTAACCATGAAAGAATGGAATATTACACTTTAATTGATTTAATTCTTTGTAGTATGTTTCTTTTATTTTGAATGTACTTTCTTTTGTAACGTTTTGGAAAAACCATTGTCTTTGAGCTTCATTTTGTTTAGATTCAAAATAATTACTTAGATATTCTTTATTTATTGTAAAATCTTTTGTTAAAATATTTATTAAGGGTGGACGCATTTGGAAAGCAGTTGGGGAATCTGTGTTTGAAAAAGAGTCAGTTTGAAAAACTGGTTAAGCAAGGGGAGGATTGAAACGAATTCCCCTAAATCTTGTTGTATTGATATTTGTTTGGTTATCTTCTCTCCTTTGAGTGGGTAAGGAAGAAGTTGATTGTCTTGAAAATTCAGCATATGTTGTATTTGAAATTATTGCTTGCTTGCCTGATTCAAATTGTATTGTAATTTTACCATCAGGCTCTTCCATAATTTATATATATATATATGTGGCATTCTTATGAGAGGGTGAGAGGGGCGAATCCTGGCCTTTTATTATAATGGACGGTCAAGATTTGTTGGACATTAAAAAAAATTAACAATCTGCGGCCAACATTTGGTGAGTATTGAAAAAAAAAATTTATCTCCCTTACCCCTTCTTTCTTTTTGCTCCATGAAGGGGTATGAGCCGTAAATTGTTAAATTTTTTTTTTAATATCCAACAAATCTTTGCCGTTCATTATAATGGAGGGCCATAATTTGCCCCTCTCATGCTCTCATCCTCTCATAAGAACGCCACCTTATATATATATATATACAAAAAATGTTTATCCAAGTCTTCTTAATTGAAGCTTAAGTTAAACTCAAAGTATAACTGAAGTTAGATACACCACAATATAACTACCTTTTCTCCGAAAATGGTGAGTGGTTGAGGTCGAAGACACGCGGTTTGAATTTAGACTTACTTCCTAGTTACAGTGAGTCCCTTTTGCACGTTTGTTTAAATTTTTACAGTAACCACATCACACTTAATTACAAACAAAATAGAACAAACAGAAGCAATTCACTTTGAGTACGAGTTATTCGAGTTTCAAGTCAACTCAAGTTGAGTATTGCGTTAGATCATTTGTTCAAGTTATTTTGGATTTTCAGTTAATCGGGTCAGGTCTTTTCAAGATTCAGGCTAGTTATGATCGGGTTTGAGTTCATTTAGGTCATCTTAATCTTGAGTCATCGTAGTTTTGGGATAAATCAGTTGTATCATTTCAAATTTTGAGACATCTTAAGCTGAGTTATGGGTTGGGTCATTCTGGATATGGGTTGTATTAAGTTTTGGGTCAATGGTCGGGTCATTTCCATTTCGCCTTAGCTTGTTTATATCACATTCGAGTTGAACAATTTTATTTTATGGATTTGAGTCATCTCAAGTTTTGGGTTAATTGGATTGGGTCACTTCGGACTTTGAGGTAAGGCAATTTCAGTCATTTCAAGTTTAAGTCATTCGAATTTGGGTGATTTCAAGGCTTGAGTCAAATTTTGGGTTTTGTATAAGTTTTTAGATTTTGAGTCATCTTAGATTTAGGTTAATCAAATTAGGTCATTTTAAATTTTAGGTTAATAAAGTTAATATATAATTAAAATTATGGACTTTAATTCTAACCTGTGCCCCAATTCCAGCAACCAATTCTACCCACCAAATAAATACAGCCTAATTTGCCTCCGGACTTCTTTGTGTTAAAAAAAAAAAAAAAAAAAAAAACGGCCTAGAGGATTCCCCAAACCTTAATTGCATAAAATGAACTGGCCCTCTTTGACAAAATCTCACTCCTCTCTACTCCATTAACGAATCTCCCCTTAAATATCCTTTCGGATCTGAGAGAGCACGGAATTCGAGCTACTCAATCGACAAAGCCACTCACCGGAAACCGCAGGAGAGAGAGCTCAAATGGCGGATCCGTCAAGCACAAGGCTAGGCAGAATGCTGTCCGAGGAGATAACGCCGGTGGTTATGGTTTTGCGTACTCCTCTCGTTGAAGAAGCTTGCATAAAGAACGGCCTCAGCTTCGTTGACATACTCTCCCCTTTCTCTCTCTTCACTAACATCGACGGTACGTTACCTGCCTTCCACTTCCTCTGTTCATGTTGATGGAAATTTGATTCTTTTAATTGAGAGTGGATTCTTGGCTGATTATTCTGCAATGAGCTCTCTAGTATTATACATATTGCAGTATGTAAACTGGTGATCTTGTGATGGTCTTGATATGATACCAAATTACTCAATCAATACTCAATTAACACGATAATCGGGCCTACAGGACAGAAATCAGAGCTGTCCCGTTGTATTTGCATTGCTATAGTGTATGTATAAGCTCCTTCAATGGAGATTTACAAGAGAAGGAGGGAGAAAGACATAGAAGAGAGTGAGTAGAGAGAGAGAAGGGCACATTCATCAAGCATGAAACCCTAAATAACTAACTCCCCTATTTATAACAAACAAGTAGAAAATATCTTAAGTTGATGTGGCCAGCTCATGGCTGGGAATGAGAAGCAGATTAACGGCAAGCAGAGGGTAAGATGGCGCGAGCAGTAGGCACCAAGCCTAGGATTAGCCCATTTTCGTATCAATGCCCCCCCTTGAGAAGATCCTCGTCCTTGAGGATCGAATGAAGGGAAACGGAGCTGGAAGTCATGAAGGAACTCCCATGTGGCATCGTTTGGAGATTGGCCCACCCTGGACCAGGATTTGAGTAGCAAGTAGGCGACGGCGCTTGACGAGCCTGCGGTCAAGGATGGTGAAAGGCTTGGCCGGGGCAACAACCGGGGGCCAAACGTCAGGCAAAGGGATGCTGGAAGTGGGAACGGAAAAACACTTCTTCAGGAGGGAAACATGGACCGTATGGTGGATGGAGGCGTGAGCCTGTAAGTCAAGACGATAGGCCATAGCGCCAACTCTATCAGTGATTTGGAACGGACCATAGAACCACAGAGCTAGCTTGTGGATGCAGGGGGCTTGAACACTCTGTTGGCGGTATGATTAGAGCTTGAGCCAGACGTAGTCGCCAATTTGATACTCGCGGTCAACCCGATGACGGTCAGCCCGTTGTTTCATGCGGTTCTGAGCACGGAACAAATGGTGGTGAAGGCGGGTTATAGTCTCTTCGCGAGCAGACAGAGTGCGATCCACGGCGTCAACAGGGGATTCGCTAGGTAAGTAAGGGAGATGAACCGGGGGCGGCTGGCCGTAGAGGAGCTCAAATAGAGTGGAATGAGCAGAAGATTGGAATGAAGTATTGTACGAGGCCAATTAACGACGGCATCCAGTTTTTTGGGATCAACAGAGACGCCTTCCTTGGAGACAAAGTGCCCCAAATACTCAATTCGTGATGCACCAAACGTGCAGTTGGCGCGATTGGCAGTGAATCGATTGTGGCAGAGGATGCCAAGGACCAAACGGATGCCATCCAAGTGAGCTGCCCAAGTGCGGCTGTAAATTAGTATGTCGTCAAAAAAGACGAGGACGAACTGACGCAAAAAAGGTTGAAACAAATCGTTCATTAGACTCTGAAAAGTGGATGGAGCTTTTGATAACCCAAAGGGCATCACAATGAATTCATAATGACCAGAGTGAGTTCGAAAAGCGGTTTTGGGAATATCCTCAGTAGCCATCCGGATTTGCCAATAGCCGGATTTGAGATCGATCTTGGAGAAGAAAGCGGCACCGCCAAGTTCATCCAAGAGCTCCTCAATGATGGGTATCGGAAATTTATCTTTGATGGTCATTTTGTTGAGTGCCCGGTAATCAACGCATAAGCGCCACGATCCGTCCTTCTTTTTGACAAGGACGACGGGAGAGGCATAGGGAGAATTGCTGTTCTGAATGACCCCGGCGAACATCATTTCCTTGATCAGAGAGTCAATGAGGTCCTTCTTAAAAAGGGGATAGTGATACGGGCGAATGTTAACGGGGTTGCTACCTTCCTTAAGGGGAATGCGATTATCAAACGATTGGCATAATGGGGGAACTTAGTGAAGACATCAGCAAAATTAGTAAGCAGCGCACGAAGCTCCGGTGAAGCGGCATTAGGAGGTTGCTCAGTGTGAACCAAGAAACATGAGGCGGGTTCAGTTGGTGGGGCCACGGAAATAGCATAGAATGAAGCGGATGACGAGAGAAGTGAAGAAAGCGTGCTTTCCGTTATAGCCTTCAGTGCGGATGGGCGAATCCCCCGGAGAGTGTATTGTTGCCCATGTAGGCTGAAAGACATGCGGAGTTCTGAAAATTTCCAGAGGACGTCACCCAAGGTACGAAGCCACTGAATACCGAGGACCATATCACAGCCCGAAAGTGGAATGAGTAATGTGTCTGATTGGAAGGCGGCATCCTGGAGACGCCAACAGAAATTATGACAAATACCCGTGCAAAAAAGTGGCTTGCCATCAGCGACTGTAACGGATGGGCGATTGGCGGTATCAATGGAGCAACCCAGCAACTTGGTGTCACGTTCTTGAATTTGTGACTTAAACTCAAGAATCAATGATGATCTTTGAATTTAGAGGTTAATTGAATTGAGAATTTAAGATGAGAAAGAGAATAATTTAGATGAGAAAATTAGAGAGAATTGAGACGGGTAAGAGAAGTATTTTCATTGATATTTGTTTGGATAATTCTTTACAAGTATGATCACTTCGATTTATAAGCTACTTACAACCAATTCAAATTAATGGCGGGAAATAACCGTCAATGAAAAAGGCGGGAGAAGGGGAGCGGGAGTGTTAGTTACACATTTTAGATCCTTCTAGCTTGTTCTATTACATTTCCATAATACCAAGCGTATCCTTTTGTTTGAATTAATTCCCAACATGTCCTTGTCCCTATCGGGTGCCAAGACAAGCATGGCCCGGACCCTTTGACAATGTCATGACAAGGTCGCTGCCGGACCGTGACAATGTCATGACAAGCCTCTGTGCGGACCCGTGACATTGCCTCCCCCATGAAGCGATCCTTGACCTCAAGGATTGAAGTGCGGAAACTGTTTGCGAATGAAAGACTAATCCTCCCAGGTCTCTTCTGATAAGTTCTTCCAGCGAATCAATGCTTGGGCAATTTTCTTCTTGTCCTTTGTCACGGTGCGATGCTGGATCACCTCTTGTGGCGTCACTTCAGGGTCTCCTTCCAAGTCACAATGTGGAAGCTCGTTGCTGATTTGTGCCCCTTGCCCAATCTTCTTCTTAAGTATGGACACATGAAAAACAGGATGGATTTGGGCCCCTTCTGGTAGGGCAAGCTTGTAAGCTATCGTTCCAATCTTTGCCAAGACTGGATAAGGCCCCTAATAGTGTGCTGCCAGTTTCAAGTTCTTCCTTAAGGCAAGGGAAGTCTGACGGTATGTACACTAGGTCCCCCACGTCCAATGTACGTTCGGTTCTCTTCAAGTCTGCCATTTGTTTGTACCGGTGCTGAGCTGCTTTCAAGTTTTCCTTGAGGAGGTTGATCATAGTGCTTCGTTCTGCAACAAAGTCCTCCACATCAGGGGATGTGGAATGGCATGGCACGTCCCAAGCTAGGAGGCGTGGCTCATAACCGTATAGAGCCCGGAAGGGTGAAGTCTTCCATGAAGAGTGATAATTTGTATTGTACCAAAATTCGGCCAAAGGCATCCATTGTGCCCACAGCTTTGGTTTGAGAAGAGCCATGGCACGAAGGTAATTCTTAAGGCATTGATTCACTCTCTCCGTTTGCCCATCTGACTGTGGGTGATAAGAGCTACTTATATGCAAGTCCACTCCGGCAAGTCGCATGAGTTCTTTCCGGAACAAGCTTTAGAAATGAGGAATCTCTATCCGACACTATGTCTTTTGGTAGTCCATGTAAGCGGTATATGTGGTCCAAGAAGATCTGGGCCACTCGTGCTGCCGTGTAGGGATGCATCAAGGTCAAGAAATGAGCATACTTGGTGAATCGGTCTACCACGACTAGGATCACATCTTTCCCTTGGGACCGTGGGAGGCCTTCAATGAAATCCAGGCTGATGCTGGCCTAGGCCTGCTCTGGAACAGGCAGAGGTTGAAGCAAGCCAGGGTAGTGCACATGTTCCCCCTTGGTGCGCTGACATACGTCACAGCTGCGCACCCATTCTTGAACACTGTCCTTTAGCCGTGGCCAATAGAACATGCTCTTGATTCGCATTAAGGTGCTAGTTATCCCAGAGTGCCCTCCAACTGGAGAATCATGAAGGGCGTGCAAAATCTTGGCCCTCACTGCTGCGCCTTCACCCACATAAATGCGTCCCTTGTACCGGATGATTCCTTGCTCAAGGGAGTACGGAGGTTGTCCTTTGGGATCAAGGGCAAGCTGTGCAAGGAGTTGGGAGGCCTGGGCATCACCATCATAGCTGTCGCTGACCTCATGCACCCAAAGAGGAGTGATCGTGGTCAGCTGGGACAACGTTGCCAGGTCCAGATCTTCACTGCGCCTTGACAAGGCATCTGCGGCACGGTTCTCGCCCCCTTTGCAATACTGAATACTGTAGCTGAGCCCAATTAGCTTGGAGACTCCTTTCTGCTGCAGCCTGGTGTTGATGCGTTGGTCTAGGAGATGGCGCAGGCTAGAGCGATCAGTCTTGATGATGAAATGGCTGTCTAACAGGTAGTGTCTCCATTTTTGGACAGCCATGATCACGGCCATGAGCTCTTTTTCTTACACGGACAAACCCAGGTGGCGTGGACTGAGTGCCTGGCTGAGATAAGCTCAAGGCCTGCCATTCTGGGTCAATACGGTCCCAATTCCAACATCATATGCATCGGTCTCCAAGACAAAAGGTTCGCTGAAATTTGGCAGTGCCAGCACGGGCGCTGTCATCATGGCGGCCTTCAGTGATTCGAATGCATTCTGGGCTGCGTTGTTCCAATGGAAGGCCCCCTTCTTGAGGAGGCTAGTCAAGGGCTTACTCATAGTTCCGTAGCCTTTGATGAACTTCCGGTAATACCCCGTAAGGCCAAGGAACCCACGGAGGCTTTTGACATTGGTTGGCACGGGCCAATCTTTCATAGCTTCGATCTTGCCAGCGTCCGTAGCCACACCCTCTTGTGTGATTATATGCCCCAGGTATTCAACACGGTTCTGCCCGAATGTGCATTTGCTGCGTTTGGCGTACAGCTTGTGGGCACGGAGTGCGTCCAGGACCATAGTCAGGTGCTTCAGGTGCGCCCGCATCTCCGGACTATATATCAGGATATCATCGAAGAATACCAAAACGAACTTCCGTAGGAACGGGGCGAAGACCTCGTTCATTAGGGCTTGGAATGTGGCAGGGGCATTTGTGAGCCCGAAGGGCATGACATGAAATTCATAATGTCCTTGGCGTGTTCAAAATGAGGTTTTGTGGTGATCGTCATTCCGTACTCGGATTTGATGATATCCGGCTCGAAGGTCTATCTTGGAGAAAACCGCTGCGCCTTGGAGCTCGTCCAAAAGATCATCAATAACTGGAATAGGAAACTTGTCCTTGATTGTAATCCGGTTGAGTTGACGGTAATCTACACAAAACAGTTAGGTTCCGTCCTTCTTCTTGACTAAGAGGACCAGAGAAGCAAAGGGACTCCGACTGAGCTGAATAATGGAAGTCTTTAGCATGTCCTCCACTTGTCTTTCTATCTCATCTTTTGGATTGTGAGGGTGCCGGTACGGCCTGATGTTGACCGGCTTAGCCTCAAGCAATGTAGGGATGCAATGATCATGGGCGCGAGGCGGAGGCAAGGCTTTGGGGATGTCAAACACATCCTCATAGTGGTGTAACAAGTGTGCTATGTCCGGGTGAACTTCTGCTTCAGTTTCCTCTACTCCAGTGGCCATAAATAGATGGCCTAAGACACAACTTGCTTGTCTCTTCAAGAACTGGGTGATGCCACGCTCAGAAATAGAGTGCAATGATGCTTGCTCAACTGTCCCTTGCTACTGTATGGCTTTGCGCTCCTTGAAACAAGAAAACTGTAGGTTTGTGAAGTCAATGGTCACCGGTCCGTAGCGTTGTAACCAAAACCATGTCGCTACCCCGTAGCTCATGCACACGTAAGTCATCAATGAAAGTGGTACCTTGTACCTTCCACCTAACACCCGTGCACTTCTGGTAACTCATCAGACTTTCACCATTAGCTACGGTGACAGTCATCACTAGTGTAGGCACGGTCTCTAACCTCAACTCCCGGACCACCGCTGCATCAAGGAAGCTATTGGTGCTCCCATTGTCAATGAGAACTGTGACGGCCTGCTTCTTGATGGACCCCCTTAGACGCATTGTGTTATGAGTGCGTCCTGGCAATGCATTAAGGGAGATCTCCATAACTCCGGCCTCCTCTTCGTGAGCTTCCTCCTCATCAAGAACCTCTTCCTCCGGATCTTCCTCTACTTCTTCCAGCCCCTCCATGCTTTGGAGCTGCTTAAACTTGCAAACGTGCCCAGGGAAGTAGCGTTCCCTGCACTTGTAACATTGGCCGGGTTCGCGCCTTGGCGCACTGGAGCCTGAGGAGGCAGCAGGGCCAGACTTGGCCCCTTCGGGTTTGGACACGGACCCGTGAGAGTGTGCTGAGCCCTGGAAGGACACGAACGATCCAGTACGCGCACTGCCAGCTGGCTTGGCACTGAAGCCCGATCTAGTGACAGCAGGTCCTGACCCTCTCGTACCACGGATCTCAGCGATAGCAATGTCTTGGAGCTTGGCTTGCTCGAACGCCAAACTTAAGTCATTGGGATGTGCGGCTTTGACAGAGGCTTGAAGTACGGGCTTGAGTCCGTTGATGAAACTGGAAATGAAGTAGGCCTCCGTTAAAGTTGGATGATAAATCAACATCCAGCTCTTGAGTTCTTCAAAGCGAATGATATAATTTTCCACCGTACCATTTTGGACGGTTTTGCTGAATTCCTTCACAATGTTGTGGAGAGAACGATCACCGAACCTTTTGCAAAGCTCATCCATAAAAACTGCCAAGTGATCACCGGATGTTTGAGCTCAAGAGCTTGATACCATGCATCACAGTGCTCCGGTAGGTGATTGGACTCCTCCGTTGGCACTTGATACCAACGGAAATATTTGAGAAGCTTCCTGATCCAGCCCCGGGGATTGGATCCATCAAATCGTGGTGGATCAAGTTTGGCTGTGTGATGCGAATTCCAGGATCGGTTGCTGCCATTGAATCCACTATTTTCTCCTTCTTCATTTGTCCGTGAGTGGACTCGATCATTCCTGAGCTCCGGTGGAGGTGGCGGTGATGGAATTAAGCCATTTCCTCCCAAATGAACATAATTTCCAGATCCACTAGCGTTTGTATTGGCTGCAGCAACCAGTACTTCTATCTCCGGTCGTTTCTCCTGGCTGATTGCGAACCTCCTCATGGTGGCGTTCAACGTCTCCAATGTGGATCTTAGATCCTCAGTGATCCGGGCCTGAGAATCTACGGATGACTTGAGTTCATTACTAATCTTGACCTGATTTTCTGAGATCATCTCCAATCTCTCCAATTGTTTCTCCATGGACTCGATTCTTTGTTGAACATGAGAATCAGCCGTCTCCTCAGATGATGACATAGTTGCAGCGGATCGTGTACTACGAGTGATGGCCAGCTTCGTGATCGGAACCTGGCTCTGATACCACCTTGTCACGTTCTTGAATTTGTGACTTAAACTCAAGGATCAATGATGATCTTTGAATTTAGAGGTTAATTGAATTGAGAATTTAAGATGAGAAAGAGAAGAATTTAGATGAGAAAATTAGAGAGAATTGAGACGGGTAAGAGAAGTATTTTCATTGATATTTGTTTGGATAATTCTTTACAAGTATGATCACTCCTATTTATAAGCTACTTACAACCAATTCAAATTAATGGCGGGAAATAACCGTCAATGAAAAAGGCGGGAGAAGGGGAGCGGGAGTGTTAGTTGCACATTTTAGATCCTTCTAGCTTGTTCTATTACATTTCCATAATACCAAGCGTGTCCTTTTGTTTGAATTAATTCCCAACATGTCCTTGTCCCTATCGGGTGCCAAGACAAGCATGGCCCGGACCCTTTGACAATGTCATGACAAGGTCGCTGCCGGACCGTGACAATGTCATCATAAGCCTCTGTGCGGACCCGTGACACTTGGTGAACCTGGTATCTAAGAAGTTGTGGGTACTGCCACTATCAATAAGAATGCTCAAAGTGCGGCGATGATAGTGGCCCTGAACTCGCATCGTCTGACAATGCGGGACCCCTTCAAGAGCATGGATCGAAATATGCGGATAAGAAACCGGATCAGGGTCTGGGTCTGGCAGATCAATGTGGGCGGAAGGCTGATCCTCTTTATCCGCCTCATGCCAAAACACACGACCTTGATTGCGCATGGCGCACTGATGACTCGGGGTAAAACGGTCCCGGCAGTAAAAACACAGATTACGGGCTCGGAGATCATCCAATTCGGCGGGTGTTAAACTGAGTTGAACCCTAGGTGGGGGCCTAGGCGTGGCGCTTGGGGCAAGTAATAAACGGGCGGGTGGTCTTGGGGGTGGAAGGGCGGGTAACATATGAGAGGAACCCGTTAATGGAAGTAACGGTGTAGATTTCAGTGGGCTTTTCCTGGTAATGCGATCCATATAAGCACAGTTACACTCCTGTTGCTTAGCAAGCGTAATGGCGTCATGGATAGACCGTGGTTTGAACATAAGTACTTGACCCGCAATCTCCTCTCTCAAACCGCCTAACAAGATGTGAATCATTTGGTCCTCATTCAGCCCACAGCAGTTCACTAATGCCTCAAATTTACTTAGGAAGGCATCAACACTACCCTCTTGCCGAAGTCTCATCAGCTCGGTCAACGGATCGTTGGCGGATTCCGCCGAAGCGAGATCGAATCCGTGGGGCATAAGCTTCCCATGGGATGTAAACGCTTGGGGGCCAAGATTTCTCAAAGGAGTTGTGCCACTCTTGGGCATCATCCTCCATTAAGACACTAGCTAGCATGACCTTTAACTCCTCCGGAGTTCCATCTAGCACAACATACCTCTCACACCATTGTAACCACCCATCTACACCCGTACCACTAAACTTCGGAAAATCAATTTTAGTAAACCGAGTGGGGGCCTGGTAGTTACCTCGAGCAACCGCGGGTGCTGGGAAGTCAGGGGGCACTTGATGTGGAGGGGGTTGCTGAGGCGGTGGGGGAACTGGTTCAGGGGTTGGCGTCTAGGGAGGTGGTGCGCGGGTGACCATCCGAGCCAAACCGATGTACTGGATTTAGAGCGCATCCAAGGTCTCACTGATTCTAGCCACGGTGTGTTCCAGCTCGGTAAAATTCTGCTCGTGAACCTCTTCCCTTTCTCTCATCGAGACCTGGGATCGGGTTCCCTCAGCCTTGGTAGCCACGATCGGGTAGCTGGGACAAATGATGGCAGTGATGGGAATGAAGGTGGAAGGAGTGCTCTGATACCAATTGATACCAAATTACTCAATCAATACTCAATTAACACGATAATCGGGCCTACGGGACAGAAATCAGAGCTGTCCTGTTGTATTTGTATTGCTATAGTGTATGTATAAGCTCCTTCAATGGAGATTTACAAAAGGAGGGAGCAAGACATAGAAGAGGGTAGAGAGAAAGAGAGAAGGGCACATTCATCAAGCATGAAACCCTATGTGACTAACTCCTCTATTTATAACAAACAAGTAGAAAATATCTTAGTAAAATATCTTAAGCTGATGTGGGCAGCTCACGGTTGGGAATGAGATGCTAGCAGCAGATTGGCGGCAAGCCTGGGATTAGCCCATGTTCGTATCATGATATTTTCAGGGTCCAACCGAAAGTTTCAAATATGGCACTTTGTATATAGAGGGGTCTCGGACACAACCTTCTTTAAGAGTAGCATCCTAAAGGGATAAGGCTGCGAACATCTCAAACCCCAGACTCTGTTTTGGTAGGAGCCCTTGTGGCATTGGGTTTTTGTTGTTGTATATATAGTAACATTTCTTTTAACAAGATAATACTAACACAATAAATTATAGAAATTTTGATAATAGAACTTATTACTATTAACAATTAATACTTTAAAAATCACTCTTAAAATTTGGGGCCTCTGGAATTTGCTGGTTGCTTGGTGTTATGTCCGGGCCTGCTATGTAACTTATCTTGGAAGAACACCAATGGCTTTGGTTTGATTTTAATGGAAATTTTGCGTTATAGGTTTCTGTAAGTGAAAGCCGTTGAAATGCACTCATGATGATTTCTCTCGTTGACCATTGAAGTCAACTTATGTTTGAATGAGATCAGTTCTCTTCTTAAACTTCCATTGTAATACTTATCTAGGCCACATGTATTTAGAGGGTATTCAACTTGTGAATTCTCTTTCTTCTATTTGTTCTATTGAATTCTGAATATATATCAGTTCTTGTTGCCCACACGGTCTGAATTCCTTTGTCTGATCATGTGTTTTCATGGGTGCTACTTCTAATTATTCGGGATGTTCTGATTTCTTCCTCTGTTTTCATAAGAGATAAGAGATTGCATTGTTTCCACCTTAACATTCTCATTGGGGTGGGACTCACTT
Source organism: Simmondsia chinensis (assembly GCA_018398585.1). Classification (NCBI taxonomy): domain Eukaryota; kingdom Viridiplantae; phylum Streptophyta; class Magnoliopsida; order Caryophyllales; family Simmondsiaceae; genus Simmondsia; species Simmondsia chinensis. The sequence goes on along the minus strand of JAGTTD010000001.1, from coordinate 19,775,721 downwards.
TAGGTTAGTTGTGCTATGGTTTCTTATGCTTGTGAATTGAGCTTTGGGAAATTTGAGGAGAAGGAATGAATCTCAGAGGAGTTAATGAAGTAGTTTTAGACCGAGAGAGAAATGAGAAGATAGTATATCGTTGACCATGGTTCATCTTAACACGAAATTCACAAATCAGTTGCTATAAATAGCTTAGCTTATGGACAAACTTGCAGAAGAAAAATATCACTTAAATTCATGATATATCACATAATGTAGGGGAAAATGTTCCCTTTAAGTGAATGGATGCTTCAAATTTTCTCCTTCGTTAATATGTTGAATGGCCTCTCTTAACTATGCTTCTCGATCATTCTAGATGTTGCCCTTAACGTTTTTCCTATCATGCTTGAATCTCAACTTTCTGCCATTCTTAGCCAACAATCATATGCCAGCTTTCTTTAAATGCCATGTCTAGAGTGGGTTCCAAACTTCTGATGCTTTCTTGGATTGTATCCGTACTCTCCCCGCCATAAGATGGAGATATTTACCTGGTTTATCCAGCTTGATCATCCAGTGGCCTTGGATGGCTTCTAGTATTTTATTTGTTAGTATTTGGCAACAATTGGCAGGAAAGCTGCGGTTTTTGGATGGTGGTCTGCGGTGTAATTTGTAGGTGTCCTTTCGAAAATTTTTTAAGTATGCAAAAGGGTCCATAATACCAAGCGACTGTGGTTGTAGTGTATGGATTGTTGTGTACATGGGGAAAGTTTTTGGTACATCCGATTTCTAGGATATAATCCGTTTCACTCTTTCTTATCAGACCATAATTTCGTTTTAATTTGTGCTTAGGCGATTTTGGAGAGGAAAAGAATCGTTTTTGCATACTAAGAAAAAATTTGGGTAGGGATATAAGTCGCTTGGTATTAGCTGATAAGAAAAATTTGGGCAGTAGTGTGTGGAAAAGCTCTTGTCAACTACAAATTGATGGATTCTCTAAGAAGATAGGGAATGTGAACTTGGTGGTGGTTGGCCATAGACTACATCGTGAAATAGGTGGAGGATTGGTAGGTGGGGAGTCATGCTAGCTGAAGGAAAACAATTGCACCATTCATGAAAATATTCAAAATACATGTTCCTTAGACATCCCCCTAAGCCTCTGTTTAAGACCTCAATTTGACCATCGGCCCGGCGGTGGTAGGTTGAGGATAGGTGGATGGTTACTCCAAAATTCCAAAAAGTACTTGCCAAAATGTAATGCCGACAACTGAACCATTCAGTATTTCCTGTAGCATTCCATGGACTGTTAAACACTTCCTTCACTTAAGCAACTGCGAGGGCAGTCTAGGGATGGGTGAACCAATGAAGCATGTTTTCTTAGTTGATCTAATGTCACCAAGATTGCTATTGGCTTGGGTAGGCCTTTAACGATGTCCTGAAAAGGCCGGTTCAGGTTGTTTGGATTGGTATAAGCTGCAATAATCCAGGAAATGGTGCCTTGTTGTACCTGGATTGTTGGCATACTAGGTAGTTTTTGCAAATTGTTGCACATCCTTTATCCTTCCAATCGAAGAATGTTGAGACTCTTTTGAGGGTTGTGACTCTAAAGATGCTGAGCTATATGTAGGCGGTTTGTTTTTTTGACGGTTGTGATTCCAACTACCAATTTGCCTCTCCTTAATTGATCATGCAACCAAGAATATTTGGGATGGCTTATGGGATCTTGCTGCAATACTGATATGGGGCTCTGCAGTGTGTGGTCATGCCTTCCAGAGTGCTGTAGCTCCAGTAATAAGTCAGTAGAGAGATGATCATGTCATGGATAAGAGTTTCAGCGTATGTGGCTTGACAACGCATTAGCCCTCAACTTTAAATAGTAGCTGCATGGTTTAGATAGCCACCTTTATTGAAAAAGGGGGTTGCTATAGCAAATGCTTTAAGCTACATTTTTTTTGATAATTGAGCTCTCTAAGAAAATAATTTTCAGCATGGCGCTTTTGCCCCTAGTAAATCTCATTCCTTTGTACAATAGAAAGAAAATGCTTTGCATACTTATCCACCTTCAGTTATCCATCTAAATTCTCTTCAGGTTTCTTGAGATGAGAGACCTTCTTGATACTCTTCTAGGTCCCTTCGTTTTTGGTCCCTTTTGCCAACTTTTTCTACTTCAAAACATAGAGAATCAGGGAGAATATATGCTTAATTGTGCCCAGTGTATCAGCATATTGTTCGTCATGGTCAGATGAACTGTCTGCTTCCTTGTAGTGTAATTATCTTTGAAGATTTAGTAAAGTCAAGATTCTTTTCTTAACGCCAGGTGCTCAATGCATACAACTCGTTTAGGAACTTGTTGCTTCAAATTAACCTGCAGTTCAACAGAACTGTTTGAAGTGTTTATGCACGCGACAGTGGTTTAATTTTTTAGCTGCATTAACCAAAACTAATAATTCCCTCTGTTACACTGGAAGGGATTGGCCATTAAAGGATATAACTTTGCTTTAGAAGGAAATGGGTAGCTTTATAGCGTCAAAATGCCCGTATTCCTGTGTTATAAGCATTGGTTTTTGTAATGACTGTCTTGTAGAAATTAGGAAATGCAAGCACATGGGTTGTTATGAGAGCAAGCTTGAGCTGATTGTAGGTTTTGGTCGCCTCTGGTGTCCAATGGAATGGTTGGAGGTTTAGCTATGTTTCCGGAGCCCTTAACAAATTGGGGAAGCCCCAAGAATCCCTGAAGTCGATTTCAGGTTGGCCAATCTCCAATGGCTTGGATTTTGTTTGGATTAGTGGAAACTCCATGGTCACGATATTCAATCTACTGCAGGCTAAAGGTACATCTTATTCATTTTGCATATAGATAGCTTCGAGTTAGAACTTCAAGGACTCTCCTCAACTGCTTAGTGTATTCTTCTTTTTGCGTAAAGTATGATACCATTAGGGAAAAAAAAAACACGGATTTTAAGTGATGCAAGTGAAATTCCAGAGGACTGCCTAGTGCATGGCATCTTCTAACCTAGATCCCTCCATCTATTCACTGTGTTGCAGAACTGGGATTTGGGCTGCTGAACTGCGAAAGTGGGGCAAAATTCCAGCTGAAGTTGATTAGAAGATTAGTCAGAATTTCTAATGAATTTAATTAACTGCTGAATTGCATCTCAAATTTTTTTCTTTTTTTGTGTTTTTTTTGGGGGTGGGGGGATGAATATGTTCTTGCTTCGTGAGCCAGCCAGGCAGCCAGAGTTTGAGACAAACAGAGAATTTCTTTGGGGCTACCTAGTTTGAGCCATGAGCTTCTTTGAGGTTTGGAAATCCAAGAGGGTGGTAGGATTGCATTTTGATTTGTGGTTATCATCTTGTTTTACCTACTAATAGGGCTGTCATTGTGATGTACAACTGAAACAATGTCAGAAATCTGGATGCTACTGATGCAATTAATTTTTTTGGACCTTTATGGCCTCTCCTTAGTAATTCAAAGCATAGACATTAACATTTGTGATTGACTTTGGCAGTGGTGTGAGAATATTGCTTCTTTATTTGGTACAAATGGCTTGTAAACAAACAGTCCTTGTGGTTTTTGAGCATGTGGTTTGGGTGGAATGCCAGAGCTTTCTCCACTTGATTGATTTCTGTAGCGGCATTATATGTAGCTTCTCTCTTTGGTTGAAAGTTTCTACAGACTGCTGGTGCTGTTTTCTTGTTGATTTCTTATGAGGGCTATGCAACCTCTCGATCAATTATAAAGACGTTTCCACAGATTGACGGGCACTTTTTGTCCACAGATTGACAATCACTCCTATTGCTTTTATTGCTTTCTTATATATGATTTTGAATTTTGATGACAGCTTGTCCCTGAGCCATTTAGGGCCTGTTTGACATTGCTGTGAAAAAATTGCTTTTTTTAGCCACTTTTGAGAAACACTTTTGTAAAAAGTGTTGTTTTAAAGAAGCAATTTGTGTTTGGCGCAACCAGTTAGGAATCGCTTAGGCTGTGTTTTGGAGCATGGAATTGGAGGCTGGAATTGGGGCCCAAAATTCCAATTCTGTTGTTTGGTTCACTTGTTGGGATCGGAATTACAATTCCACTGCCCAATTCTATGGAGTTGGATTTTAACTGAAAATCATACTTTCCAATTCTTTATGGTGGGGGTAAGGAATTGCAATTCCGTATTAACTCCATTGATCTAAAACCCAAAATGATTCCACTAGATTAAACCCAAATTGAAGATGCTTCAAAATCTAAATACTTAGACACAATCTAGAGTTTGACCCAAACCTTGAAATCACCCAACTTAAATGACTTGAACTTGAAATGACCAAAATCATCTTAGCTCAAAGTCTAAAGTGACCCATCCCGATTGACCTGAAACTCGAGATGACTCAAATCCTGAAAATGAAACTACTCGACTTGAATGTGATGTAACCAAGCTAATCGAAGTGGAAATGACCGGACCAAATTAACCCGAAACTTAATAAAACCCATACCCTAAATGACCTGACCCATCTCAAACTCAGCCTAAGATGATTCGAAATTTGAAATGATAAAACTTAATTGTCCCAAAAATAAGATGACTCGAGCTTAAAATGACGTAAATGAACTCAAACCCGATCATAACTTGCCTGAATCCTGAAAACACCTAACCCGATTGGCTGAAAACTCGTGGTAACTTTTGAACATCAAATGATCCGACGCAATATTCGACCCGATTTGACTCGAAAATCGAATAACTCGAACTCAAATTTAATCGCTTCGACCATAATAACTTGAATGCAATATCAACCGCTTTGACCAAAATCCAGCCGTAGTTGATTTAAAACTTGAAATACTCCAATTCAATTGACTGAAAACCCTTAATGATTTGAATCATTATGTAATTATAATTCCGACCTCCAATTCCTTTGATGAACCAACAACAACAGTCCCAGTGCCCCAAGGCTCCCGCATAAGCAAGGTCTGGGGGGTGGATGTACGCAGCCTTCCCCCTTTAGGGTGCTACCCTGAAGGGAGGCTGTTTCCGGGAATTCCTTTGATGACTTAAACAATGGAATTTCAATTCCATCAGAATTGGAATTGAAATTGCAATTCCACAGTCCAATTCCAATTCCATGCTCTAAATAGAGCTTTACGATATTATTGTGAGTGTTTGTTCAATGTTTAAGAAAAGTGCTTTTTTTTTCCTGTCAAATTTCCAAAAAGGGCAATGATTTTGGGTTGATATTATTTGGAAAATCATTCAAAAATCACAAAAAAAAAATTATACAAAAATTAAAATCTCACACCAGAATCACTCCAATTTGACAAAATACACCAAAATCATGCCAAAACTGGAAAAATTGGACTAGAATCATTCAAAATCATACCACAAAACAGAAAATTGAACCAAAAGCGAACAGAAGTTGAACCAAAATCAGACGACGGTGGAAATTAGATAGTTGGCAGTTGACGTTGATGGTTGATGGTCGAGTCGTCCGTCGCGGTGGGTGGAGGGCCTCGAAACACACAGTTGAACAACGGACGACTAATGATGGATGGTGGTTTCGATGGAGGGCGTTGATGGCTGCGGTGTCCGACAATTTGGGTGTGGGTTAGGGTTAGGGTTTTAGGGATGGGTTGAAGAATGTAGAATATGAGATTTAATTTTAGTGTTTGATAGGGGTACTTTTGTCTTAAAAATTTTAATTTTTGCTTAAAATGAGAAGTACCAAATTTCTACTTTTGCTTAAAAGCAAACAAACAACTTCTGATTAAAAAAAAACTATTTTACTTTGCCCAATTTTTCAGAGAAAAAAGTTCTCTTCCCCCAAAAAAGCATTCCCATACAGGCCCTTAGTTTTTTTTTCTGTCTAGAGGATCCGTTTTTTATTAAAAAATGTCTTTTTCCTCGATAATTAGCGACAACAGTTGCGATACATTAAAAAATGTATATAGAATACGTTTACAATTTTTATTGTTGGGTTTCAATATTTACAATGGATGTTTCCTCACTTCTTTGTTCCTTATCTATGTTTCCTTTTTCTCTGTAGAATAGTTTGTATTTCCCCCCTTCACTTTATCAAGTTTTGACCATTTTTATGATTGGAAACTCAGTCTTGTGGCTTTCAATTTAATCTTCCGCAGTGCCAGTACGTACAGCAAGTGATCAACCTTACAGGCTGCAGAAGTTCAAGTTACGCCTCTTTTATGCATCTGAAATTCGAAAGCTAAACCTTGAGGTATTCTTTTAATGATTTTGGGGCTGGGTTTGCTTATTTTTGCTGTTAAGTTGCTGGTTATGAATGTCATACATAGTATTAAATCTAACGAGGAACAGGTTATACCGTATTGTATACGAACCAAGATTGGGCAACTTTTTGATTTTGCCTGGTCACTGTGAGTGTGGATATCTTAATCTGCCTTTTACTTGTGCAATTTACTAGGGAGCTTGTTTTACGTTTTTGGGGGTAATTTAGTGGGGTTGGGAATCTGAACTGAGACTTCTTGTCCTGGGGCTTCAGTTATGATAGTGTTCTTAGCACTAGACCAAACCCGCATTAGCGGGACCTTGTTTTCTGTATACGTTCTTCATTTATTTTACTCATTCTACATTCTTTAAGTCAATCACTTTGTATCCATGGTTGGTATTAAGCTTTATTATTCTAGTTTTCCACGTTTGCGATCATTCCATGGCCTTCCAGGCTGTCAGATCCTGAATTGATGTTGTTCAACTAGGCAGCAAAAGAGCGGTTGAAAAAGGTAGTAACTGAAGCCGAGGACCTGGATGAATCAGATATCTCAGAGCTGCCTAAATTTGAAAATATGCTTGCATGTAAGTTCTATTCTTCCTGTTATTTCTATCTGGAAATAGAAAATTATTCATGGTAACCTTTTGATCTTATCTCTGAATATGGAAGGCTCAAGGCTTGTTTCATAACAGAAAACTGTTTTCCTTTTCCATTTCCAGTTTTGCTTTTCATCTCCTGTTTTTCTTTTCATCTCCATTTTTCCTTTTCCAGTTTTGCAACATAGAAAACTAGAAAATGCGTTAAAGTTATCCCTGTGTTTCGAATATTCTGAAAATTGAGAATGATACATAAGTAATACCTGTAAATTCGAAAATCGAATAATACGACTCGAATGTGATCCGAACAATAATATCACTGATTTGAAAGCTGAAAATGACACGCCTAATAACCGCAAATTAGTCAAACACTATGAAAAATAGTACTTCTTATCGAAATAAATTACAAATATAATCTAAACATACAACATCTACTCTACCGATTGGTGTAATTGTTCCACAATTGATCGGTAATTGCTTGCTGGACCTTGTTCATTTGCATTTGTTGGGACATATCCTCCTCTACACGCTCCTGTACAATGGGCGGATATAGATAGTTATCAGATATACAAATGGTGGCGGGTACGAGGCGGGTAGTGGATACCTGTCGGATATCCTCGGGTAGTGGAGTGGGTATGCGTATGGGTTTGCACCCGCCGGAGCGGGTGTGGGTATCCACTTCACACGCGTGGTGGATAATGGGGCGGGTATGGAGATTGGATTTGGGTGGCAGGTACAGGTATGGAGGTGTCACCCCCCATATCCGCCCTGCCTCATTGCCATCCTTACCCGTAAATTAGTCAAACATTAAGAAAAAAGAGTAATCTATTGTCAAAATAAATTACAAATATAATCTAAGTGTACTTGGGGAAAAGAGACATAGGAGGGGGATATGGGAGTATGTAGAAAAATATTATAAAATGAGTGAATAGTGTGAAAATATGAAAAAGGGATATAACAAATATTATATAAATTTTGTAGCATGTATGAACATGTAAAAAGTTTTGGAAAACATGATGCCATTTTGAGAAGAAAAATTTGGAAAACAATTTAAAATTGAAAAACTATTTTCCTACTTCTCAAATTAGAAAGCTAGATTGTTAAATAAGGTCTCCAATTTTCTTAGAAAATTTTCCTGGAAAATTGAAAAATTCTCTGTTATCAAATAGGTCCTCAGTTTTTTCTTTTTTGTTTACCCGTAAATAGTTACAATTCCCACTAATATAATATTCTATTTAACTGGTGGAGTTAGAAACTGAGAAGAATTCCTTGAAAATATGCTTGCATGTAAGTTCTATTCTTTCTCGAACTTCTATCTGAAAATAGAAAATTGTTTATGGTAACCTTTTGATTTATCTCTGAATATAAAAGGCTCGGCATTTTTTCCTTTTAGTTTACTGTAGATAGATTTATTTCACAAATCCCACTAATATTATATTCTATAAACTGGTGGAGTTAGAAATTGAGAAGAATTCTCTCCCGGGTTTGGAGCCTGTGAGCAATGTTAGTATACGGCATCATTAGATCGTCTGTCAGTATATTGCTACAATTTTATTTGCAATTTATCTTTTGGAGTTGCAGGCCAATCTGAATTGTTTGAAATAATCTGTCGGTGAGAAAGTTTGTTTTGAAACCCCCTGCTGTTCAAACTGATGTGTTTATCATCTGTGCAGCCTCGAAGTTGGAACTATTACCGTCATGGTTCGATGTTTTCAATGAAGAGCTAGTTCGCGCATCATCATTTTCTGATCACGAAGCTTTTGACCATCCTGTTGCTTGTAAGTTTCAGCTTATCAAATTTCCTTTTCAGGGATTTATTTTTGGCGCTGAAGTTATTTTTAGTGAGATGGAGATCCATGCTAAGGATGGTGTCATACTAAAGGAATACATATAACTTGCCAACTGAAATGTGTTCTCCGAGCAATAAGATGGTGTATGGTGTTTAAAAGAGCCTCTATTGTCTTTTTTTTTTTTTTTGGGGGGGGGGGGGGGGGGGGTGTGAAATGACTCGAGGTTTGTATTGTCTTGCAATGACTCTTGCTATTTCCTTCTCTTTTTAACAGCTTTCGGACACAACATCCCTTTTGGATAGCACCCTGAATGGGTAAGGCTGCGCACACCCCGCTACCCTGCATTGGCGGGAGCCCTCGTGACACTAGGCTTGTTGTTGTTTGTTTGTAACAGCTCGCAGAGTTTCATAGAGAGGATTCAGAAATGAATGAGAAACCTCTTGAGGCATAGGGAAGTCTGATAGTGACCACTTATAGCACTTTCTCCATGAAGAAAGGACTGGTGGAGGTTTGGGTTTCTGGCGTGTGATAGCTGTAAATGTTTATGCTGTTGGGAATTATGATCATTCCTGGTACCCAATTCCTTTGCGATGAATCTATAGAAATCATGGCGTGTGATTTTAGATAAAACAACTACAACCTAGTGCCTCAAAGGGTTTGAGCAGGTAAGATGAATGCGACTTTATCCCGATAGGGTGCTACCCTGTAGAGAGGTTGTTTCCAAAGGTTTGTAACCCTAAAAGTGATTTTAGATAAAAACGATCATAAATACAAGATCATGCTCTGTTTTTTCCTAAAATTTTGCATAGTTCCGTGTTATGTGGTCTTATATTTTTACACTGGTTTCTATTTCCAACTATAATTTCTGTAAACATTTTGTTCGGGAACTCCAGAAGAATCAATCTTGGCCTCTAGATGCATGCATAGTCAAAGGATGGTTAAGATTAGAAGGCATTTAAAGTCTTTGTTTGCAAACACTCCCAATCTCCTCTAGACACAACCTGCTAGGGTAGACACTGCCCTTCCCCGCACTATCCCATCTCTTCAGCACTGGACAGGCTGAATGTCATGTCGTCAGTGACACCATGGCAACTGCGCCCCCATGGCGGTTGCATGACCATTTTCTGTTTCTTTCTTCTGCACATGTGGCTCCCCTATTTAATCCACCTTCTTTCATTTGGCAACTATTATTTAAAAGAATGTCGTTAATAGAAGAAGAATGCACTCAAAATCGAGAATAATGTGTCCTGAAATCTGAAGAAAAGAAAAGTAGATAAGCTAAAAGCTAGAAACATGAGGTTGTCCAGTTGCTTTGGAGATCATGGGCTATGTCAATAAAGCCTCCAATGCTTTTTTTTTTTCAAAGAGAGGTCAGAAATCAATCTTTTCCTGAAGGAAATCAGCCATAGCGCGTGGTCTCAAGAAAGTCCACAAAATTGCAGTCTTTTAATTGGAAAATAATACTCACATGTTTCTCTCTTTCCCATTCTTTTGACAACTGTGTGGCTATCTTCTGTTTTTGAAGACACATGTGTCTTGCCTCTTGGGCAAAACTTGCTGCCGATGTTCCTGCACCACCAATTGTGGCACCTGGCTATGGTTCACGCTTCATAAGGGATGGTTTTTAGGGGTGTATTTGTAGATCTATAAACGTGGGAAGACAGAGTTGGTGGTGATCGATTTCTCCGTGAGATTCTGATAATGCACTTGGCTGGCCGTCCCATCTGGTCACCCTTCAAAGGAATAACTTAGTATGGGCCCCATATCTTTATAGGGTGTCGCCAATACTCATGGTGGAGGCAAGGTTCTCTTGAAAGTAATATACATTAATCTTTGTCTATCTAGCTTGCTGTTATAATGAGAATGAATCATCTTCTTATTCAAAAAGGTCTTATGAAAAAGATTATGTCATTAAGCTTGCTGAGAATAAGACAACTAAAGGCCTTTATTTCAAAATGGTACCCTGGCCCTCTAGATAAAAGAGTGGGAATTGTGGTGGGGTTATGTATTGGAAGAGGGTTTATCAGTAAAAGTACTTGATCAGTCGAACAACCACGCTCTTATCTGACAACATAGACATTGTGTCTGGTTTAGAATGTGGCTGTACTGTTTAAATTCACTCTATTCCATGTTTATAAGATCTCTATGCTAATAATAATTCCAAAAGAGAGAGTGATGATGAGAAATAGTTAAGACATTCACATGAGCAGCATGAACAATAGACAATCTGTATAAAAAGGGTTGCGAAATTGCAAAAATAGATAAAGGGGTGATATAAATTGTCATGAGAAGGACCCATTTTGTCCGCAACAACAAAATTTTCTAGAGCCTACTCACTCTTGCTTTCCATGTTTTAAAGGAACTAATGTTTGTTAGGAAATATTTTCTGGTAGGTAAGTGTGCAGGAGGATCATATCCTGGGAAGGCAATTACAATAAAAAGGGCTGGCTTGAGCAATCAAAGTGACCAGTCCAAAAGAGACATTGCAAAAATAAAATCGTGCACATTCCAAGGCTTCAACATATGATGAATTTAGTTGGTGCCCTACGATTGTTCTAAAGGGTCTCCACTGTTTGTTATAAAGTCTTAGATTCTACCATAACATAAATGCCACAGATGATTAACAATCACATTTTCCAAACTCTTCTTCTTAAGGAAGCCCAAAGAAGAAGACCAGATCACTCTATGGTAGGCTAAACCACTGAAGTGCCGGAAAGAACTTCCTTCCAAATCTGTGAAGAGAGGTTGCAACCAAAGAACATGTGATCATGTGTTTTTGCACCAGCTCGACATAAGATACAAGTAGTGTGACGGACGATGCCAAACTGGAGGAGTCTAAGGTCCTTGACTTCCCATTGCTCACAATGTAGGATAGAGGAATGTCTAAGGATATGACTGGAAACCAAAGGAGATGATGAGTTGAGTTAACATCTCTTTTGGATCTAATCATGTTGAGTGGATTTGGTGGGAAAATCCCTAGTGCGTGCCCGTTGATACTATATGATATGCAGTGTCTCAGCTGGGTGAAAATCTGAATATTGCCATATCTTCAGCAGGGCTATAGAGCCATACTGAAGCAGTCAACCTCACTGCCAATAATATTAGTAGAAACATACACAAATAAGATCACTGGGTCAACATCATGAGCACTACTTGGGTTCGGAATCTGCTAGAAGCCCATACCAAGACAAAGTTTCTTATGCAACCAATCTACCCAAAGGAAGGATTGGTCAGTTAAAAGAACCCAAGATTGCTTCAGGATGGTTTCCTGGTTCTACTGTTCCACTCTGTTCATCCCAAATCTCCCCAATGCGATGCCGAACAATCTTCGACCCAGCTGAAGATAAGGAGGTACCTCCCCGGAAAGAAATACCGTCATGATGCTTTTACTGCATCTGACAATTGCCTTCAGAAGAATGAACATGAGGGACCAGTTAATTATCGAGTTAACACTGCCGTGCACGGGATGAGGCTGGGAGAGGCCACACTAGGATCTCAGGTAGTTGTAATTAATCAGATACATGGTGATCAGTGGGAAACCATGGTATCTATTTGGGAGCCTATCCAGTTGAGAGCCCAGGACTTCTAAAATGGTATGTTCCGTGGACTTAAGTCCCCTTTTGGTTACCATAGTGGCCAAAAATGGACCTTTTAGTCACTCAAGTCAGGTTTTGAAAGATTTAATCACCAAACTCTTAATAAAAGTCCTTTGTAGTCACCCAAGTGATTTAAAATGGGCAAAGAGGTCACATAAATAATAATTTGGAAAATTTTATCTTCTAACTTTAAATAACAACTCATTTTCGTCGCTAAAGTGATTTAAAATGATAAAAAAATTATCATCCAAATGAAAAATAACTAATTTGATTATGTTTTTGACTTATTTATATAATTGGTCAGCATAGAAAGTCTGTTTTATTTGTAACAAACTGGTGCACATTTGGCTATTGACGTTAGGTAAAAATTAAAAAATTATAAACTAATTTTGACATTAAATAAAACTTGATAAAATATTCTAAAAATATTAGAATTCAAGGAATATTTAGAAACAAGAATCAATAACTGCCAGGTGCATTAAAAATAATGAAGATCAATTTGGAAAAAAATTTCCGAAATCAGGTGTCATGTTAGGATTTTTTGGCAAAAAATCATCAAAATCTAATAAATATGCCATATTATTGGAATCATATTCTATTTTAGCATTTTCCAACAGAAAGCTATCGCAGTTCAACAAAGTGCTTGATTGATAAAATTTTAAACCTTTAGGGTACCTAAGTGATAAAATGTTTAAACCTCAAGGCACTCTATTATATATATTGACACGTTAGGCTACCTAGGTGATAAATCGTTAAACCTCAGAGTACCTAATTGATGATTTCATTAAATAAAGCATGAGAAAATATTATAAAAAAAAAATGAGAATTAAGGAATCCCAAGTGCTTTAAACTTTATAAAATATTTTTAAAAGATGAGAACCAATGAAAGATTCGAAAAAGTATTTTATTTTATAACCAAATTGATCTTCATCATTTTTAATGCCTCTGGCATTTATTGATTCTTGATTTTTTCAAAATATTATTTGAATTCTCCTTTTTTAGAATATTTTATCAAGTTTTATATAATGTCAAATTAGGTTATAATCTTTTAACTTTTACTTAACGTCAATAGTCAGATGTGCACCAGTTTGTTACAAATAGAACATAGATGTTAAAAAGAAAATATGAGGTCCAATGAAATAATTAAGTCAAAAGTATAATTAACTTAGTTATTTTTCATTTGGATGATAAATTGTTGTATTATTTTAAAATCACTTTATGGATGAAAATGGAGGAGTTGTTTAAAGTTGGGTGATAAAATTTTCTAAATTATTACTTGGGTGACCAACCCCATTTGAAACCACTTCGTTGACTAAATGATACTTTTATTACGAGTTGGGTGACTAAGTCTTCTAGATTTTAACTTGGGTGACCAATTTATCCATTTTAAATGACTTGGTTGACTAAAATGGACTTTTATTAGGAGTTTAGTGACTAAATCTTCCAACATTTGACTTGGGTAACTAAAAGGTCATTTTTGGCCACTTTGGTGACCAAAGGGGGACTTAAGTGATGTCATCCACGTCAGTGATAAACACACTAAGCCGACTTGGAGAAATTTCTTGAAAGTTAAGCAAAAGCAGATAATGGTCTCCTTCACCCTCCAGACATTCTAGATGACTGTTTTAGAAGATCATCTAGTCATCACAAAATTGAAGGAGGTGCATTGTCAATGATATCAAATCTTTGGGTTTGAGGAAGCCAACCATAAGCCTAGTAAAGCCCTCCATACTCATGACAAATAGGTATGAGGGCAGAGGTTCACTCGCCTCCCTTGCTACCTGAGGCAAAGACGGGGTTGGTGAGGCTTTCTCTGATTGATCCAACCGTGCTATCTGGAATACCAAGACACTATCAGGCTGCTAAGATGAAGTTCTAACTGATAGTGTCAAAGGCCTTACAGATCTCCACCTTTAGGGCACAATGCAAAGCTGTAGTGCTAAGTTGATGTCTTGCATCAACTTTTGGGATAACATCATGCCATAAAAAAAATCCTCTTCCCTCCTGTTACCTCTAGAAGCGCACCCTTAAGTCTATTTGCAATAATTTTCAATATGCACTTGTATGTATCATGTTACAACATGGTATTAGGCTGAGAATCATTGAATGTGTACAAGTATAATATGAGTGGAATCAATGGACTTTGAGAGCCTCCTTGACATGAGCAGAGATCTCTGTCAACTGTAATGAAGTCATCTCCTACAACTGAAAAGGCCCTTAAGAAGAGGGAGGTGTAACCATATTGCTAGGGCCTTATCATCGTGGATAGAAAAGGGAACATTAGAAACTTCTTGTTTAAAAAGCTAGAGTGATAAGAATATGTCTGCTTGAAATTTGTCTATTGTAGAGTGGACCAACTTCATGCTGAACAAATAAGGCAGCGGCTATACGGAGGTTTGGGAGAATGATAAATATATATATAAGTATATATATAAGGTTCGGAAAACGGAAAAGAAGGTTATCTGGAGAGGTGATTCCTTTGCTATGTTATGTAGCATTTTGCTTGAGGGCAATTCTAGAATTTGCCATGTAAAAATATTCCTCCACTTCGGCTTTGGGGAACAATGTTGTCTTTGGCCTCCTTGAGTGTAGAGTCTAAGAAGCTGTTGAGTTTGAGCGTCTCTTTGGCTTATATTTCTGGGAGATTGGCCTGTGCTTGTCTGTGCTTTTTTGGCCTTTTCTATGTTTGTTCATTGTGAGAGCTTCTAGGCTTCCAATTTTTTATTTTTCCCTTCTATTTTTCCTTTTTCCCCTTTTCTTTGTTTTTCCCTTTTCTTCTATTTCTTTGTTTTTTTCCCTTTTTCTCTGTTAATTATATTATTTTTGTTAAATTTCTAAAGTAAGCAAGTATCAATTTGCAACTTTCTGTGTGAACGTACATGCAGGTCTTTTGGTTGTTTCATCAAAGGATAAGGAACCAATCAGCAAATTTGTTGACCTTTTCAACACCAACCAGTTGCCATCTATTCTTAATGATGGTGTGATGGATCCAAAAATTCTCAAACACTACGTGTTATTACATGATAATCAAGATGGTCCAGTGGAGAGGTAATGCTCTCTCTCTTTCTCTCTTTATCCCTCCCTCTTCATGGCATAGGGAAGAAGAATAGTGTCATTCTATTATTCTCCTCGGCCAAGATTGCAGCTCTTTGGAGTATTTGGTTAGAAAGGAATGGAAGGGCTTTCAAAAACCAATATACACCAGTTAATTTCTTACGAGAAAGTGTGGTCTTTTTAGAATCTGTTTGGGCAAAGAGCCTTGGAGGCTTTGCGATATAGCTTGGTGGATTTGTAGAGGAATTGGAGGGTTTTATATTACTAATTCTTTGTAATTTTCGAAGTTGCATGGTTTTAAATGTGAAGATATCTTCTTAATTTTTGTATAAATTTTTTCTCTTACTAATACTTCTTGTTTTGATTAAAAAAGTATAGTGTATTGTGGATGCTTTGCTGAATCTAAACTAGCTTGAACCGAAGGTTGAACTTGGTAGGGAACTAAAAGAGCCCAGATAATACCTGTATAAGCCTTGCTGAAATTTGACAAAGTAGTTGAAAATCTGACTTCTAAGCTCAGATCAATTGCAAGCTGAATCCAATTCAACTTTTAAGCCTGTTTCCTCCAGCCATGCTACCTAAAATCCACTTATGCTCTTTCATTTACAGTCCCCAGTGAAAAGAAGCTTGAAGTAACGAAATTATTTTGTAAAATGCGTGTAGCTGTACTGGGTTAGTGGGAAAGAAGTTCATTTGTTTGGTTAGTTATGCATCTTGTTGAATCATTAGTGTGTATGATGAAGTGACTCCATCTGGGTGTGTACGCATGAAGTACTTGCGGAGATATTGCATAAGATCCTAGGTATTCGGACATCTTTATTCCTGCTTATGATTGCTAGCTGGTGGAACTTTTTGTTTCTTTTTTTTTTTTTTGGTTGAATGGGGCTGATTTTCACCTTACTCTTAAATTCCTTGCCTCAAGTAGTATGGACTATTCTGGTGCAGGCTGGTGCCTGAGATTGTTTCTCTGATAAGCTTTGAGAAATGGCTGATGGCATGATGTGGTTTCATCAATGAGCTTTATTATGCACATTAGGTGGCCCATTTATGATTGTTTTTGGAGGGTAAATATGTTCCCCCCCCCTCCTCTTTTATCTTTATTTTTTTTTTTGGATAAAAAAAGAAATTGTATTGAGAAAAAAGAATATATGAAGTGCTAAGAAAGGTTTTCTCTAATTATAAAGAAGCAAAATATGAACTCTAGAAATGAGCAAAAAAGGGCCTTCCAATGTTTTGTCCATTCCTCTGAGGCTGTAGTAGCAAATCCCCCAAGTTTTTTGCCTAGAGAGCTTTCTTTCCCTTTAATCTGGTTGACTCTTGCGGCCCTTGCAGAGGGGGCTGGATCATCCCTTTATTATGAGCAGAGTACAGGAGTGTGGAAATAGTTAGGGTGGTGAAAGTGTGAACTCTTCATTACTTGTAATGTATTTTACTATGAAAATCTTCTTGCATTTTTGGACTCTCAAATTTAAGAAACCAGTATTCTCTCTCTAAAGGTGTGAAAATGTGCAATTTTGTATCTTAATGGAGTGCGGCCATCTTGCATCTTTTGATGGTTGTTTCCATTTGTTCGTTTCAGTGCTTCAACAATTCTATCAGAGATGAAAAGTACATTTGGCCCAAGCGATTGTCATTTGTTGTGTGTCAACTCCTCACAGGATGGTCCAATAGAAAATGAAGTTAATCCATGGGCTTCTTATGTAAGCTTTCATCTACCGACTGGGTTTATTTTATTACATAAATATTTTATGGTCCAATAGAAAATGAAGTTAATGCATGGGCTTCTTATGTAAGCTTTCATCTACCGACTGGGTTTATTTTATTACATAAATATTTTATTTAATGGCCTGTTTTTTTTGGGAAAAAACACGATGAAGAAAGTTGTGTGCTTTCTGGTTCTTTCTTGCTGAAATTCCTTTTCCCCTTTTGGTTTACTGTTTGCCAGAAAAAAGATGCTTCATTCACTCAGCGCCCTGGTGGTTTCCTCAGTTCTGCAGATATTGATGAGGTTATCTTTTTACATTTACTGTAATATATGATGATCTAATTAATGGCTAGGTGGCCTTACAAAATCTTTGCTAAATTGGGCAGATAAAGCTCTTCATGCAAGATCTTTGTAGCACACACATTATTCCATACATGGAGCAAAAGATACGCGAACTGAATCAGCAGGTATGATGCTGTAGTTGATCTCATATTCCGCCATTCTTCCATTGCCTTGAATACATAATTAAACTGTTTTTTGAACTTGATTTCCTTTTCTTTTTAATGTTGCCATTCTGGGATGTGCTAAGGTTTCTGTGACAAGGAAAGGTTTTAGAAACCAAATAAAGAATTTGTGGTGGAGAAAAGGGAAGGAAGATACACCAGATACACCAGATGGTCCTGCGTATGTTGTCCTATCTTTGCCTTTCCACCTCTTGCGTTTTTTGTTTAGTCATGTCTTTCATCTGATAAAGCTCTTACTATCTCTGCTGAAGGTATACATTTAGCTCCATTGAATCTCAAATTAGAGTTTTGGGGGACTATGCCTTCATGCTGCAGGATTATGAGCTTGCATTGTCAAACTACCGCCTCATTTCTACTGACTATAAACTTGATAAAGCCTGGAAACGCTATGCTGGTGTACAGGTAATAAGAAGTGCCATCTTCCCCACCTTCCAAACATCAGCTTGATGTAACTAATTTGGTGTCATGTTATTGGTGATTTGTTCATGTGGTGGTTGGTGGGGGGAAGGGGGTTGATAGAGTATGTGTCTTGTGAATATGGAGAAAGTGGGGACTGGTGATATCACACTTTTTGAATGGCTTCTTCAGTTTGGATTGTTATCTCTGCTTACTTCATGTGTCCACATCCCAACTTTTTGGTGTTAATTTTCCTTCTTTAGACTTCAACTTTTTACATGTAGTGAACCAAACAGTCCTTGAGCATGCATGTGGCCAGAGTGGTATTGGAAGTCGTAGCAGTATAGAAGTTCAGATAGACAAGATAAGAAGTATAACGCTCAAGGGTTGACCAATTTTTTTCCCTTGGGCCCAGAAACTGAAAACAGTATCAGTGTATATCCGAGTCCGTGTTAGAATGTGGCAAAAGCACAATTCTATTTTTTATCTCAACATAAGGGTTCTTGCATGCTGATTAAATGAAACAGCACTTCTACTTGCAGTTCATAAGAGTATTTGGAGTTATTTATGGCAGAGTAATGTCTAATCTCGTTGATCTGTGTTGTTTGAACCTGAATTTTTTTGATTTCTGCCTTAAAGTTGGTCCACCTTTTTTTTTTCCTTAGGAAAGTGATGCAGCATGGAAGAAAAGGATTACTATATAGAAGATTTGATATTTCATTAGATTTTGACTAATCAATAGGATTAGATTAGAATATATCTTTTTATTCAATAGGATATTTTAGTTATTATTAGTTGTTTTTATTTAGAGAAGTAGTTTCTTAGTTTATTTTATATTTCTCTCTTTGATTATGAAATAGGATTTAGCTTTTCTATAAATATAGCTTTGTAATTCATTAGTTTTTTGGTTTTGAAAAATAAAATTGAGTTGCGTTTTCGAATGGCAAGTTGTGCTATATCAATTTGTTATCCAAGCTTTAGTTTTAGACCGCCACTGCAAAGCCGCCGTAGCCGTTGCCCGAGTGCCGCCTCTTAAGCGCTGATACTACCACAGAGTATTATCTTTTTCCTTGCCACTGCCATGGCGTAGTGGTATCTATCCCTAACTACTAAAATTGAACCCCTAAAAAAAACCGAAGTCGTCTCCCCCCCCCCCCCCAAAAAAAAAAAAAAAAAAAAAAACAAAAACAAAAAGAACACAAAACCCTAGTCGCAAGAAGAAGAAGCTGCAAACACCATCTCCATGCCACCACTGTCACCGGTGCACAAAGTCATTGCCGTTAGACGTTCGCCACCTACCCCCTAAAATCACCTTTGCCTCTATTTTCCGCTTGAAACCTTAACCTAGTTTGAACACGGCTCCGAACAAATGACGAAACCCTTGTATTCGAACCCTTGATCCTCGATTTGCCTCCGATTGAACTTCCAGCCTTCAAATTTATCCTATAATCCACACTAAAACCCTAGTTTGAACTGAATTCCCAAACCAATTCAAGTTTATAGCCACGAAATTACCCTAATCCATTTGATTTCTATCCACCACAAAACCCTATTCCTAGTTCAAACACCTCATATGTCTGCAACCCTTGTTCGATTAGATTTCTCTCATCTTATCAATGTCCATATGTCTGCTATATCCACTATTAAGCGCATGTCCAATTACTTTTCAACCTCAAAGTTGAGTTATCTCGAGTCTAATAAGCATGGACCATATAGTAATGGTAACTCTTCACATCCCTTTCATTTTTGGGAATTTGTTTGGCATCGGATTTTCATCACGATATATCCATACCCGATGCCTATTATGTTCTAGACTTAAGGGTAACAACAACATTCCCACTGTTACAAGGGCTCCTTTCTAAGCAGGGTTTTTTGGGGGGGGGGGGGGGGGGGTGATGCAGCCTTACCCCTTTAGAGTGTAACCCTAAAGGGAGGTTGTGTCCGAGTGCCCCCAACTGTGAAAGCAAAGCAAACAAAATAGAGGATGCAATAGTAAAGCATCGAGCATCGGAAGCATAGTGCACTGAGTAGAGCATAAAGCACAAAGCAGCAATAGAGCAATAATGGGTCATGCAGGCAACAAGCAACCACATAGCAACTTTGTAGGCCTAGGTACGCTATGGACTACCTTCATTATGCTCCTTTATTCTAAACTTTGCTATGTCGGCTACACTTATTCTACCTCGCCACTTCGCTCTATCTAAGGCCAACTCCTCATTTAGGTTTAGAAGGGTGCGGTCGTGTCTAATTGTTTCCATACAACTCTTCTTTGGCTTGCCTCTACTTTTCCTCCCATGCGGGATGTGGAGTTGTTCGCATCTCTTGACAGGGGCAGTGGTTGGTCTCCTCCTAACACGCCCAAACTAACGCAAGTGTTGCTCCCTCAACTTATCCTCAATTGCCAATTTGCTTCTTGTAGCGTCATTTCTTACCGTGTCCTTCCCCGTGTGCCCACACATCCATCACAACTTCCTCATCTCTGCCACTTTCTGCTTTTACGTATGCTACCATTTAACTGGCCAACATTCTGCACCATATGACATGGCCAGTCTCACTACCATCTTATAGTATTTTCCCTTCAACTCTAGCGGGAATTTTCTATCTCATAGTACCGCAAAAGCTATCCTCCATGTATACCATCCTAACTTAATCAGGTCGTTGACATCCTCGTTAACTCCGCCATCTGTTGCACCATGGATCCCAAATATTTGAAGCATTCCTTTTTTGATATGCATTACGACCCAATCTTCACGTCTTCTATGCTTGGTCTAGTGGAGGTGCAGAACTTAAATTCCATGTATTTGGTTTTGGATCTATTGAGCCGTAAGCCTTTCAATTCTAGTGCGCTTCTCCATAATTCCACCTTCTCATTTACCTATTCCCCTGACTTGCCCACCAAGACTATGTCATCCGCGAAAAGCATGCACCAAGGCACATCCCCTTGGATGTGTCTAGTGAGCTTGTCCATAACAAGGATTCTAGACTTAAGGGTAAGTTGTATGTAATTCTACTAAACAAGCCCGGAGTATATCTTAGGGCTTATCATGATAATATTGCCCCGACTTCCTCCTTTGTGTCCACTTATGAGCTTCCTTATGACCTGGATCCAAAATATTGACTTCCTTTTGACTTACTATCATCAAAGGGTGTTTTGGAAGAAAAAGAAGTAAAGAAATAGGAGGGAGAGGAAGCACAAAGAATGAAGAAGAAGAAGACGAAACACAAGAAGAGTGTGAAAATATAGAATTCCTACTAGCTCAACAAAGTACAAGTGAGATGTAGATTCTACAAAGGAGACTTCTCATATTGATTTCATCGTGCTTGAAGAGTTTGTTAAATCAACATCCCTAAAAGAGAGAGTTTTGCTCTTCATCCAAGACGAGCCCCACACGCAATGGGATTTTTGCTACAATTTCTCTTTCATACGTTTGTTTAAAACTCGTGGTTAGAGGGGATTTTTTTTTTTTTTTTTTTTTTTTTTTAACAAAGGGGGAATTGATGGAGCACGGAAGAATAGGATTACTGATTATAGAAGATTTGATATTTTATTAGATTTTGATAGATTAATTGATGGGATTCTATTAGAATATATTTTTTTAGCCAATAGGATATTTTAGTTATTATTGGTTGTTTTTATTTAGAGAAGTAGTTTTTAAGTTTATTTCATATGGTGTAGAGTGTTGGCCAATGAAACGGCATCATATATAGAAGTTGAAGGTGGCAGAGATGAGGATGTTGTGGTGGATGTGTGGACACATAAGGAAGGATAGGATCAGAAATGACATCATAAGAAGCAAATTGGGTGTGGCCCTGATCAAGGATAAATTGAGGAAGCAACGTTTGCGGTGGGTTGGGCATGTTAGGAGGAGACCCACTACTGCACCTTTTAGGAGATGTGAACCACTCCATACTACGCTTGGGAGGAGATGGAGAGGCTGGCCAAAGAAGAGATGGATGGAGACGATCCGACACGACCTCACCCACCTAAACCTGCATGAGGGGATGGCCTTAGATAGAGCTCAATGGAGGGCTAGCATAAGGGTAGCCGATGTAGCACAATTGAGCTAACACTAGTGCCCTTAGGCTTATATGTCTGCTTGTCTGATTTACTTGATATGGCCGTGAGCTGTTTTATGCTTTCCATTTGCTTGCTCTGCACCATTGTTTCTTTTTGCTCTTGTGCTATTAAGCCTAGATGCTTTTATACTTTTATGCTTCTCAGGTTGGGGTTTCGGACACAGCCTCCCTTTAGTCTAGCACCCTGAAGAGGTAAGGCTGCGTGCATCCCCCTTTCCCACCAAAAGACCCTGCATATGCGGGAGCCCTTGAGGCACTGGGATTATTGTTATTGTTATTGTAGTTTCTTAGTTTATTTTATATTATCTTTTTGATTATCCAATAGGGTTTAACTTTTCTATAAATATAGTTTTGTAATTCATTAGTTTTTCAGCTCTGAAGAAATAAAATTGAGTTGAGTTTTTGAGTAATACTTTGTGCTACATCGGAAAGTGACTTTGTTAGAGATAAAGAAATACACAAATCAGTTAACAAGGAGCACTTTATAGAAAGGAAGAAGATCCAGAGAAAATAAACAAAACTTAAAATGCGAATTCTTCTCATCCTGCCGAGTATAGTATGAACAATTCTTTGAAAACAGTGTTCTTTTAGTACCCAGAAAGACATAACAGTCACCTCGCTTCAAAGATGTAATGGTAGTGTGTGTCTGCTGAAAAATCTAGCACTGTCTTCCAATGCAACTCACGAAATTACAGCTAAGTGCTAAATGTCATGAAATGTGCCCTTTGCATTCTGATGAGGACTACTAAAGCGCTGAATAAGAGAAGCCTTTGGGGTATCTGGGTAATAGACAACCCTTAGTGAGTGAAGCATCATAACGTACATGCTGGAGCAAGGGGTCTAGTTTGTCCTTTCTAATGATATGTATGCTCTCTTTATCTATAACATCGTGCTTTTTTTCCTGTGCAGGAGATGATGGGACTAACATATTTCATGTTGGATCAATCAAGAAAGGAAGCAGAATACTGCATGGAAAATGCTTTTGGTACATACTTAGTACGTAACATTACTCTTCTTAATGTCCCATTGCAGCCCCCCCCCCTCTCTTCTCTGTTTGAGCCTTTCTAACACCACATATAATTGTATGAGGCACAATAGATATATGCATAATTGTCGCATAAAATTTAGTTGCTGAGTAGATGATGGTTGGGATAGAGTGAGGAAGTCATCCTTTTGCCAATTGGTCTTTCTGTGCTTTAAAACCAGCTTTGGCCCAAAATAATGTGTAATTAACTAACTAATTTATTGCAGAAAATTGGGCCACATTGTCAGCAAAATGCAGTAAGATGTGGACTGTGGTGGGTTGAAACGCTAAAAGCAAGGGACCAGTATAAGGAGGCTGCGACTGTTTATTTCCGTGTTTCTGGTGAGGTAATGAGCCGTTCTGTAGGCAACTGACTGGACTTTCAGATATGGCTTTCTAGTTCCTCCTGATTGTTTTTAACTCGTGCAGGAACCATTGTTGTCAGCTGTAATGCTTGAGCAAGCATCGTACTGCTACTTATTCTCTGTACCATCCATGTTACGCAAGTATGGATTTCATCTAGTTCTTGCTGGTGATTCATATAGAAAATGTGAGCAGGTACATGTCCCGAAACAAGTGCTGTACTTCTGTTTGGTGTGAATGCAATCCAATTCATAGTTTTTGCTTTGCCTTGTCTATCAGATGAAGCATGCAATCAGAACTTACAGAAGTGCGCTTTCAGTATTGAAAGGGACTGCATGGGGTCTAATCAGAGATCGTATACATTTTCAACTTGGGAAGTAAGTTGATTAGATTACATGAAGTGAGTGGTTATATACCAGGAAAAAAAAATGACCTCTGTAGTCTCCGTATTCTTTCTGGATTTTAGGTGGTATGCAATCCTGGGGAAGTTTGACGTGGCAATTGGGCATACATTAGAGATCCTTGCATGTACTCATCAATCCAAGGCAGCACAGGAGTTATTCCTTGGGGACTTCCTTCAGCTTGTTCAGGTGATCAATTTTCCTAGAATAAGCCATTTTATTTGATGTAGATCCTCAGTGGGCAACCTGGTGAAAGCCTGAAAACATGTTTCCATTTCAGGATGTGTAACAGATCTTGAAAGCATATGTATCTCTTTTCTGAATTTCTGGTTGCACTAGTATTGTGTTTGCAAAGTATTTTCTTTCTCTTTTTGATTGAGGAGGGACTTTAAGACCACCAATATTAGTGCAACTGGTTATAAAGAACTTAAATGTTAAAAATGTGTAAGGGCAGAGGGTTTGAGAGTTGTATTGAATTTGTGCTACTTGTAATATCACCATGCATTTTCTTGGGTTTTCATGAATTGTTATCTGTTATTGAGACCATACCATGGTTTTTGATCTGTCATAAATTGTTATCTGCAAATGTGATTGACATTTTGCACGTCCTGCCAAGCCCCAATGGCGCTTTTCATAGTCTTCGAAATTCTTAGATGTAGTCCAATAACTCAGTTGATGTCATTGTAGTTGTGGCGGCGACAACTTCCAATCTTTCTTGATCTAGTTTTGAACTTCTCTTTTCTCTGAGCTGCGTCCTGCTTTCAGCATGACAATTTTCAACTCAACTTATGCAATGTCTTTTCGGAAGCTATATGCTTTCTGGATTCCCTCCATCTTCCTTCCTCCTTTTCTTCTTGATATGTTCTGTATTTGATACCAAGAGATTGACACTGGAAAACCAAGGGCCCTAAAGTACTAAGCATACCATTTGACTGGGAAGATGGCTAAAATAGGAGCTTCATACGCTAAGAAGAGAAGACTAACTATGTCTTGTTTAGGTGGATTATTTTGGGTGTAATCTTATGAACCAGATCAATGTGTATGTGGCTTGGTATTTATTCACTTCCATGGATGGATAATGGAAGATAATGGTGACCTTATCTTGCTGAGTTTGCTACCAAGGGTTCAAAGTTCTGATCTGGTCCAATCAGAAACTCTAAAAATGAAGTTGACTCTAGAAGTAAGGTTTGACTACCAAGCAAAATATATGGTTTGCTTATACAAAAGATTCCTAAACCAGTAAATACTAATATTCTATGACTTTGCTCTCTGTGGGTAACAAATAACCTGGGTCATACTATATTGATTGATACGAACTATAAAGTTTCCTTTATCCGTTTGCACAGTTGGATCACTACTAGTATGTTGATTATTGTGATTATGATTACTTGTTCTCATGGATGTAAATTCATATCCTCTACCTGTGCATTTGACTTTTTGGAATGTTTCAGCTATGCTTGAGAACAAAGATAAGACTAGGAAATATTGTTGTGACATGATACTTGAAGTTCCTCTTAATTGCCTGTCACTGGATTGGCTAGTTTCTGTGGGTGATAGCAGAAATCTGAACCTCTGTCTGAGTCTTTAAGCTAATATCCTTTCAAATGCTTTGTGTTTTTAGAAAACAGGGAAAACATTTGAGGTTTGCAGGCTTCAGTTGCCTGTTGTCAAGCTACCTTCTCTCAGAGTTGTTTTTGAAGATCACCGAACATATGCGTCACCTGCTGCTGTAAGTAACTAAGACTTGACTTTTTTTCCTTTGGACGAAGTGCCAACCTGAATTTTTTCATATCTTAGGCATGGTATTTAGCAACCTGACTGCATGTTAGAGTGTGAATTTCTTACTTTTTCAAAATTCTAGGTTCTTATAAAAGAAAGCCTGTGGCGATCCATGGAGGAAGACATGATTCCGTCATTTTCTACTGCCAAGGCAAATTGGCTGGAATTACAAACGAAGCTAGTCTCCAGAAAGTATAATGACTCAAACGTATGCATAGCCGGAGGTATGATGGTATCATATTGGTTGTTTGTAGCTGCAGCTGCAACATACTTGCTATTTTCCTAATTATTTTATGAAAAAAAAAGGGGCAAGAAAGAGAAGTATAAATTAAGATGATAAATTACTGGTTCTTTTTAAATCCTGGCCATAAAAACTGGTTTGTTAAATTATAAAAATTAAGATGAGCAATGTTTACCTTTGTAATGGATGTCGGGGGTTTTTGCTTGCGAATTTTTTGTTTCTGCTGTAGTCTGTCCTTTTCTGCTGCATTGCAAAATGAAAAGGATGCGTCACTGATGAAAAGGGTGAAAGGGTAGTAAAGACAGTACTGAAGAGAGAGCTTGGAACCAGATTGCGATTAACAGTGGCATAACATTTGCATAAGCGGGATGCTACAGACATTATGTAACAGGTGGTGGTTATCACATTGGGTTTTTGAAGAGAACATAAGTTACTTTGAAGTCTTATATTGTCCAGAAGAATGAATAAATGATCATGAGACCATTAATTTTATATGCTTTTGATAGCTTTTAACATGTAAATGTAGTTGTGAATATTTTTTAATAATTACAGGACAGTACATATTTACTATGGTGGCTATCATAAAAGTACCATTATGTAACGGTTGGCCGCTTAACAGATATATTTGAATCCGTTACATTACAATCATTACATCACATAAGAGTCTTGAATGAGAGGGCAAAATTTCTTGAGAGAAAGAACCTCTTGGTGGAGTCTGGTCCCCTAGAAGACAAAATTGATTCCATGAGGGAGAGTCATCGTATGTTCTTCATGTCGAGTATAAATTATCAATGAATTGACAACTGAGATATTAGAGGTAGTAAAGGATCCTGTATCCCATAATTAGTCTTCGACCATCATTCTTAAGAATTTGGTAGGAAATTTTAACATCTTTCACAGCTGTACAATATCTTTTCAATTACAGAACCATAGGGACGGCCTAAGTGATGGTTCAACCTACTTTCTTATGTTTTGCAAATTGATTGGAAATTGGAGCTCCAAATGGATCAAGCTAGACCCATCCTATTTCTGACCATTGGCGCACCCACTCCTTAAGAGAGATGCACATACGTTGGTGAATGAAAACATGATTTGCTGACTTGCTGTCCCAACACAAACGATGGTGGCCAAAATTTTCTCATTATTTCTATTATTGTTCATTGTATGGCCAGTCTAGCTAAGTGACCTCTGAATATAGCTCCTCTGAAAGATTCTACTGAAAAGTATATCCATCTGGCTTGATCTTGTGTGTTTCCAGTAGCCTGGGTTCTATAGCTTGTGCCGCTTGGAGGGATTTTCCTATACTTGGAGGAAATATGATAGAGAATTAATCCTTTGCTTTGTCTATGTTTCTCTAAAAACTTGTCACTTATCCGTCTATGCCTTCTAGGAGAGTGCATAGGCTATCCATTCTGTCTCATAGTATGCACATATGACTTTCCTCCATTATGGTCAATCTTTCATAACTAAACACGCCCCCTCTCCCACCAGGCATAAATGATGATTAAAGTCCCGACAAGCGCATTGTATATGTTTAAGTCTTGGTAATTGATTTTGGAATCCGAATTAAGAGGAGAAATAGTAGGAAGGCTAGAAGACACGACTTCTGAGAATGAGATAGTCCATAGTTGCACGAAGCAGGAGTGGGAGTAGAAATGAGGGTGGAAGCGTGGGAGCAAGCAATCATAATTTTTTTTTGAGCTTGGAGGAAACATTTATTTTAAAATATAGATGTATATAAGATACTAAAATTGCATGAATTGATCATTGACGCATAATGTTTAGAACAAAGATAATACTAAGCATGTGAGTAAATTTTGAGAAGCTAACGTATTGAATAAATTTTAGCATTTATGAGCAAGCATTGTGAGAAGTTACATAGTATAACATTTAGAGTTTTATAATCAAGTTAATTTCTGTCTCATAATTTTTGTGACACATTTTTTTAATTAAAGTTTGTAAGTATTGTTCTTTCTTTCTTTCTTTTACGGTTGGGGACCCTTCAGAAATAGCGTCTCTACAGGGTAGCACCCTTTAGGAGTAAGGCTGCGTACATTCTTACTCTCCCCATACCCTGCTTTGGCAGGAGCCTCTTTGAGGCACTAGGTTGTTGTCATTGTGAATACTAAGCACTCACTTGAGCAGTCATCAAGTTTTAAGTTGAAGACGTGTTTCAAACGCGATATAGCTTGGAACCACCAAATCGCTTTGTGAGTAAGATAGTATTTTAAGCGCATTAGAACTATTGTTACTGTAGGCAGATTAGACTTGAGGAAGTTAGGGAAGCCATGAAAATGATAGGCAGGGATAAAGCAGTCAGCCCAGATACCCATTGAGGCATGGAAATGCATTGGAGAGAAGGGCGTTAGTTGGTTGACTAAACTATTCAACCAAATTCTTCAGAGTAAAAAGATGCCTGGCGAGGGGAGGAAGAGCACATTAATTCCAATAATCTCTAAGAACAAAGGTGACATTCAGAGTTGTGCCAACTATAGGGATATCAAACTAATGAGCAACACTTTGAAGCTATGGGAGGGAGTCATAGAAAGAAGGTTACGATGACAAACTGGGGTGTCAGAGACCCAATTTGGACTTCTGCCTGGTAGATCGACTAAAGAAGCCATCCATCTATTTAGGTGGACGATAGAGCATTACAAAGATAGATAAATGGATCTTCAGATGGTTTTCATTGATTTGGAGAAGGCATATGATAGAGTGCCAAGAAAGGTTCTATGGAGGATTTTGGAGAAGAAAGACATCCCCATGTCCTATATTCGAGCCATTAGAGACGTGTAAGAGAACGCACTAACAAATGTGCATATAGTGGAAGGGGAGACAAATGCTTTGCCCATTACAGTTGGGGTACACCAAGGATCAGCCTTGAGTCCATTTTTGGTAGTTTTGGTTATGGATGAGCTCACCAGGCATATCTAAGGGGGTGTGCTTTGGTGCATGCTTTTCGCGGATGATATAATTCTAGTTGGAGCTTTGGAGAAGGGCCTTGGAAGCGAAAGGCTTACAACTCAGTTGATCCAGGACTGAGTATATGGAACTTAAGTTCTGTACCTCAACCAGGCCAAACGTAGAAGACGTCAAGATTGGATCGGAGTCCACACCGAAAAAAGACTATTTTAAGTATTTGGGTTTCATGGTGTAGCAGGACGGTGAAGTTGATGAGGTTGTTGACAGCCGGATTAAAGGAAGTTGGCATAAATGGAGGATGGCCTCGGTATTGCTATGCCATAGAGAGTTCCCATTAAAGTTAAAGGGAAAATACTATACGATGATAGTGAGACCAGCTATGTCATACGGTGTGGAGTGTTGGCAAGTTAAACGGCATCATATACATAAGTTGAAGGTGGCGGAGATGAGGATGTTGCGGTGGATGTGTGGACACACAAGGAAAGATAGGATAAGAAATGACATTATAAGAAGCAAATTGGGCGTGGCTCCAATTGAGGATAAGCTGAGGGAGCAACGTTTGCGGTGGTTTAGGCATGTTAGGAGGAGACTGATTACTGCATCTGTCAGGAGATGCCAACAACTCCATATGCGCATGGGAGGATAGGGAGAGGCATGCCAAAGAAGAGCTGGATGGAGACAATTTGATAAGACCTCACCCACCTAAACCTAAATGAGGAGATGACCTTAGATAGAGCTGAGTGGAGGGTTAGCATAGGTGTAGTCAATATAACAGTTTATAATTGAGGAGTATAACAAGGCTAGTCCTAGCACCCATAGGCTTATATGGTTGCTTGTTTGCTTATACTTGCTATGGTTGTATGATGCTATTGGCTTGTTGCTTGCTGGCTGTGCTGTATATTGTTGCTCCGCTATGCTATGTGCTTTGTTGCTTTATTGCTTGTTGCTTTTTTGCTTTATGCTCTCTGTGTGCTGTTGTTTGTTATGCTTTTCAGGTTGGGGGTCCTCGGACACAGCCTTTCTTTAGGGTAGTACCCTGGAGGGGTAAGGCTGTGTACATCTTACCCTGCTCTCCCCTGATCCTGCATTGGCGGGAGCACTTGAGGCAATGGGTTTGCTGTTGTTGTTGTTGTATGGTATTTTAAGCGTTTCTTGTAACTTTGAGCGAGTCTATCCCCTTTGTAAGCTATGAAGTTCATTTGCTCCTCCAGGGTTTCATGGGACTTAGCAAGAATGGGATCCTACTTCTCAACTTTTGGTGCACAGTGGATACATTATCTCGAATTTCTGTTTGCACTTTGCACAAAAGTATCAATTTTGGATAGGAATGCTTGCACGCAGTCTTGATTAGGCCAAAGAAATAAACAAGTATTATAAAATAGCAATGTCTAACCCCTTGATGCATTCATATGTCTGACTCTCGTACCTCAAGTTCAGGTAATGTAGCCAGTGGTAGCTGCAAATAGATAGATTAGGTTCCAATGTTGAAATATTGATCTTTGTAATAACTAAAAAATAAAGTCTTGATGTATGTCCCCACAAGCATTAAGTCATTTACTCCTGGACTGATTTTTAGCTTTAGAATAAATGAGGACATTGTAGAGTAAATAAATTGATGACCATTAGCTACATGAAAACTAATGCTTTAACTAGTGGAATGAAGATGTAGTGCTGGAGATATCCCTGTCTTCTATACTTCCTCTTTGCGAGCAAGCCTTTTTCTACTCAACTTTTTTTCTAGGATTTTTGTTTATATACAAAGAAATGGCAGAGACTCGTTTTACTCATTATGGGATTGTTATATGTTTGTGTGATTGTACATGTCCGATTTTTGGGTATTGCTTGGGCACAGACTGGTTGTATCATTATGAGCTTTAAGTTTGACAAGGATTGTTTTGGGAGGAAAGCTAAAGTGAGGCAACCATTCTCATGGAGTGAGTTGTTTTTTCTGGGCTCTGTGACGACAACAACAATAACAAGAGCAGCCTAGTGCCTCAAAGAAGCTCTCGCCAAGGTGGTGTTTAGGAGGTTAAGATGTACGCAGCCTTACCTCTTCGGGGTGCTACCCGAAAGAGAATCTGTTTTCGAAGGGTCCCCAACCTTAAAAAGAAAAAGAGGAAGCAATATTAAAGTCAAGTCAAATAAAGCAATAGCAAACATGCAAGTAACAAAAAAGCAACCACAATAACAGACATGCAGGCATTGGGGTACTGTGGACTAGCATTGGTATGCTTCTCTCTCCTAACCGCTGTGTTGACCACCCGTATTTTTAACCACCACTCAGCTCTATCTAAGGCTATCTCTTCGGTAAGGTTTAGATGGACAAGGTCATGTCTAATCATCTCAATCCAGCTTGTCTTTATCTCGCCTGTACCTCTCTTCCAGCGCGTGTATATAGTTGTTCACATTTCCTGAATAGGGTTGGTAGTCGGACTCCTCCAAACATGCCCAAACCAGACGTTGTTCCCTCAACTTATCCTCAATCGGGGCCACACTTTGGTTATTAACATCCTCATCAACTCTGCCATCTTGTTGCACCATAGAGCCCATATATCTAAAACATTATTTTTTTCGATATGCATTTTGCGCCAATCTTCATGTTTCTACGATTGGTCTGGTTATGATACCAAACTTAATTTCCTTATGTCCATTCGATTCAAATGCTCTTCTTTAAAGTTTTAGCTTCTCATTCACCCCTTCTCTTGGCTCTCCCGCCGGGACTATGTTATCCGCAAAAAGTAGGGGTGTTCAAAAAATTCCGTAACTGAAATACCTAACTGAATTTCTGAAATATCGACTCGAAAATGCGGTTAACCATACCGAATTTCCGTGTTGGTTAACTGAACCCGAAAAATTTGAGGTATTTCGGGGCAGTAATAGTTAGTGATTTTGTCCATTTTGGTTAACCGATTTACCGAAATAGTATATATCGTGAATATATTTTTACATGTTCATAATATCGTGTATATATTTTTATATGTTCATAATATTACATTAATTGTTAATTAAGTATGTTTTTCTAGCATATAGGTAACTATTCCATAATGCATGATTAACTTTATTTTTTTCCTCAAATTCATCGCCTAGCATCAAGTACTCGTGCCTCACTATTATATCCTAAATATTAACTAAACACTACTTTACTACAATCCAATGCTATTCATTTGCCCACATGTTGGTTAAAATGATATATTATATGTTTAATTTGTTGAATATTTTCACGTGTTTAGACATTTATAAACTTTTAAGGAGACTGATCATATAACATGAAAGAGGCGTCGTATTATTTTTTCGGTTATTGGTTAACCGGCATAACCGAACTGAATTATAGAAAGTCGGTTAACCGGTCTTTTCGGTGACGTTAACGGTTAGAGATTTTTGAGTATTTTGGTTATAGTTAACTGAACTGAAATACTTTTTGGTACGGTTAACCGAACCTTGAATGCACCTAGCAAAAAGCATACACCAAGGAGCATCTCCTTGGATGTGCTTAATGAGCTCATCTATAATCAGAAGGTCGATCCTTGATGCAACCCAACTGTAATCGGGAAAGCATAGGTCTTTCCTTCCGCTATTCACTCATTAATTGATGCGTTTTTATATATATCTCTAATGACTCGGAGATATGACATGAGGATGCCTTTTTTTGGTTTTTTTTTAATTTTTTTTTATTTTCCAAAAACCTCCATAGTACCTCTCTTGGCACTCTATCATATGCTTTCTCCAAATTAATGAAGACCATGTGTAAATCCTTTTGTTTATCTCTATACTATTCTATAGTCCGTCTTAAAAGAAGGATCGCTTCCATTGTTGATCTACCCGGCATGAATCCAAATTGATTATCTGAGACACCTGTTTGTCGTTTTAGCCTTCTTTCGCTTATTCGTTCCCACAACTTCATATTATGGCTCATGAGTTTGGTACCTCTGTAGTTGGCACGACTCTGAATGTAGCTTTTGTTCTTATATATCGGTATCAGAGTTCTCTTCCCGCACTCATTAAACATCTTCTTATCTTGAAGAATTAGGTTGACCAGTTTAGTTAGCCAATGCATGCCCTTGCCTTCAATGCATTTACATACCTTATTGGGTATTCCATTTTGGCTCCACTACTTTACCTTTACCCATATTCTTTAAATCTTCCTCGACTTTCTCAGTATGATGTGCCTTTAGTAACGATAATTCTAGTACTCCTTAGATCTCTCGGGTTCTCCTAGCACATATTTGTATCCCCCTTGCCATTGTATAAATTATATAAATAGGCTTTCCACCTTGCTTTAATTTGTTGCTTTTTCACAAGCATTCATCCTTCCTCTCCCCTTATGCACTTTGCATGGTCCAGGTCCCTAGTCCTTGTTTCTCGTGCTTTGGTGATTTTCTGGGCTATGTGAGCAAAGGGAAAAAGAAGCTTTTATAGATCAAGAAGCATCCTTCCACGCCGTTGTGGGTTTGGTCTAAAATTGTTTTGTTTTTGGGTTGAGGGAAAATTTTCTTTCTTCTTGATCTGGTGGATTTTGTGGATGGCTTTCCCTTGTATCTGTGGATCCTTCTACTCACATCCGCTCTGAAGAAAAAGAGCATGATCTTTGTGGCCATGAGAAATAAGATATAAGTCATTCCATTGATAGAATTGAAAGAGGTCCAGTACTAATATAAGATATCTATTTCATGCAAATCCTATTCCTTCCGTTTCCTGTTAAGAAAAGGAATTACATTGCCAAAGAGTGGACAGAATATGATCTGTATGGCCTTGTGAAATAATAGAGGTCACTGGGCCTTTCACTGATGGATTGTCACTTGTAACGTTTTGTTCATATGAGCTCACTAGACACATCTAAGGGGAGGTACCTTGGTGTATGTTTTTTGCAGATGACATAGTCCTGGTAGGGGAATCCCGAGCGGACATAAACTAGAAGTTGGAATTGTGGAGAGGTGCTTTAGAACCGAGGGGTTTAAGGATTAGCAGATCCAAGACCAAGTACTTGGAATTCAAAATCGATCATTCCACCACGACTAGTACAGAGGAGGTCAAGATCGAATCGGAAACCGTACCGAGTAAGGAGACTTTCAAATACCTGGGATCCATGATACACCAGAATGGTGAAGTGGATGAGGATGTCAACAACATGATTAAAGTAGGCTGGTAGAAGTGGAGGATGGCATCCGGGGTGCTGTGTGATAGAAAGTTCCCGCTAAAGCTAAAGGGAAAATACTATAGGACGGTAGTAAGACCGGCTATGCTATATGGGGCAGAGTGTCGACCAATGAAACAAAATCAAACACAGAGGATGAAGGTGGCAGAGATGAGGATGCTGCGCTGGATGTGTGGACACACAAGGAAGGATAGGATTAGGAACGATGTAATACGAGGTAAATTGGGTGTAGCCTCGATCGAAGATAAATTGAGGGAGCACCGCCTAAGATGGTTTGGACATGTTAGCAGGAGACGGACTACAGCCCCAGTCAGGAGGTGTGAACAGCTTCACACGACGCTAGGCAGAAGAGGGAGGGGCAGACCGAAGAAGAGTTGGCCGGAGACGATTCGTCATGACCTAACCCACCTAAACCTAAGAGAGGAGATGGCCTCTGATAGGGCACGATGGAGGGCTAGCATAAGGTTAGTGGATGTGGCAGAGTAGATTAGTGCGGAGAGTGACTTGTAGTTTAAGATTCCTAGGCAGTCATATCCTCAAGTGGGGCGCTTAGGCTAGTTTATTCTCTGATCATATTTATTTTTTATTTTTTATTTTGTTTTATTTTATTTATTTTATTTTTTTTTCCCCCTCAAAATTCATTGGTAATTAATTGATGGTTTTATTTGTAGGCGCTCAAATACTTCAGGTTGGGGATCCTCGGAAACAGCCTCCTTTCCACTCGGAAGGGGTAAGGCTGTGTACATCCACCCCTCCCAGACCTTGCTTTTTGCGGGAGCCGCGAGGCACTGGGACTGTTGTTGTTGTTATTGGTTATATTGATTGTTTTCCTCGGAAAACCATCATTTCATAGATTATCTTAGCATGATGGTTTCTTTTTTTTCTTGTTGAAGCAATTGCATAGAGATCCTTCAACCGTGTATACATTGAGATCATTATGACATTTGTGTTTATTGGGAGCTAAATAAACTAATTTTCTTTATGCCCAAGCTCAAGGTAGTATGATTTTTATACACAATGGATAATGTATGTCAAAAGATTTGTTGTAGTGGTTGGGTGGGAGCATGAAATCAAATTGCATTTCACAGTTGCGGTGTTGTTGAAGCAGGGTAGCACAATTTTGACATAACAGATCTTTGTGATTCATGTTGGGATTTGAAGGAACTTAGTTGCTTTTAACTGTTATCTTCTCAACATTTGATTGAGTAGCCAATATAGTCATTTATAATATCCCTTTAAATTTTATCGGCTAAATAGATTTATTAATATGCTTTATTGAATAGAATAAAATATGCATACATTTTAGAGGGTGATAAAAAAGTATGGACAACAAGGAATTAGAATTTATAAGTTACCTCCTATTCATAATATTAGTTAGGATAATCTTTGGTTTCTTGTAACCCCATTTTAGTATCAAATTATTATTCATATTAGCATAGTTAATTGCATTACTTCTTGTAACCCTTGGTTTGTATGATTTAATTCATAACGCCTTTTTTTAGTGCCTATAATTATCATAACCTTTGCGGCCCATAGCTTACCCTCTTTAGTGCACTTAGCGTTTCACCTACCCTTCTCCTCTTCTATAAATAGCACCCTCTTAGCCAAACTCTCATCGTTCATAGTTCACATTTTGCAAGCAAGAATGAGAGTTGAGGGAGAGGAGAGCCCAAGTCTAGGAAGGCTATTCTATAGCTTGGGTTTGGGATTTCAAGGCAGTCCTTATTTCATCAAGTAAGTGGCTTATTCGTTAACCCTTTTGCCTTTTGACAAGAACCTTTTTGGTGCTTTATTTATTTATTTACAACTATGTTTATGGTTTTTTAAAATTTCTCCAATTTTTTCTATAACATTTTCTATTAAGTTATTTATCCCTCTATGTGTTAAAACTTAAAATGGGATTAAGCATGATTTTGCTAAGTTTGTGTAATATTGAATTAAACATCCGTTTTGTTATGCTTCTTTAGTTTATGGTACTTTGGAAATATAAGTTGATTTGTGTTTTATGAAATGTAAGCATGCCACGCACTTTGTACTGTTCGTGTTCTTATGCTTCATTTTCTGGGTTGTGCTCTATGATGACGGGGTAAGACATCTTTGAGCCTTTGATGGGGGCTATACCATCTCTATTAGCGTTGCACTAGTTGGAATGTTCCTTTGAACGCGAAGTTTGTCGGAGACCCTTTTGAGATAGCCAATTTTGAGCTCATTTGTAGGGATTATATGCAACTACAACCTAGGAGCATATGACTTTTGTGTTTATTAATTTCTAGTAAGTCTTTTACTTAATTTTGAAGTCGTATTATTGATGCTCTAAAGTATGCTTGATTCTTGTTTTTGGTTGGTGGATTTGTTACTTGCTGGGCTTTATGCCCACTCTGTTGCTTATCAATTTTAGGCACGGTTTAGTGAGTCAGTTGGAGAAAAAGAACTTACCTTCTACATTGTTGAAGTTGCTACAAGTTCATAAGACTTTCTTTTACCTTCTGTAACTTTAGTAGTATCATTATATAAAATTATGTAGTGCTTGTTAAAAATTTTGACATTTTGACTTGAGTTGTTGTTTTTCGTTATACTATAAAAAATATTTTAAGATAAATATCTCTAGCATTTCATCTATGATAACCATTAGTTTCTTTGTTTGACTTATAGTCCCTAGCCCATTGATTGCTTAGTTTAGGGTCATCATATGGACTGTCACAAAGAAGGATAAGATCAGAAATGATGTTGTAAGAAGCAAATTGGGTGTGGCCGCAATCGAGGATAAATTGAGGGAGCAACGTCTGCGGTGGTTTGGGCATGTTAGGAGGAGACCAACCACTGCCCTGTAACACCCCCAGATATTATACCGAATAGGCTTAAGTCAAAAAGAGTGCTACACGGTTGTACTATAATGAATCCCTTCATCATAGTACGAAGCCTGGAAACTTCCAATTCATAATTCCTCTATTTACATAAAAGTTCCAATAGTTTATACTAGATCTAATCCCAAACAACATCCAAACTAACAATTTAAAACCAATAGTACAAATATCAAAATTACAATATCTCAAATAGTCCATAATACTAGGCTATGGAATTATTTAATACTTAAACTTCGAAATTTAAACTAATTCTTGAAATAGGAAGCCGCTTTGTCTTTGTTGTCTTTTAGGAATTTGTCATGAGCTACTAATCTGGAAAGTAAAGGAATTAGGTGAGCAAACAACATACTCAGCAAGTACACCACACACCCTGTCCGGATCAGTCATATTTTTTCAAAAAGGGAATTCATCTTCAAAATTTCATGTTACAAGAAGTACAAATCACCACCTTATACTTTAATTTATTTCACAAGAGCTCATCGGTAAAACTCACAGGTCAATTGGAGACTATGGCCAGTATTATTCCCGCGACAGGATCACAGTTCGACATTCACATATTTCACATTCAAATCGATTCTTTAGTCAATAGACCAATCAGGGTCAACGCAGCTCGATTCGCAGATTGGTCCGACTCGTAATTCACTTCTGACTCCGTGTTCGATAGCCCGACCGTAGGTTTGGAACCCTCCCTCAAAGCCTATTTCCGCAAGTCCCACATTCGAGAACAAGTGACGTGAAGGTAGCCTTACTTAGGTAAGGAGTTGACGAGATAAACAACTGAAAGATCAATCGGAGACTATATGTTGATATTATTCCCGCGACAGGGTCACATATCGACTTTCACATATTTCACATTCTTTCGTCAATAGGCCCCTGAGGGTCACGTAGTTATCCGTGAGCTCTTCCTAGAAAACCTTTCTATTCAAATAACAAGTTCACAATAATTTCTTTCACATAATCACAAGTACAAATTCTTTTGAAAATTCACATATTCCAACATCATATCCACGTCTAAATCAATATAATTCAAATCATAAGAGTAGTAATCATGCAATCAATCAAACACATATGTCCAAATCTACTTTAACAAACTAATAAATTGTTCAAGTATAAGTCTTATACATCAAATCATATAAAACAATTTTCATATTTCACAAACAAGTAGGGGAAGTGGTATACTTACTTTCAATATCTTCTAATTCAATGTACAAGCTTGTATTACGTATCTAGCTTCGAAAATCTATCGAGGGAGAGGAATCAGAATTGACGGTTGATGAGAGAGATAGGGAGAGAGATTGGAAGAGGGGAAGAAGAAGAAAATAGGGTTAAACTCTCCTCCTCTTTATATATATACTTATATAACCCTAGTACTATTAATGGACCCTTTTTAAATTGGCCCAATATTTTATTTATAGCCTAGTCGAAATAATAGTGAATTCTAATTATTTTATAACATCTAGCCCTATTTAATTAGACCGAGTTTCACATATTATAATACCTAGTCCAATTTAATTACCTCGGATTTCACATATTATAATACTTCGTCCAATTTAGTATGACTGGGTATTACAGCCCCTGTCAGGAGAAGTGAACAACTTCATACTACAAGCCGAAGGAGAGAGAGAGGTAGGCTAAAGAAGAGTTGGATGGAGACGACTTGACATGACATTACCTACCTCAACCTAAATGAAGAGATGGCCCTAGATAGAGCGGAGTGGAGGGCTAGCATAGGTGTAGCTGATATTGCGGTTTAGGAGAGAGGAGCGCAACTAAGATCATACTAGCGCCTATAGACTTATATGTATGCTTGTTTGATTTTATTTGCTATTGTTGTGTGCTGATTGCTTGTTGCTTTGTCGCTAGGTTGTTTTATTGCTATTTTTGCTTTGTGCTTTGTGCTTTCTATCTATGTGCTGTTGTTTTTATGCTTTCTAGGTTGGGGGTCCTTGAACACAGCCTCTTTTTAGGGTAGCACCCTAAAGGGGTAAGGCTGCGTACATCCCCCCCCCAACCCCCCCCTCCCCCAAAAAAAACCCGTGCATATGTGGGAGCACTCGAGGCACTGGGGTGGTTGTTCTTGTTGTACATGGACCGTCACAAAGTAGTTAGCTTAAAATTTGCTATGGAAGCCTTTATTTGATTCCATGGGCAGGAAAAACAATGCTGTTGAAAGTTAATTCACAAAATTGGAAGTCTTAGCCCTTCTCGGCATGGGTAATCATTGTCGACCAATACTTTTAATTTCATTGAACTGAGTTGCAAAGTAAAGCCATGAGATCATTTGAAAATATCTAGTATGATTTGTTGCAGTTTTCAACTCTTATAACCATTTTGTTATTTTGTTTCATTCGGTTGTCACAGAGGCAATAAAGGTGGATATTGGATTCAAAAACCCACTCCAGATCCCTATTTCTGTCTCTAATGTTTCTCTCATATGTAAGAATTGTGCAATGACCGAGGAAACGGATAAAGGTACGCAACTATATTACATTTACTGGTGCTGATGTGCACCCTTGCTCTGTGTCCCTAAGAGGAGTGCTTAACTAGTCAAGTATTGGATGTTGCTGCAGATAATGCGTCATGGATACAAAGTGACGAGGAACTGAGAAAGTTGATTGCCACAGGGTATACGGATGAGTCCTGCTGAAAACTTGTTTTCTCTTCCCATGAATTGCCCTGTCATTTTTTTTCTAATTGGTTCTTGGCTGCTGCGGCTGCAGTGAGTTGAATACAGAGGATTCTTCATTTACACTTTCCGAGGTTGACTTTTCGCTCAGTGGAGGTGAAACACTTGTAGTAAGTTCTCCAATTACTAGCTCATTATACTTTAATACTGATATTTGGCGTAAGAGACCGGTAATTTACATATAGTAACTGTCTATGGCCGTTCATTGGTGAGTGATTGAGGTATGATATATATGTACCTCTTCTGTATATGAGCATTGAGCCACAGTTGGAATTAGTATTCATTTGTATTAACTTTTAAAGCATAATGTTGTTGTGAAATTCAATCATCACGTCCCTAATTTATATCAAGAGACTTTAGATGGGCCCGCTTTCTGACTATTTTTAATTCTTGCTCGAGTTTGGTTAGGTTTGATGGGTCTCTCTCCTTTTCAATTTGGGAATATATGGTTTTATCAAACATAACTTTCTTAACTGAGCATGGGCTTACGGAACCAATGCCCTTTCAAGGGATGGCCAAGTTATGTCTTCATGAAACTAAGGTTTATTAAGGAGCAACTGAAAGAACAAAATAGGTTTTGAAGGCACTAGTGTTAGACTTTGTCCCCTACAGAAATAGCCTAGTGGCGGAGAACGCCGGTGGCCAACCATGCCACTCAAGTTCGATCCCTACTAGGGACTTGTGGCTCCCCTTTATGGGGGAAATTAAAGGGAATTTCCCCTCCCTCCGACATTACCGACGTTAAAAAAAAAAAAAAAAAAAAGAAGAAAAACTAGTGTTAGGCTTATGGATTTATCGATAAATTTGAGGGTGGTGCCCCTTTGCATGAGGTTTTTCATGGGAAGAGAGCTGATTTATTGAAGGAAGTTTTACAGATGTCGATGAGAGTTAGGAGGCTGTTTAGAAACAAAAGATTTTTTACTGTTCTTGGAAAATTTTCCAAAAACTAGAAACTGGAGAAATTGTTTAAAAGCTCCAATTTACAATGGGAGAAGTTGAAAACAATTTTCTAATTTTCCTATTCTTTTCGATAATTTGGAAAACAATTTAAAGTTGTTTTCCAAAATTTTCCACTTCCATGTTTTCCACGGGTTCCATCGTGTTTTTCTCGTGTTCGTACTTTTCTTCTCTTTCTCTTTCTTTCACTCTTTTATGCCCTTGCCATCTAACATTATGACTAGGCGGTTTGCATTTCAGAAAATTGTGTATTCCAAATTTGTCTCCGATTTTCACGAGATCGAATGTACTTGAACTAGTAAATTTAGATGATGACCCATATTGTGTGGATTGGGTTTGAATTGGATTTCCAAGTTTTCAAATTTACAAATACATGCCTATAATGTTCTATTTTTAGAAAATTGGAAAACTAGATCACTTGAATACATTTTTCAGTTTTCTATATTGCAAAGTTAATGATTTTCCACTCCCAAACATGTTCTTCAAATGGAAAATGTAGAAGGGAAATCGAAGATCAAAAGGAAAATTGGAAATGGAAAATGTAAATTGTTTTTTGTTTCTAAATAGGGCCTAGGTGTCGCCTAAAAATGAAGTCCTAATGGATTAAGGAAATAGCAGTTCCAAACCCTTTCATAGAGTAGTTAGAGGAGAGTGAGGAGGAATTTTAGGGAGTTGAAGATGGACGAAGGACAAGTTGTTTCTAACCCTTATTTAATTTCTCAGGAGTTCTATCGGTCTTTCTTCACAGAGGATAATTCGTATGGACTGATTATTGATTGTATCTAGTGGTGTCCAATCCTAGGTACTCAAAAGAAGTGGCTTGAAAGGCTTTTTGAGGAGGGAAGGTTAGGCATGCTATTTTTAGTATGGCTAATGATAAGGATTTAGGTCCAAATTGCTTCTCTATGGCTTTTTTCCGTCACTGTTGGGATATGATTTAGCCAAATCTATTAAGGTTTGTCACTAGTTTCATAGAAACAGGAACATTATTATGTTGTGATTCCTTAAGATTTGATTGTAATTGGTCTTGTATTGTGTGTATTGCTTTAGAGTTGTGATGGTGTTGAGTTTAAATGTTAGCTAGCAGCCGTTTTAGGCGCGTAAGTCGGTTAGAGGTCAAAATAAGTCAAATGTGGGGGCTAGCTTGAGTTTTGGCGGCAAATTCAGGTTTAGTCGGTTAAGTGGTTGAGTCTTAGTCGGTTAAGTGGTTGAGTCTTAGTGCAATGTATCAAGATCTATTATAAATAGATCTAAATCTTGTAATCTCATCATTTAATCAATAAAAATCAGATTTCCTTTTGGATAATCTCTCTCTAATTCTCATCCCCTTTCACTTCTCTTCTCATCTTACTTCTTTCTTTCACAAGGTTAACTCTCCATTCTAGAATTGGAAGTTAATAATTGGTATCAGAGTTGGTTCAAGCTGTCAATTGCTTAATTTGAGCTGGCAAAACTAAAGAAAAACAAACAAAGTATGCCTGATGGAGTTAGAACTCGATCGGGAGCTGGTGGTGGAAATGTAGCATCAGTTGTTAATCCAGATGTATCATATGCTGATGTTGCTGGTTCGAACACTACGAAGGAAGTTCAGTATGTTACTACTGATCAGATGAAAGAACTGTATGATCACATTACCAATTCGCAAAAACAATCACTTGAACAAACTGAAGAACGCTTGTTCTTAAGGTTACGGCGATTACAGTTGGAAAATCACCAGAAAAATGATGATCGATTGTTGCAATTGGAGGCTAAGCTGGTGAATTTGCAAGATCAGATTAAGTAGCAAGGAGAATCATCAGTAAATGCGATTCTTAAACCTGCGAATCAGCTCATTCCTCCAGCTGAAGTGGTTCAACCGCAAGTTCACAATGGCAGAGTTGAGAGTTTGGATAGGAATCGTGATAAATCTCCTATGATTCAAACGGAGGCTGGACCTTCAATTCATATCAGATTAGTTGATGATCGACCTCCAGAGGTTGAGGTTGCTGCAGGAGCTTAGGATCGAACCACAGAACAAGCTCATTCCCGATTGTCTGGCTAGAACTCAGGTCTGAATTCCAGACCTCCTGATTCCTTTTGTGCACCACAGAAACTCATTCGATGACTTCGAGCATCAGGATAGGCCACCTGATCTACATCATCAGCGAAGGTTAGTGAGTAATGATGCTACATCTGGTGGCAGGAGCAATGCTCACAGGCAGCCAAGGGTGCAAATCGAGCCTTTTGATGGCAAGCAGCCTGAGTCATGGTTGAGGAGGTGTGAGCGGTATTTCCATTTTTATAACATAAACGAAGCTGAAATAGTGGAATTGGCAGCAGTGCATCTTCATGGAGACCATGAAGTATGGTTCTATAGTGTGTTGAAGAGCAATCCTAATCTTTCTTGGGGCCAATTCGTGGAAGAATTATGCGAGAGAGATGGAGAAGAGGACACAAGTGGTGATGTTGACAGTTTTAACAAGGTGTATCAAACTACTTCCGTGAGAGAATACATGATAAGATTTGAGAATTTACGAGCTAGCATGATAGCCATTAATCCACAAGCCACAGAGGCATATTATGTCTCAAGTTTCATTAGTGGATTAAAACCAAGAATCAAGAACTTGGTTAAGGCCATTGGGCCAAAGAAATTGTCTAAAGCCTATAACAAGGCTAAATTGATTGAGGCCACGGTTGTATCCTCAAGTGACAAGAGTAAACTCAAGGGCAACAACTTCAAATCTCATCACAGAGAATCATTAGGCTCCAAGGCAGGTCGAGCATTTGATAAGAGATCTGCAAGGTTATGTTATAAATGTAATCAGCCATATCAGCCCGGGCATAGGTGTAATTCCAAATTCTTGATGTCTGCAAGGGGCTCTCGAGTAGAAGCTGATTTAGATGGTGACAGTACAAGGGCTGATGATGACAGTTCTGAGCATGATTCACAAGATGAGTTAATTGAAGATGAGATTGAGATTTCTATGAAAGCATTAACCGGGAATGGAGCTCACAATACCATCCGCATTAGAGGAAAGGCCGGTAAGACTTCTATTACCATTCTTATAGATAGTGGAAGTACTCACAGCTTTGTTGATCCCAAATTGGTGAAGAAAGTGAAGCATGAAGTGATCAAACCTCACCCATTAGCCGTGACTGTGGCTGATGGCAACTCCATTCTCACTCAAAACAAGTGCCAAGCGTTCCAATGGGCTATGCAAGAGCATCAATTCTCGTTTGATTTCAGAGTCCTTCCTTTGGGAGGTTGTGATATGGTGCTCGGGGTTGATTGGATGAGATCTTTTAACCCTGTGGTGTTTGATTTTGAAAAGATGACAGTCTCTTTTGAAGTTCATGGAACTAAAGTCACTCTGCAGGGCATTTTTGATCAAGCACAACTGAGGTTGATCAATGGCAAGTGTTTACAGGGTGGATTTAAAAAGAATGCAATTTAGTGGCTTGGGCAATTATTTGCAATCTCACCTGCAGAACTTCAGTCAGTTATTCAGCCTGAGGTGCAAGCCTTGGTTGAGGAGTTTGAAGATATCTTTGAGCTGCCTAAAGCTCTGCCTCCTCAAAGGAGTGTTGATCATGCCATTCCACTTTGAGCCAATTCTGATCCAGTGAAGATAAGGCCTTACCGATATGCTCATGCTTAGAAGACATAAATTGAGAAGCAAGAATTGCTTCAGATGAGCTTTATTAGACCAAGCCATAGCCCGTTTGCCTCTCCTGTGATTCTTGTGAAGAAGAAGGATTGGACAGCTAGGATGTGCATTGATTATCGCCAACTGAATTCCTTGACAGTGAAAGATAAGTTCCCTATTCCTGTTCTAGATGACTTACTTGATGAGTTATATGAAGCACATTTCTTCACTAAACTTGATTTGAGGTAGGGGTATCATCAAATCAGAGTTCTTGAGCCGGATATATATAAAACTGCTTTTCAAACTCACCATGGGCATTTTAAGTTTGTTGTTATGCCATTTGGCCTAACAAATGCTCCGGCCACCTTTCAAGCTGCTATGAATGACATCTTTAAGCCTTTTTTGAGGAGATCAGTGCTTGTCTTCTTCGATGACATATTGATATACAACTTTTCTTATGAGGATCACCTCTTCATCTTCGAGAAGTATTTGTGGTGATGCGCCAGCACAGATTCTTTGCCAAGTTGTCCAAATGTTCGTTTGCTCAGACCAAGCTTGAGTATTTGGGCCATGTAATTTCTCATGAAGGAGTCTCCACCGATCCTTTCAAGGTTCAAGCAATGCAAGATTGGCCTACTCCAATGACTTTGAAGCAATTGAGGGGATTCTTGGGGTTGACCGGTTATTATAGGAAGTTCATTGAAGGGTATGGATCCATTGCAAAGCCCCTGACTGAACTCCTTAAAAAAGATGCCTTCAAGTGGACAGAAAAGGCCCAAGCAGCCTTTGAAGCTCTCAAGACAGCCATGTGTGCAGCCCCGGTCTTAGCCATGCCTAATTTTGCTGAAGTTTTCATTCTGGAGACAGATCCTAGTGGATCAGGTATTGGTGTTGTTCTTTCTCAACATGGGAGGCCTATTACTTATTTG
The DNA here is from genome assembly GCA_018398585.1 of Simmondsia chinensis. Lineage (NCBI taxonomy): Eukaryota > Viridiplantae > Streptophyta > Magnoliopsida > Caryophyllales > Simmondsiaceae > Simmondsia > Simmondsia chinensis. The sequence goes on along the minus strand of JAGTTD010000001.1, from coordinate 19,730,853 downwards.
AGTCAAGCACTCAGTCCCAAGCATCAAGCCATGTCTACTTATGAGAAAGAATACTTGGCCATTCTCCTAGCAATTGAGAAATGGAGGCATTACTTGGATGGTCACAGGTTCATCATTAGAACGGATCATTAGAGTCTTAAGCACCTCTTAGAGCAAAAGATCGTGACAAGAATTCAAAAGAAGGGACTAATGAAGATGCTAGGCCTTGACTATGCAATTGAATATAGAAGAGGAAAGGAAAATCTTGCTGCAGACGCACTGTCAAGAAGATTTGAGGATTGTGAACAAGGCTCTTGTTGTGCAATGTCCATTGTTTTACCAACATGGATGGATGAAGTGTACAAGTCTTATGAAGGTGATTCTTTTGCTCAAGAATGTGTGCCTGCAAGCTTGGTGAAAAATGCAGATGTGGATGACAGTAATGCTGATTTATCAGTGATGAAAGGTATCATCCGGTTGAAGAATAAGCTTTACATTGGCTCCTCTACAGATCTGAGAGATCAGATTGTTAAAGCCTCGCATGGTTCAGCTTGAGGAGGTCACTTCGGGATTGAAGGCACATATCAAAGAGTTAAGGCTTATTTCAGTTGGCACGGTATGAAAAAGACAGTGACAGACTTTGTGAGATCTTGTGAAGTTTGTCAACAAACTAAATTGGGAGATCATAGATACAAGGGACTCTTACAGCCACTTTCCATTCCGGAGGGTGCTTGGATCAAAATAAGCATGGATTTTATAGAAGGACTACCTAAGTTAGATGGCAGGGAAGTAATTTGGGTAGTGGTGGATCGTTTCACCAAATACGGCCACTTCATTTCACTTATCCGGCCTGTTACTGCAGAAAGGTTGGCCAAGAGCTTCCTTGACAATAAATACAAGTTACATGGATTGCCTCAATCCTTTGTATCTGATCGGGACAAGATCTTTACAAGCAATTTTTGGAGGGAATTGTTCAAGTTGTTGGGAACGACATTGGCGCTTAGCTCATCATACCATCCCCAAACAGATGGACAAACCGAGCGAGTTAATCAATGTATTGAGCAGTATCTCCGGAGCAGTATCTCCGGAGCATGGTTTTCTCACGCCTAGAGAGTGGAACCGTTAGCTTTCTTTAGCTGAATATTGGTTCAATACTCATGTTCATGCATCTATTGGCACTTCACCCTTCCAAGCTCTATATGGATATGCTCCTCCCACTCCATTTATGCTGTAGAAAGTCACCTCATCTGTACCGGATGTATCTGAATTTATACTGCAGAGGAAATACATGATGCAAGTGCTTAAGGACAATCTTCTCCAAGCACAAGCTAGAATGAAGCTATCTGCTGATAAAAAGAGGGTAGACAAGAATTATGAAGTTGGAGACATGGTCTACCTCAAATTACAACCTTATAGACAATCTTCTTTGGCTGTCAGGAGTAATGTCAAGCTAAGTGCTCGTTTCTTTGGTCCATACAAGATATTGGAAAAGATTGGCAAAGTGGCTTATAAACTTGACTTACCTCCTAATTCACACATTCACCCAGTGTTCGATGTGTCGTTACTTAAAAAGCAGGTGAAGAAAGGAGCTAAGAGCTCACGGGAAGCACCAAAAGTTGGAGCAAATGGAGCGTTGCTGCTGCAGCCAGTTGCTGTTAAAGCAAACAGAAGAATGAAGGTAGCTGACAAGGCTGTACAAGAAGTTTTGGTACAATGGCGCAACTTGGACAAGAATTTTGCTACATGGGAGAACCTTGCATTTTTGAAGAGTCAATTCCCAAGTTTTTCTCCTTGAGGTCAAGGAGCTTTTCCCGGGGGGGGGGGGGGGGGGTGGGAATGTTGTGATTCCTTAAGATTTGATTGTAATTGGTCTTGTATTGCGTGTATTGCTTTAGAGTTGTGTTGGTGTTGAGTTTAAATGTTAGTTAGCATCCCTTTTAGGCGCGTAAGTCGGTTAGAGGTCAAAATAAGTCAAATGTGGCGGCTAGCTTGAGTTTGGCGGCAAATTCAGGTTTAGTCGGTTAAGTGGTTGAGTCTTAGTGCAATGTATCAAGATCTATTATAAATAGATCTAAATCTTGTAATCTCATCATTCAATCAATAAAAATCAGATTTCCTTTTGGATAATCTCTCTCTAATTCTCATCTCCTTCTCTAATTCTCATCCCCTCTCACTTCTATTCTCATCTTACTTCTTTCTTTCACAAGGTTAACTCTCAATTCTAGGATTGGAAGTTAACATATTAAGAGCGTAGTTCTACATTTATTACTCTTGTCCCTTAGAAAGATCACTCTATTGAAGGGATTCTTGCCTGATTAGCTTGGTGACTAGTGTTTACGAAACCTTAACTATGGTCTTGTCTATTAGGCTAAGTGATGTTTTGGATGTTACAATATATAAGTTGCAGTTTGTTTTTATTAGGAGTCGTTATTTCTTTGACGTAGCCTTAGTGGCTAATGAGGTAGTGGAGCAGCAGCTTACCAAGACCATTGGGAAGCTTCTTTTGAGCTCTATTTTGAGAAAGCTTATAATAGAGTGAAACGGAACAATTTAGATGTGATCTTTGCTTCACGTGGCAAGGTGACCCTTTATCTCCTTTTTGACTTTGGTGGGATGGCTAAATTGATGTGTAGGTAGGGATAAGGTGTGTATGCGTTTTCTCATTTGCAATTTACTGATGACACTATTTTTTTTATTTCTAGAGGACACCTTGAGGGTTTTAAGGAAGTGTCTCATCCCAATGTTCAAGCATCTTTTTGGCTTCAAAGTTAATCTGGCTAAGTCCAGCATCTTAGGGGCCAATCTTGATAACTCGATTGTCATTTCCTATTCTTCACTTGGTAATTGCATGCCACAACATTTTCGTCTTACTTGTCTAGGTGCATCCTTAAGGGAAATTCTAGGTCTTCTAGTTTTATGGAGCTTGTGGTTTTGAAGATTGCTAAAAGGCTACATGGATGGAAATAAGTTTTCTTTTCTATTTTTATTTTTTGGTCTTTGTGGACATCTTACCTTTGTCCAATCTTCGCTTTCTAATATTCCAATTGACTACTTGTGCCTCTTAAGATTCGTGTTGTTGTTGCAATGTGTGTTTAGGGTATTATGATTTCCTTTGGTCAGGGGTGGATGAGGGCCATTCGAGACCGCTTGGTTTGCTAGGATAAGGTTTGTAGGCCCCAACAAGAAGGGATTGAGGATTAGTAAACGTTTTACTTCTGAGCAAACAGATGTGAAGCTTTCCTTACTAACCTAATCCCCTAGCATATGGTGATTAAGAGTAAGGTCGGTCTCTAAGATAATGGGAGGATGCTAGGTCGGTGAGATATGGTGTTCTTCCCCCTGGAGATCTATGTTGCAATTATATCCTTTCTTCTAGTATTTAAGCGGCTTATAGTCTACTGGTGATTGTATTTGCTTTTAGGAAGATATTCGGGCTGGAATTGTTTCCTTTGTTTATGGATTTCCACATTTTACCGATTGTCAACTATTGTCCTACTTCCTATTTGTGCATTTACTATTTTCCATTATGACGCACTTTTGTGGATTCTACATCTTTGCAAAAACTTGACAAATAGGTACCTGAGATTTCTAGTTAACTCGTATATGGACTGAATACTAATTTCCCATTTTCCGGAGGGTGTGGGGTTTAGATTGTTCGAGTACTTCAACTTCTAAATCTCTTTTTCAATATCCAACTTAGAACGACCATGACCACCACTCTTCTTTCCATCTTTGTTCTTTCATTTGGAAAGCCGGGGTCCCCTTGAGAATCATGCCTTTTCATGGTATCTTATTCTTAACATGATTAATACCCTTGATTGAATATCTTTTGCAATGCACAATGTGGACAATGACACAGTACGAAAGCAAGCATAGAATTTTGGAATGATGGGGTATGCTTATCCTAGTATAGGTGCTCAAAGTTTATACAATTTTATGCATCAAAATATGAAAGGACACAAATTACATATCTGTAGCTTCATGAAGAAAGAACAGAACCAAGACTTGGTGCCATTTGATTACTTCATCTAGTTGAGTTGACTCAGTGGCAGATTCTTTCGTATATATCTTTTGTTGGAATGCTGAGAAACGTGTTAGAATACACTAGTGATCCACATTGAGGAGTAAATGACCTGGGAATGGAGCACAGTAGTGGGGATAAATGGATAGTGCTCATGTGGAACCCTTTATGCCTTATACCCACAGTCCCCTAAAACTTTGAAGGAGTCTGCTTATTTGGAAGACAATCTCAGGGCGTCCTGAACTTGGTAAACATCATGTTCTTGTTTTCCTATGAAATTGACGATGTAGAAAGATGTACAGTGGTTTCATTGCTGCCACAGTAGATCACAGACCTGTGGCATTCTTGAGTTAACAACAACAACAACAGTCCCAGTGCCATAGAGGCTCCCGCACAAGCAGGGTCTGGGGGTTGGATGCAGTGGCGGATCCACGTTAGGCTGAGGGGGGGCTTAAGCCCCCCCTGAATTTTAAAATAAATACTACTAGGCATATATATGAATCACAAAGTAACAGGTTGGTTTGGTGGCTTTGTCCCCTCTAAGCAATTAAGGAAGCCTGGCTTCGAATCCTAGGGCTCTCATCCCCCCCTTTTTTTTATTAAAAACAAAATTAATTTTAATATAACAAAATATCCCACCTTACCCCCACACCCCACCCTACTGAACGAAAAACCCCAAACCCCAACCCCCGAAGCCCACCCCCACCCCACGCCGCCCCTGCCACCCCCCGCCGCTCCCGCCGCCTGGCCACTTGTTAACAGGTCCCCCCACCCCACCCTATTGAACGAAAAACCCCAAACCCCAAACCCCAACCCCCAAAATCCACCCCCACCCCACGCCGCCCCTGCCACCCCCGTCACCCCCGCCGCCTGGCCACCGGTTCACCAACGCCTCCGCTCCGCTGCTAGTAAGATCCTCCTCTCGCACCCACCGCCGGGCATCAGCCATATTCAATGTAAGTTTTGTTCATTTTTTGTCCTATTTAATAATAATATACAATACTTTTAGGTTTTTCATCTCATGTATCTCTAATTAAAATTCTAATTTTATAAATTTTAGTAAGAGAGAGATATCAAATCTCTTTTTAATTGGAGAATAATTACTTGTAGTTTAAATCCTTTATCGAGTTTGGAATTATATGATCTTTGTTGCTTTGCTTGATATTTGTTATTAGTATATAAATTGGTTGACAATTATTCTTGTGTATAACAGAGTTAACAATGTTCAAGTACTCAAAAGAAAATCGCATTTGCAAGGAGATGATAATCCTTGTCCTACTAGTACTAAACAAAGTCAACAAGAAATCAATCTAGAGGACCTTTCTGCAGATCCAGGAAATCGAATTCAAATTGTCGACTATCATCCTAATATTCGTGATCAAGTTCGTAGAGCATATTTGCAAAGGGGTCCTTGCCAACCTCGAAACCACAACTTTCCGTTAACAAAATATGGACAACAACAAAGGCGATTCAATCAGGATTGGTTTGATGAGTTTCCTTGGTTAGAATATAGTATATCGAAGGATGCTGCTTATTGCTTGTGTTGTTATCTGTTTAAGAATGATATTGGAGGTCAAGGGGGGTGGTGATCATTTTGTTAATGAAGGGTTTTCAAATTGGAAGAAAAGAGAGAAACTCTTTATTCATGTAGGAGGTGCAAATAGTTCTCACAATAAAGCTTGGGGAAAATGTGAAGATTTAATGAATCAAAAGCGACACATTGAGACTAGCATTCATAAGCAAACAAATGAAGCTCGAGCCAATTATAAAAAATATCGATTGTAAATTTTTTAATAAATTTTATTATGTAATTTATTATTTTTTATTCAAGCCCCCCTTACACCAAAATCCTGGATCCGCCGCTGGGTGGATGTACGCAGCCTTCCCCCTTCCGGGTAGAAGAGAGGTTGTTTCCGCGGAACCCCAACCTGAAGTTCGAGTCGTCATGCGAACATGGTATCTTGCAGATCATAGAAGCCACAGGCATTAGCTTTGGACCCCTCATAAGACTAGCACTATAAATATACCCTACAGGAGACAACTATTGGCACATAATAAAGCCAATAGTACATGGCCAATAAAAGTCGAGTAATCGGAAAACAACTAAACAGCAGATAAGTGCACTACCTGGGGTTATGACTGCCTAGAAATCTTAAACTACCATTCACTCGCTGCACTATTCTACGCTGCCACATCCGCTATCCTTATGCTAGCCCTTAATCTTGCCCTATCTAAGGCCATCTTCTCTCTTAGGTTTAGGTGGGTTAGGTCGTGTCGGTTCGTCTCCAACCAACTCCTCTTTGGCCTGCCCCTCCCTCTTCTGCCTAACGTAGTGTGTAGCTGTTCACACCTCCTGACTAGAGCTGTGGTCGGTCTCCTGCTAACATGTCCAAACCATCTCAGGCGGTGCTCCCTCAATTTATCCTCGATCGAGGCTACACCCAATTTACCTCTTATTACATCGTTCCTGATCCTATCCGTCTTTGTGTGGCCACACATCCAGCGCAACATCCTTATCTTTGCCACCTTCATCCTCTGTGTTTGATTTTGTTTCATTGGGCGACACTCTGCCCCATCTTTGGCATTATTGAGCTAACTGCATGATTAATGAAAGATCCATCAATTTCTTTGAGTCAACGTCTTTTCTCCAAATAAAATCTGAAAAAAGGGAAAGGAGCAAATAAAAGAAGGTAGAATTAAGGCAGTCATATATTGGTCAAATGTGTGAAAAGGTGCATGGAGGTTTAGAGGATTCTAGAATGTGAACCGAAATAACTTGTTCACCGACCTCGGTCACAAGCTTGCCTTGTGAATTGGAAATTGTACAATACGTTCTTTTTTCAGAAGAAAGGAAATTATTGCATTAATTCAAGAGGGATGCTGACCATAGCATCCAGTATTAGTTAAGGAATATAAAAAATTAATGATCACATGGTATACATCCAAATATTGCACATGTAATGCTTAAAACAACTTATGTTTCCTAGAAAATCTTAATGCCGACATCATGCCCATTACATGTCTATGAAACCTGCTGACCTGGCACTGCATGAATATTACATGAACAGCGCCAAAAATTGCCTAACTTTCAATGAAAAATCTATGGTGAATGAATTTTATCTTGGAAATTAAGAAGACATAGGTGAATCTTGGATACTATAGTTTGATATTAATGTGACAGAAAATCTGAGAAACTGAAATTTCCAAAGCTGACTAAAACCTAGATTCTTACCCCGCATTATGTAGATAAAGCTCCTAATGCTTATGCTATCAAACCCAGTCACGCTTTCGTGTGCCATACTAGGGCAAGTCCTGTTTGCTCTTTTGAATTCGTCAATCTGGAACAGCAAAGGACTGTAAGGGCAGGGAAGAGAGGAAGTAAACATTCAAATATGGAGGACTGATGGAGTTGCAGCAAAACGTTCTTTACCACAGTGGTCATATGGATAGTTTCTAATGTATTTGTTTCCTTGATGGAATCTAGTCTTTCCATAGTCTCTAATAATGGGCATTACATAATGAAAATTAGCCTAGTTGTTACGTGAAAACCTTATATTGTTAGATGCATGCCATTACACTACCTGAACGACAACCTCAATTTGCTATTATGCCCTCGCACGTGTGATTGCGACTGCAATTTAAAACATGAGCCTCATAGGCATTAATTTCTTGCCTCCTTATCCTTTTTCATGGGACTACTAATGAGAAACAATGATCATTTGAAAGCACCATGGTGCATCATCTAGGCTGAATTAGGTGAAATTTTTGTTGGTCTATGGTGGGGATGACCAGATGAGAATAACTTGGTTGGCTTATATATAGCATGTCAGCCAAAGGATAAGGTGGTGGTCCACGTCTAGCAATTTTGGTATCTTTAAACATTGCCTTAGTGGCGCAACACCTTTGGTGACTCTCATTGGAGTCTTATTTACTTCGGTATATGGAGATTCTGAGTAGGTATGAACCCAATGCTGGCATCATTGTCATTTATCCAAGCCTTGGAAATTCATCTCCCAGGTTGCTGATTGGTTCTTCCCTCGTGTTGGGAATAAGGCAGGGACATGTGAGAGAATTTATGAGAGGGTCCCGTGGTTGGCTGCCTTTCTGTCTGGCTTCTCTGCATCTATTTCGGCCTTTTGCTCATATTGCCTCTCGCACATGTTCCTTACAATTTCTATGAAAGCTTATCACTTGAACTGTTTTCTTGTTAGAGAATTTGGTACTAGGGAAGTAGATGAGTTGCTCTTCTGTATTTGTTAGTTTCTTTATTGGTGCTCGAGTATGTGACATAACTGACTTAAGTACCCTGATTCTCTCGGTGAACAGGGTCTTCACCTGCCAGTACATTTATACTCAAGTACTTCCATGCCCTCTGTGTTCTTTTTTATTTTAGATCATCTACCACACAGACTTGTCCATCCTTGAAAGCTATATCTTTTCACCCTGATCTAATTTTTCTTTTATTTGAACAAAAATAAGTAGAAGCAATCAACTTCTAGCTTGCATGTTTGCTTGTGGCAGGGTATATAAGACATGTTTATAGTTTTGTGGCTCTGACTGGAATGTGGAGAAGTAAAGGGAAATTGAAGGAAACGTACTGAAAATGTCCTCTTCATGAAACATTTTCCTGTTCCTGTTTTCTAGAACTGGGCTCTAGTAAATGAATGGAGTCTTACAGTACAGAGTACTAGTTTGTTCTTTTTTTGTGTGAGTTTTTTGTGTTATGATGTGTGTCTGGAATGAGCCCTATATGGTTATAAGAAAAATATGAGTCTTTCCCTCATCAAAAGAAAGAGGCCTCAACATCAGGGTCTTGGGATGGCTCTCTGTACAAGAGTCTATTTAGTTAGGATGCAGGGGCTGGAGAAGCAGTTGTTTGTTGGGGTTAGTTACTCTGGTTCTGGTATTTATTTTGATACATTTATGTGACCAACATTGCATAGCATATGACACCCTTATGATGGCACCTTTACTCCATACTTTTGCAGTATCAGCAGTATGGTGTCGATCAATCCATAACTAGAGATTGATATTGCTGTTTACATTTCTTGTTCATCTTGATAATTCCACCTACTATTTCTCGCTCATTTGTGTTATTTGTCAATTATATCCGTATTCAGGTGCAATTGACTGTGAACCCTAAAGCAGAAGGTATGCTCAAAATTGTCGGGGTGAGGTGGAAACTCTCAGGCTCTGTGGTGGGTTTCCAAATTTTTGAGTCTCATCAAGCTAAGAGAAAGCCTGCTAAATCAAGGAGAAAAGCAAAGCATTCTCATGGCAGTGAGCTGAAATTTTTGGTCATAAAGGTGACCAGTCGTCTATGCCCCTCCTCTCTCTCCCCCCCTCTGGATGTTTGCGTATCCCACTTCTGTTGTGTCTTCAGACTCTGATTTACATAATTCTGGTTTGCAGGCTCTACCAAGGCTAGAAGGTTCGATAAGGAAGATGCCTAAAAAGTGTTTTCTGGGGGAGTTGCACAGTCTCGTTCTAGAGCTGAAAAATTCAACTGATTTTCCTATTAAGGCATGCAGCCATCTCAGTGTTTCCCTGATAGTTTATTTATTTTATGGTCTGTGTCTGGTTCAAGCTTTCCAGACCCTGCATATGCGGGAGTTTTTGAGGCATTGGGTTTGTTGTTGTTTGGTTCAAGTTTTATTTGATTGGTGATACAAAAAATCTATAAACATAACAATAATAGTTGATCATTTTATTATCGATGACAGCAGCAGCAAACCCGTGCCTCAAGGGCTTCCGCCAATGCTGGGTGGGGGTGGGGGTGGGTTTTTTTTTTTTTTTGGGGGGGGGGGGGGGGGGGGGGGGGGGGGGGGGAGATGTACGCAGCCCTAGCCCTTTAGGGTCTACCCTAAAGGGAGGTTGTGTCCGAGGATCCGCAACCTAAAAAACAAACTAATTAAAATATTTATTTATAGAATAATAAAAACTTTATAAACACTATTGATATTGTCGATGAAAGTGTCAAAATTCTTATAAAAAATTTCTTATTCTTATATTTATTGCCTGAATCTTTTCAAGTTGATTGTTGCAACTGAATCATCCAATTAGGTCAACTTAGCTCCTCGAGTTTGTCATAGTGGTTACTATCCACCCCCTTTGGCAGTTGTTGTGATCCTTACCCTCAATAAAAAGAAATAAAAATCCAATTGGTGCAACAAAGAGACCAACATTGCCCCTTTTTTCCCCTGAAAATGGTTCCTTGTAATTAACAAGCAAAATCAACAATAGAAAAAAATTATTGACAAAGGAGGGCTGGGAATGAAGTAATACTGAACAAGGAGAGAAGAGAGTAATGTTCAAAAAAAAATAAAAAAAGAAAGAAAGAAAGAAAGAAAGACAGAAGACAGTGGAGGAGTTGAAAGCTGGGACAGTCAGAGATGGGTTACAGTTATACCCCTGGTACTGGCATGCTGCATAGTGAACACAGAGAGAATGAGTGCAGATTGCATGGTGCATCAGCTTTACCATGTTGACCCACAAAAATTTCCTGTAGTTCTGCCATTGCTTGGTGATAGACAATTATTATATTATGAAGTTGTGCTTCTGCATAGGCTTGTCGACTGCCCATGATTCTCCGCCTTTTAGCTTTCACCGTTAATCTTGAACGGTGCTAAATATTAAGCATTAGTTTTTTTCTCGTGTTTTCTGTTAAAAAAGAAGTCCACAAGCTTTTGAAAGAGAGAGAAATGTTTTCCACATTTATGTGAACCTGATAAAATATTTGCTTTTGCAGAATTTAAAAATGAAGATCAGCCATCCCAGATTTCTTATTGTTGGGGACTGTGAAGGTTTGAACCTGGAATTTCCTGCTCTCCTTCTGGATAAGGATTCTGGGAGATTTAGTGCTGCTGATGGTGGTGACGAAGTGCATTCTCTCTTCCAATTTCCAGAGGTGTGTTCCGAATCCATTTAGACCAGTGTGACATTACTGTGGAACATATACTTGGGCATCTAAACTTACTATTCCTTGATGTGTGATTACCTTCAGGGCTGTATTATTAAAAGGCAACCGGTGTTTTGGCCGCTTTGGTTTAGAGCTGCTGTTCCAGGACCCATCTCACTATACATAACTATATATTATGAGATGGAAGATACCTCAAGCATCATGAGATACCGCACCCTTCGGATGTGTTATAGTCTGGAGGTAAGGTGTTGAAGAAGGAAGGTGGTTGTTTTTGAGTGTTTCACTTTCTAACGCGGTGTTTCATGCTATTGGCACCATCTTAGCTTGTCGAATTTTTGCTCTCTTATGACTTCGACATGTACAGATTTGCATCTTTGTTTATCAGCTCTGTGATAGTTTTTTTTTTTTTTTTTTTTTTCCCCTCAATGTGCTTGCTCATATTTTGCTCATTCTACCAGAGTAACTTGTTTAAATAATATTCCTTGTATAGGTGCTTCCGTCATTGGATGTTTCGTTCCACATCAGCCGTTGTCCATCAAGATTGAAAGAATTCCTTGTTCGCATGTATGTTGTCAATAAGACGAGTACGGAAAGTTTTGAAATTCATCAGCTGTCATGTGTGGGAAACAAATCCGAGATCACTATGCTCCAACCTGTTGACATCCCAGTGCCTGTAATGGCTGGTCAAACACTAACCTGTTTCTTCAAGCTCAAGGTTGGTAGCAATAGATGAAACTTCTCCGTTATTATTTTTCCTGCAGTGGCTTTGATTGCCTTGGTCATTTTTTTGCTCTTCTGAAATATTATTTGCTAATAGCTATTGATCTTTAATTGTCGGTCTTAAAAAAGGGGTAAAGTTTCCCTGGAATTGGTCATATATAGTGTTGACATTAAGTTTTACTGAACTCTTAGCAGCTTGTTCGTTGTTGCATATATGCTTTTGGAAGTTGAAGCTTGGGCTTCATAATTGCCTTCATTATGCTCTGTTGTCTGTCAAAATTCTCACTCTCTGTAACCCCTAGCGTGTTCAATATTGTATTTTTCATCTGTTTGCTGTCTGCTTATGAGCACCATTAACGTTAATTTTTGGTGTCTTCTTACTTCAAATCTAAGCCTTTACAGGACGGAGGGAAAGCAGTAATATCAGAGGATAGCATTATCTCTCATGATGGTACCCAGGGAAGCCATATAGCATTGCATACTCAGCTTGGTAGCCAACCGCTATTTGATATATTCAGATCGCCAGTTACTGATTTCCATCATCATGAAAGATTGCTTCAAATATCTGATCAGGTAGAAGAATCTTTAATATATTTATGCCTTTCTTATTATTCCATTAGAGCAAAAAGGTTGAAAAAAGGGTAATATGTGAAAAGAACCGTAAAGGAAGTGTCAAGGGTGTTGGCTTTAAGGCTTATCACTTTCTTTACCTCTTTCTTTTACATTTTTGGTACCAAAATTGTATCGCACCATAATTAAAGAAAATGCAAGGGTCTATGGAAATTTGATGCATCAGAAGAAAGGACAGTCAGGGAGCCCTTGAGGCACTTGGATTGTTGTTGTTGTAGCCCCCCCCCCCCCCCCCCCCCCAAAAAATCCCATACTAAGCACTTAAAGGGGCACTGACTTATAAATTAAACGAAAGAGCTATTAGATACTATAGGCTAGAAAGAATAAGTACTTTCCTTAGATATGCTTCATAATGAGTTGAAGTGTAGATAATACAATCCTTAATAGGAAAATTTAGGTTGAAGTCTAAAAACATTCACTCAAAATTATGAAAATTTTCATCAACTGAAATAGAGTTCAACATTAAGAATTTGTGAGTAGTAGATTGCAAGGAAAGTCTTTAAGCTTCTTTCGAAGTTCAATGATGTAGTAACTAGGTTCCTTGAGCTTCTCCAAGAGACATGCTATGCCCTGTCTAAAAATGGTAAAGAACAGAGTGAGCTTAAAGCCTAGTAAGTAACAAACCCGCCATCACGAAAACAAAGATTGAGCATTTATAGAGAGAAGTATGGCTCATTTCAGAAAGCATAACTCTTGTAGCTTACTCAAATGCATTCAGAAAACTTAAGAACACATCAACTAAACTCTTAGGCATTAAGCACCTGGGTTGTGGCGGCATATAGTCCCTGCAACTGGGCTCGGAATTGGCTATCATAATGGGCCCCGACCAACTGCGGGTTCATAGCAATGTTCCGACAGTGCACTACTAACAGAGATGGTACAATCCCCCCATCGAGGGCTAAAAGATGTCTTTCCCCGTCATCTATGATACCTGGATCCTTCATTTTACCGGACGTACCCGGGTCGACACGACACGACCCGGGATATGACCCGGATCCGGCAATTTCGAATCCGACTCTGACTCGGTCAAAACGAGATTGGAGGGGGAAAAAAAAAGTGAGGATGAAAACCTGCACTGTGATACATGTACTTCTTCAGCTTCTCATCATTAATCTCACTTACTTGAATTGGTGGCATCAAGGTTGATGGTCCATAATAAGGCCTTGGAGAACCACCATGGGAAGGGAGGAGGAAGATGAAGGGTTGAAAAATGGGGTTCTCTCTTTTTCTTCAGTAAAATTGCACTTTAAATAGCTCAGACCCCATGATCTGTGTGAGGCAAATCGTGGCCGTTCGTTTAAACCAGATGAATGGTCCAAATTGAGTGAAACAAACACAAAATCGTGCCCTATTAAGCTGACATGTGGCCCCATCGTGGGTGTTGGATGTCAGAGGATCAACGGTTTAAATAAGCCTGCACTTTGATAAAAAAAATAAAAAAAATAAAAAATAAGCCTGCACACACCCATTTTTGGGCCGTGGGATGTGCGACAAGTGGCACGATCCGGGCCACCGAACTTTCACCCGTTGGCTTCCCTTGGAAGCTACATTAATGCAAGGACAAAAGGTGGGGTACATCTGTGCAACAAAGAGAGGCAGCTTGGGAAAAGAGAGGGCCAGGGGTATTTTAATAATTTTTAGCTAAAATTAATTTTAAATTTTACATAATATTTTTCTTGATAACATATAGATTTTTCCATGCATTTTCTTAATCTTGAATTAAAATTATAATATTTTACTAAAAAATGTGGCATTAATATTTGTGTCCAAGATTAAAGTTGGATTCTTTTGCCGAGTCGTACCCGTACCCAATAAAAAAGTCAGGATACTTGTTGACCAGATCCCCGTATCTTAAAATTTTATAATCCAAGTGTCCGACCCTCGGATCCACACCCGTATCCGACCCGTCTTCCCGAGTCCGAGTAACATAGCCCGTCATTATAGGGCACAACCCGAAAACAAGCATAAGAAACACATTGCATGATTTGCAACTTATAAAACATAAATCAAATCATATTTTCAAAGTTCATAACTCAAAGATACGTAACCAATGTTAAAATCCACGTTCCACAAACTTAGACAAACATACTTGATCCCTTTTTATTTTGAACACATAGATGGGTAAAGATGTCAGTATGCGGCATGTAAAAGGAAGTCTTTTAAAGAACTTTTGAGAAAACCACGAAATACTTAGCTAAATAGATGAAAAACTTAGATGTTTTAGCCAAAAGGGCGGAAGAGTTAAAAGATAAGTCACTTACTTGTAGAAATAGGGCTCCCTTGAAATTTTAAATTATAAGTTTGCTCTCCCTAGCCTTCAATTCTCAATTCTTACTTTAAGTGGAGAAAATATGGAGTTGGATGATTTGGAGTTGGTTAAAGGTTCTATTTATAGGAGGGATGTTGCTCCCCACTGCAATCCCATATGCTTGCTCCTGACTCCAATCCCATATCCTTGCTCCCCACTCTTTTTTATTTTTATTTTTATTTTTTGTCTTGTTTCCTACTCAAATACACATATACATATACATACACACTTACTCAAAATCATGTAGGCATACTCACATACATTTGTTTCAAGTGTAATATGATATATAATTAGAGATCAAATTAAGTTTGCTAAATACCAAAGGTTAGACTAATAGGAGAGATTTCTAAATTTCAATTCCTTACAGAACGCCAACAAAAGAATCAAACTGCAAAATCCCGACACAAAGAGGTGCTGAGAGGACAGATTAGTTCCTGGGGCCAGAGATTCTATCGAGTTACTAATTTCTTTGTCACCACAGGCCATATTTTAGTTTTCGTTCTTGTAATTTTTTTGCTTAACTAACGAATACCTTATCATTGTACAATAATTTTGTTCCTTTTATCATTCGTGGGTTATTTCTCTTAATTTCCTTTCAGTCCAGTTTTGGGCCTTATCATATGTCACTGAACTTATTTAATTTTGCCTGCTTTTTGCACACTGGCAGAGACACTCCTATACAATGGACTTGATCTTAATCTCTCAGTCACATGGAAGCAGCAGCGGGAGTGCTTCTTCAGATCATTCCCGTATTCTTTCTTATCATGCATGCCATTGCAGGCAAGAATTCTATCTAGACGATATCTTCTTACGCTGCCAAATTACTTTAAATAGGATACTATATGAAGACAACATAAAAACAAAACAAGAAAAACATTGACGTGTGAATGGTTCTCGGAATGTTGACTGAGATGCTGGCAAGTTGAACATGTTGCTAATAGGGACGTTATATCTTCACTTGTGATAATTTTTCCCATGCAAGGAGTCTACTAGGGGTATTCAATGGGTGGGTTGCGTTGGGTTTGGAGCCAACCCATAAAGACCCAATAATTATGGGTCCGAGATCCACCCATACCCATTAGTAGGATTTAAAAAGTTCGGTTCTAGTTCCAATGGGTCGTGGGTGACCCATGGTGACCCATATTTAAACATTTATAACCCGGTATATCCAAATTATACAATGGAATATCAACAACAACAACAATAACAGACCTAGTGTCTCAAGGGCTCCCGCCTAAGCAGGGTCTTTGTTTGTTGGGGGGGGATGTACGTTGCCTTACCCCTTCAGGGTGTAACCCTGCCGAGAGACTGTTTCAAAGGACCCCCAACCTTATAGGGTTGGCAACACGAGGACTTCCCAGGGGGTCACCCATCTTGGTACTACTCTCGCTCTGGCACGCTTAATTTCGGAGTTCTAATGGGATCCGGTGCATTAGTACCTAGTAAATGAACCCTAATTATACAATAGAATATACCTAACTAAAATTTGAATCTCGTTTGGGCGTTGCTTCTAGTACAACATAAAAAAGCCCAAATAGTGAACACCAAAGCGAATTACAAAGAAAATTCATTGAATTTTCTTGTAAATTACCTACATGTTAAGATCATTTGCCATGTTACCATATTTGGCGAAAAATTATCAAATTCTAATATAGATGCTTATATATTATTGAAATCATTCTTTTTTTTTTAGAATTTTCTAACAAAAATTTACCGAATTTTTGATAGAGTATCTGATTGATACAAATTAAGCCTTAAGGTACTGCATTTTATATGTTAAAATATTATAATTCCTAGCTAATAAATGATCAAAACATTTAAGTGATAACTTTGCAAAATAATAATATCATTTACTATGTGTAAAAAATATTAGGTTTGAAATTTTTAATATTTATAAGATTACTTTCTATTTTATAAAAAAGTAGTACCATTTTCGTCAAGCAAAAAAGAGCCCAAATACTGGTTGTACAATGAAAGAGAGGATTTGGGTCAACAAACCCAATAAAATTTAACTGTTTTTGGGCTAACGATGAACCCGGTTACCCGATAAACCTTAGCCTATGCGGCGACCCACACATCACAGGATCCAGTTAAGTCAAGGATTCCTCAGGGAGAAGTTCAAGGGGGGAATCAAACTCTAGATCTTTTGGCCTAAAGCAACACTCTATCCTCTCACTTACCTCCTACCCCTGAGACTAGACCCTGGTGGGTTAAAATTTAACTTTTTGGACCTAATAAAATTTAGGGAAGTTATCACTTACGTATTTTGAAGTTTGACCAATTAACACTAGGTGTCTTGAAGTTTCAATATATGCAATATGGTATTTTAAGATTTAAACAATTTATTATTTAGATACACTGAAGTTTTAAAATTTTGTCAATCAAGTATCATTTGTCAAAATTCGATGTATTTTTGTTGGAAAATGCTAAAATGGAACAAGATTCCAATTATAGATTAGTATGTTCGATAGAATTTGATATTATTTTGCTAAAATTTACTAACATGATACATGATTTTGGCAATATTTAGGTAATTTGTATGAACATTTGAATGAATTTTTTACATAATTTGTAATTTTCATTGAAAATATTACAATGGCTATATAAATTATTGTATATCAATATTTTCTATATAAAATTGGATATATTCTCAAAAAAATATATCAAATTCTGACATAGGTACCTATGTGACAAAATGCTCAAACCGCATGATACTTCATTGTATATATGGCAATGTTTAGGTACCTAGGTGATAAATGCTCAAACATTAAGGTATCTAATCGATAATTTCCCTTAAACTTAAGCATGTTTAGTTTAGATAAGTTTACATGGGTTGGGTAATAATGGGTCTTGTGGGTTAACCCAATTAAGTCCACAAGACCAATGGGTATGCATACACATACCCATTTAAACCCAACTATTTCAAGGAACCAACCCAACCCAACCCAAATTAAATAGGTTGGGGACCCAAACCCATGATTACCTCTAGAGTCTACATAAGCCATCAAGTCATGTCTTGAACTTCTGGCGACAGTTTGTGGCATTGAAATCCCCTTTTTTTCCCTCAACTTAGGTGCCTTTTTGAGGTGTTTACTCCTTACCTTGCCTTAGTTTATTTCCTTTCTGACATTCTTTATTATGTGTAGTGTTGCAAGCATATGCCCCATATACTGGCTTATGGATGGTCCGAAGATCATCCATCATGACTTTGCAAGCTCTTTCTGTGAAATAAACCTGAGTATGACCATGTACAACTCGCTAGATGCTGGGGTCTCTGTGCACGTTGACACCGATGATTCCAGCCCCAATGCCAGCCAACCAAGTGATTCAACTGGAGCTGCCTCCGAAACTGAAACTGGATGGCACGACGTGTCCTTAGGCAATGACCTCAAGGTAACATCAGATGTTCTTGCAACCCGAGCTGAAAAGTGTCCTCTCCTAGAAAGCGTATCTCCATTTGTTTGGTCTGGAACATGCTCCACCAGAGTGGAATTGGCACAATTGTCCACAGCTGAAGTCCCTCTCCAGATATGTGTATTTTCTCCTGGAATATACGATCTATCAAATTATCAATTGCAATGGAGTGTGCAAGATTCTAATGCTCAAAATCTCGAGGCTGGGATGAGACAATCTTCTGGGTCATGTTCTGGGCGGCCATTTTATCTTACAGTGCTACAGTCTACATGAGTAAGTTTGGCTCAACATCTGCTTATTCTTCGTCTAGGGCTTTCTTCTTCTTGAATATGAGATTCATCGAATATATGTATCTGTTGGACTCGGCTCTTTTCGGAGTTTTTTTCCTATAATTTTGATCTCATTTGAAGTGTCCAAGTGCCAACACCAACATCTAAGTATCCTAATCCGGCATGAATACTGCTGTGCATAATGGAGAGTCGAGGTTACTATGTACGCGAGCAAGATGCCGACCCAATAGCGTCATACTGTCATGTGCGTTTGTCATTTATATTTGCCATCTATACCTGTTTTGTAAATTGGAATTATGGGAGATTCTTTTTGTGGTACAGAATAATCAGGGGGAGGCCATCATGTGTGCTTGCCGGATAGCTGTGTTTTCCTCTCCTTTATTTGAGTGTTGTGGAGAGATGAGTAGAGTTCATTTACTGAAACAAACTTCGATTGTGATGTAATATGATTAACTGAAGCAAGCCATATTTTACCTTTGATTTGATCAGTGGTCCGTGCTAGATTCACACCTTTGATTTGTTTCTTTTTAGGCCGCTGATAAGGTGTGATCGACACAATAACACGAATCTAGAAACCTGAACAAGTTGATCCTAACTTCAACTTTGCAAGTGCCCTTGTTGCAACTCTTTCGGTATTGTATGCATAATGTGAAAATTTCACCGGACGTTGGGCCTAACGAACGGAGTTGGTATATAAGAGATCTATATATAAGTCTAAGTGAGGTTCTAATTTGGGAAAATCACACAAGAAAAGCACCACGAAAATGAAAAGTCGAACACTAAACAAAATAACAAATTTTACGTGGAAACTTTTTTTCAACTAGAGGGAAAAAATCACAGACTCAATCGGGTGTCAAAAGCTCTTACCAGTGAAATTTTGGATTAAATCCTCTATTTAACCCAAAACCCAATACATCCACAAAATACTACTCACTTGTATTTAATCAAATACAATCTCTCAAAATTTTCACCTCCCTTCTATTCACTTAAACCATCCGTGCACAAACACCTATTTGTATTGACAAAAACCACATTTTGTGTTTCTTCAAATTTCAAACATTTTAAACAAGGGACCTATAATCTTTTTCCACCTATATTTTTACCCTTTCCATTTCTATGTTTCTTTTTCTTTCTTGACATCCTAGCCCTTGACTCCTCTCATCCTTTTTTCTTCCTTCTTTTCTATTTCTCTTTTTATGCTTTCTTTTTTCTACTTTGGACTTATCAATTAAAAAAAAAAAAAAACAAAGAAAAATAATAAAAAAATATGGGTTGGACCTAGCACAGATAAGAGAATTGATAATAGATGTAGCAACTCACTAGGGTTATACGTTGATCTTTATTCTCTTGCAACTTCAAAGTGAGGTTCTTACTAGATTCATATGTATGGTTTTGAACACCTCCTCGATATGTTTTTCTACATCTATCAAAATTTAATATAAAATCCTATCTATTAAACACACCTAAATTGAAGTGTAGGGCGAGAGGGTGTCGAACCACAGGGACTAATAGTGCGTGAATTTAATTTATGACCTAAATTGATTTAAGGAAAAGTGATATCTATGTGTTAATTAATATAGAAAATGACAATTAAACTAAAGTAATCTACTACTAATCGGGAACGTGTATTACATTGGAGCCTAGGGTTTCGAATCAGTCATTAGCCAATTATTTTTGTGTTAACTCTTAAATTGTGATTATTGATTGTCACACGGGTAGTGGTTTAGGCTACAAGCTTCAACCTACTAAGATAATGTTGTTAGTACTGCGTATTGATCCTATCTAACTAAAGCATAAGAAAAATAGGCTCTACCTAACGTATTGGTAATTATTACGTATTGACCCTATATAACTAAAGCATAGGGAAGATATGCTTTAATTAACAATTTGGTTAATATTATTGCTTGATTAATTAATCTTAAGGCTACAAGCATAAAGAATTAATTTATAAATATCAATATCAATAATTAAATGTTATAAACTCAATAATCATAGCAATTGAATAAATAATAAAAATATAATACTTCAAAGTATTTATCTCAACCAAGCAATTCATGTAAACAATCAAATAAACTCGAATTAAAAGTAAACAAAAGTAAAGGCTAAAATTTCATCTAACCTCAGAGAGCAAGTTAGCTCTCCATCAAGGATGAACCGGTGAAGGAGGAGATGAACGAACTCATGTCAGTCTTCACGCTAATTTCGCTCTCGTTCCAATTTAATGAAAAAGAAAGAAAAATAAAATCTGAGAGGGGGAGAGAGAGAGAGAGTTGAGAAAATGAGAGAAACAGGGGCAGTGGGTGAAGAACTCCAAAACAGAGAGCCAAAGTTCCCTTTTAAAGTGGCGACCTGCTGAGTCGGCAATCCCTAACGTTGGTGGGCCTTAGTGGAAGCGGGCTTGGGTCGGAGCTGGTGCGAGCTTGAGGTGGAGATGGTGTTGGGCCTCGGTGACGGCCTGTGCTGCGGTTGGGCCGAATAGGGGCTGTTGGGCCTGAGGATGAAGACGGAGGTGCGGGAGCTGCTCGGGCTAGCTGGTGTGGGTTTGGTGATCTGGTCGTGGCTGGTGTTGGTGGTGTCGTGGGCTAGAGGTCGAATCGGGCCGGAGTTGGTGCTGCAGTGTTGGGCCTGGTGTTGGTGAAGTTGGGTCGTACAGGGGATCGAAGATGACGGTGAACAGGGGCTGTTTGGCTGGGCCCGGGTTTCGAACTTATATTATCTCGCTCCAGTCTCCAATTGACTTGATTTAATTTTTTATGCATCGAATTTGTCTTATTTGCACCTACATTTGTCAATTTTCGGAATTTTAATTTCAAACATGCTAAACATAAAAATTGCCAAAATGAGTGTATAATTATAATTAAATAGGTATAAAATAATTAAAATAACAATTAAAAGATGCATAAATCTGAGACGCATCACCCCTTTACATCCAATTGTTTTTTAAGCGCACTTCATGCCTTCTCCAGTCCTGCCAATTGGGAATTATTTCAAATTAGATCCAAAATCGTTTATGAGTCTCTTAACATCAAATTTAAGTGCACACCCCTTCCTAAGGACGTGGTACCTCAAACAAGAGTCTAGGATCATCCCTTTGCTCTGATATCATGTGAAAACTTCACCGAGCTTTGGGCCTAACCCAATGCAGTTGGCATATATGTCTTCCACATATAAACCCAGGTGAAGTTCAATTCCAAAATCAATTCACATCAGGCTACTAGCCTTTAGGCGTATATGATGATCTCTATTCTCTTACAACTCAATTTAGGATTCTTGTGAGACTCATATGTGGAGGCATTAATGAAATAAATAGCTTATGTGTGGCGGTACTGATAATAACTTGCACCAAAATTAGTGATGATGTCGAGTCGAAGATGTTTGCACCACAAGAAGGTCTGGTAGAGGGCTGGCAGCGGGGTGTATGTGTTAATCATGAATATGTCAATTAGTTAAAGATAATGCTAAATTATCTCAGGTTTTGTCAAATTTCAGTCATGTCAAAGTAAATAATTGGGTCGGTTTTTTTCGTTAATTATCGGCATAGCCGAAGAACAAATAGGCATCTCGACAAAGCGAGCCTTGAACCACCCCGTATATGGGGGTGGGAACAAGAGAAAAGGACAAAGCAAAGAGGGACCAGACAACTGGAGCAAACAGCGACACCGAGAGCAGGACAGGCACAACAGTGACAAAAAGGGACAGGCCCCAAAAAACCAAGACCAGGAAAAAAACCTACAAAAAATCCGAAAACCGGAAACCTAAACTACATGGACATCGGACGAAGCCAGAGCACAAACACCCACAAAATAACTAGGCTGATGACGAACGAAGAACTCTTCGGAGACATCCGATAAAATAATTGGGTTGACATTGTGTTTTTGTATTGTGTTAGACAACCTTTTGCCTTATGTAGGTGTTAGGAGTTTTGCTTTAGCAATGAAGGTTGTTAGAGTTAGTATCCTCATTTGGATCATGTATGATTAAATTGAGAATTGTTAGAGTTAGTACTTTCCGAAAAGGAAGGACGACCTGAAGAGAGATGAGTTACTTAACTTGTTTAAGGACATTAAGATTAACTTGCCACTTATTGACGCCATTAAACACGTCCCCATGTATGCTAAATTTCTTAAGGACCAATGCGCTAGAAAGAAGAGAGCGCAAGCTCATGTCCCTAGGAAGGTCCGACTCACTGAAAAAGTGAGCAGCATCTTAATGTCACGCATCCCACCTAAATGTAGAGATCCAGGAGCTTTTACAGTTTCGTGCGTCATAGGAGAGAGCTATACGAGTCGGGCTCTTTTGGACATAGGGGCAAGCGTGAACCTCATCCCATACTCAATTTTTTAGGAATTGGGGATGGGAGATCTCAAACCAACTAGTGTTACCCTATAGTTGGCGGATAGATCAGAGCGTTTACCTAGAGGTATGGTGGAAGATGTGCTTGTCAAAGTTGATAAGTTCATCTTCCCCGTCGATTTTATCGTGTTAGACATGGATCCTACCCCTCATCAGAGGAACCACACCCCTGTCATTTTATGACGACCATTCTTGGCAACGGTCGATGCTATCATTCATTGTCGAACTGAGGTGTTAGAAGTGTCATTTGGGAATCTTAAGATTAAACTGAACGTATCAAATGCTGCTAAGTTCCCTATTAATGAGGATGACCTTGATTGCTTCATGGTTGATGCTATTGATCCTTTGGTTGAGTCAGTGTCTTCTGACTTAATCAAACAAGACGAACTGTCAAATTCGCTCACTTTTACTGATTTTGATGTGAGCATTGATGCTGATAATTTGCTTGACATGCAGGAGCTAATGAGAATTGAGGCTATGGGTCAGATGTTTGAACCCCTCACTGGCCTACTTAGTGAACCTGCTAAACCATCTATTGAGTGTCCACCGGTGAAACCTCTCCCAACCACCCTGAAATATGCATTTTTAGGACAAAATGGCACCCTTCCTGTGATTATCGAGTCTGACCTAACCGAGACTCAGGAATCTAGGTTGTTAGTTATCCTACAAAACCACAAACAAGCCATAGGGTGGTCGGTTACTGATCTGAAATGAATTAACCCCTCTGTGTGGATGCATAGAATACATTTAGAGGACAACGTTAAGCCTTCTAGGCAAATGCAAAGGAGGCTTAACCCCAATATGAGGGAGGTAGTTAAGAAAGAGGTCATGAAGTTGCTAGATGCGGGTATTATATACCCCATCTCAAGAAGTCAGGAATCACGGTCGTTCCCAATGCCCAACGTGAATTGGTCCCTACGCGAGCTACTACAGGGTGGAGAGTGTTCATCGATTATTTTTAGTTGAACTCTGTAACGCGTAAGGACCATTTCCCCTTACACTTTTTGGACCAGATCCTAGATAAAGAAGCAGGTCAAGCGTACTATTGTTTCTTGGATGGCTACCCAGGGTATAACCAAGTCCCAGTTCACCCTGAGGACCAAGAGAAAACAACGTTTACTCACCCCTTTGATACGTTCGCATACCGAAGGATGCCCTTCAGTTTGTGCAACGCACCTGCGACATTCCAGCGGTGTATGATCATTTTTTTGGACATGTTGGACGACTACCTCGAAGTGTTTATGGATGATTTTTCTATGTTTGGATCGTCTTTTGATGAATGCTTATCTCACTTAAATCTTGTTTTGCAGCGCTGCGAGGAGAACAATTTGGTACTTAGTTGGGAGAAGAGCCATTTTATGGTTCAACAGGGCATAGTCTTACGACATGTGGTATCTAAAAAGGGTGTTACTGTAGACAAGGCCAAGGTGGACTTAATTGCCAACCTCCCTCCACCGTCCTCGGTGAAGGAAGTTCGATCTTTCCTTGGCCACGCTGGATTCTACCGGCGTTTCATCGCCAAATTCAGTAAAATTGCTAAACCTTTATCAAATTTTCTTGCTAATGATGTACCTTTTGTATTTGATAATGACTGTTTAGCAGCCTTTATTGAGTTGAAAACTTTATTGTCTACAGCCCCCATTATTCAACCTCCCGACTGCTCGTTACCTTTTGAGATTATGTGTGACGCCTCTAATTATGCTGTAGGAGCCGTGCTGGGTCAACGGAAGGATCGTAAACCTGTCGTTGTTTACTATGCCAAAAAATCGTTGGATGAAGCCCAAACGAATTATACCACCACTGAAAAGGAATTACTAGCTATGTTTTCGCACTTGACAAGTTTCGATCTTATGTTTTGGGCTCGAGAGTAGTAGTCTTTTCTGACCATGCCGCCATTCATTTTCTTCTTATTAAGAAGGAAATGAAACCTAGGTTAATTCGGTGGGTTTTATTACTTCAGGAATTTAACTTAGAAATCCGAGATGGGAAAGGCTTGGATAACGTCGTGGCCGATCACCTTTCACGGATCGTTTTCCCATCTGAGGCCACTACTGGTCCCATTGATGACCATTTTCCTGACGAACAGTTATTTTATGTTGCAGGAAGTCGACCCCCAAGGTATGCCCACAGCGTCAACTACTCGGCAACGGGGAAGCTGCCTACCCATTGGCCGAAACATGAGCGGGACCGCTTCCTTTCTCAAGCAATGCAATTTTTTTGGGATGATCCAGATTTGTTTAAGGTATGTTCTGATCAGGTAATACGTCATTGTGTCCCGAAAAATAAGCATGAGAGCGCATTGCGATTCTGTCATAGTTTAGCCTGTGGAGGGCATTTTGGGGGACGACGTACAGCGGGGAAAGTCCTTAAAGTGGCTTCTTTTGGCCGACTCTTTTCCTGGACGCTCGTGATTTTTTTAGGGCGTGCGATCACTGTCAATGCACAGGTGCCCTCACAAAACGTGATGAGATGCCTGAGCACCCCATTTTAGTTTGTGAAATTTTTGACATTTGCGGCATTGATTTCATGGGGCCATTCCCTAATTCACATGCCTGTGTTTATATTCTGGTAGCTGTTTATTATGTTTCGAAATGGGTCGAGGCCATTGCAACTACGAAAAACGACCACAAGGTGGCTACTGAGTTTATTAAAGATAATATTTTCTCACGTTTCGGTGTTCCTAGAGCGATAATAAGTGATGGAGGGACACACTTCACTCATCGTTTGGTTGAGTCACTTCTTAGAAAGTACTCCATTACTTTCAAATTAGCTGCCCCATATCACCCTCAAACTAGTGGCCAAGTTGAAGTCTCGAACCGGGAAATAAAGTCTATCCTTGAGAAGACCGTTAGACCGGACCGCAAAGATTGGTCTTTAAGGTTGAACGACGCTCTATGGGCTTATCGTACACCCTTCAAGACTCCAATAGGCATGTCTCCCTATCGCTTAATTTTTGGGAAGGCATGCCATTTGCCAGTAGAGCTTGAGCAACGTGGATATTGGGCCAATAAGCAATTTAATCATGACATGCGCAGTATCGGGTCGCACTGATGACTTCAACTCAGCGAGCTGGATAAGATGCGATACGAGGCATATGAAAATGCTAAACTATACAAAGAAAGAACCAAAGCTTTTCATGACAAAAGAATTTCGTGCAAAAGTTTTCAAGTTGGTCAAAAAGTTTGGCTTTACAACTCTAAGCTTCGGTTCTTTCCCGTGAAACTACATTCTCGATGGGATGGGCCTTACGAAGTGGTCCACGCATACCCTTCCGGGCAATTAATAATCGAGACATCAACGTTGGTCACCAACTCACAGTCAATGGCTATCATCTTAAACACGCTATTGGATTAGGGGATCGACAACACGAGTTTGAAGAAGTTCATCTTAGGGACCCTACGCCGGGATCAGCTTAGTGTTGAAGAAAATATCGCGTCCGGCTGAAGACGTTAAACTTAGAGCTATTGGGAGGCAACCCAATTTATTTCATGTTTTGTAGTTTATTTTTTTATTTTATTATTATTATTTATTTTATTTTGTTTTATTGAAAGTCTTCAAAACCAAAGATTTTTAGTACAAGGCATACCGCAGCCGCCTCGATCGATCGACTTTGAACTCGATCGATCGGGAGCGCTACGGCTTGGGGCTTTCCACCTTTCAACTTGATCGATCGGCTAGTACCCGATCGATCGGGTTGCCCTCTGTACGACCCCTTCGTTTTAAACCCCCCCCAATCCGTCGGCCCTCTCCTCAATTTTATTTCCCCCACCCCAAACCCCAACCCATGACCCCCCATCTCCGGCCACCATCTTTGGCCACCACCTCCGACCATTACCGTTCCAGCCACCACAGCCGACCCCGGCGCCGGTTTCTCTTCGTTTTTACCCCCTATCGCAAGGTATGTGTTTCCCCTGTCTTTTATCTTTCACTTTACTTTGTTTCTACTTCAAGATAGCATGTTTAGGCTGTTCTTTGGTTGTTATCCTGCTTTATTAAAGTGGCTTAGTCCTGATTTATGTCTTAGTTGTGAATAAAGTTGGAATTTCTTGATATTGTACCATGTTTACACCTTTGTTCATGAACCATGTTTATATAGGTTTTCAGTGACTGAATTTATCCCTTTGATACTTGTGGTTGATGGATTTATGCGTTTGGGATGTGTTTTTTTTTTTTTTTTCCCCCGATCTAGGGTTTTCGTCTTTTTTTTTTTAACTGTGGGTCGAGATTGTGGTGGTGTTCTTGTTGATTTTCCTCTTTTTATGTTACTTTCTTTCCCTTATCTTTGTGTTCATCTGCTCTTGTTCTTATTTCTAGATTGTGCCGCGTGCCAAGCGGAGCTGCACTGAGGAGGGCAGCAGCTCCCAACATACCGACATTCTTGCTCGAATTAGGGCTGCCCCTATATCTGGGGTGACGGTGTTTGGTGAGGATCTTAATGATTAGAGGTAGGGTGCTTGAGCCATTCTCTTTTTCCAACATAAGGATCCTACCTACCTTATTGGTAGAGAACTGGAGGGAGACCCTGTTTTTTCTTCTTTAGTGAGGGAATTTTATTCCTCCTATGCTCTCCATCAAGAAGGGGGTCGGACCTACGGCGACGTCACTATTCGTAACAAGACCATCCGATTTGATGCCATGGACGTTGCGGAGGCTATAGGTTATCCCTTATACGTTGACGAATCTCTTTGACACCCTCCCGTTAACCCACCAAAGGCCGTGGACATTATCACTGAGCTATGTGGCGGCCAATGTGCGACAGATCGTCCATCCACCACATTCCGCTCCGCCCTTCCTTCGCATATATGGCTTCTGGACACCATTATTAAGGCCAAACTATGGCTTACTCGTCATGCCCCGGAGCGCACCGGCCCTATTCTAGATCTTCTTTGGAAGTTCTACTGGGTGTATGGGTGGACGCGGGGGCCATTTACTTACAAAGTTTTCCTGCTATCCGCCACTAGCTTCAGCGCTTCTATGATGGCGGCGGTGCTCAGTACCTTCCTCGTTTAATCATGAGGCCTGTACGGCGTGCTTGGGTGCGCATGCCGATCGCTCCTGACTGCGCCTGCACACCGCTCCGCCACTTTGATCCCACCGAGCATCGTTGGACCTTCCTTTCATTTGCCCCGGCCGACACGCGCAGGGAGGAGTCGGACATGGAGGATGACAAAGCCCAGGCCGCTGCTCCTGCCAGAGCATCAAGCCACGAGGGACGCTGATGTGTTTTAAAAGTGTGTTTTAAAATTGTTTACTTGCAAGCGTAAGAGATCGTCGTAGCTTTGTCAGGTATACGGGTCGTATCCACAGGGAATCATGTTAAGTTGGACTTACTGATTAACGAGTGGTTTGAATTTTTGCATTTTTTTTGTTGTTTGAATAAATTGTTAGCAAGATTAATAAAATTGAATATAAAGAGAATGTGACAATTCAATTGATGTTAGTTTAGGGAGTGAATTTAGGGTAGCTTAACACGTATCCCGTCAATATATTTTACTTAGGACGATAATTTGAAGGACTTAGGCTACAAGCTCTAAGCCTGAACTAATATATAAATTAGGGCTCAGGGTAATGAATTAGTCTAAAGGCATTGCCTATCTTAGCACCCTCGGTGTAGCATCGGTTATCTCATTAGCACTACTTAATTCCTTTGTTACTCCTAACCAAATATTAATTATATAAGGATTGTGTTTGGGGTTGGGTACAACCTCAAACCTAACCATGCGTGAATTCCTGTTATGTTATGGTCTAGGCTACAAGCACAAGACTAATCGCTGCAAAGTTGGAGGCCTAGTCATGGCTACAAGCACACATACAAAACATCCAACAATCATGAAGAACTCCCTACAGGGGTGCGAATATAACATAACAAAACCAATCATCAAAAGTATAATATAAATCTGGGATACGGGCGGCTACCCGCCCTTCATCCCTAAACTAAGAAAGTTTACTCCTCCATGGGAGTTTTACCCATCCTTAAACTTAATGAAAAGAAGACACTATGCGTAAAATAAACAAAAGAATAAACTCTCTCAATCTTAGTGTCAATGCTAGTCCAAGCTTGAATTCTCCCAGTATTCCAACCACTTGCTCTTCAGCTTTTGAGAACCTGTAGATCTCGTAGTGGCTTCAGGTTTGAGAGAAAGGGGAGGGCGTGCGGCCAAGAAAAAGCGTGCAAAAGGCTGACCTTCCCTTTTCTATTTATAGGCACAGGAGTGGTCCGATCGATCGGCTAAAATCGCCAACCGATCTGTGAGCTCACGCAAAGGTCCCTATCGATCGGTGGTTTTCGTCGGTCGATCGATCGGTCGGTAGGCTCTCGGTTAGTTTCTCTAACTGTGAGCTGCTGATCAATCAGTTCTCTAAGCCCCCTTTTCTCGATTAAGCACCGAAGTGCTATGGGATATGCTCGGTTCCCGGAATTATAATCTGATGGGTCTTTCTTTTGCACAAGTGCTTGGGTTTCTCCAATTAGTCTTCAAATATGCTTCAGTAATGCTTGGTTTTGCCGGAATTCTTCTGTCGTCCGCTTTGATGTGTTCCACATGAAATGGTACCTAAATAGCAACCAAACACACATGTAGAGGCCGAATGTATGAGAGAAATGGGAAATAAAATATATAAAAATCAAGTGCATCAACATCCCCAAACCCACACATTGCTTGTCCTCAAGCAAGATTCTATTTAGATTAGCTATTGGTGAAAAAGTCGAGTCAGGCATTTAACCGCAAAGGTCACTTGTGAAAATTATTGTTCGACCATACTTGAGAGTGTACTGAAGAGTAGCGAATCCTTATATGACGTTATTATTGCACTAGTTCTGACTTAAGTCTCCGTCATTAAGGTCTTTTTTCTAGTGAGTGATCTTAGAACTTCTCTCCCCTTTGTGTTACTTCAAAACCCTCCGACTTAAAGAAGACATAAAGGTAATAAGAAAGGAACAAGTTATCCTAACCCTTCACTGCTAATCAATAGTGAAATCAAAATGCTTCTTTTTTCTCCCTTTTTTTCCTTTCTTTCCTTTTTTTCTTTTTCACTCGGTTAAGTGTGTCTCCCTTAGACTCATGTAGCGGGTTTTTGGCTGGCAGCTCCTGATCAAGTTGGGTCAAGGTACCAGGTTTTAAGCGACCCCTACGGACCTAATGGCTCGAGTCTTAAGGATCCACAACCTAATGGGTTGTTCTGTATTAACGATTAATTCATTAATGATTTAAACAATTTAAATCGTTACCTTCAAAAGATCAAATTAACTTTTAATTAATTAATGATTTAAACAATTCAAATGGTTACCTTATATAATCTTAATTAACAATTAATTCATTAACGACTTAAACAATTTAAATCATTACTTTAAGCAATCTGATTAACTACTAATTCATTAACGATTTAAACAATTTAAATCGTTACTTTAAATAACCGAGTTAACTATTAACTCTTTTAACCGATTTAAACAATTTAAATCGATACTTTAAAATATTCTAATTAAAAATTAACTACTTTAATGATTTAAACAATTTAAATCACTAATTCAAGCAAGTTTTTCCTTCTTAATAAAATCGATATTTTATTAAATCGCAAATCTATTTATTTCGATCTTATTATACCTAGTCATGTATATTATGAATGTAATCAGAGGCTGGCTCTGATACCAATTGTTGGAAAAAGATATCAATTTTGTTAAAAAATAAACTCTGATGCCGACTATTGGGTTCACGGTTCTCAACTATGGTCATAAAAATAGGCACCTATTAGAGCACTTAGAGTAGGAGGCTCTTCTCTCTACCTAAGCCCCCGGTCGGAGAGTCACGCTTTGTGACACCTCACGTGCGAGAGTTCCCGGGAATAGGTTTATCTCTATAAACCCTTTTTCCTAATACCTGCTATTGGGATGAATTTCAAAAATTCTCCCCAAAGTGTATACAGCGGAACGGGTTTAGAATTAATAACTTTAAACCTAGGGTTGATTTAAAATTTCTAATTTTAAATCTACTGACTTAAATTCGTAATTTAAATCAATAGATCTAAATTCTTAATTTAGATCAATAGGCCTTTTACTCTAATATATTCATAACAATACATAAACTTAAATAGATATAATAACGAATACTGTAAATAAATAGAAAAGCGAAAAAGAATAAAGAAAGGAGAACATACCTGAAATTGTTCCAATAAAAGAAAAACCAGAAAGACAATAATATTCTTCAAAATCGAGACCCCGAGACCTTCTACGCAATGACCTCAAATTGCCCGGAGGGTGGGCTCTGAAAAATATTAAAATGAGGAAAGAAAAATTTCAACGAAAATTTTTCTATTCAATTGCGTCTCTGAAACTATTCCAGAAATCCTAAAGAAATATTTCAACTTGAATGCCAAACCCCGGAATAAGCACCTCTATTTATAGAAGTATTCTGGAGCAAAAAAACCAACTTTAATCTATGTGGGATTGCCCAGTTAAAATCAAAATGCAGCATATCATATATTATACAAACAAAACGTCGCGTTACAAATTGGTCAAAGCCGCGTCCTCAGCCTGTCATCGTGTGCCACGTGACCTGATTGGCCGATACCGGGGTACGCAGATGGAGGCCGCCCACGCTCGCCGCGGATCGCCACTGGGTTGAACAAGTTTT
This sequence comes from Simmondsia chinensis, assembly GCA_018398585.1. Lineage (NCBI taxonomy): Eukaryota > Viridiplantae > Streptophyta > Magnoliopsida > Caryophyllales > Simmondsiaceae > Simmondsia > Simmondsia chinensis. Next base: position 19,699,592 of record JAGTTD010000001.1, on the reverse strand, counting down.
GCATTTTTTTTTATTTTTCTTTATTTTCCACATGTAAAAATTCATCTTGTGAATTTTAATTTTCAAAAAATATTTTATTTTATAATTTTCAACTTTTATTCATCTCATGAATATTGTTTGGCAAAATTAATCTTACCCATCATATGGATAAATAATTCATCTCATGAATTCTTTAATATTTTTTCGATGCCAATAAATACAGAGGCTTGCGCAGGGACCTCAGGGACAATTTAAATCTAGCTCCAAATTGGTTAAATTAATCATCTCATAAAATAATTTAATTACCACTTAATGAGACTTAATTCCACTAAATAAATCTCAATGCACTCCATACTTAAATTATTTATTCGATATCTCCCTAATAGACTGTATTGATGACAACAACCCATAGACTGTATTGATGACAACAACCCCTCCACTAGAATCCATGACAAAGGATAAATATAACCATTACCATTATCCTTCTCACAGCTTCTCCATTAGTTGCCGACTCGCCCTTCATTGAATAATTCATTTATACTTGAACATATTCATAGTAGAAATTCCAAATGTCAAACACGTGGAATACTTTGGCCAAAGTTTTTGAACTATTCAAATATTTGTGAATCAACTAAGGGGACATCTTTATCTCAAAAGAGACTGTAGATTCCCAATTGAATACCTAATCCTTATCACACTTCACGCTGCTACCCAGTATACATGGGAATTCACTCATGCTTTTAGACCTTATTTATAGTACACCAAAGTAACTAACGCCCCATGCACATGTCCAGAATACCCTCAGGATTTGGAGTCGTCGTTCAAACAGTATAACGTGAATCACTCATCTCGGTAGTAGTCCAGAAATAAGTAACCCACATGATCCAACTCAGTGTGTCAATCTTATTAAACACACCAATCCAACACTTTTGGATCTCCATCGACATGACCAAGATAACTCATCTAAAGTGTCACGTTATAGTCATAGTATACAAGTGGTCCAAACTTGTCTTCGACTACAAGCCTTTCAAACAACAATCCATGCCATATGTTTCAAGTCTATCTATGACTTAGTCTCGTAAACCACTTAGAACAAACATATAAATTGTAGTCTGAGGACTACACCCATCTCATGGATGTCTCCCAAAAGAAAATCACATCCAGTATAAATGCTCGCTTACACAAATTTGACTAGGAAACGACTGGGACTTCAATTTTATTTATTAACTAAGTAATATATCCTGAATAAATCTAGATTTTAGGACACTGTTCCTAACAATCTCCCACTTGTCCTAAATCCAATTTATGACAAAGTCCATACTTACTCCTATTAAGTTTGAACCAAAGGTCTACTGAGCCTAACTCTTAGTGAGCACAATTACTGTATTATGAAGTTAGCAATACAATACTGCTTGACATTCCTCCACTAATGGTTCCCACTCCAAGTGTAAAGATATGCTTAGACGTCAAACGTCTATCATATATATTTGACTTGAAGTCTTAAAACAATATATCCTACTGGAACCACCTCATTACTTTGAAAGATCAGCATATAATCTCTAGTTCTTCTTAAGTACTAGAGAAAACGCTTCATTGCCACGTAGTGCATCAAACTCGAGTTAGATTGACGCCTACTTACTAGACCACAGCATAGCAGACATCTGGTCTCATGCACATCATGGCATACATAAGGCTCCCATTGCCAAAGCATATAGAATATTCCTTAACTATTCCAGATCTTGAGGTGCCATAGAACACTGCTCTAAAGAGAAAAAAGGGACTCCATGCTTGAAAGGTAAAAAACCTTTCTTAGAGTCCTCCATGCAGTACCTTGAAAATATTTTATCAATATAAATGGCTAGAGAAAGACCTACCATTCTACTCTTACGACCTTAAAGAAGCTTAATCCTAATAGTAGAGTTAGCTTCTTCCATGTCCTTCATGTTGAGCTTTCTTGACAATAAAATCTTTACAGCTAATGACACCCCCACATCATTCCTTATGAGTAGTATATTATTGACATGCAATACCAAGAAAGTCACTACTTTCTTTTAATGTCATTTGTGCACGCATGGTTCGTTCAACCAATTGCTCAAAACTATAAGACTTAATTGCTTCATTATGGCTAAAAGGATCAGATTCATTGCCACGGTCAACCACTAAGGCTCCCGCTATGAACCCGTCAAGTGTCCTGACTATCCTCCCACCACACCTAAGCTTTCGTGTACCTGGAACATTCTCATTCCTATCAGTAGGTGCATCTAGTGCATCCACTGTCTTAAGTTGTGTCTAGCTATTCAGAATTATCGTCATTTTACTTTTTAATGCTATTTTGTTTTTGCTTTTGTAGTTTACTTGCAAAATTCTTCTCTAAGTATTACGCATTGTTCACGTATATAAGGAGATCAACATGAATAAATCATAAACGCGTGGTCCTTAGTAAATAAAAATTTTATTTCTTGTAATAAAGGTTCACAACCATATTCAAACTGAATAATAATTATTTTTCAAACCACACAAATAAAATTCCTATCCAATGCAGGTACAAATAATTAAGAATTCTTAAGAAGCAAAAATAAAACAAACACTAAAATCTAAGCTATCGCTTCCTACTACTAAGACTGCTACTCTTGTACCGCCTTCAGCTGTCACTTACAGCTCCCATCATATAGCCTCCTAGTTGGCCTGAGCCCCTGTAACATATTACAGACTTGGTCAATTGAACCTGAGTCCACACACCAGGAATCTGGTGGACTCTCAACTACACAAGACTCAAATCTGTGAGATATCAACATACCTTCATCAGATGGCTTAGTAGTATTTGCAGGAAGAGTAGCCATGTACTTTACGCAATTTCTCTTCCAGTGGCCCATCTTTCCGCAAAAGTGACACTTTCCTTTTGCTTGCCTTTTGTTATGATTAGTCGCTACACTAGTAACCTGGCCTTTACCTTTCTTTCCAGTCAGTCCCTTGTTGAGCTTGCTCCCACTAGCCCTTGATACTTGAGTCAAGTGGACACTCTCCTTAGCTTGCATAACAACCTCTACTACCTGTAGCTCCTTCATCATCTCAAGCAATGAATAATCCTTATTATTCATTGTACAGTTGAGCCCGAACTGAGTAAAAAAGCTGGACAGAGAGCTGAGGATGATGTCCTGCTGAGACTGACTGTCAATCTTAGCACCTAGAATCTCCAACTCAGACAAGCACGCCATCATTTTCATGACGTGCTCTTGAACTGGCGACCCTTCTGACATCCTCCAATTCAAGTGCTTTATCATCAACTCTTGCCTAATTGCCCTATCTTGAACACCAAACATTTCCTTTAAATGTTTGACATCTCAGCTGTTGTTTCCATCTCAAGTATCTGATGCTTGAGTACATTGGTCACAGAGGAAAAAATGTAGCATCTGGCTAACTCATTAGCCTTATTCCAGCGTTCATAACGCTCTTTAATAGCAGCTGCAGAATTATTAGCAGGCACTGTATGTCGAGCTTCAGTGAGAACAAACTTATGACCCTCATGTATTAGTAATATGTCCAGGTTCATTTTTCTGGTGAAGTAATTCGGTCCAGTTTAGGCATTATCTTTCAGAATTGTGTGAAGTGCACCAGTTGCAGCCATTTCAAAAACTATAAATGCAAATAAATGTGTAACTATCTTATAGGAGTCATGTATAATGCAATGATATGTATTCTTTCAATTTAGCATACATAATAAGTCAAATATCTACCAAACTTTACTGTCACGAATACAATGATGACCCAAACACACCACTCCTTACTCCCCAGCAGCAGGGTGGCACGAAGCTAGTTCGGGTGAGAACTATTCTCAATTAACCTATTTTCTTGTAACTCTTACTAAACATGATTAACTCACCGCTTTTCCTTAGTCTCCCACATGACACAACAGAGCTCCTCGGAGAGGCTAATGCACCACGCTAGTCAAGTGTAAACCATTACCTAAACCTCCATACGAATACATGAAATACTCCACGGCAGCGTGGTCGCATCGCTTCTTTGCACTTCGGTTTATCCCAACAAAAGTCTAACCATGTAATCAGCAAACCGACATCCTCCATAGGGAGGTCTATCAATCTATTATACTACTAGACCGATAATGGAGGCCGTGCGGTTACAAAAATTGAAACCTCGCTCCCACTTGATTTTTTTAACTAGTGGTCTTTTAATTAACTTGCATTTACAGCCCGTATTATCTCATAACCCCTTTTAGAATCTCATTCCAAAATTAACCATAATTAATTAATTAATTAATTCAAAATATTATCATCTTATAATATCAATTATCTTATAATCTTGCTTTGGAATCTCATTCTAAATTTATTCAATAAAATTAATTAATTAATTTTACTTTTAGAAACGGTACCATAGATTATCTCATAATCTATTATTTAGAATTCCATTCTAAAAACTAAATAAATTAATATAATATTTTTTATTCAAAATAATACCGAAATTTAGATTATCTCATAATCTATTTTTAGAATCTAATTCTAAAATTAAATTAATTAATAAAATTAATTTTTTATTAAAATCAGTAACATCTTAAAATTTAGACTATCACATAAACTACTTTAGAATATCATTCTAAGAGATAAAAAAGCTTAGACTATCAAATAGTCTAGTTTAGAATCTTATTCTAAAATTTAATTAATAAAAATTAACTTTTATTTCAAAAATAAAGTTTATAATTTAGACTATCTCATAGTCTATTTCAGAATTTTATTCTAAGGCTAATTTAAAAATAAGTTTTATTTAAAAATAATACTGTTTCAGAACTTAGATTATCATATAATCTAATTTAGAATCTCAATCTAAAAAAATAATAATTAGTAATATAATTAATTAACATGTTTTATTATTGTTTTTGGTGCAAACGTCAGCACCATTTCAGCGCTGACGTCGTCAGAAAAAATATTTAATTTGAAAAATAATTTAATCTAATCTCATTCGATCAATTTTATCCGATTTTGTAAAATTAATTGAATCTAATTTCATTAGTTCTGGTTTATCAAATTTTGTAAAAATTAATTGAATCTAATCTCATTAGATTGATTTTATCCGATTTTGCAAAATTAATTGAATCTAATCTCATTAGATCTACTTTGTCCAATTTTGTAAAAATTAATTGAATCTAATCTCATTAGATTAATTTTATCCTATTTCATAAAATTAATCGAATCTAATCTCATTTGATCAACTTTATCCAATTTCATAAAAATTAATTGAATCAAATCTTATTAGATTAATCTTATCAGATTTTGCAAATCTTAACCAAACGATCAATGTCTCATAATAAAGATTATGTAATCCCAAATTTATAGGTCTTTAGATCTAGATTAACGATTAATTCTCTAAACTATTAAATGATTTAAATCGTCACTATAAACAACCTAGTTAACTATTAAATCTTTTAACCAATTTAAACAATTTAAATCGATACTTAAAATTACCTGGTTAACTATTAACTCTTTTAACCGATTTAAATAATTTAAATCGAAACTTTAAATAACTTGGTTAACTATTAACTCCTTTAATTCATCAACGATTTAAACAATTTAAATCATTACTTTATGCAATCGCATTAACAATTTATTTATAACGATTTAAACAATTTAAATTGTTACTTTAAATAATCTTTCGTTCTTAATAAAATCTCTATTTTATTAAATCGCAAATCTAATTATTTTGATCTTATTATACCTAGTCTTGTATATTATGAATGTAATTAGAGGCTGGCTCTAATACCAATTGTTGGAAAAAAATATAAATTTTTGTTGGAAAAATAAACTGTAATGCCGATTATTGGGTTCACAGTTCTCAACTATGGTCACAACAATAGGCACTTATTAGAGCACTTAGAGTAGGAGACTCTTCTCTCTACCTAAACTCCCAATCGGAGAGTCACACTTTGTGACACCTCACGTGCGAGACTTCCTGGGAATAAGTTTATCTCTAGAAACCCTTTGCCCTAATACCGGTTGTTGGGACTAACTTCAAAAATTCTCCCTACATTCATAAAGTTTACGCAGCGGCAGAACCTGGGTTGATTTTAAATTCATAATTAAAAATCTACAAATTTAAATTTATAATTTAAATCTACAGATCTAAATTCTTAATTTAGATTTACAGGCCTTTCACTCTAATACATTTTTAACAATACATAAGCTTAAACAGGCATAATAACGAGTATTGTAAATTAATAGAAAAGCGAAAACTAAAGGACCAAAGAAAGAAGAACATACCCGGAATTGCTCCAACAATAAAGAATACCAGGAAAATCGAGATCCCGCAATCTTCTATGCAATGACCTCGAACTTCCTGGAGGGTGGGCTCCGAAAAATATTAAACCGAGGAAAGAAAAATTTCAACAGAGATTTTTCTCTCCAATTAGATCTCCGAAACAATTTTCAGAAACCCAAAAATTTAATTTCAATTGAATGCCAAACCTCTTAGTAGGTACCTCTATTTATAGTAGGCTGCCGGAGCGAAAAATAGGGGGATTTTTGATGTGGAATTTGCCCAGTTAAAATCAAAACGCAGCGCATCATTTAAAAACCCGCTCAAAACGCCACGTTTCAAAACAGTAACGCGTGCTTCCTTTCCCTATCTCCACATGACACGTGTCGCGTGCCTATTGGTCCCGCCCTGAGGCGTGGATCCCTCCTTTAAGACCTCCAGCGCGTGACATGTGTCATGCGTTGGTTGGTCCATCCGCAATGATCCGGATTGCTGTCTGGGTACGATTTTTTTTTCTTTTTTTTGCTTTTACTTTGTTTCCCACATGTAAAAACTCATCTTATGAATTTTAATTTTCGAAAATTATTTTATTTTTTAATTTTTAATTTTTATTTATCTTATGAATAATGTTTAGCAAAATAAATTTACCCATCTCATGGATAAATAACTCACCTCATGAATTCTTTAATATTTTTCAGATGCCAATAAATACAGAGGTTTGCGCAAGGATCTCAAGGACAATTTAAATTTAGCTCTAAATGCGTTAAATTAATCATCTTATGAAATAATTTAATTAGCATTTAATGAGACTTAGTTCCACTAAATAAATGTCACTACACTCCAGAATTAAACCATTTATTCGATATCTCCCTAATAGACTGCATTGATGACAACAACTCCTTCACTAGATATCCATGACAAAGGATAAATATAACCACTACCATTATCCTTCTCACAACTTCTTTATTAGTTACCGACTCGTCCTTCACTAAATAATTCATTTATACTTGAACATATTCATCGTATGAATTCCAAATGACAAACAGTTGGAATACTTTGGCTAAAGTTTCCGAACTATTCAATATTTGCGAATCAACTAAGGGAATATCTGTATCTTTTAAGAGACTGTAGATTCCCTATTGAATACTTGATCCTTATCATACTTCACGCCGCTACCCAATGTACATGGGAATTCACTCATGCGTTTGGACCTTATTTATAGTACACAAAAGTAACTAATGCCCCATGCACAAGTCTAGAATGCCCTCAGGATTTAGAGTCGTTGTTCAAACAGTATAACGTGAATCACTCATCTTGGATAGTAGTCTAGAAATAAGTAACCCAAATGGTCCAAATCAATGTGTCACTCTTATTAAACACACCAACCAGTGGTCCAAACTTGTCTTTGACTACGAGCCTTTCAACAACAATCCATACCATTTGTTCCAAGTCTATCTGTGGCTTAGTCTCATAAACCACTTAGAACAAACATGTAAATTATAGTTTGAGGACTACACCCATCTCATGGATGTCTCCCGAAAGAAAATCACATGCAGTATAAATTCTCGCTTACACAAATTTAACTAGGAAACGACTGGAATTTCAATTTTATTTATTAACTAATAATATATTCAGAATAAATCTGAATTTCAGGACATTGTTCTTAACAAGCGAGCCCTTAAAAACCTGCTAAATAACTGGGCACAGAGTTACACAAGAAAGAGCAAACAGAAAGTTACAAAACAGGACCAAACAGGTATACAAACAAGAACCTGTATAGCCGGAAGGTCCTCAACTCACTATTGTGACTGACTCGGGATCGTGACAGTTGAAGTAGGATAAAAAAAAGGCTTTCAGGTCACCTTTTTATCAAGTATAGCGCTCACCGTGGACGGGTCAAAGCCATTGAGTCCTATTTAGAGCATGGGGCTCGAAGCCTGGTGGAAATTCAGTGTCCCTCGCGGCTTGATGCTCGGGCAGGAGCAGCGGCCGGGGCTAGTTCATCCTCAATGTCCGACTCCTTCCCGCGCGAGTCTGCCAGGGCAAGGGAAAGGAAGGTCCGACGATGCTCTGTGGGATCAAAGTGGCGGAGCGGTGCGCAAGCTCGGTCAGGAGCGATCGGTATCCGCACCCAAGCACGTCTTACAAGCCTCGTGATTAAATGAGGAAAGTACAGAGCACCGCATCCAATAGAGAAGCGCTGAAGCTAGTGGCGGATAACAGTAAAATTCTGTAAGTAAATGGCCCCCACGTCCACCCATACACCAAGTAGAACTTCCAAAGATGATATAGAATAGGGCCAGTGCGCTCCTGGGCATGATGGGTAGGCCATAGATTGGCCTTAATAATGGTGTCCAGGAGCCACATATGCGAAGGAAGGGAGAAGAGGAATGTGGTGGATGGACGATCTGCCGCACATTGGCTGCCACATAGCTCCGTGATAATGTCCACGGCCTTTGGTGGGTTAACAGGAGGGTGTCAAACAGATTCGTCAACATATAAGGGATAACCTATAGCCTCCGCGACGTCCGTGGCATCAAATCGGATGGTCTCTTCATAAATAGTGACGTCATCGTAGGTCCGACCCCTTTCTTGATGAAGAGCATAGAAGGAGTAAAATTCTCTCACTAAAGAAGGAAAAACAGGGTTTCCCTCCACCTCTCTACCAAGAAAGTAGGTAGGATCCCTACGTTAGCAAAAGTGAATGGCCCCAGCACCCTGCCTCTCATCTTTCTGATGCTCACCAAACATCGTCTCCCCAGATATAGGGGCAGCCCTAATTCGAGCAAGAATGTCAGTTTGTTGGGAGCTACTGCCCTCCTTAGTGCGGCTTCGCTTGGCACGCAGCATAATCTAGAAATAAGAACAAGAGCAGATGAACACAAAGATAAGGGAAAGAAAGAAACATAAAAAGAGGAAAATCAACAAGAACAACACCCCAATCTCGACCCACAGTTAAAAAAAATGACGAAAACCCTAGATCGGAAAAAAAACACATCCCAAACACATAAATCCAGCAACCACAAGTATCAAAGGGCTAAATTTAGTCACTGAAAACCTATATAAACATGGTTTATGAACAAAGGTGTAAACATGGCATAATATCAAGAAATTCAAACTTTATTCACAATTAAGACATAAATCAGGACTAATCCACTTTATTAAAGTTGGATAACAATCAAAGAACGGCCTCAACATGCTCTCTTGAAGTAGAAACAAGGTAAAGTGAAAGACAACAGAAGGGGGAAACACATACCTTGCAATAGAGGGTAAAAACAAAGAGAAACCGGTGCCGGGGTCGGCTGTGGTGGTCGGAACGGCAATGGTGGGAGGTGGTGGCCGGAGGTCGGGCGCCGGGGGGGGGGGGGGGGTCGTGGGTTAGGGTTTTGGGTGGGGGAATAAAAGTGAGGAGAGGGCCGACAGATTGGGGGCGTTTTAAAACGAAGGGGTCGTACAGAGGGCACCCTGATCGATCGGGTACTAGCCGATCAATCGGGTTGAAAGGCAGAAAGCCCCAAGCCGTAGCACTCCCGATCGATCGGGTTCAAAGTAGATCAATCGGGGAGGCTGCGGCATGCCCTATACTAAAAATCTTTTGTTTGAAGACTTTCAATAAAATAAAATAAAAAATAATAATAATAGTAATAATAAAAAAATAATAATAATAATAAAATAAAATAAAAAAATTAACTACGATGCATGAATTAAATTGGGTTGCCTCCCAAAAACGCTAAGTTTAACGTCTTCAGCCGGACGCGGCATTTTCTTCAATGCTGGGCTGATCTTGGCGTAGGGTCCCTATGATGAATTTCTTCAAACTCGTGTGGTCAATCCCCAAACCCAATAGCGTGTTTAAGATGATGGCCATTGACTGTGAGTAGGCGACCATCATTGATGTCTTGAATTTTAATTGCCCCAGAAGGGTATGCGTGGACCACTTCATAAGGCCCATCCCATCGCGAACGTAGTTTCCCGGGAAAGAACTGAAGCTTGGAGTTGTAAAGCCAAACTTTTTGACCAACTTCAAAACTTTTACGCAAAATTCTTTTGTCATGAAAAGCTTTGGTTCTTTCTTTGTGTAGTTTGGCATTTTCATATGCCTCGTATCGCATCTCATCCAACTCACTGAGTTGAAGTAATTGGTGCGACTCGATACTGTGCATGTCATGATTAGATTGCTTAATGGCCCAATATGCATGGTGCTCAAGCTCTACTGGAAAATGGCATGCCTTTCTGAAAACTAAGCGATAGGGAGGCATGCCTATTGGAGTCTTGAAGGCTGTACGATAAGCCCAAAGAGCGTCGTTCAACCTTAAAGACCAATCTTTGCGGTCCGGTCTAACGATCTTCTCAAGGATAGACTTTATTTACCGGTTCGAGACTTCAACTTGGCCACTAGTTTGAGGGTGATATGGGGTAGCTAATTTTTGAGCGATGGAGTACTTTCTAAGAAGTGACTTGACCGAACGATGAGTGAAGTGTGCCCCCCCATCACTTATTATCGCTCTAGGAACACCAAAACGTGAGAAAATATTATCTTTAACAAACTCAATAGCCACCTTCTGGTTGGTTTTCCTAGTTGCAATGGCCTCGACCCATTTCGAAACATAATCAACAGCTACTAGAATATAAACACAGTCATGGGAATTAGGGAACGGCCCCACGAAATCAATACCCCAAACGTCAAAAATTTGACAAACAAAAATGGGGTGCTAAGGAATCTCATCACGTTTTGTGAGGGCACCTGTGCGTTGACAGTGATTGCACGCCCTACAAAAATCACGAGCGTCCCGAAAAAGAGTCGGCCAAAAGAAGCCACTTTAAAGGACTTTCGCCGTTGTACATCGTTCCCCAAAGTGTCCTCCATAGGCTAAACTATGACAGAATCGCAATGCACTCTCATGCTCATTTTCCGGGACACAACGACGTACTACCTGATCAGAACATCCCTTAAACAAATCTGGATTATCCCAAAAAAATTGCCTTGCTTGAGAAAGGAAGCGGTTCCGCTCTTGTTTCGGCCAATGGGTAGGCCGCTTCCCCGTTGCCGAGTAGTTGACGATGTGGGCATACCTTGGGGGTCGACTTCCTGCAATAGAAAATAACTGTTCGTCAGGAAAATGGTCGTCAATGGGACCAGTAGTGGCGTCAGATGGGAAAACAATCCATGAAAGGTGATCGGCCACGACGTTATCCAAGCCTTTCCCATCTCAGATTTCTAAGTTAAATTCCTAAAGTAATAAAACCCAGCGAATTAACCTAGGTTTCATTTCCTTCTTAATAAGAAGAAAACGAATGGCGGCATGGTCAGAAAAGACTACTACTCTCGAGCCCAACACATAAGATCGAAACTTGTCAAGTGCGAAAACGATAGCTAGTAATTCCTTTTCAGTGGTGGTATAAATCGTTTGGGCTTTATCCAACGATTTTTTGGAATAGTAAACAATGACAGGTTTACAATCCTTCCGTTGACCCAGCACGGCTCCTACAGCATAATTAGAGGCGTCACACATAATCTCAAAAGGTAACGAGCAGTCGGGAGGTTGAATAATGGGGGCTGTAGAAAATAAAGTTTTCAACTCAATAAAGGCTGCTAAACAGTCATTATCAAATACAAAAGGTACGTCATTAGCAAGCAAATTTGACAATGGTTTAGCAATTTTACTGAAGTTGGCGATGAAATGCCAGTAGAATCCAGCGTGGCCAAGGAAAGATCGAACTTCCTTCACAGAGGTCGGTGGAGGGAGGTTGGCAATTAAGTCCACCTTGGCCTTGTCTACAGTAACACCCTCTTTAGATACTACATGTCCTAAGTCTATGCCTTGCTGAACCGTAAAATGGCTCTTCTCCCAACTGAGTACCAAATTGTTCTCCTCGCAGCACTGCAAAACAAGATCTAAGTGAGATAAGAATTCATCAAAAGACGATCTGAACATAGAAAAATCATCCATAAACACTTCCAGGTAGTTGTCCAACATGTCCGAAAAAATGGACATCATACACCGCTGAAATGTAGCAGGTGCGTTGCACAGACTGAAGGGCATCCTTCGGTATGCAATTGTACCAAAGGGGCGAGTAAACGTCGTTTTCTCTTGGTCCTCAGGGTGAACCGGGACTTGGTTATACCCTAGGTAGCCATCCAAGAAACAATAGTACGCTTGACCTGCTACTTTATCTAGGATGTGGTCCAAAAAGGGTAAGGGGAAATGGTCCTTACGCATTACAGAGTTCAACCAAAAATAATCGATGAACACTCTCCACCATGTAGTAGCTCGCGTAGGGACCAATTCACATTGGGCATTCGGAACGAGCGTGATTCCTGACTTCTTAGGAACCACCTGAACCGGACTGACCCTGGGGCTATAAGAGATGGGGTATATAATACCCGCATCTAGCAACTTCATGACCTCTTTCTTAACTACCTCCCTCATATTGGGGTTAAGCCTCCTTTGCATTTGCCTAGAAGGCTTAACGTTGTCCTCTAAATGTATTCTATGCATCCACACAGAGGGGTTAATTCCTTTCAGATCAGTAACCGACCACCCTATGGCTCGTTTGTGGTTTTGTAGGACAACTAACAACCTAGATTCTTGAGTCTCTGTTAGGTCAGAATGATAATCACAGGAAGGGTGCCATTTTGTCCAAAAAATGCATATTTCAGGGTGGTTGGGAGAGGTTTCACCGGTGGACACTCAACAGATGGTTTAGCGGGTTCACTAAGTAGGCCAGTTAGGGGTTCAAGCATCAAACCCCTAGCCTCAATTCTCATTAGCTCCTGCATGTCAAGCAAATTATCAGCATCAGTGCTCACATCAAAATCAGTAAAAGTGAGCGAATCTGACAGTTCGTCTTCTTTGATTAAGTCAGAATACACTGACTCAACCAAAGGATCAATAGCATCAACCATGAAGCAATCAAGGTCATCCTCATTAACAGGGAACTTAGCAGCATTTGACACGTTCAGTTTAATCTTAAGATTCCCAAATGACACTTCTAACACCCCAGTTTGACAATGAATGATAACATCAGCCGTTGCTAAGAATGGACGTCATAAAATGACTGGGGTGTGGTTCCTCTGATGAGGGGTAGGATCCATGTCTAACACGATAAAATCGTCGGGGAAGATGAACTTATCAACTTTGACAAGCACATCTTCCAACATACCTCTGCGCAAACTCTCTGATCTGTCCACCAACTATAGGGTAACACTAGTTGGTTTGAGATATCCCATCCCTAATTCCTAAAAAATTGAGTATGGGATGAGGTTCACACTTGCCCCTAAGTCCAAAAGAGCCCGACTCGTATAGCTCTCTCCTATGATGCACGGGATTGTAAAAGCTCCTGGAGCTCTACATTGAGGTGGGATGCGTGACATTAAGATGCTGCTCACCTTTTCAGTGAGTCGGACCTTCCTAGGGACATGAGATTGCGCTCTCTTCTTTCTAGCGCATAGGTCCTTAAGAAATTTAGCATCCATGGGGACGTATTTAATGGCGTCAATAAGTGGCAGGTTAATCTTAACGTCTTTAAACAAGTTATGTAACTCATCTCTCTTCGGGTCGTCCTTCCATCCTTATCCGCAATGGGGTTTGGATTCCCATCTTCCCACTCAACTTCTATCTCTACTTTTCTCAAATCATCCTCACCTGTGGCTGAGACAACCTTAGCCTGCTCATGAGTGACCTGGCTAAGGTTAGGATTAGTTAGTCCCCTGGGATTAGCGAGAGGTTGGGAGGGTAACCTCCCTTCTTCTCTCCTCTTCATGGCCTGAGCTAACTGTCGTAGTTGGTTTTCTAACTTAGAAATTAACTGTGAATGAGAGTGGACCGACTGTTGGTTTTCCTCCATAAAGCGGAGCATACATTCCTCAAATTGAGAAGTGTGGCTTGGAGGTTGGGGTGGTGGATTAGCATTAGGAGCTGGAGGGTGAGAAGAAGAGCCATACCTTTGCCCTCCATGGAAACCAAGAGGGTGTGCCTTACCTGCAAATCCTGGTGCTAGTTGTCTCATGGTTGGATTCTAATTTGTGCTCTGCTTCCATGAGAAATTGGGATGGTTGCGCCACTCTGGATTATGGGTCTGCGAGTACGGATTGTTGTTCCTCGAGTACTCCTGCGCTGCATAAGCCTTGTCCTGCACATACTCGGGAAACTGTGACGCATATAAACACTAAAAAATAGAATGATCCTCTACTAAACAAATACTGCACGGAGTAGTACCCTCAGATGATGATTCAGCTGCATTAACTGGATGCACATTAGTGGGATTTGCATTTAAACTCATCGTCTTATCCATCTTTCTACTAAGTGCATCTAGTCTTAAATTAACATCATCTTGGGGTGCAACCTCGTAGACACCATGCGTTTCTCCCCTAACCACCCTCGCAGAAGAGGCTTGGTTGAGGGAATGTTCATTGAGGCACTCGAAAAGCATCCAGGTCTCGTCCTCGCCTAGCTGGTTAAATGTTCCCCCGCATGAAACATTTACCACTTGCTTGTTTGACGCACTGAGACCATCATAGAAGTTTTTGGACAAAAGCCCACTTGGGTGACCCATGGTGGGGACAGCTTCAAAGAAGTTCCATGAACCCATCCCGACACTCGTGAAACTGTTCCTGGTATTTTTGTTCAAAACTGGTTATAGCGCGCCTAATAGCCATCGTTTTGGCTTTAGGGAAAAACTTGACTAGGAAACGCTGTTGAAGGTCATTCCAAGTGGTGATTGCACCCCTGGGTAGGGACTGAAACCACCTCTTAGCTACATCTTTTAACGAGAACAGAAAAAGACGTAGTCTAATCACATCATTCGAGACACCTTGATAATGACAAGTTTCACATATTTCGAGGAATGCGTCAAGGTGCTTGTATGAGCTCTCAATTTGCTTCCCATAGAATGTGGGAAGCATGTTGATAATCCCAGGTTTAAGTTCGAAGTTGGCGTTACCCGCAGTAGGTAACGTAACGCCAGCGGGCGAAACATACATTTGGGGAATGAAACAATCCCCAATCATACGTGGTTCGTTATTAGCCATGGTTCATTGT
This sequence comes from Simmondsia chinensis, assembly GCA_018398585.1. NCBI lineage: Eukaryota > Viridiplantae > Streptophyta > Magnoliopsida > Caryophyllales > Simmondsiaceae > Simmondsia > Simmondsia chinensis. Next base: position 19,684,311 of record JAGTTD010000001.1, on the reverse strand, counting down.
GTACTCTCTCTCGCTTCTAATCGCCTCACGGTAGACAAAGACCGCTCAATTTTGGGGATGTAAGGTAACAATTCAAGAACGAGTGAACATCTACCGTGCATGCAATATCGAAGCTGGGATGGATCCACGCTGACCTCGACTAATGACTCAAGCAAAAGAAAAAAAACTATGAAAAATAACTCAAAGCAATAAACAAAGAGCAAACAAAACAAAGTTCGTTAATCTTAAATTCCAACTTAGCAAACCGATTACCCGGCAACGGCGCCAAAAACTTGATGTGTTTTAAAAGTGTGTTTTAAAATCTTCTGCTCGAAAATGTACGAGATCATCGTAGCTTTATCGGGTATACGGGTCGTATCCACAGGGAATCATGTTAAGTTGGATTTAATGATTAACGAGCGGTTTGAATTTTTGGGTTTTTTCTGTTGTTTGAATAAATTGTTAGATAGATTAGTAAAACAGAATATAAAGTGAATGTGACAATTCAATTGAGGTTAGTTTAGGGAGTGACTTTAGGGTAGCATGACACGTATCCCGTCAATATATTTTACTTAGGACGATGATTTGAAGGACTTAGGCTACAAGCTCTGTGCCTGGGTTAATATATAAATTAGGGCTTAGGGTAATGAATTAGTCTAAAGGCATAACCTATCTTTGCACCCTAGATGTAGCATAGGTTATCTCATTAGTACTACTTAATTCCTTTGTTACTCCTAACCAAATATTAATTGTATAAAGATTGTGTTTAGGGTTGGGTACAACCTCAACCCTAACCACGCGTGAATTCCTAATATGTTATGGTCTAGGCTACATGCACAAGACTAATCGCTGCAAAGTTAGAGACCTAGTCATGGCTACAAGCACACGTACAAAACATCCAACAATCATGAAGAACTCCCCACAGGGGTGCGAATATAACATAACTAAACCAATAGTAAAACGTATAATATAAATATGGGATACGGGTGGCTCCCCGCCCTTCATCCTTAAACTAAGAAAGTTTGCTCCTCCATGGGAGTTTTGTACATCTTTAAACTTAAAGAAAAGAAGATACTATGCCTAAAATAAACAAAAGAATAAACTCCCTCAGTCTTCGTGTCGATGCTAGTCCAAGCCTGAATTCTCCTAGTATTCCAACCACTTGCGCTTTAGCTTTTGAGAACCTGTAGATCTTGTAGCGGCTTCAGTTTTGAGAGAAAGGGGAGGACGTGCGGCCAAGAAAAAGCGTGCAAAAGGCTGACCTCCCCTTTTCTATTTATAGGCACAGGGGTAGTTAGGGTTCCGTACGGAACCCTCCCGATCGATTGGGAATAAGGCCTGATCGATCGGCAATCCGATCGATCAGCTAAAATCACCGACCGATCGTTGAGCTCACGCAAAGCTCCCAATCCATCAGTGGTTTTGGCCGATCGATCGGCAGGCTCTCGGTTTGTTTCTCTAACAACGAGCTGCTGATCGATCAGTTCTCCGAGCCCCCTTTTCTCGATTAAGCACCGAAGTGCTATGGGATGTACTCGGTTCACCGAATTATGATCCGATGGGTCTTTCTTTTGTACAAGTGGTTGGGTTTCTCCCATTTGTCTTCAAATATGCTTGAGTAATGCTTTGTTTTGCCGGAATTCTTCTTTCGTCCTCTTTGATGTGTTCCACATGAAAATGTACCTAAATAACAACCAAACACACATGTAGAGACTGAATATATGACAAAAATGGGAAATAAAATTGATAAAAATCGAACGCACCAGACGCCCACCTGCTCCACCTGCTTCTTTTGATCCCGGCAACGTCCCGCCTTACGTGATGGATATTATGCACCGCCTGAATCACATTCAGTCTTTGGTCTGCGAACTCTATCGGCTGCAGACGGGTGGTTCTCCTCCGTCTTTTCTCCTCCTTGAGTTATTTGTGTTACTCCAGTACTAAACATTTGTTCTGTATATCTTTCTTTTCCTTTTATTAACAAATTGTTTTAATCCGTAGTTTTCTGTATTCTTTTTTTACGTAGCTTGCTTTTTTCTATCTTCAACTTTTGGGATTCGCTCAACATGTGTGGCTGCCTATTCATGATCTCAAGTCATCTCTTTCCTTTCCTTGCCTCTATTTTAATTATAGTGCATTGAGGACAATGCAAGGTTTGGGTTTGGGGATGGCAAATGAGAGTCAACTTTGTTTGTCCTTTAAGCCCAGTTTGACATAAATTAGCTATATTTTTGAAGGCATAAATGAGTATAAGGTTGTTTGTGACCCTTATTGTAGCCCAGTTTGGTGATGCACTTTGATTATTAGAATGATTATGAGATGAGATTATTGCTAGATCAGACTTTTGAATCCATATTTTTGCCTTTTAACTAGTAATTGAGGTTATTACTTTTCACCCTTAATCTTGTGACATATCTTGCTGTTTGGGTCGAAATAATGGTAATAATTTAAGGAATAGGAATCCACTATTCTACTTCTAATAATGTTGAAATCAATTATACATTTCTTTATCTTAAGTAACCCCTTAAAAAGAAAAAAAAAGGTGACTGGTTGGTTCTTGTAGCCCCTATGTCTCGAGCAAGTAAGCCCGTAGGGGTATCTTAAAATCTGGTACCTTGAGCCAATTAGGTCAGGAGCTGCTGGTTGAAAGGTCGCTACATGGGCCACAGGAAAAGATTAAGAAGACTCAACTTTGTAGTTACTAAAATAAGCACTAATGCCTAGAAAAAGGGTGTGTGCTAAGAGATTAGGTTGTGGATCCTTAAGACTCGAGCCATTAGGTCCGTAGGGGTCTCTTAAAACCTAGTACCTTGAGCCAACTGGATCGGAAGCTGCCGGCCAAAAACTCGCTACATGGGTCTGAGGGAGACACACCTAACCGAGTGAAAAAGGAAAAGAAAAAAAAAATAAAAAAGGAAGAAGGGAGAAAAAGAGAGAAAAGAGAAGAGTTTTGATTTCACTATTGATTAGCAGTGAAGGGTTAGGATAACTTGTTCCTTTACTTATTACCTTTATGTCTTCTTTAAGTCGGAGGGTCTTGAAGTAAGACGAAGGGGAGAGAAGTTTTAAGATCACTCACTAGAAAAAAGACCTTAATGACGGAGACTTAAGTCAGAACTAGTGCAATAATAACGTCACATAAGGATTCGCTACTTTCAAGTATACTCTCAAGTATTGTCGAACAATAATTTTCACAAGTGACCTTTGCGGTTAAATGCCTGACTCGACTTTTTCGCCAGTAGCTAGTTTAAATAGAATCTTGCTTGAGGACAAGCAATGTGTGGGTTTGGGGATGTTGATACGCTTGATTTTTATGTATTTTATTTCCCATTTCTGTCATATATTTGGCCTCCACATGTGTGTTTGGATTTAGGTACATTTTCATGTGGAACATATCAAAGCGGACGAAAGAAGAATTCTGGCAAAATTAAGCATTATTGAAGCATATTTGAAGGCTAATTGGAGAAACCCATCCACTTGTGCAATAGAAAGACCCAACGGATCATAATTCGGTGAACCGAGTACATCCCATAGCACTTCGGTGCTTAATCGAGAAAAGGGGGCTCGAAGAATTGATCGATCAATAGCTCGCGGTTAGAGAAACTAACCGAGAGCCTGCCGATCGATCGGGAGGCTTCTGTACGGAACCCTAACTGCTACTATGCCTATAAATAGAGAAGGGGAGGTCAGTCTTTTGGATGCTTTATCTTTGGCCTCACGTCCTCGCCTTTCTCTAAAAATCGAAGTCGGTACGAGATCTAAATGTTCTCAAAAGCTGAAGCGCAAGTGGTTGGAATACTGGGAGAATTCCGGCTTGGATTAGCATCGACACGAAGAATGAGGGAGTTTATTCTTTTATTTATTTTACGCATAGTATCTACTTTTCTTTAATTTTAAGTATGTGTAAAATTCCCATGGAGGAGTAAACTTTCTTAGTTTAGGGATGAAGGGCGGGTAGCCACCTGTATCCTAGATTTAGATTATACTTTTGACGATTGGTTTAGTTATGTTATATTTGCACCCCTGTGGGGAGTTCTTCATGATATGTTTTTGTATGTGTGCTTGTAGCCATGACTAGGTCTCCAACTTTGCAGCGATTTGTCTTGTACTTGTAGCCTATACCACAACATAACAAGAATTCACGCGTGGTTAGGGTTGAGGTTGTGTACCCAACCCTGAACCCAATCTTTTATGTAAGTTAATACTGAATTAGGAGTAACAAAGGAATTAAGTAGTGCTAATGAGATAACCTATGCTACATCTAGGGTGCTAAGATAGGTCATGCCTTTAGACTAGTTCATTACCCTAAGCCCTAATTTATATATTAACCTAGGGTTAGAGCTTGTAGCCTAAGTCCTTCAAATCATCGTCCTAAGTAAAATATAATGATGGGATACGTGTTAAGCTATCCTAAATTCACTCCCTAAACTAACCTTAATTGAATTGTTACATTCACTTTATATTCAGTTTTACTAATCTAGCTAACAATTTATTCAAACAACAAAAAAACCCAAAAATTGAAACCGCTTGTTAATCAGCAAGTCTAACTTAATATGATTCCCTGTGGATATGACCCATATACCCAACAAAGCTACGACGATCTCGTATGCTTGTGAGTAGACAGTTTAAAAACACACTTTTAAAACACATCAAAGGATAACCGAGACTAGAGAATGAGAGAATCATGTAATTTTTCAAGCCTTTTTTCAAGTAATTTTAAAGACAATTTTCACATACCTATTTTTTTCCATCAAATATGATTTAGTGGGACTTTATATAGATTTATAGGTGTCCCTTAGGAAGTGACACAACCCTTCAAAATAACCTAAAAATATTTCCAAATCGCTGTAAAAAACCATACAAAAACTGCCTTGCGTGTTGAAGCAGTGTGTTGAATCTGCGTGTCAAGCACTGTCACGATCCTTGAATTTGTGATAGGATTAGGAACGTGAATAACTGAAGAATTGAATTGAGGAACATAGAATTTGGAGAGTTGAGATGAGATATAGAAATTGAGATAGATTTTTAGATGAGAAAGAGCTAGAATTCAGATTTGGATGTGGAAGAATTAGAAGTTTAGGTGAGGATTGAATGAGGAAATATTAGATGAGGAAATTTAAGAGCTGTACTCTTGAATCTCTTGTATTTCATTCATTGAATTTTTGATAATCTTTTCAAGTAATTTTCTCTTCTATTTATAGAGCTCTAACAATTCAATCTAGAAGCTTCCTAAGCTATTACAAATCTGAATTATTCAAGTAAAAATGGCGGGAAATAACAACAATTCAAATAATGGAGGGAAGAGGGGATTATTCAAATAATTGGCGGGAAAAGCGGTTGGAGGAGCGTCCAACTTGGCTATTTCCAGATTATTCTAGATTCTGCTAAGCTGAGGCACGCCTTGGAGCTTGCTGGAGCACTTGGCCAAACGGTTGAAGCTGAAGGCTAGCCCCTTGACACTATCGGGTGCCTGGGTTGGGCTGTTGGCCGCTGCGGACCGGCCCATTGATAATGCCTGGCTGACCCTTGATGTTGCCAGGTTGCGAACTAGCCCGACCCAGACCATGAACCCCTGCGACCTTGACACGGTCCTGCTGCGAACTGGGCGGAACCCGGCTGCGAACCAAAACCCGGTCGCGAACCAAAACCCGGTCCTGACTTGGTTGCTTGGCCTTCCTTGAAAACCTCTAAGACGACTTAACTTTTATTGTTTGTTGTCCTAGCTGATGCGTTGGACCATGTCATGGCTAGGATCATGACATTGCCGCCCTCTCGAATTAATCCTTGTCCTCAAGGATTGAAGTCCGAAAATTGCTTTCGAACCTCGGACAAGTCTTCCCGTGTCTCCCCCTTAGTCCAATTGGCCCATTGCTCTGAGACTTGACGCACTCTCCTTCCATTGCGTTTGATCCAACGGCGTTCTAAAATGGTCATGGGCTCAATGTTAACTACTTCTTCTTTTGTCTTTTTAAATCGGTCTATAAGTTGTTCTACTTTGTTTTTGATGGCTTTGGCTATGGTTAATGTATTCACAGTAGCTTTCTTCTTTATTCCTCGAAGTTGGATTTTCTTTCCTTCTTGGTAGCATGCGAACTCAAGTGCCTTGAAGTCAAATGTTATTGGCTCATGTTGTTGGAGCCAATCTACTCCAAGGATCATCTTCCCCATAGCTTCAGAGCCCTAAAGTCATCTTCAAATGTTTGGCCTTGTACCTTCCACCCAACCCTTGGACAACTTATGTAACTCATTAGAACCTCACCGTTTGCCACTGTTACTGTCATTACGGCTATCGGTAGGGTTGGTAATTTCAGTTTCTTAGCCAAGTTCTCGTCAATGAAGCTATGAGTGCTTCCGCTATCCACCAAGATCGTCATAGGTCTTCTTTGATGCTTCCCTTCAATTTAAAAGTGTTATGTGTGACATTACCCTCCAAGGCACATAGTGAAACTTCTGTCTCCTCACTTACCAACAAAAAAAAAAAAAAAAAGAAAGAAACTTCTGTCTCCTCGCCTTGAAATTCTTCCTCGTCCTCATGGTCCAACTCTTGCCCTTTAATTTCTACTATGCCATTCATGCTATTCAGTTGCCTCTCTTTACACCGATGTCCCGAAAAATAGCGTTCCTGACATTTATAATATTTCCCATAGTCACGCCCTGGTTGTGAGGACTCGGTTGACACGGTTTGCCCCACCTTGGACACGGCTGGCTTGACCCCTGAGCTGACGGACTACTACGGCTGCTGGATCGGGCTGGTCACTGCGGTCCTTGACACGGTATCCTCCCCGCTCGTCTAAACAGGTCGGTGTGAGGGCTGCATGAGGATCTTCAGTTCTTCCATTGCAATTTCCTACAATCTTGCTTGTTCAAATGCGGCACTCAAATCAGGTGCCTTACCGGCCTTAACAGTAGCTCTCATTGCCGGCTTTAAACTGCTAATAAAGCTCGACATGAAGTAATCTTCACTCAATGTGGAATGGTAGATCAACATCCAACTTTTCAATTCCTCAAAGCGGATAACATAGTCCTCCACGGATCCGGTTTGAGTCATTTTAGTAAATTCTTCCACTACGTCCTATAGAGTACGGTCACCAAACCTTTTGCATAGCTCATTGACGAAGAATTGCCATGTCATGAGAGGATGTCTTAATTCCATAGCGTGGAACCAAGAATCTCCCAAGTCGTGGAGATGACTTGAAGCATATTCCACCCATTCGTCCACTGGAACGTGGTACCAATGGAAGTACTTGACACACTTTCTGATCCACACCCTCGGGTTAGTGCCGTCAAATATTGGTAGGTCCAGTTTCGGTGCATGATGCGCAGTTCCGGACCGATTGCTTCCATTGTTGCGGCTGTGGTCTCCCTTCTCATTGTTGCGCGAGTGGCTTCGGTCATCTCTTGGTTCTTGTTGAGGTGGTGGAATCAATCCTTGACCTCCAAGTCTCACATAGTTGCCGGAACCTCTAGTTTCGAGATGCGGACCAGCTTGTGGTGCTACTTCGGGTTCTACCTCCGGCCTTTTCTCTATACTTCAAATTGTTGTTGTAATTCTTTTATGGCTTCTGCCACAATGTTTATTGAAGCTTTCACCTCTGTCACTCCCAACTCTAACCTTTGATAAGAGGATCTAAGGTTTTCGTTGATACGATGCTGCTTCTCCCTATCCTTTGCTCGGTCTTGTTGCCATGTGCGTGACATAACATCAAGGTGTTTTTCAATGACAGCAATTCTCTCTTGAGTTGTATTGGTCTCTTCAGATGAAGACATTGTCAAGGCAGCATGGTAGCTTCTAGTGATGGCCAGATTGATGGTGAAGCTCGAATGTGATCAATAGATCAGTAAGGATGAACAATGCAGCGGAAATTTTTTTTATTTATTTATTTTTTTTGATAACGAGCTAAAATTTTTTTTTTGATACGAGCATTTGATCGAAGATGGCTCTAATACCACTTGTCACGATCCTTGAATTTGTGATAGGATTAGGAACGTGAATAACTGAAGAATTGAATTGAGGAACATAGAATTTGGAGAGTTGAGATGAGATATAGAAATTGAGATAGATTTTTAGATGAGAAAGAGTTAGAATTCAGATTTGGATGAGGAAAAATTAGAAGTTTAGGTGAGGAAAGAATGAGGAAATATTAGATGAGGAAATTTAAGAGTTGTACTCTTGAATCACTTGTATTTCATTCATTGAATTTTTGATAATCTTTACAAGTATTTTTCCCTTCTATTTATAGTGCTCTAACAATTTAATCTAGAAGCTTCCTAAGCTATTACAAATCTGAATTATTCAAGTAAAAATGGCGGGAAATAACAACAATTCAAATAATGGAGGGAAGAGGGGATTATTCAAATAATTGGCAGGAAACGCGGTTGGAGGAGCGTCCAACTTGGCTATTTCCAGATTATTCTAGATTCTTCTAAGCTGAGGCGCGCCTTGGAGCTTGCTGGAGCACTTGACCAAACGGTTGAAGCTGAAGGCCAGCCCCTTGACACTATCGGGTGCTTGGGCTGGGCTGTCGGCCACTGCGGACCGGCCCATTGATAATGCCTGGCTGACCCTTGACGCTGCCAGGTCGCGAACTGGCCTGACCCAGACCATGAACCTCTGCGACCTTGACACGGTCCTACTGCAAACTGGGCGGAACCCGGCTGCTAACCAAAACCCGGTCCTGACTTGGATGCTTGGCCTTCCTTGACAACCTCTAAGATGACTTATCTTTTATTGTTTGTTAGCCTAGCTGATGCGTTGGACCATGTCTTGGCTAGGATCATGACAAGCACACAAACCCAATTTATGGGTTCTGTAAGATTGTGTGTTCCCGAGAGTGTTTTTGTAAAAATGTGTGTTGGCACATGTCATGTTTAAGCCAAAACATATCAAATACATATCCAAAACACTTTATTTTAAAAATACACCAACAATCCCCCACCATTTCAAAATGCATACATTCTCATAAAAATTTATATAATTTCGAAATAAAAGGAAGTCATTATGCATAAATAAAGGTATCTTCTGATTGAACCCTCACTAAGTGAAAACACACCACAATTAATTGAAATAATAGAGTAAACTAAGCTTTGAACCATAAGATTCCATTTGACTAACTGAACACATCTCCACACACAAGACTTACTCCCTACACACACCTCATCTACGACGGACACATTATAAGGCTTGTGTCTCATACCCTTCATGAGTGTAATGGAGTCAAACCCATGTCATTAAAACACTCCTTGAAGCGGCTAAACTTCACACTCATATAGGCGGACCTCATTGATCATGTCTCTACAATACAATATTCAATAATTTTCTCGGGTCCATTAAGAGCATATACTCAACCTCCCTTTCCCTTTGTCACAGGTTATCAAACACTACATCTAGGAAAGAATTTCACTATTAGTGCTTGCAATCACATGGATGATGGAACTGTTTCATTGAACTTAAGACCTAGCATTTTACCAAGTGTTGGGCTGAAGTTCCATCATGGGTGATTAAAATTGATGGGTTTTATCCATGCCTTTACTCGTATTTATTACCAAATCTCTAGCAAGTCTTTTTGTAAAGGGATATGCTAGATCCTGACTTGCATTTACGAAGTCCACTGTAATCACTCAATCTTTTCATAAGTTGTTTCACATAATTATGTTTCACACTAATGTGTTTGGAGTTCCCGTTATACACCTCACTCTATGCATTTGAAAATGTAGCCTAACTATCACAATTGACTGAAATAGGTGATATTGGCTTAAGCCACAGAGGAATCTTAAATAAAAGATCCTTTAATCATTCTGCTTCTTTACTAGTATAAATCAAAGCAATAAACTCTACAATCATGGTGGAATTAATAATACGTGTATGTTTCTTGAGACCCTAAGAGACAGCATCCCCACCATGTAGAAAGACCCACTCGCTAGTAGAAGCGTAATCTTTCTTATTGGAGATCCAACGGGCATCTGAGTCTCCTTCTAAGATAGAACAATACCCACTAAAAGTAATGCCATAAATCCATGTTCATTCCAGTACCCTATGTACAACATGCCAATATTCTTACTTTGATTGCTAGTATATCTTCTTCACTTTCAAACAACAAAGGCTATATCCAGGTCTTTTGTTAGTCATAGCATATATTAGACAACCTATGACTTTTGCATACTCCAATTGTGTCATTAGAGTATCAAATATCCATACCAAATACTATCATGTCATCAACACATAAATAGATAATGACTCTTTTATTATTATTATCAAACTTGCTATGTATGGATTCATGAGAGTTCATAGCCTCATTATAGAATCATGCTCTATGACACAACAATTTGATGTTTAGCCATCCATATTGTCACTAGTTCATTCCACTAGAAATGTATATAAGTCCCGTCAGAAGGACTTCTCTTTTCTCGCTCGTTTACTCTTTCTAAGTTTTAGATCATTATTAAGGATTTCTCCCCTCACATCACGATTTTCATCACAGGACAAAGGAATTTCCACAAAAATGTTATCTTTCGAACTAGGAATTGAACTAAAATGGATTTCATCTTAATATATTTTACTTCACATTATCATAATGCAACATCATTTCACCATCGTTAATGCAAGATTCAAATTGACTTTGATATCCTCATCCATGTACATAGTCATGAACTTCAATTTACCCATAATTGAAAATATAAATCATCATGCCATTTATAAGCATCAAAACTTATGGGCAACTAAAAATGAATCATCATAATCAATATTTATATACTCTTAAGATTTGCCACTTTGGTGACTAACGACATCATAACAAATGAATATAAAATCACGTAGTAGAATTATTTTTCATGCAATAATCATACTTAATGTTGCACTTTATTTTAATCGGTTACATGAAAAGAAACACGATTATTGCATCAACTATTATGGATTACTTAACCGCTCATATGCATATGCCCTTAAAAATGCATGCAGTCATTCAACCGAATTAATTAAGAAAGGTGATTAAAATTTTCATATGCATGCATGCTTCCATTGGAGTAATGCAGGTAGTCATTCAAAACTTCATTTATGTTTTGTTAGAGTATATAAATACTTAAATTAATTTCCTTTACTTTAGGGTAAGGAAGTAAGTTTTCTTATAACATATGCTTGAAGCTTGCTGCTGACAAGCTTCTCAAGTTGGGGGTCTTCGGAAACAGCATTCCTTCAGGATAGCTTCTGGAAGGGGAAAGGCTGTGTACATCTACCCCCCATGCCCTGCTTATGTAGGAGCCCTCTGAGGCGCTGGGACTATTGTTGTTTTTGTTGTTGTTTGTGTAATTGCACCAAATATCATACCACATAGGCCTAAATCAAAAAGGGCGCTTCATGGCCGTACTATAATGAATCCCCTCATCATAATACGAAGCCCAAATTATTCCCATTCATAATTCCTCAATTTCCATAAAAGTTCCTATAATATATAATATATTGAATCCCAAATAACATCATTACTAACGATTAAAGCTAATAGTATGAAAAGTCGAGATTACATTCTATCCAAATAGTGCATAAAATCCCACTATATAATTTATTTAATGTCTAAACCTCGAAACCAAAATAGTGCTCGGAACAATATGTTGCTCCGCCGTCCTCGTTCCTGTAGGATTACCACAAGCTACTAGTCTAAAAATTTAAGGAAAAAAGGAGTGAGCGAACAACAAGCTCAGCAAGTACGCCATATACCCTTTCTGGACCATACATATTATTTAAAACAAAAAAAAATTGCAATGAAAACGAATAAAATCAATAAATCCTCAATGATCATTTTTTTCAGAGAAACAAAATGTCACCTTATATTATAATACATTCCATAATTTTATTAGTTTGGTTCACAGATCAATCGGAGATTTTGGATGGTATTACCCCACAACAGGGCCATATATCAACTTTTGCATAAATCACCTTAAATTCATTGGCGACACACGCTCTTTTACAATGCATTCAATTCGTCAGCGACACACGCTCTTTTAGAGTGCATTCAATCCGTCGGCGACACACGCTATTCTAGAATACATTCAATCCGTCAGCGACATACGCTCTATTAGAATGCATTCAATTCATCGGCGACATACGCTCTTTTAGAATGCATTCAATTCGTCGGCTACACACGCCCTTTTAGAATGCATTCAATTCATCAGCAACACACGCTCTTTTAGAATGCATTCAATTCATCGACCACACAAGTCCTTTTAGAATTCATTAAATTTATTAAATTCGATATAATGTCAACAAGTTCACGATTATGTCATCCACATTATCACAAGTATAAATTCATTCAACAATTCACATACTCTATCATCGAATCAATGTATAAATCATTATAATTTTGAATTATAAGAGTCGTATACACACAATCAATCAAACACATAACTATTAACATATTCCATCATCGTATCAACGTATTAATCAATTAATTTCAAATCGTAAAAATAGTAACACAGAATCAATCAAACACATATGCCCCATCCTATTTTAACAAACTAATATACCGTTCAAAATATGATCTCCTACATCAATTCTTGTAAAGCAATCTTTATATTTCACAAACAAGTACGAAAAATGGTATACTTACATTCAATATCTTCCAATTCGATATTCAAACTTCTATTACGAATTAGTTTCAAAAACTTATCAAGGAAGAGTACTCGGGATTGACAATTGATGCTAGAGAGAGAGAGAGAGAGAGAGAGAGAGATTGGGAGATCGGAAGAGGGGAGGAGAAACTAAGGTTTAAACCCATCTCTTCTCTTATATATATAAAATAATATAACCCTAATACTATTGATAAGCCATTTCTTAATTAGCCTATTATTTTATTTATAACCCAATCAAAATAATAGTGAATTTTAATTATATTATAATATCTAACCCAATTTAATTAAATCGGTTTTCACATGTTATAATGTCTAGCCAAATTTAATAACCCCGGGTTTCACATATTATGATACCGAGTCCAATTTAAATAGACTGCATTTCATAGATTATAATGCCTAACCCAGTTTGATTAGACCGGGTATTACATTTTGCTTAAGATAAATCAGGATCAAATGACAATTGTTGGATCGCAGATGTGTAAGATTTGAATCGAGAGTTTAATAAGCATATTGTTAATGGATCAGAGTGCCAGAGAAATAATCAAAATACATGTCAATATCTATGTGGGTTTATCTAGAAAGTGTTGTTATTTTGGGGCTTTCTAGTCAATAGACATGCAAGTAAATGGTCAATATTTAAAATGACAACAAAGAATTTAAATGACAACAAATAGTGGAGAGGTTAGAAGAAACATGAGAGAGAAATTAATTTTAGTCCCTTCAAAGAATCATTAAGGACCATGCAGTTGAATTTGACAAAATTAAATAACGATTGATGAGAATTTGTTATCATCCAGTCTAGTGATAGGCTCAATTGGAATTAATTACAACTAGAATTCTGCAGTAAAGTATGAATGATCAGCGGAAGAATGAAGAGAAACAACGTTTCTACATAATGAAGGAAGGGAGTGAACAGAGAGGGAGAACATGATTCAGAAGTTGAGAGAGAGAAGGAGAATTGAGAGAGTTTTAAGAGAAAAATGTACACTAATGTTATTACTTCACAATTGAATTAATATAATGGAGTTAAGTTACCTATTTACACGTATTACAATGCAAATGAAGAAAAAATACAGAAAAAAAAGCCTTGCTTAAGCAAATGTAATAGCTACTAGCCGTCACCCCCATGTGGCGCCAATGAACTTTTTAAACTTAGACATTCATGTTATACACTAAATCCAATTTTTTGCAAATTTCAGCTCCTAATATCATGAATAAGTAATTGTGATGCCCGATTTTACAAATTAGGCCATAATTTGATCGACATTTGAGAAATGTAGGTGTAAACCCTAGCCCTAATTTTACCTTACCCTTTAGCCAATCCGTGCCTCAAGGATTGACAAAAGGGAATTGGCTCATAAGGAAAGTGAAGTCTTTCCATGTGGCATCCTCTTTATCCAAGTTGGACCATTGAACTGAAACTTGTCCAATTGGCTTCTTGTTGCATTTCATCAATCTTCGAATAAAGATTGTAATAGCCTCAACTACCATTACCCCTTCTGTAGTCATCAAGAGAGGATCAAAAGATGGTTTTATATTTGGCCCCACATGCTTCTTCAATTGAGACGCATGAAAAAGGGAAAGAATGGCACTTGTGGGTGGCAATTGTAGCTTCTGTGCCACTAAACTGTCTATTGTTTAATGTCTACAGTATACTGTATACTGTATACTATCTGCCTATTTGCTTTTACTTGCTGCCTGGTATGGAAGGTTTTGCCTCGATGTCTCCTCTGGGGCGTTATGTTTTGTATTGCTCGTTTTATGCTATGGCTTACTCTTTTGCTTTGATACCCTATTGCTCACAGGTCACCATGACACGAAGATGACATAATCAGGTTAGGGGTCCTCAGAAACAGCCTCTTTTTAGCTTCATACCCGGAAGGGGGAAGGCTGCGTACATCAACCCCCCCAAGACCCCGCTTTTGCGGGAGCCCTTGAGGCATTGGGTTTGTTGTTGTTGTTGTTGTTGTGCCACTAAACTGTTATGATCGAGAACAATCTGTTGGATATTTTAATAAAAAATATACTTTATTGAGTATGAAGGAAATATTGATCTTCCAGTAAAATTTGAAATTAAAGCGTTTGAAATCCCCAATTTAAGTCATGCTTTCGGTCACGATTTTCAAATTTATTTTTGACTCGATGATGTTATTTATGTTGGCAAATTTTTATTAAATACAAGGAATTATGTTTTGCATATACGACAAAATTTAAGGTTAATGATTTATAGTCTTAATGCTATACCTATTTAATATTTATTTTCAGTTACGGAAAAATTGAATTTCCTAGTACTAAATAAGAATGACTTTTCGGTTATAGCATTTTGAAAAAAAAATGAACTATAAATGTACATCATTCTAATGATGATCAGTAGCAAGCAAAAAATGTTGAAAAAGCAAAAAATGTTGAAAATTGCCAAGGATTAAAACAGTACGCCCTCTTCCCAAAATTTCAAAAATAAAAAAAGTTTATTTAGTAATGTGTTTTTTTTCTTTTTTTTTCCTCCTTTGTTATTTTGGCTAAGTAAGGTGTAGGGTGCTTTGGCTTTTATGGTTGTGCAGACCAAGAAAGTTTCAACTTCGTAGTTGGGCCTTGTATCACGGAGGTGGCACGCCGGTACTTGTTGCACAAGTTTTTTTTATCCGATAGGGGCGTTAAACAGTCTTAAAGAAAGCGTGATCCGCGCCTCACCCAACTGCACTTTATCATCATTCATCGTGGATTGTGAATATTGTGAAGATCGTACGTGCTCGGGAATCTCGAATCAAAACCTAGGATAGATGAGAGTTTAGATGAGAAGATAAATGAAGGGAGATGAGAAATAGAGAGAGAGTTAGATGAGAGAGAGAAAAATATCTAAAGATATTTCATTCGTCAAAGTTATGAGGATTACAAGAGAGACATTACATCTTTATACTAAGCTAGACTAATGGCGGCTAAAGGCCAATACATTGAATCTAAACACTTGCTCATAACCGACTTCCCCCTAGCAGCCGCCAACCTTGATTTAGAAGATTAACTACCTTGACTTTACTAACTAACTACTTGACCATTCAACTAACTAACATATGATGAGCCTAAGGCGATACAAGTTAATATATAGCCCAATCATACTTACTTTCACATGCCCCAATTATTAGAATCATAACAATACTTCCCCCCTTAAGAGATTCTTGTCCTCAAGGATCTTAGTAGAGAGTAATGACTTGAAAATAGTTATTGGTAAAAGTAAGAGTTGACTGATGAACCTCCTATACCCCACTTGGATTAACTGCTTCTAAAACCCACATACGATCTTTGCTAACAATGTCTTTCATCTGATTTGGAGAGTTCACCTCAGGTGGTCTGCCCATATCATACCAGATTAGCCAAACACTGGCACCAATAATCCCACTAAAGAACCTCTTGTTGCAAACTGGATAGCCAGACATCACTATAATGCCGTAAAGGTGCACTGCTGGCCAAGAATGCAGCAGATGTAACCAAGGAATGCAACAACTATTGATCTGATAGTTCTTTAGCCTAGTGTAGTGGTAGCTTTTCAAAATCTGAAACGACAACAAATCTGCTAGTTGCCTGCCCACCAATTCCACAGGTTTTATGGAAGACTTAATCTTCTTTTCCCACACACATTCAACAATATTTTGATCTTGTATCCTGAGATTAATTGAATAATTGATCACTCCATGAAACCAGTCTTCAACAGCATCTTCCCTTCCTGCCTTACCCAACATGGCTGAAGCAACTAAAAATGTTACCAGCTGAAGTTCTTGGCTCTGTTTACAGCTTCCAGATACTAACAACAAGAACACATATCCAACCAAAAGCCTCTAGATAGTAGCACTTATGCTTATTGGCTTCTGAAATCTGTGGCAGGGCCTTAAGAGAAGTTCTTGATTACACCTTTTGTGCTTAAAGTGCACTCCTTGAACAACCTTATCCATGTTTTCCCAGCTAAATTGATTCAAGTTAACAAATTCTAATTTCTCATCCATAAGCACCAGAATGAATGCAAAATATTCCAGCCCATGAAACCTTTTTTTTTATAAGTCAGTGTATATATATCAAAAAATCGCACTGATGTACGTCCATACATGAGTACAAGGGGCATACCCCAAGCAGGCCGAAGCCTACAAAGCAATCGAAAAGAAAGAAAAACATGCGTAAAGCAAACAACGAGATTCCAGCCCATGGAACCGCTAGTACATTAGTTCAGCTGTGAATCTTTCGAACTTAGGAACAAATCTGCTCTTGGTTTCTCTGCTGAACTACACAACTATTTTTGGCCTCATCCTCTTGCATTTGAGAAATAGATTCCAAAGAATCATGTGGCCGCACACCGGCTTGCATCTGAGAAAGATATTCTTCACTTTCAACTTGAAACTTCTTCTCTTTATACCTTCCCTTATAGCTACTTATGGGCTGCTTCATTTCTCCCTTAAGACTCCAAAAGTGAGATTGCTCGCCTAACTTGTATACCCAAGCATCCACACTGCTGAATTCTACATTGCTGGGCTCATCCACTTGCTCCTTGTTACTACCGGAGGAAGAACATCCGGGTCAGCCCACTTAGCACATTTCACATTCCCCTTAGCAATTTTATCCATGCTGCAGTCTTTATCTCGGTTAAACACAACAGCTTGTTCCACTCCTCCCAGATCAGGAGGCCTGCCATTAGTGCTCTTAGATGAGTACAAATTAGCTCCGCACCAGTGTGCCTGTAACTGGATTAGAACTTGCAGACTGTCGAACTGAACCGATTGTCCTGCAGCAGTAACAACCCGATGCCTCACTGAATTTGGTTGCACTACAATAGAATCACCCTAATTCCTTGTTGAAATCTTCTTTCTCCTTGCCTTCTTTAACACCCTTTTGATCCAAGATGATGCCCCAAGTCTATTAATTGACCACAACTCCTTCTTGGACTGCCTCAATTTCAAGTTCTTGAGCATGAAAAGCTTGTCAAGAACCTTTTTATTTTCCTTGTGATGTAGAAAATCAGGAGGTCTCGCATGACAAACCAAGATTGGGTTCATCTTGGCTCTTAGTCCCTTGCTTGCAAAGCACTTCTTGCAATTAAGATTAATTGCAAACTTAATCCCCAAATCAGGCTGTAAAATCAACTTGAATTTCAATCTTCTAACGCTTAGAACTTCAAGACACACTTGCAAGTCTTTGACTGCCCCATTCAGATGCTCTCCGACTTGTAATGGAACATTTACTTCCTGAATTATGGTGTTAATTTCTTGATCTAAAACTTACTTCTGAATTATGGTGTTAATTTCTTGATCTAAAACTATAGCATCAAATTTTCTAAGCGATACCAAACTGTCAATAGCAACTTGATCCCATCTTAGTTTCATTTTCTGTTGCAACTCTGTTTATTTAAGTTGTGATGTTGACACACAAGCTTGAAAAGGTGTTTTCTCCTTCACCATATGATGTTGTGCGTGCACCTTAAGAGGCTCAATTACTTCCTTGAACTGGGTCTCCATATCAACCTTCGATTCCCCACTGCAGCACTTGATCGTACCCAACAATGTTCAATTACTGCCGGTTGAAGTATTGCTTGATCAAACCCATCTTGATGTTGCAAGTCTTGAGGTTGATGTGTTGCTGTAGATTGCAATTGTGAAGGAACTTCAACTTCTGTTGTTGCTTCTTCATATTCTACTAAAGTAAACTTCAAGTCAACCTCAGGAACTAAAGCCTTTTGTTGATAATTCTCCATCCTTGAATCTTCATTTCCAACCTCTTCATAATTCTCAATCCAAGTTAGAGGTTGCAGTTCATCCAAGAATTTGAATTCCACATCAATTAATGAAGGATCTAGCCCCTGTTGCACTACTGCTACTTCCAAAATTGAGCTAAAATCAACTTCCCTTGCTGCCGCTTCATCCAACTCAAGCTCGGTTTCCATTGGCTCGACATTTGGTGAGAGTTGATCTTGCTTCATCTCAACTTTTGCATGTTTCAATTCGTCAATTTGATTCTTCAACTCACCTCGCATCTAATCAATCTTGTCCCATCTGTGCATCATATGCTCATATCCTTTATTTAAATCTTTTGTACTCTTAATTGTTTGCATAAGAGCTAGCATCTTCATTTCTTGTCCAATGTCCTTACAAGGATTAAGATATTGGACGTATATCACCCGAAAATAGTCTTTGCAGGACCCTTCTTGAGATTGTTTAAGTTGAAGGTGTTTAAGTGCACTTTCAGCATAACTTTGGGAGGTATGGGTCACCCTCGCTTCCACCGAGTAGTGAGACCTTGAAACCTCTTTAATACTCTCAAGGTAACCATAGGGACTGAACAATTGATGAAGGACATTATTGGTGATGGGACGAAGAGTACCGAAAACTTTTACTAAGAGTGTAGCATCTTCGTTGGATACTTGGCGAAAATATTGAGCATACATTTTGAGCTTTGTGTACTGCCAATTTGATGTACAACAGATCCAAGTGCATTGATGTCTTGATCAAATGTGCTCTGCAGCAATTCAGGCTATTTGCTCACAGCTCAGCACATACGCAAGAATTGAGCACATTAGCATCCAACTTCTCAGTACTTATGCTCACTGAAACTTGACCAAGAGTGCAGAATGCTCGAGAGAACAAACTGTCATTTTTGTTACTTGCTAATTCTGCACAGAGGAGCTTGTAATTTGAATTCAATTAACCACAAGCAATTGATGAGCTGAATCTGAACCAGATTCAATTTTGGCAGCAGAAATAATCAATTCAATCTTGAGCAAGTTCACAAATATATTAGCTCCAGCAATAATTCGCAGCTAACTAATTAACTAATAGCTAGATCAAATCAATCTTCACTCCTCAGATTACTTTGAAATATCTGATCAAGCTAAAATCAACTCTGATTTGCTCGGACTTGTGCGAGTGATCGAATGAGCTCAATCAGAAGGTAATTCAGCTAATCAATCTGAATTCTTGAGCCAACACACTGACCAGTAGAACCGTGAGTCCCGAGTCAACGACAAGATCAGCTTCTGATTGCTTAACCGCAACCTTGAACTGGGTTTTCTTGTTCAATCCAAATCGATCAGCTCAGTTCAAGCTTTAAAGTATACGATCAATGACAGAACTAATTCAGATCTACTCAACTAAGAAAGTCCTTGCTAGTGATCAAAGCAGAAGCAGAACCGCACCTAGTATCAACTTCCTCAATCAACAACGCAACTTAAAATGAATCCTCTGAACAACCTTGGTTTTGTTTTGCTGAGCTGCTCTTACAGTTTTGATCAAATACAATCTGATCTAGCAAGTTCAATCTCCAAATCTTGCTTCAACACTACTTACTGAACAATCAGTCTCAGTCAATGCAAGCAAATCAAAATTCAGTTACCGAACTATAACCGCAAGCCGTAATTGAATCCGCCAACTCCTTAATCAAGAATCCAAAAATTGAATTCCTTATCAAATGTATTGCGATCAAGGATATTTGATTTCAAATTACGCTTGGTTTGGAAGCCAATCAAGGCTCTGATACCAATTGTTATGATCGAGAATAATCTCGAATCATAACCTAGGACAGCTGAGAGTTTAGATGAGAAGAGAAGTGAAGGGAGATGAGAAATAGAGAGAGAGTTAGATGAGAGAAAGAAAGATATCTAAAGATATTTCATTCATCAAAGTTATGAGGATTACAAGAGAGACATTACATCTTTATACTAAGCTAGACTAATGGCGGCTAAAGGCCAATATATTGCATCTAAACGCTTGCTCATAACCGACTTCCCCCTAGCAGCCGCCAACCTTGACTTAGAAGATTAACTACCTTGACTTTACTAACCAACTACTTGACCACTCAACTAACTGACTGACAGCCTAAGGCAATACAAGGTAATACATGGCCCAATCATACTTACTTTCACAAGCCCCAATTATTAGACTTATAACAAGACCAATCTTTGTAATAATGAGATGAGTTCCAAAGTATATTGTAGAGAACTTGAGAGAGCCCTTTAAAGCTAATGAAGTTTGCTTGTATGGTTGAATTTTGATGTACACAAAGTCTTCAACTTCTAACTCATGTTCACTTCCTCTTAGATTTCATCCTTAATTGCGCCTCTTCAAGATTCTTTTTGAGCTTGCATGTGATTTCATTTCTTCCTTGAAATAAGATTCAACTGTAGCATTAGAAGTCATCATAGCCTAACAAGCTCTAAAAATGGTACACTGAAGAGTAGTATGGTAAGATGTATTGTACCAATATTTAGCTAAGTAAAGCCATAATGACCATGTACTAGGCATATGAGATGTTATACACCTAAAATATTGTTCTAAGCATTGATTGAGCCGCTCAGCTGGGCCATATGTCTCAGGATGATATCTTGTATTAAGATCCAAAGATGTTCCTGAGAGCCTAAATAGTTCCTTCAGAAACAAACTTGTAAAAGTCCTATCACGATCTAATACTATACTAGAGGGCTATCCATGAAGTTTGTATATGTTCTCCATAAACTATTTAGCCACCCAAGAAGCAGTGAAAGGATGCGAAAGGGAAATGAAATGAGTATATTTTGTAAATCTATTAATTACTACGCATATCACATCCTTTCCATTGCTTCTCGGTAGCTTCTCTATGAAATCCATACTTATATTAGACCATGGTCGAGATGGTATAGGAAGGGATTGAAGACATGCTACATGTTCACCCTCATTGTATTGGCAAATATCACAAGTTCGCACATAGTCCTTCACTGAGCCTTAAGCCCTTTCCAATAGAAGTGTGATTTAGCTCTCTTGTATGTTGCAGTCACACCAGAATGACCTCCCATGGCAGAATTGTCTACATTCTGCAGTAACTTAGCTTGTAGCTAAGTGGATTTGCCAATGTAAAAATTCCTCTTGTAGCGAAGGAGCCCTTGGCAATAGGTAATACCGAGGCAAAGCATTGCTATCCACCAAGAGTTAGCTAATCTTTTCCTGCACTTCTTCATCACATGAGTAACTCTCAATCACTTCACTAGTCCAAGAAGGTATTAAGGTAGAAAATAGCCATGACAATAGCTTCACTTTCATAAGATTTTAGAGGTACACGAGATATAGCATTTCCCACCTTATTTTCTACTTCTTTTTTATACAAAATTCCATAGGTGTGGTTAAAGAGTTTAGTTAATCCTTTTTTTTGTAAAGAAGTGGAGATATTTTGATCTATTAGGTGTTTAAGGCTTTTGTGATCACTTTTAATCAAGATAATAATTGCCTTCTAAATAATGCCTCCACTTTTGAATTGCCATCAAAATAGCCAAATATTCCTTTTTATAAATGGATAAATCTAGTTGCTTAGGTAAAAAAGGTTCACTTAGGTAAGCAATAAGGTGTCCTTCTTGCATAAGAACAACCCCAAGTCCACCATGAGATGCGTGCGTTTCAAAAATAAATGGCGTAGAAAAATTAGGTAATGCAAGAATTGCAGCATATAACATAGCTATTGAGTTTATTGAATGTCTCGGTTCTTTATCAAAACAAGAGAAGACATTCTTATGCAATAGATCAATCAAAGGTTTGGCCAAAATATCATACCCAGCTTTAAACTTGCAGTAAAAACCAGTAAAACCCATAAAACCCCTTAGTTTCTTCAAGTTTTTAAGTCCAGACCTTCTCTATTTTATTAGAATATGTAGATACACCATCTTGGGATGTAATATGATCTAAGTATTCTACTTTGTCATCCCCAAACACATAGTTTGACATTTTAGCATAAAATTGATTTTTGCGCAAAAGTGACAGAACTAGATGCAAATGAGAGTAAGCTTCAATTGAAACTATAGTTAGCACATCATCAAAGAAACTAGAACAAATTTCCTTAGGTAACCTTTAAAATCATCGTTCATGAGAGATTGAAAAGTAGCAGGAGCATTTGTAAGCCCAATTGAAATCACTAATTCAAAGTGGCCAGGTGAGTTCCAAAAGTTTTTTTGTGAATGTCATCCTCTTTCATCCTTACTCGATGATACCCTTACCTAAGGCTTATCTTCAAAAAAAACTTAGAACCACGCAATTCATCCAGCAAATCATCGATGAAAGGAATAAAGAGTTTGTTCTTAATAGTTTTCTAAGTCGATACTCATTCTAGTAGTTCCATCCCTTTTAATTACTAGTATTACTAGAGATGCAAAAGATTTCTGACTTGGTTGGATCAATGAGCACTTAGGCAAATATGTTACATGTTTCTCTATTTCCCCTTTTTAGAATATG
This sequence comes from Simmondsia chinensis, assembly GCA_018398585.1. Lineage (NCBI taxonomy): Eukaryota > Viridiplantae > Streptophyta > Magnoliopsida > Caryophyllales > Simmondsiaceae > Simmondsia > Simmondsia chinensis. The sequence goes on along the minus strand of JAGTTD010000001.1, from coordinate 19,661,491 downwards.
GATGTCATATGGGCATAGGTTTACTGGTGCAGCAGCAGTTTTCAAAGGGATTGCATCATCTTGTTTCCCTGGGGTGGTAGGGATGTGGGTTCAGAAAATACATCATCAAAATTATGCAAAAGACACAGCAAATTACAGAACATAATTTTTTCCTTCATTATTTCTAAAAATAATTTTTCAGAAAATTATATTAAACTGTAAATTATAAAACCCTGATTATCAATCTAAGGTTTCTTTTACGTGGGGGGTGCCCTTTTTCCCCACCAGAAAAGGGGAATAACTCTGTGTGTGTGTACGTGTGTGTGTGTGTGTGTATATATAGGGCTGAAAAACAAATCTGTTAATGGGCATCAACCAATCAGAACGTGCTGCTTGTCGAAAGACCATGGGCATGTCAGGCTGGAAAGCACGCGCAGGTAGTTCGGGCAACGGGTCGTGCCCATTAGCTGCTGAACCTCACGCCAGTTCAGCTTGTACTGGACTTGGCCCCGCGAGTGCAAGACGCGGGGGGCTGTCTAAGTTGTGTTATACTTGGGCAGTGCTGCTCGTGCAGCCCATATTTAATTCCTTATTTTTGTTTAAGCTCCTAAATGTATAAATTCATCTCACTGAATTAATTGTAAAATAAATTTATTTATCTTATAAATTAATAATTCATCTCATGAATTTAGTTTAGCATAAAATTTATTTATCTCATAAATAAATAATTCATCTCATTAATTTGTTTTAATTATCTTCAAACGATGTTTAATGTTGAGGTTTGCGAAGGGACATTAGGGACAATTTAATTCTAGCTCAAAATGGATCAAATCTAATTATCAACACTTGATAACATTGTGTTGAATTTAACAGCACTTAATACCACTAAATAAATGTTGTTGCATTCTAGAATTAAATATATTCACGCAAGAATTCCAAAATAACGTTTAATATTACAATTAACCCCTCTATTAGATATCTATGAGCAAAAATGACTTTAACTACTATCTTATTTTTCTCACATCTTTCATCGTAGTTCCCTACTCGCCCTTCTCGAAAAATTCATTAATACAGAAAGCAACTTCATATTGTATTGAGTCAACTAAAGGAACATCTTTATCTTGTAAGAGACTATAGATTTCAAGTAAAATACCTATTCTCGCTACACTTCATGTCGTTACTCAACGCGATTTAAGCCGCGTGTTGTGATTAATCCTTTCAGCACATCAAAAAAATGAACAATCCATGCATGAATTCAGGCTATTTTGTAGGTTTAGAGATATCATCTTTTAGAACTAATTATTTCTAATAGCAGCTGAGAAACAAATAATTAAGGTAGTCCAACCCAGTGTTCCAATCTTATAGACAACACCAATATAACACTTTTAGATCCCTATCAATATGACCAAGACAAGTCATCTAAAGTATCATATTATAATCTTATTAGACAAGTTGTCTAAACTTATCACGGACCACAAACATTGATAACATATCACTAATTTGATTTAAGTCTAACTGTGACCCAATCTACTTGACCACTTAAATGAAACTTGACATGTTATCTTGGACAATGTCAAATGCATGAAGCATTTTAGAAGACAATCACATGTATATTTGACTCGTAAAATATAATCAGATAATAAATAAATAAAATAATTTTATTTAATTAATATTTAAAACTAATTAATTGGGATTTCTAGGACACCGATCTTAATAATCTCTCCCTTGTCCTAAACACAATTAGTTCTACTTTGCATTACTCTCCCCTAGTGATCTATCAACTTATTGACTATAAACCTTTCAATACCGATCTCTCACTATCCCATTCTTTTGCTAACAAGCTTTAATCTATTAGGAAGTTTCTGAGTTAGGTAGTCTACTATACAACTTCATGAGTTGTTTAATACCAGACTTTCATGGTGAACTAAGCAATACAAGATTGCTTCACACTGTACCATCTAGTGACTCTCACTCCTAGGGTAAACATAAATTCTGATGTCTAACGTTTAGGATCTCTATCGAAAACAAGCAATCTATGATAAATCAAACATTCTTTCTTTGAATCTCGCTAAAAGCTTGATCCCAAGAATGTAATGTGCTTATCTTGGTTCTTTCATTTCAAAATAACTGGACAACTAAATCTTAACATCTCATAACAATTCTACACTACTCTTAACAAGTAGAATCGGATCTATATACAACAGTTAGATTGTCACTACTTTCTAGTCATGTCATGCGTACTCTCATAGCTCACTAACCATTGGCTCAAATTCATAGGATTTGATAGGCATCATTGAATCTACTATTTAGTGAAAAAGATATTTATTTAAGTCTATATATAAACTTCCTTAGTTTGCATACTATATGCCACCGACTCTTGGCAACAAACATGTTTAGTTGTATCATATACATAACTCTCACAAGACGACCATTCAAAAAAAATCATCTTGACTTCCATTTTTTAGATCTCATCACAATAAGATACAATGGATAAGAGTATCCTTATGGTCTTAAGTATAGGATCTGGCTAGAAGGTCTTATCAAAACGATTCTTTCGTATAGGGTATTAGCCCATTGCTAGCAATCTAGCCTTGAAAGTCTCAACCTTTCTAGTTCACTCAACTCTTTATTCTTGTAGATTCATTCATATGCAATCTAATGGACATAATGTCTTTCAATATTTCTACAAGTTTCCAGACTTAGTTAAAATATAATTATTCTAACTTAGCTTTTATTAACCTGACCATTGGTCTGCATCTTTATTCTTAAGATCTTCATTATAGTTTAGAGGATCATATTCATCATCTTACTCAACTGTTCAGGTTAAAGATATGAATTCGTTAGGTGCCCTGACAATCCTTCCACTACACCAAAACTATCTTGTACTTAATGTAACATTAAACTGGTTGAAGATATATCTAATACATCATCTAAACTATAAGTTGTATCACACTGTTGATATACAATACCTCATACTATCAATTTATCTAATATAAGTTATCTATTGTACTTTTGGGATACTTTCTAAAACCTCTTACATAACAAACCTTTTGATATGTAAATGTAACTAATCATGTGAATCTTACCATATTCAATATCACATTGTTGATTCTTTCTACAACACTTTGCAGCAAGGAAAATTATGATTTTTTATGAAATCACCACTTCAATCTAATCAAAGTGGCTTGTCATAATTACCTAATTGATCCCACTTTAGTCTTTAATTCTTTGAACTTTTCAATATATTCAAGACTTAAGTCTTCATATGTATATCTATTTATCAGCTTGTTGAGTAGTCATTCATAAACTTTTATGAAATACTCATAGCTCCCCACTCGCTTGAACATTCATCAGTCTATAAACATTTCATGAACAAGTTTTAGTAGCTTATTAGCTCTATTGCCTTTACTCTTAAAAGCTCTTTTAGTCACCATTTATTCGAACATGATTTGCATACTGTTTATCATTTCAGAACTTAATTATTCCATAAGATAAATCAAACTAGTTTTGAATCATATTAGATTAATGCGACATAAGATCAAGAGCCACTTAAAAGTTATATGGGCTTTAGGAAAATTTTCTTTTATATGGTTACACAACCTACCTTATATTTGGCACATAAATTTCCATTTATATAGTTTTGATTAAAATTAGTTAACTATCTACCAATATAGTTATTTAAACAAACACTTTATTTACATAAATATTAGTTTATTTTTTAGAAAAATAACTAAAAAAAAAACTACTTTAAAACAAATAACAAATATAAATCAAATTTCCAAATAAACTAGTACATCAAGATAGTTACTCAAAATCAAAACTACATTCCTTAACTTAAACTACTATCTCTTTATGCCCTTATTGAAAGCCAATTCATCAGGATACTAGTGAGCTACCTACCCGTCACAACTAGAGGGGACACAATATCGAACACCTTGTCATGTTGGCTTTCTAGTCTTGGCAACAACAGTATCTAAGTGCTTCAACAATTTATTGTAAATATGTCCAGTGCTTTTGTGAAAAGACAAAACTATTTTAACTTATGTTTTCTTTTACTCTCTTGAGGTTCCTAATTCATGAGATAGATGTTTACGCTTAGTGGACTCTTCCCTTAGTTCTCTTGACACCTTTTTCTCAAATTGTACTTTCCTTAGTTCAGACAAACAAGTAATCTTTATTATTCGATGTATCTAGCCTAAACTGATTGAAAGACCTTGATAGGCAAGTCAGAATCATATCTTGTTGAGATTGGCTATCAATATTTGCATCAAGAATTCTAGTTCAATTAAATAAGCTATCATCATATGACACGCTCTGGAACTGAACTTTCTTAACACAATCTAGTATCTGTCATATTTCTCATGAGTTGCTCTCATGCTACCTAATCAACTGACTAAACATTTCTATCAAATGTCTTGTCATTAATTCTATAGTTAAAATTTCAAATCTCTAATACTAGAACACATCTGGTATCTAATGTCCGAATCTTGCGTTTGACTAACTCATATGTTCTTTTCACCTGAGTAGATATACTAACAGCAACTAGAGAACTCCAAGAATTTACTAGTGCTCTACATGTGCTAAGACATATTATATATTAGTGAGTAGAACAGAATATACCAGTAACATATATTAGCATTAATTGCAATATAAAATGTAACAAACAATCCGACATCGTAATTGCAAACAAGTCATATAACATAAAGGATTATTTTTCTCACTTTTAGCAAACAATCAAAGTGTAGAGTTCACTTTTTGACACTTAAATGTATGGTGTGGTGACCCAACTAAACTACCCAAAACTCCCCATTGGTGGGATCGAATTGAGATATCAAAAGGGTGAGAAGATTTCTTAATAAATAGGTTTTCTTGTAAGCTGTTACTAAACACATTTAACACACCACACTTCCCTCATCCTTTAAGGTCATACAAATGAGCTCCTTGGGGTGGCTAATGTGGCACCCAAGTCAAGCGTAACATTGTTACCTAGAAATCCATACAAGTCCACAAAGTACTCCATGTTAGCATGGCCATACCCATTTTTCTGCACTTCAGTGTATCTGCAAGAGGTCTAATATTGTAGTCTACAAATGAACAACCTCCTTAGGGAGTGGCATCCACCTACTATACTGCTAGACTGATCACAGAGGCTCCGAGCATTCATTTATAAAAGCTCACTCTCATGTGATGTTTTGAGTCACGTGTACCTTTTTAATAAGTTTTACCGGACTAACAAAGTATTCAATCCACCTAACCATTCTATATGTGTGCAACGATTACCAAACTAATCTAGCCATTACTCTCAACAGGGGGGTCACATCGAGTTTTTAGTAAGGTGAGAACTACTGTTAATTAATATGTTTCCTAAACATAACTAACTCTCCGATTCCACCTTGGCATCTAAGCCAATATTACAATGCTCCCTGGGAGACTAATATATTATCCTAGTCAAGTGTATACTATTGCCTAGATAATAGTACAAGTCGACAAGATACTCCATGACATCATGGTCATATCTGTTTTTCCGTACCTTTATCTATGCTAAAAAAGTATAACCTGATATTCCCTTAACAATACTATTAGACTGACGATGGAGGCGGTGATGATTCAACTCCCGAACCTCGATTCCACTTGAAATTTTAAATGGTTGATCTTTCTTTTATATTTGATTATCTCATAATCAATATTCAAATCATATTCTAAATTTTATTTAACTATTATATAATATCCTAATCATATTAGGATCCTTTAATTATCCAACCTATGTAATCCAAAATCATATTATCAGATATTTCTTTTAAATAATTCAACTATTGAATTTCTAATCTTATTAGACCTATTTGAAAAATTCTCCTACTAAATGAAATTGAATATTTAATGAAGTTGCATATTTAAGTAATATTAGACAAGTGAACAAACTTTAATAAGTATCCTGTTATCAAACTATTTAGAATAACATTACTTAAAGCCTAAAAGATAGGAATAATTAAAAAAATTTTATAAACACTTTTAGGAATAATTATCATATAATTCAAATTAGAATCTCATCCTAATTAATTATTTATTTATTTAAAAAATATTTTTAATATTTTTAATAAAATTTAAAAAAATCTAACACAGCTGTTATCAACATTGACTTATTAATGTTAGCGTTAGTTCCCGTTTTTAATGAATAAATAAATACGAAATTTCTAATCTCATGAGAATAGAATAAACCTGAATATCTAATCATATTAGATATATAATTTTGGGTTATCGCCAAATGTTTAACAATTGAATATTTCATACCTTCATTCAAAATGTTATCACATTAGATCTGATTTAGAAATCTATTCCTCGATTGAATTAGGCCTCATACAAATTTTAAACAATTTAAAACGTTAATGAATGTTCAATCTTGTTATTAAACGTTTTAACAATAATATTTATGATTGTCTTTTTCTTTTAATAAAATTTTTAGTTTCATATTTTCATAATTCTACATACTCTTATTTTATAAAGCCTAATCATTTTAAATGTCAACTATGAACGTATTTCGAGTTGGCTCTTATATCAATTGTTAGGAGTTTCTGAAACTAAAATTTTGCTAAATTGGTCGGAGCAGGTGTAGCGGAAAATAATTTAAAATTTTAATTTTAAATCTTAAATGCCTGATCTAATTAAACCATTCAATTAAATTTAGATCTTACTCTAATAGGTTCACAATATGACAAACAAAAATATCAAATAAAGCAGGTATAAACATGGTATGTAGAATTCACGAAATACAAGAAAACCAAATTAAATATTGAATACTTAATTAAAACATACATGGAGCGTGAATCCCAATTAGGACTTTCATTACCTGAAATGAAAGAATAACTTCTTGACACCTCAAGGTTTTCTTCGCAATGACCTCTCTTGCACCGGGAGTGCAAACTCCTAAAATATTTAATTTAAGAAATATTATAGAACACAAATTTTTCCTTCATTGATTCTAATTTTTTTTTTCAGAGAATTATGCTGAACTATAAAGTATAAAACCCTAATTCTCAATCTAAGGTTTTCTTTTACGTAGAGGCGTGCCCTTTTTCCCCACCTGAAAAGAGGAAAAACTGTATATATATATACATGATGTGCCACATGTTGAAAGACCATTGGGCGTGTCAGATTGGAAAGCATGCGTGGGTAGTTCGGTTAACCAGCAATCAAATGGGTAGCGCCCATTAGCTTGAACCGGACTTGGCCCGGAGCGTGCATTACACGTGGGCTGTCTAAGTTGTGTTATACTTGAGCCGTGCTATTCGTGCAGCCCATATTTAATTTCTTTTTTCTTTTTGTTTAAGCTCCTAAATGTATAAATTCATCTCACAAATATTATTTGATAAAATAAATTTATTTATCTTATAAACTAATAATTCATCTCATGAATTTAGTTTGGCACAAAATTTATTTATCTCATAAATAAATAATTCATCTCATTAATTCGCATTAAATATTTTCAGATGGTGCTTAATGTTGAGGCTTGCGAAGGGACCTTAAGGACAATTTAATTTTGGCTCTAAATGGGTCAATTCTATTTATCAACACCTGGAAACATTGATTACCATTTTAACAACACTTAATAAGGCGGATTAAAAAAGGGAGCTTCAAGAGTTCTTGAAGGATATGTTGCCCAGAAATAGCACGCAGAAATTGTCTAAGGCATCAGGCAAGCAGAAAAAAGAGAAATATGGCGAAACGGGGCGGTAGCATGCAAGAGGTCAAGAAGATCCGTGAGGCTAAGCGAGTAATTGAGACGGGGAGAAGGCTAGGTTTGAACTTTGATGGTTTTGATCTGCCTAAGGTAAGCGCTATACTTAATACGACGGTGACCTGAATGCCTTTTATCCTATTTGGGTTGCCCTGAATCCGAATCATTCTTAGTGGTCTGTTGAGAATCTTTCTACTCTGCCTATATATATTCACTCAAAAATTTCAAAATAACTTTTAATATCACAATTAACCCCTCTATAAAATATCCATGAGCAAAAATAACTTTAACTACTATCGTTATTTTTCTCACATCTTTCACTGTAGTTCCGGACTCGCCCTTCTCAAACAATTCATTAATACAGAAAACAACTTCTATACAACTTCCAAATGACAAACATATGGAATACTTTGGCCAAAGATTCTCGAATCTGTTCGTATATTTGCAAATCAATTAAGGAGACATTTTTATCTCGTAAGAGACTATAGATTCCAAGCAAAATACCTATTCCTACTACATTTCATGTCATTACTTAACACACATAAGATTTAAGCCATGTGTTGTGACTAATCCATTTAGCACATCAAAACAACGAACAATCCGTACACAAGTTCAGACTATTTTTTGCATTTACAATTATCGTCATTTAGAATTAATTATTTCTGATAGCAGCTAAGAAATAAATAATTCAGGTGGTCCTGTTCATTGTTCCTATCTTAAATACAACACCAAATGTCACTTTTGGATCCCTATCCATATGACCAAGAGAAATCATTTAAAGTATCGTATTATAGTCTTATCAGACAAGAAGTCCTATCAGATAAGTTGTCCAAACTTATCACTTACTATGAATATACTTTGACAATATATCACAAATTTGGTTTAATTCTATTTGTGCTCAATCTCATCGATCACTTAAATGAAACTTGACATGTCATCTTGGACAAGGTCTATCTCGTGGATTGTTTTAGAAAACAGCAACACGTATATTTGACTGGTAAAATATAATTAGACGATACATATATAAAATTATTATTTAATTAATATTTAAATTTAACTAATTGGGTTTTTAGGACACTAATTCTAGTAGTGAATTGGCGTAACAAATTGGCATAAGAGCTTTTCGCTTCTAGACTTAATCATAATGATGGAAGGTACTCATCAACAATTTGAAATTCATAAGATTGAGGCAAGACTTGATTACATTGAACAATATTTTTTTTGCAATACCGAAGCTTGAATTCAAGAATATGATGCTGCAAATAAAAAGTGTATTTATGAATTAATCCCCTCTTTTCAAGCTGAAATGAAATCTTTCAAAGCTAATGTTCATGCAGAGCAAGGTCGCTTGATGGATATGTTTCGAGAAACATTTGCACAAAGAAATGCACCTGCAACTTTGGTGCTTAGCTCTGTTATGCATGGAGGCTCCAATTCCAGCACTCCTATGTCATTGGCTGTGTGAGGTCGTGGCTACATTTTGGGTGGATCACAAGACAATGGTTCTTATTCCTTGGATATAAGATTAACACGAGGTATATTTACCTCACTTTAATGGAGAAAATGCTCGTGGATGGTATTATAAGATTGAATACAGATTTTCTTTTGAAGGAGACTTCAGACGATTCCAAAATCCGTATTGTTTCTGTTCATTTGGATGATATTGCACTTGAGGGGCAAAGGCTTATTGTAAAGCCCTTCCTTTGGATAGCAAGATTTGTTGGCATACTTAAGTGTAAGATATCTTGCATCGATTAAGTGGTTTATATGATGGATCCGATGGTTGAACTTAAAGCATTACGACAGAATGGCTTCGTTGTGTATTACTTGAACAAATTTGAAAGGTTATATGTCAAGCTTAATTTTCCAGAACAATATCCGGTGAGTTGTTTTCTTGGAGGTCTTAAAGACAATATTCAAATTCCTATTCGTATGTTTCAACAGCAAACACTTAAGCATGCTATGACATTGGCTGGTCTTCAAGAAACTTAACCTGCACTTTCTTCTCGAAATTTCTTTGTCTCACCCTCCATTTTCACCTAAGTCCAATCCCTTGTTTAACATTAGTTCATCAAGTACAGTTATGTCCCGTAAGTTTGTTTCTTCACAAGGACCGAGTTCTCCTTGGAGTGATAGTTGGGTTTTGTCCGCGGTTGAGATTGAGGATAAGCATCTTAAAGGCCTTTGTTTGAAATGAACCTTTTGTTCTTGGAGATTTTCGGGTTTGTAAAGCTAAGTATCCTTAGTTAAAGCTTCTTACTGTTCTTTCGATAGATGAGGATCCGCCAATAACTGATCATGTTGAATTCAAGGTTGAGGACTATCCACAGGTGTCATTATGTGCTCTTGTTGGTTCCTTTGGTTTTCTAATGAAGTGACTATGCGGCTATCATAACAAACGTCCCTTGCACATTCCTATTGGCGTCGGAAGCACGTACAATTTTTTGGATATTTCAAGGGTGGCACGTTTGGGTTGTACTAGTTTGGCTATGCATCCTCTTCTGATTATAGTGGCTGATGGTTCCTTAATGTTGAGATCCGCTTTTTTTTTGGATTTTTGTTGGACTCTACAAGGTCATGATTTTTGTACGGATGTTTTCCTTATCACTTTGGGTGGTTGTGATATGGTTCTCGGTATTAAGTGATTGGTTACTTTGGGGATGATTCTATGGGGCTTTGAGGGCTTGAATATGTTGTCTGTTTATAATGGGGCAGGCGTGTTACTAACCGAACTTACCTGCACCGGATGTCCCACCGCCAGTAAGGGGGCTTGTCTCACTGTTCACCTCAACATTTTGCTTTGTACTCTGCAAGCTGAATCAAAGTTTGTTCTAAATTCACCTTATCCTACTTGACGCTAACAACCAGAAGGCTTTGACATATTCGCTACATTATTATACTGATGTGTTTATCAAGGCTTTTGGTTTACCACTATCCCAACTGAACTTCAAAAGGATATGACTAAACGTTTGGTTTAGTAGATGCTCATGACATACATTATTTGGGCTAGTAAGAATCATTTGTTATAACCCGAGAATCTGAGGCATGGATTTAAATTGGCTTTTGGGCGGGAAAATCAGTTAGAATCTGTTGCCGCTGGAAATTCTGTTAAAAACCTGTTATGAGTGTTATGTTGTTGCTTGCTGTTGTACATGAGCTGCTGCTGCTATTCTGCTACGTTAGTACTACAGCTGTTAGTTGTTTGGCACCAGTAAAGGAGTTCAAATATTAGTTAGTTAGTTTCTAGAGTCTTCTAGATATTTCTTCTAATAAGATGTGTAGTATGGTGTCTTGATTCATTGTAAGGCTAGCTTAAGAGCTTAAAAATAGGAGATGAATGTAATGATCAAAATTATCCAATGAAATTCATAAGCAAATATCTCATTTTGAGATCAATTCTCTCTCTTATCTAACTCTCTCTATTTTCTCATCCCCAATTCTCTATTTCTCATCTAATTTCCCTTCTTTCTCATCTCAAATTCTCAACCTATCTCATTTGTACTTAGCTTATGTTCGGGAATCAATCCCGATCATAATAATTGGTATCAGAGCCTTGATTTGGCTTCCGAATCAAGCTCATAGCCGAAAAAATATAAAATCTGATTAATTGTGTTGCTATTAATAAATAAAAACGATTGTGATGCAAATTAGTTCTGATTTTATGATCACAAAATTCGATTCTGAATTTTGAAGCAGTTATTGGCGGTTACTGCAAGTCTGATCTGTAAGGCCTGGGATTAGCTTTCGGTTGGGATTAAAGTTGATCCACATTGCACTTGATCATCATCAAAAGAGCGGAAACTAGTACATTAAGGTGATTTCAGATGCTAAAATTCAGAAACTGTGGTTGAGGCGAAATTTGTCAGTGTAGGCGAAAATCTGACAAAATTTTTGAGCTTCGAAAGAGTCGAAATCCGATATTGTTCTTGAAGATTTTTGTGTATCGTGTGTTTAAATCATCATTACAGAAAAAAATCGAACCAATTTCAGATTCTTAGTCGGAATTATTCAAGATATCATCTCTGTCAGAAATCGTTCGAAGTTAGGGTTTGTCGAATTCGTTGTGCCCGAAACTCTGCAAGCTAGGGTTTGTAATCAGTGACGATTGTCGAACTGATAGCAAGTGGTCGTTTGTGCGTACGAAGGAGTAGAACTTCATTAAGCAATTGATCATTGAAGATTTGCGAAACAAGTTTCACATTTCTGCGAACTTGTATTCTGCGAGCTGTTGTTTCAGATTGAAGTTGTTGTTCATACTTGCGTTTGTTGCTGTCAGTTGAAGTTCAGACTAGATTGTGAAGATTCAAGGTGAATTTATGGTTGGAGGCATGACAACCAGATCAGCAATGGCCAAATCTGTTGCAAGTCCAACTTATGCTGATGTGGTTAGTGATAATGCAAAGAAAGACCAGCAGGTTGTGACTCGAGTTGAGCTGAATGCAGAATTAAAGGCATTGATTCTTCAGCTATATAAAGAGCAGTTAGAGCGGGAACAAAGAGAAAAGCAAGAGCAGCTGCAGAGGGAGCAAAGAATGGATGATCGTTGGCATAAAATGATGCAAGAACAAGATCAGAGGCTTTCTGAGCGGTTCGGCTTGCAAACTCAGTATTTTGAAGAGAAAATGGCTGATCAATTACATCAACAAAAGCAACAAATCGAGGAGGCAGTGGCTAAACGAATCAATCAACAAGCACAAGATTTTGATGGCCGTTTAAATCAGCAACTACAAAGCAATGAGGATCGAGTGGACAACCGATTAGCTATGATGCAAGAGGAGATACAACGGTTAATGTAGATGCAGGTGTTGAAGAAAAATTGACTGCTTATGTGAGTCAGATAGCTCAAATGTTGGAGGATAGGATCACAGACCAAACGAACCAACAAATATTGGATGTTGAAGAGAAGATTAAGGAGTTGCGCCATCACATTGATAAACAAAATATGGCCTCTAGTTCTGCACCTTTGTTGCCTGTCAGTCAGCTGCTAAGACCTACCGAACGGCTTCAATCTCAGGTACCAAGCATTGGTGATGATCTACAAGATGAACCTCAGGCTGTTGATGTAAGTGCCGGACCTCAAAGTCATCCTCAATCAGATGAAGGCAGACCTCGAAATCGAGTTCCAGATGCTGCACTGACTGGCAGTCCGAGAGAACAAGCAAGAGATCAGGAACAAATTCAATTTGTGAGCATGAAATGTGGTCAGAATGACCATCCACCTGATAATACAAATCGTCCTCTTGGTGCTGCAGCTTCAACCAGAACAACTCATGAAAATGCTGGGCACTTTGATCCCTCTTGTTATCAAAATTGCACACGACCTGCTTGTCTAAATGTTGGACGATTGGTTCAGCCATCCGTTTCTGTTCAGCAGTGTAATCAGGGTCCATATGCATCCGGAATTGTCCTAAACCTCAGCAACAAAGTCTCTTACGGGAATAGAAACAATGGCTTTCAACAACCTCGAGTTCAACTTGAAAATTTTGATGGAAAGCAACCTCACTCTTGGATAAGAAGATGTGAGCGATATTTCCGTTTCTATTCCATTCCCGATGATCAAAAGGTGGAATTGGCCGCGGTTTATCTCTAAGGGGATCACGAAGTGTGGTTTTACAGCCTATTGAGGAGCAATCCCATTCTTACTTGGGACGGGTTTATGACCGAGTTATGTGAGCGCTATGGTGATGAAGAAGTGGGTGATGTAGTGGATAGCTTCAACAAGCTAACTCAAGACACAACCGTGAGGGCATACATGACCAAATTTGAAAATCTCTGAGCTAGTATGATTACATTTGCCCCTCGAGCCCTAGAGTCCTTTTATGTCTCGAGCTTCATCAGTGGACTAAAGCCTAGAATCAAGAGCATGGTAAAAGCACTTGAACCTACTTCCTTGTCTCAAGCTTTTGCAAAGGCAAAGTAAGTTGAGGCCACAGATTTAACGTCCCTTGATCGACCAAGGCATCGGGAGGAAAACTTCCAACATTATTACAAGGGGATTGATCACAAAAGGGGAGATGAACGTAAAGATCCACGAAACTTTGAGAAGGAGCCTCGACCCCGCTGTTTTAAGTGTCATCAGCCTTATGTACCTGGTCATAAGTGCAATCCTAAATCCCTCATGGCAGCTAGGGGAATTGATATTGAAGAGCAAACCGAAAGTGATGAAAGTGCTACTGATGTTGATGGATCAGTTCGGGATACCGATAGTGAAGAAGAGGTTGACATCACAGTTCGAAGCAAGGAAGGAAGGAGCGTGTTTAAGAAATTGTCAAAGTCCAAAGCCCTCCAGTTTCTAAAGGGAAATTTCTACAACAAGTGATCCTCAAAGTCTCTTTCCCTTTCATTCTTGAGGACAAGAATGTTTTCAAGGGGAAGGGAATGTTATAACCCGAGAATTTGAGGCATGGATTTAAATTGGCTTTTAGGCAGGAAAATCAGTTAGAATCTGTTGCTGCTGGAAATTCTGTTAAAAACCTGTTATGAGTGTTCTGTTGTTGCTTGCTGCTGCACGTGAGCTGCTGCTGCTGCTGCTGTTCTGCTATGTTACTACTGCTGCTGTTTGTTGTTTGGCGCCAATAAAGGAGTTCAAATATTAGTTAGTTTGTTTCTAGAGTCTTCTAGATGTTTCTTCTAATAAGATGTGTAGTATGGTGTCTTGATTCATTGTAAGGCTAGCTTAAGAGCTTATAAATAGGAGATGAATGTAATGATCAGAATTATCCAATGAAATTCATAAGCAAATATCTCATTTTGAGATCAATTCTCTCTCTCATCTAACTCTCTCTATTTTCTCATCCCCAATTCTCTATTTCTCATCTAATTCCCCTTCTTTCTCATCTCAAATTCTCAACCTATCTCATTTTTACTTAGCTTATGTTCGGGAATCAATCCCGATCATAACATCATTTTCCTACTTCCGTTATTATGGTTGAGAAGAAGGATGGTTCTTGGCTTATATGTGTTGATTATCGACATCTGAATTGTCATACTATTAAAAATAAATTTCCTATTCCATGGTGAAGGAACTTTAAATGATTCGTATGGTTTTGTGATTTTTTTAAAGTTTGATTTACACTCCGGTTATTATCAGCTTTGGATGTACTCTTCTGATATACATAAGATGGCCATTCGTACACATCATGGTCAACATGAGTTTTTGGTTATTCTTTTTGGCTTGACCAACTGATGTTTCGATATTTTATATATATTCTATACCTCATTCCTTTGATATTCTTGGCTGTTACATGTGTTATATACAAGAGGAATCAAACTAATGAGCCACACTCTAAAGCTATGGGAGCAGGTCATAGAAAGAAGGGTATGGTAGCAAACAAGGGTCTCAAAGAACCAATTTAGATTTATGCTTTGTAGAATGACGATAGAAACCATCCATCTCTTAACGAAGTCAATAGAGTACTATGAAGATAGAAAAAAGGATCTCACCTGATTTTCATTGATTTGGATAAGGCATATAATAGAGTGCTAGCAGAGGTCCTATGAAGGCTTTTGGAGAGGAAAGACATTCTCTTGTCCTATATTCGAGCCACTTAAGACACGTATGAGGACGCACTAACCAATGTGCACACAGTGGAAGGGGAGACATACGCTTTCTTCATTATAGTTGGGATACACTAAGGATCAACCATGAGTCCCATTTTGTTCATTTTGGTTATGGACGTGCTCGCTAGGCACATCCAAAGGGGTGTGCCTTGGTGCATGCTTTTCACGGATGATATAGTTCGAGTGGAGGAGTTTAGAGAAGAGGTGAATGAGAAACTGGAACTTTAGAGAAGGCCCTTGGAATCGAAAGGCTTACTACACAATAGATCCAAGATAGAATATATGGAACTCAAATTCTGCACCTCAAATGGGCTAAGTGCCACGGTCCTATTGTGGACCGTGACACGGGGCATGTGCACGTGACTTTTTGTGATGAGAGCATGTCGCGCGCTGAATGCCTGCAGTGTTGTGCGCCGTGTCGTAAGTCATGTCCCGTGTTTGATTTGTCTAATTTAGTATATAATTATTTGCATCAATTTAATATAATTTTAGCCATTTTTTGCATCAAATTCTATCAATTTTGCCCGGTTTTGCTCGTTTTGAACTATTTTGCTATTTTCTTGTAAAAACACTCATTTTATGTTAAATCTTGCTAGGTTTTATCATTAACATCCACAAGTAAAAGCAAGATACATCAAATAAATACAAAAAATTAGCAAAATATTTCATATTACATGCCTAAATACAATTTTCACATAAAATAACACAAGTTGCAATTTGGGCGGCAACTTTAAACAATTGTTTTTACCCAAATACATTGCATACTACTTAATCATCCTCAAATTGATCTTTTTTGTGCCGATATGGGCGGTGGAAAAGCTGACAAAAAAGATAAAAAATGAAGAGCTTAGGCAACTTGATGAAGCACCGCAAAAACTAACGAATGAAGATGAAATTTGATGTAATTTTTTGCATTTTTTTTTTTTTTTTAAGTTCTACTAGTATAAATAGAGGAGGTTTGGAGATGTTTGATTAATCCCTCAACCAGAAAAAAAATCAAATAGAAAGTAGATGTAAATAGAAAAAACAGGAGGGAGAAAAAAGGAGAAGGAAGGAGGGAAGTTTAGTTTGGAATTTTCTAATTTTAAGTTCTTTCTAGCCTTTTCTTCATTAAGTTCATGAATTTTTGTTTATAATGTTTAATATTAAGTTTATCATGAACTAATTTTTTTATTCTAAGGCCATGATGTAGCCTAAGTTGTAATATATGCTTATTTCTAATTCAAAGTATTTAATGTTTATGTTATTGTGTTGTTGAAGTGTTTATCATTGTTCTTCATGAGTTTTAAATGCTTGATCACCATTTAAATCCTATAATGATTCATAATGAGTCTGAGAGGAGACTTATGATGATTGCTGAGGTGATAAACACCAAATTGGGCTAATGCTCAAGAGAGATTAACGCGACTTGTGTGGCTTTTAAGAGAAAATCATAGAGCTTTAAAAACTCTTTTCTTATTTAAATTCATGCACAAGAGTGATGGGTTAATATGTAAAAGAGCATACTCAATGCTGCTCGAGAAAGAATATTTAGTAAATTAGGGTTTTCAACCATCAACACGTAATAACAACTTGAATAACGAGAATAGGAAGGCGTATTGATGCAACTAGGTGAAATCGGATGCCTTGGATATTATTAAATCATAAAAACTCTATAAAATTAGTTAACATATTTTATTTCTTTTTAGTTTATTTTATTTCGTATCAATATCTTAAATTTTTGGTTTTTCAAATAGCATTAGAGCTACTAATTTTGGTACTCATTCAATAACAATCCTCGTGGGATGATACTCTACTCATTTCTATATTACTTGATACGACTAGTGCACTTGCTAAGGCATACGCAAAGTTTGCATCAGTGTTGTAGAAGTTCCCCTATTAAAAAAGACACAGGTTGTTGAAGTCGGGTTTGGGACATCAAATGTCCTAACCCTGGATAGTGGTGCTAAATGTATTTTCTCAGTAATGGGGGTGGGCCTCAGTGCAACCATGAGAGAGGCATGACGTGAGTAGGACACTCTATGGACACTGTGTTGGGGCCGACAGCCGACAGATCTCGTAATTCATCTAAGGAAGGTTTGGTCCCTTATCTGTGCTGCGGGGCGCAAGTTTGAAGGGCCCCAGCAAGTTGCGTTCATCCTTCATATGGCGAGAACACTTGCAGTGTTCAAGCCTCCTTGTGAGCGGTCGTGTGCACCTACCTCATTTGCTTGTCTCGTGGTTTGGTGGCACGGTTGTGGCAACACCGTGCTTGTGGATAAAGTTAGAGGCTGTTGGTCGTGTGCCAACGTGCACCCATGTTCAACGGATGCTACGAGATGGTTGCCCACTCCGATAAAGGGGCGTGCTACTTGTGTGGGATCTACTGAAATCTCCATAAGGACAACGGCCTCGAACGCGAGGTACGCCCAGGGGACTTGGTTGTCCTTGGGTGTTTCTCAGGAGCAAGATTACTCCAGGCTGCTTCTAAGAGTTAGCCGACACTGTGGAGGACATGTGACTTAAGGAATGGCCTGGGAAGTTAAGACATGGGGTTGAGACTTGAAGGGTGTCAGTGATGTCCGACATAAGTGATGGTGTCGAGCTAGTGTGTCAACACACTGAGGAATGTCCCAGGGAGTTGGGACACATTGTTGAAATTCGAAGGGTGTCCGTTGTTATGATTCAAGATCAATCTTGAATTATAACCTAGGATAGAAGAGGAATTTGAGTTGAGAAGTAGAGAGTTTGAGAAGAGAAGTAGAGAAATTGAGGGAGTTAGGGTTGAGAGAGAAGAATCCAAATATAGTCAATCCAATGAATCTAATTACAAAAACAAATCACTTATTTATACTAAAACATTAGCTAAGTCGGTTGATCAATAATATCAAGCAATACAATGAATTAGGACTAAAGCTTAACCGACTTAACTAACTAACGCTGTTATAGCTCAAGATCAATCTTGAACTACAAGCTAGGGATTTGAGGGTTTGAGATGAGAAAGAAGGGAAATAGAGGGAGAGAAGAGAGAATTGAGGTTAGGAGAGAGAAGAAATCAATTTCATATATGATCAAGACAATACACTGTTAAGATTCAAATATTACTCTTGGACCTTAACCTTGGTTGGGATAGTGAGAGTATGAAATGAGGAGAGAATTTAGAGTTTAGATGAGATAAGAAGGAAAAGGAGATGAGAAGTAAGGACAGAGATATCAAAGATATCAATTTCATTCATTAAAGTTATGAGCTCTTTGAGAGAGGCTCTATATATTTATACTATTAATCCTTAGGATGGCTTAAGAGTAAAAAGATCTAGAGATACTGTTGGCTCTAAAGCCAATATCATTGTAATTTTGATGATAACAAGAATTTAGTGAGTCATGTGATTTAAATTGTTCTAATGTTATTTTTAAGTGACTTATAAGAAAGCTAGGCACATCAAAGATTAATCATGGATACGAAGATTTCCAAAAGATGATAAATCAAGAGGAAAAGAGATAAAAGCTGAAGAGAAGATTTATCCAGATTAAAGAGAACGTAATCCGATTCCGAGCATCTTAACGTCATTTATTTTTATTGCCTAGGACTTAGGATCGGGAATATCAATTGAGTCCAAGTCTCAATATTGATATGTGATGCTCTTACAAAAATGTTTTTGGAAAATATTTTTGAAAGTTGATTTATCAAATTTTATTTGAAAAATATTCAAGTCAAAATTAAACCAATCTAATTTATCATTTAAAATATTTTTTTAAAGATTGGTACTTTGAAAAGTATGATCCAATCAAATAAAGATAAAATTTTAATGGGTGTTGATTTAGGTTGATTTATGGAACTAATTATTTTTATAATCAAGTAAAGTGGGAAATAAATTTAAAAATTTG
Organism: Simmondsia chinensis; assembly: GCA_018398585.1. NCBI lineage: Eukaryota > Viridiplantae > Streptophyta > Magnoliopsida > Caryophyllales > Simmondsiaceae > Simmondsia > Simmondsia chinensis. The sequence goes on along the minus strand of JAGTTD010000001.1, from coordinate 19,642,356 downwards.
AACAAATATAGTAATCATTCAATCAATTTTTAACTTAGGAAATGCAATAAACTTATCCCACCAATCAAGCAAATTGATCAAAACGTGTAAATACACCCAGGTAGGCTTATGTGTCGACACAGGCGTATGTGTCGACACACAGACTTACAGTAGCCACAAAGAGCTTCTGTGTGTCGACACACAGAGGGTGTGTGTAGACACACGGACCTTGTGCGTCGACACACAGACTGAAAAAGCTCAAAACGGCTACTTTTGACTTGATTTCTTTCCAAAACCTTTTTCTAATTTTTTGAACGTCTTAATGGCCCTCATTTGCCTATAAATAGGGCTTGAATGCTTTGGTTAAAATCATCCAATACTCTCTAGCATTCTTTGATAAAAAGTTCTCTTATATACTTACGCTTTAAAGGTTTGTTTTTTAAGCTTTGTTTAAAACTTTTATTAGAGCTTCACTTGTTCTCTTATTGTTGATCTTTGAGCTTTATTGGCATATCCTTAGCTTTGGCTAAGCTTGATCAAGTGTCAATTCACTCTTGAAAGAGTGAAGAATTTGAGTGCTTTAATTCTTTCATTACTTTATTCAAATTTATTTCATTGTAAAGGTTGTATCCTGAACCTACTGTTTATAAAAGGATCAGTTGTAAAGGGTTGGTCTTGAGCCTACATACAAAAGACCGGTTGTAAAGGTTGGATCCTGAGCTTGTTCTTAAAAAAGATAATCGAGCTTAGTTAAAGGCTCAAGTGGCTAATAGTAGTCACTTGAGAAGTGGACTAGCTTCCGGTTTGGAAGTGAACCACTATAAAAATCATTGTGCATCTCGTTTATTTTTGCCTTTGTCTGTTTCATTTAAGATTTATTGTTTTGTTTTTAATTGAATTTTTTGGTACATATTTTTAATTTTTTATTTATCACTAAAGAACCTAATTCACCCCCCCTCTTAGGTTGCCATTTGGACCTTCAGATACAATGATCCTAGACACAAGGACTAATCGACTCAACCAACAACTAACTAACTAGTTGCCACTAAGACTGGCATTGACCACCTAAGCTACATACCACTAAAGTTCACTTATTACATGAATTACCAAGGGACTTAAGCAGCTAATTACATCAAGATTTATTCTAGTTACAATATCCACACGCCAATACAACTCAATCAGCTATATTCAACACCTTTTTACATTTACTTAAGCCAAACGAGTAACCAACAGCAGCAACCACAAGCAGCAGTAGCACAACAGCAGCAAGACAGCAACCAGGACACCAACAGCCCATGCTTTGGATTCTCGGGTCATAACATTCCCTTCCCCTTGAAAACATTATTGTCCTCAAGAATGGAAGGGAGTTGAAGCGCAATTGAACTTGCTGAAATTTGTTGCAGCTGAAACGAGCCAATGATGCCCGACTCTGAAATGCAGTAGATACATGACCCTTGTTTCGGCACAAGGTTGCGTTTGAATGCATAGTACTCTTCAGGAGGTCTGCACTAATAAAACCAAACCATCCCAACTTCAACAACTCATCCACGACACCTCATGATGCAGTTAATACAGCTCAAAACTCTATCTTACTGTAGAGAATCATAAAACACAGCAGCAATTCTGTAATTCTGCTTGTAAAATGTTGCATAACAGAATTTGAATGTCATTAAACCCATAAGACTGCATATGAAGTCCTTGAACATCCCGGAAGGCCTTCCAAACTAAAACCAAGAGAACAGGGCAACAACACACACTTTAGAAGACTTCCAATTACGGTTCACGCAATTCAGCAACACAAACTTGATTATGAGCTTGAATGATTTCCACCAAGCTATGTCTTCAAAAGTATCAATCGCTCTCCAAGGAAACAAAGTCACCATTTGTCCTATCAATTTAACAGAACTCACAACCCACAATTTGCAGTATACCAATACCAGATTGTTCACCAAAACATCAACTCCTGCTTATATCTCATTTTGCTCCTTGTATATAAGTGATATTGTGCAGCAATATTGGTTCAAGGAACCCTTTAATCTAGGCTCATTTTGAACCCATTTTCTTCTTAAATGAACGAACGTAGATCTCTTAACAATGAGCAAAAGTATGCTTGCAAGGAACACCAGCTCATGAAGCCAATGAAGCATCAAAGAAGCTGTGCATAATCCAGGTTCAAGATCTGATCTGTTCTTAACTCCTCTACTAAAGCATCTAATGATTTCTGTTGGAGTTAATCTTGATCTCCTGTTGATGTCTTCAACTGAGGCATTGTGATAACTTGTAGCTGATGCATCTGACTCTTACATTCGATGTAACCCGCTGCAACAATGCTTACATAACATACTCTCAATAAGTTGCAGTGAATGTACACTGATGGCCAAAATTTCAGTAGTTGTAACCTCAAAACTTCAGTGGTTTCTTTGTCCTTAGCTAAAGCCCTACAGACAAACAACTTGCAAATGTCCTCCCAATTGCAAGGTGTCATCATAAGGTCCTTTGAGTTCTAGGTGAATGTATGCAGGCTCCTGGAATGCTCGATTCCATAGAGTTTTAACAACTTAGCAGCAATAACAAAACCAAACTCAAGCTTCATCTCATGTTCTTGATCCGTGTAGGGTTGTCCAGAGATTCTTACAGCAACTTGCCGAAATAACCAATCTTTGTATGCATTCAATTCAACAACTTGCCTGCTCTTGCTCACATACAGCCAACGCTTGTGCAGATCAGCTTGAGAATCAGCATGTGATTTTGGAGCTTGGGTTACATCAGAATTGGATCTGCATCTGTTTTTGAATTGCATCTGATTCTTGCTACTCGTTGTTGATTTAACATCTGTCAACGTACCACGTTTTTCCAAACCAAGCATTCGAACTTCTTGCACTTCCAAAGCCTGAGGGTGCGCTAACAATTTGCCCAAAGCAATATCTGACATTCCAAAACAGATGCAGCAGCCAGATTCCACCAAGGCATCGGGGGATCTTCCAACTTCAAACATAACCCAAAGATCTTTGATTCTACTGGATCTTGGCTGGACAGACTTAATTTTCAGCTCATGACCTAGGTTGTGAACTTCTAATACTTCTAAAATTTTTCTAGAAATGAAACTTGGCCACATTGAACTCAAAAAATGATTTTAGCAGCTTGTTTAAACCTTTCTTCCAACTCGGCCTCATGTTTCAGCTTGTTACAAACATGATCTACCTTCCCTGGATCAAAGGGACTTCTAACATAAATTTCATCAGTTAAAGCATCGATTGTACTGATTTTGGTCTGAACCGAAATCTGTCTCAGCGCTTTACTAAAATTATGCACCTTCAACAACTCAATTGCTTGTATAGACACAATGCTCCTCCTTTGTTGGACCTTGAAACAAACTCTCGCAGCTTGATTACTTCGTTTCAACATGAAATTAACTCATTTCAGCTTCACATAGCCTTGAGTATCTTCTCTCGGATCATGAGGCAACTCGTCATAAGAGTGTGTATTGGAATACACTTTTTCTTCACTCAAAAGCACTCCTTGTTCTGCATCAGGTAGTACCACAGCAGCAACAACTAATTTCTCAACAGAATGTGATAGTTCAGCAGTAAAGATGCTTTGATTCTGCATACCAGCTTGCCATGGAGTAATACTTAACAGATTTGGTGATGTATTCAGTGATATTACCGCAGTAGCATCACATTTTTCAGTTGAAATCAAAGATCCTTGTATAGCAGTATATATATCTGAACCTTGTATACCAGCATATACATCGGTAAAATCAGTATCTTGAGTTAGTTCTTGTTGATCATCAAGCATCCTGGGCTGAAACATCACCTCTTGCTTCAATTTCTGCTTTGAAAACTTCTTTTTACCCCAAAAATCTTTCAACGCTTCATTTAGATGGTTCCTCTTCGCCTTACTCTTTGCTTTCTTTATCATGCCCTTGACATAAAAATCGTATTCCCATTTCGGAAGTAAATCTTGCTGTAGCTCATCATCTTCCAAATACTCTAACTCTAGCAAAGAGTCTTCATAAAGATCAACTTGTTCAAACTCAGGTTCGTCTAACTTTTGTTCATCACTTTCGGCATTATCATGGTCTACTTCATCTTCAACGGCAACCGATTCTACTCCAACTTCCTCCTTTTGCTCAACATTGAGCTCTTGTTGTATAACGCTATCCATTAGCTCCGGGAACTCATTTGCATCAAGAACACCAGCACAATCTCGAATGACGTTTGCAAACTGATGAGCTGAATACTGCCGATCAAAAATTCGTTGTAGCTCTTCGTCCCATGCCTGTTTCATTTTTTGCTAGAACTCCTCGCGTTCTTGTCTCCATTCTTACTTTATTTTCTCCTAAGGATCGCTCATCACAGATTGACAAGAGCTATCATCAACCATACCAGCCATATTTGCTATGAACAACAATGCTTCTATCTTGAACAGCTCAGTTCGCAGAAATAGAAGTTCGAAAATCGCAGATGAGTGAGACTTGTTTCGCAACTCTTCAATAGCCGATTGCTTAATGAAGTTCTACCCCTTCGTTCGCACAAAACAATTCCCTACTATCGGTTCCCCAATTGCCATTGAGTACAAACCCTAATGCGCAGATTTTCGCACACAGAGAACTCGAACCAACCCTAACTCCGATGCTTTCTTGAATAATCAGACTTACAATTCTGAATTAAGCTCGATTCTAGATCGCAATCAAGTCCTCAACACAATACTCAAAGCAATCTTCAAGACGAAGTCAGATTTCAAACTTTCGTGGCTCAGTTCAATGTCGGGTTCTCGTCTAAGGAAATCTCAACTGAATAATATATAATTCTTAAGAATCAACTGAATTCTCCCCACTTCAATGCTTATTAACACGAATTATTCCACAAATCAGCCACAACGCAGACTCTGATCGAACATGTAACTTGAGGTTTAGAAAACCGTTACCTCAACCTTATTCACTGAATTGTAGAATCTGAATAAACCTCAAATCAGCTTGTTTCAGATCTTTTGATCATGATCAAGTGTAATGTTGGTCCAATAGCTCACTTTATCTTCTTCTCCAACAGATCATGTGAATATTTGATCAAGAACAATTATGCTCAGCACTCAAATTCAGCAACTAATGCTTTGCTTCAGCACTCAACTTCAGCAGCTAATGCTTGATCAACTCTACTGAATTCAATCTGAATCAGCTTTGATGTTGAATGTAATTCAAAAAATACCGATCAATTAAACTTTCTTCAATGTAACTCAATTAAATTAATCCCAACTGAAACAATTCCCAGGCATTTGCAGATCAATAAGGCAGTAACCGCCAATCTTGAAATTCAGAATTCAGAATTGAATTCTTGATCACATAAACTGAACTAAATTAGTATCAAAACTATTTTTGTTGATTAACTGCAACACATTCAATCAGATTTTATATTTTTCCTGTTTTAGAGCTTGATTTGGAAGCCAAATCAAGGCTCTGATACCAATTGTTAAGATTCAAATATTACTCTTGGACCTTAACCTTGGTTGGGATAGTGAGAGTATGAAATGAGAAGAGAATTTATAGTTTAGATGAGATAAGAAGGAAAAAAGAGATGAGAAGTAGGGAGAGAGATATCAAAGATATCAATTTCATTCATCAAAGTTATGAGCTCTTCAAGAGAGGCTCTACATATTTATACTACTAATCCTTAGGATGGCTTAAGACTAAAAATATCTAGAGATACAATGATCCTAGACACAAGGACTAACCGACTCAACCTACAACTAACTAGCTGCCACTAAGACCGGCATTGACCACCTAAGCTACATACCACTAAAGTTCACTTATTACATGACTTACCAAGGGACATAAGCAACTAATTACATCAAGTCTTATTCTAGTTACAATATCCACACGCTAATACAGCTCAATCAGCTATATTCAACACCTTATTACATTTACTTAAGCCAAACGAGTAACCAACAGCAGTAACCACAAGCAGCAGCATCACAACAACAGCAAGACAGCAACCAGGACACCAATAGCCCATGCTTTGGATTCTCGGGTCACAACATACACTCTAATTTGCTTTGTACCAACTAATACAACCGACTTAACCACTACTAGACTTTGGCGCCAAAACGCAGTTTGAACTAAACAAAGCCTAGAGTTACAATGAAGAACTAACAATTGCACTAACCAAAGCTTATTGCATACAACCTCAACTCATAACAATTCCTCCCCCTTAAAATCATTTTTGCCTAGAATGGAAAGAAGGAAATTGCCTCTGCAATTGCGCGAAGCTCTCCCATGTGGCATCATCTTCAGCTAAGTTGCTCCATATCACCAACACCTCTTTGATTTGCTTCCCATCTTGCTGCACCACACGTGAATCTTATACAGCAACTAGAACCTGCAGAAGAGTGCCATTGGATCCAATCTTAAGAGGATGTGGTTAACAGGTCTTGCCCCTTTCCACATGCTTCTTAAGGAGAGAAATGTGAAAGACCAGATGAACAAATGAATTAGCTGGAAGCTCAAGCCTGTAAGCAACCTTCCCTAGCCTATCCAATACCTTGTATGACCCAAAACAACGAGCACTGAGCTTGATACTTTTGCGTACTGCCACAGTTGATTGTCTGTAAGGCTGCAATTTTAAGTATACCATATCTCCTTCTTAAAATGCTTTATCAGACCTCTTCCTGTCTGCATAAAACTTCATCCTTGCCTGAGCTAACTGCAAGTTGTCTTTGAGCATCTGAATCAAGTGTTTCCTCTGCTGCAACAAGTTAGAAACCTCAGGAACTATGCAATTAATCCCATGCAAAGCCAAAGGAGTTGGAGGATCATAGCAATATAGTGCTTTGAAGGGTGTAGTGCCAATAGAAGAGTGAGCATGTGTGTTGAACCAACACTCCGACAAAGACAGCCATCTACACCACTCCTTTGGATGATGGAAATTCATTCTCCTCAAATATTTCTCAATGCATTGATTAACCCTCTCTGATTAGCCATTAGTTTGAGGATGATATGAAGAACTCAATGACAAAGAAGTCCTTAATAGCAAGAATAATTCTTTCCAGAAGTTACTGGTAAAGAGCCTATCACGATGTGAGATTATGGAATTAGGCAAACCATGTAACTTGTAGATGTTGTCCAAGAAGACCTTCGCTATCCTTTCAGTTGTGATTGGATGAGATAAGGCTATGAAGTGACTAAACCTGGTGAAACGATCCACCACAACCCATATCACTTCTTTCCCTTCAGATCTTGGCAACCCGTCAATAAATCCCTTTGTATATGTTGCCAAGCACCATTAAGAATGGGAATAAATTGAAGCAAACCAGCATACTTCTTGCTGTCTGATTTGGTTTATTGACAAACTTCACAAGATTTTACAAAATCCACCACATCCTTCCTCAAACCAGGCCAACTGAAGTAACTCCGTAGCCTTTGGTATGTTCTTTCCTCGCCAGAATATCCTCCCCGGGCTGAATCATGAAAAGCTTCTATCAATTGCTTCCTCAGCTCAGCAAATGAACCAACATACAGCTTCCCTTTTATTCTAATGATTCCCTTGTGAACTGCAATTCCAGCATCAAAAGGCTGGATTGCCTTCTTGCTAATGCTAGATGATACAACTTGTTCTTGAGCAAAGTTATCCCCTTCATAGGATCTATAGATCTCATCAATCCAAGTAGGCACCACCATTCCAATAAAAACCTGCTTCATCATCCTCCAATCTATGAGATAATGCATCAGCTACCACATTTTCCTTGCCCTTCATGTACTGAATCGAATAGTCCATGCCTAAAATTTTTATCAACCCCTTCTTCTGGACCATGGTAGCTATTTTGTGCTCCAAGAAGTACTTCAAGCTTGGGTGGTCAGTCTTGATAACAAAATAATGCTCCTCCAAGTAATGCCTCCACTTCTTGACTGCTAAGAGGATGGCCAAATACTCTTCCTCATATACAGATAGCCCCAAATGCTTAGGACTTAAAGCTTGGTTAAGGTATGCTAATGGTCTTCCATTCTGGGATAGGACTGCCCCAATTCCACTCCCACACGCATCTGTCTCCAACACAAACTCAGTACTGAAGTCTGGCATAGCAAGAATTAGTGCTGCATACATAGCTTCCTTCAAAGAATCAAAGGCTTCCTGAGTTGATGTGGACCATTTGAAAGCATCTTTCTTTAATAAATCTGTCAAGGGCTTAGGAATGACACCATATCCAGCCACAAGTTTCTTATAATACCCTGTTAAGCCAAAAAATCCTCTCAATTGTATCAAGGTGATAGGAGCTGCCCATTCGTTCAAAGCTTGCACCTTAGCAGGGTCAGTGGACACTCCTTCATGAGATATTAGGTGTCCAAGATACTCAACCTAAGATTGAGCAAACGAGCACCTGGATAACTTTGCATACAACCTGTGCTTGCGCATAATGCAGAACACTTCTTTCAAGTGCTTCAAAAGTTCCTCCAAGCTAACGCGATAAATCAAGATATCATCAAAGAAGACCAACACAAATATTCTCAAAAAAAGCTTGAACACATCATTCATTATAGCTGGGAATGTAGCACGAGCATTCATCAATCCAAAGGGCATCACAACAAACTCATAATGTCCTTGATGAGTTCGAAATGCTGTCTTATGGATATCTTCCTCCATCACTCTAATCTGATAATACCCTTGGCGTAGATCCAGCTTGGAAAAGAAATCAGAGCCATGAAGCTCATCCAGCAAATCATTAATTATTGGGATTGGAAATTTATCCTTCACTGTGAGTGAGTTCAATTACCGATAATCATTACACATCCTAGCTGTGGCATCCTTCTTCTTAACTAGGATCACAGGTGAGGCAAAAGGACTGTGGCTCTGCCTTATGAAGTAAGTCTTGAGCAATTCCTCCACTTGTCTTTCAATTTCAGTCTTTTGCGAATGTTGATACTTGCAAGGCCACAAATTAACAGGATCAGCACCAGATTTCAAAGGAATGGCATGATCCAAAGCTCTCTTTGGAGGCAATGAGACTTGTGGCTCAAACAAGTCTTGATACTCATCAATCAAAGAGCTAACTTTTGGTAGTAGAGGTGACTGAACCTCTCTATGAACAATGGAGAACAATTGTCCCGCCCATTGACAAGCTCCCCTTTTAACTAACCCTTCTAAAATTTTGCCCTCATCCACTGCAATTTACCCTGCTCAGTAATCCCTTACCGTTTAACTGTCACTCCTTGTTTCTTAAATGAAACTGTCAATTGAAAGAAATCAAAAATCAGGGGACTGAAAGACCTCATCCAATCAACACCAAGTACCACATCGCAGCGTCCCAACTAAAGGATTCTGAAATCATATTCAAACTTGTGCCCTTGTATCAACCAACAGAAGTTCTGACACTTGGTTTGAGTGAGAATAGATTTTCCATCAACTACAGTTACTGCCAGTGGAGAAGTCCTGATCACCTCATGTCCAACCTTCCGCACAACCTTAGGATCAATAAAGCTATAAGTACTACCGCTGTCTATAAAAATAAGGATTGTGTTTCGTCCTACTTTTCCCTTGATTCAAATTGTATTATGAGAACCATTCCCTGTTAATGCCTTTACCAGGATTTCTATCTTTTCTTTAACGACCTCTTCTTGCAATACCTGCTCTTGGTCTCCAATTTCCACCTTTGTCTCCTCACTAACTGAATCTTCCTCAGCTTTAGCTCCATAAGCCAACATGAGAAGCTTGGGATTACATTTATGACTGAAGAAATATCTCTGGTTACACTTGAAATATAGCCTCTGAGCCTTCTTTACTTCCACATTCAGTGATTTTAATTGATTAGCAACACCTTGCTCCTGAGTTGTGCCCTGATTACTTTTGAATCTTTGCCCATTTGATGAAGCTAAAACCGTAGACTCAAACAGCTTGGCTTTAGCATAGGCTTTGGACAAGGTATTAGGACTAAGAGCCTTCATGAGATTCTTGATCTTTGGCTTCAATCCACTTATAAAACTTGAGATATAATAAGCCTCACTAACATTAGGGGTTACTGTCGTCATTTTTACTCTCAAATTCTTAAATCTTGACATGTACTCCTTAACAGAAATGGTCTGAACTACCTTGTTGAAATTGTCAACAACATCACTAGGATCCTCATCACCGTACCTCTGACAAAGTTCCTCCATGAATTCAGACCAAGTCAGTATAGGATTGCTGCGTACAAGACTATAAAACCAAACCTCATGATCTCCAAGAAGGTGCATTATAGCTAATTCCACTTTCTCCTTCTTAGAAATGTGATAGAAGTGAAAATATCTCTCACGCAACCTCAACCATGACTGAGGTTGTTGGCCATCAAACAAATCAATCACTACTCTTGGCTGTCTATGACCACTGCTTCTGTTATTGCATGAAGAACTATCATTAGTTTCTTAATTATGTGCTAATTCATGTGGAGGATCTTTTAATCCGACTGCCACACTTGCATTCTGAGGTAGCACCACATCAGGACGTTGATCGGCCTGATTTGCAGTTGATAACACTCCAGCTTTTGAAGGTAAGGATTTTCCATCAATTTGTTGTTGCAATCCTTAAAACCTAGCTTCGATATGCTGTGATTGCTGATTGATCCTCTCAGCTAGCTTCTGTTCTTGCTGCTGGTGGTTCTGCTACAAATTTGCAAACATCTCCATCATTTGAAGTCTCAATTGTTTAAATTGATTGACTTCAGCTCTAGTACTAGCGTTTGTAGCTGTTACTACAGCATAAGAGGCATTAGAAGCCGTATTGGCAGTAGCGTTACCTCGAGTAGTTACTCCACCAGCCATGGCTACAGATTTCATGTGTTTAGCCAGCTCCAACTAATCAATAACTCAATCAATTGGCAGCTCCACACAAGGCTCTGCTACCAATTGTTGTAGCTTAAGGTCAATCTAGTAGTGGTTAAGTCGGTTGTATTAGTTAGTATAAAGCTAGTTAGAGTGTATTGTTTTGATCATATCTGAAATTGATTTCTTCTCTCTCCTAACCTCAATTCTCTCTTCTCTCCCTCTATTTCCCTTCTTTCTCATCTCAAACTCTCAAATCCCTAGCTCATAGCTCAAGATTGATCTTGAGCTATAACAATTGGTATCAGAGCCTTGTGTGGAGTTGCCGATTGATCGAGTTCTTAATTAGTTGAAGCTGGCTAGATGCAAGAAATCTGTAGCCATGGCTGGTGGAGTAACTACTCGAGCTAAAGCTGCTGCTAATACCACTACTAATTCCTCCTATGCTGCAGTAACAGCTGCAAATGCTGATACTGGAGTTGAAGTCCATCAATTTGATCAATTAAGACTTCAGATGATGAAGATGTTTGCAAATTTACATCAGAACCAGCAGCAGCAAGAACAGAAGCTAGTTTAGAGGATCGATCAGCAATCACAGCATATCGAAGCTAGGTTTCAAGGATTATAACAACAAATCGATAGACAATCCTTGCCCTTAGGAGCTAGAGTGTTATCAGCTGCAAATCAGGCCGATCAACCTCCTGATGTGGTGCTACCTTAGAATTCAAGTGTGGTACTAGGATTAAAAGATCCTCCACACAAATTGGCACATAATTTAGAAACTGATGGTAGTTCTTCAAGATATAATAAAAGCAGTGGTCATAGACAGCCATGAGTAGTGATTTATCCGTTTGATGGCCAACAACCTCAGTGGTGGTTGAGGAGGTGTGAGAGATATTTTTACTTTTATTTCATTTCTAAGGTGGAGAAAGTGGAATTAACTGCATTGCACCTTCTTGGAGATCATGAGGTTTGGTTTTATAGTCTTATACGTAGCAATCCTACACTGACTTGGTCTGAATTCATGGAGGAACTTTGTGAGAGGTAAGGTGATGAGGATCCTAGGTGATGTTGATAGTTTCAACAAGGTAGTGTAAACCACTTCTATTAAGGAGTACATGTCTAGATTCGAGAATTTTAGAGCAAGGATGAGGACAGTAACTCCTAGTGTGAGTAAGGCTTATTATGTCTCAAGTTTTATAAGTTGATTGAAGCTAAATATCAAGAATCTCGTGAAGGGTCTGAGTCCTAATACCTTATCTAAAGCCTATGCTAAAGCTAAGCTGTTTGAGTCTACGGTTTTAGCTTCATCAGATGGGCAAAAATTGAGAAGTAATCAGGGCAAAACTCAGCAGCAAGGTGTTGCTAATCAATCAAAATCACTGGCTGTGAAAGAAAAGAAGGCTCAGAGGCTAAGTTTCAAGTGTAACAAGATATATTTCTTCAGGAATAAATGTAATCCTAAGCTTCTCATGTCGGCTTATGGAGCTGAGGCTGAGGAAGATTTAGTTGGTGAGGAGACTGAGGTGGAAATTGACGACCAGGAGAAGCTATTGCAAGAAGAGGTGGTTGAAGATTAGATAGAAATCTTGGTAAAGGCATTAACAGGGAATGGTTCTCACAACACCATTCGAATCAAGTGAGAACTAAGACGAAAGACAATCTCGATTTTGATAGATAGCAATAGTACACATAGCTTTATTGATTCCAAGGTTGTGAGAAAGGTTGGACTTGAGGTGATCAGGACTTCTCCACTGGTAGTAATCGTAGCTGATGGAAAATCTATCCTCACTCAAACTAAATGTCAGAACTTCTGTTGGTTGATACAGGGGCGCAAGTTTGAATATGATTCTAGAATCCTTCAGTTGGGAGGCTGCGATACGGTACTTGGTGTTGATTGGATGAGTCTTTCAGTCCCCTGATTTTTGATTTCTTTCAATTGATAGTTTCATTTAAGAAACAAGGAGTGACAGTTAAACGGTAAGGGATTACTGAGCAGGGTCAATTGTTGTGGATGAGTGGCAAGAGTTTGGAAGGTTTAGTTAAAAGGGGAGCTTGTCAATGGGTGGGACAATTGTTCTCCATTGTTCATACAGAGGTCGAGTCTCTTCTACTGCTAGAATAGCTCTTTGATTGAAGAGTATCAAGACTTATTTGAGCCACCAGTCTAATTGGCTCCAAAGAGAGCTTTGGATCATGCCATTCCCTTGAAATCTGGTGCTAATCCTGTTAATTTGAGGCCTTACAAGTATCCACATTCACAAAAGACTAAAATTGAGAAACAAGTGGAGGAATTGCTCAAGACTTACTTCATTAGACAGAGCCACAGTCCTTTTGCCTCACCTATGATCCTAGTTAAGAAGAAGGATGGCATAGCTAGGATGTGTATTGATTATCGGCAATTGAACTCACACATAGTGAAGGATAAATTTCCAATCCCGATAATTGATGATTTGCTGGATGAGCTTCATAGCTCTCATTTCTTTTCCAAGATGGATCTACGCCAAGGGTTTTATCAGATTAGAGTGATGGAGAAAGATATCCATAAGACAACATTCCGAACTCATCAAGGGCATTATGAGTTTGTTGTGATGCCCTTTGGATTGACAAATGCTCCTGCTACATTTCCAGCTGTAATGATTGATGTGTTCAAGACTTTTTTTTTTTTTTTTGAGAAGATTTGTTTTGGTCTTCTTTGATGATATCTTGATTTATAGCATTAGCTTGGAAGAACATTTGAAGCACTTGAAAGAAGTGTTCTGCATTATGCTCAAACACGGGTTGTATGCAAAGTTATCCAAGTGCTCGTTTGCTCAGTCTCAGGTTGAGTATCTTGGACACCTAATATCTCATGAAAGAGTGTCCACTGACCTTGCTAAGGTGCAAGCTATGAAAGAATGGCCAGTTCTGGTCACCTTCAAACAATTGAAAGGATTTTTGGGTTTAACGGGGTATTATAGGAAGTTTGTGGTTGGATATGGGGTCATTGTTGAGCCCTTGATAGATTTATTGAAGAAAGATGCTTTCAAATGGTCCACATCAGCTCAGGAAGCCTTTGATTCTTTGAAGGAAGATATGCGTGCAGCACCAGTTCTTGCTGTGCTGGACTTCAGTATTGAGTTTGTGTTAGAGACCGATGCCTGTGGGAGTGGAATTGGGGCAGACCTATCCCAGAATGGAAGACCATTAGCATACCTCAGCCAAGTTTTGAGCCCTAAGCATTTTAGGGCTATCTGTATATAAGAAAGAGTATTTGGACATCCTCATAGTAGTCAAGAAGTGGAGACATTACTTCGAGGGGAATTATTTTGTTATCAAGACTGACCCCCATAGCCTGAAGTACCTCTTGGAGCAGAAAATAGCTACCCGGTTCCAGAAGAATGGGTTGATAATTTTAGGCTTGGACTATTCGATTCAGTACATGAAGGGCAAGGAAAATGTGGCAGCTGATGCATTATCTCGTAGATTGGAGGATGCTAAAGCAGGTTTTTGTGGAGCCATTTTAGTAGTGGTGCCTACTTGGATGGATGAGATCTATAGATGGTATGAAGGGGATAACTTTGCTTAAGAACAAGTATCATCTGGCATTAGCAAGGAGGTAACCCAACCTTCTGATGCTGGAATTGCAGTTCACAAGGGAATCATCAGAATAAAAGGGAAGCTGTATGTTAGTTCATCTACTGAGCTGAGGAAGCAATTGATAGAAGCTTTTCATGATTCAACACGGGGAGCACATTCTGGTGAGGAAAGAACATATCAGAGGCTGCGGGGTTACTTTAGTTGGCCTGGTTTGAGGAAGGATGTGGTGAATTTTGTGAAATCTTGTGAAGTTTGTCAACAAACCAAATCAGACAGCAAGAAGTATGCTGGTTTGCTTCAATCTCTTCCCATTCCTGATGGTGCTTGGCTACATATAAGCATGGATTTTATTGAGGGGTTGCTTAGATCTGAAGGGAAAGAAATTATATGGGTTGTGGTGGATCGTTTCACCAAGTTTAGTCACTTCATAGCCTTATCTCGTCTAATCACAGCTGAAAAGTTAGCTAAGGTCTTCTTGGACAACATCTAAAAGTTACATGGTTTTCCTAATTCCATAATCTCTGATCGTGATAGGCTCTTTAAGAGTAAATTCTTGAAAGAATATTCTTGCTGCTGGGGGACTTCTTTGTCATTGAGTTCTTCATATCATCCTCAAACTAATGGCTAATCAGAGAGGGTTAATCAATGCATTGAGCACTATTTGAGGAGTATGAATTTCCATCATCCAAAGGAGTGGTGTAGATGGCTGTCTTTGTCGAAGTGTTGGTTCAACACACATGCTCTCTCTTATATTGGCACTATACCCTTCAAAGCACTATATGGCTATGATCCTCCAACTCCTTTGGCTTTGCATGGGATTAAATGCATAGTTCCTGAGGTTTCTAACTTCTTGCAGCAGAGGAAACACTTGATTCAGATGCTCAAAGACAACTTGCAGTTAGCTCAAGCAAGGATGAAGTTTTATGTAGACAGGAAGAGGTCTGACAAAGCATTTGTAGAAGGAGATATGGTATACTTAAAATTGCAGCCATATAGACAATCAACTGTGGCAGTACGCAAACTTGTCAAGCTCAATGCTTGTTGTTTTGTGCCATACAAGGTACTGGAGAGGCTGGGGAAGGTTTCTTATGGTCTTGTGCTTCCACCTAATTCATTTGTGCATCCCGTCTTTCACATTTCTCCCCTTAAGAAGCACGTGGAAAGGGGCAAGACCTGTTCACCACATCCTCCTAAGATTGGATCCAGTGGCACTTTTTTGCTAGTTCTAGTTGTTGTATTAGATTCACATGTGGTGCAATAGGATGGGAAGCAAATCAAGAGGTAGTGGTGATGTGGAGCAACTTAGCTGAAGATGATGCTACATGGGAGAGCTTCAGTCTGTTGCAGAGGCAATTTCCTTCTTTCCATTCTTGAGAGAAGAATGATTTTAAGAGGGAGGAGTTGTTATGAGTTGAGGTTGTAAGAAATAAGCATTTATTAGTGCAATTGTTAGTTCTTCATTGCAATCGTAGGCTTTGTTTAGGCGCCAAAGTCTAGTAGTTGTTAAGTCGGTTGTATTAGTTGGTATAAAGCTAGTTAGAGTGTATTGTTTTGATCATATATGAAATTGATTTCTTCTCTCTCCTAACCTCAATTCTCTCTTTTCTCTCTCTATTTCCCTTCCTTCTCATCTCAAACTCTCAAATCCCTAGTTATAGTTTAAGATTGATCTTGAGCTATAACAATTTGGTATCAGAGCAACTTTCCCCAGCCTCTCCAGTACCTTGTATGACCTAAAATAACGAGCAAACGCTAATGAATTAGGACTTAAACTTAACCAACTTAACTAACTAAACCCTTCCCGCCAAAACCTTATTCAAAATATTTATAAGAATTGCCAATGCTAAAACTTCTTACAAGCTCTTACAACCTCAATCATAATAATACTCCCCTCTTTAAAACATTCTTGACTTAAGAATGAAAGGCTGAAAATTGACTCTTGATGATGCTTAATCTCTCCCAAGTGGCATCTTTACAATCCAAATTAGCCCATTGCACCAACACCTCCTGAACTTGGTTGTTATGCTGTTGAACCACACGTGAATCCAAGATAGCTACTGGTTCCTGTAAGATATCACCACTGGCTATTGTTTCAGGGGGGTGATTTTGATCTGATCTTACCATCAGCTACATGCTGCTTCAAAAGGGAAACGTGGAAAACTGGGTGGACATGAGATTCTAGGGGCAGCTCTAAATGATGAGCAAATCTTCCCACCTTTTCCAACACTTGGTAAGGCCCAAAGTAACGAGCACTCAGCTTCATATTCTTACGCACCGCTACGCTAGCCTGCCTGTAAGGTTGCAACTTCAAGTAAATAATATCTCCCACTTGAAAAGTCTTATTAGTACGCTTCTTGTCAGCATAGAACCTCATCCTAGCTTCTGGCAATTGCAAGTTTATCTTTTAGTTGCTGCACCAATTACTTCCTTTGAAGTGGCAATTCATTAATTCACTAATGGAAGAAGTAGCTCCTTGCAACAGCATTAGAGATGGAGGATCATAGCCATATAAAGCCTTGAAAGGAGTGGTTCCAAGAGCAGAATGAGTATGAGAGTTGTACCAGAATTCTGTCAAGGACAACCACCTATGCCATTATTTGGGATAGCTAAATGTCATGCTCCTCAAATATTGTTCCAAGCATTGATTTAATCTCTCAGTTAGGATTAGCTCAAAGCCAAAGAAGATCCCAGCAACACAAACAACTCATGCCAAAAATGACTTGTAAACAATCTATCCCGATTAGAAATAATGGATTGAGGCAACCCATGGAGCTTGTAAATGTTGTCCAAATATATCTTGGCAAGTTTTTTAGCTGAAATGGGATGATTCAAGGCTATGAAGTGCCCAAACTTGGTAAACCAATCCACTACTACCCAAATTGCCTCCTTCCCTTCTGACTTGGGCAGCCCCTCAATAAAATCCATACTTATGTGTTGCCAAGCTCTATCCGGAATGGGCAAATGTTGCAGCAACCCTAGGTAATGTGTATGATTGGTTTTAGTATGCTCACAAACATCACATGCTTGAAATAATTCCACAACATCTTCTTCATGCCAGGCCATTGGAAGTACTGTCTCATCCTTTTATATGTTCCTTCAATACCAAAGTGCCCTCCCCAAGTAGAACTATGTGGAGCCACAATAATTTGTCTCCTCAAATTAGTCTATAAACCAATGTACACTTTCCCCTTCAATCTCACAATTCTATTAGCAAATGTTACATTAGAATCTGCATCAGGGGAGCTGTTCTTGATGCTAAAGGCTATGATACACTTCTGAGCAAAGCTATCACCATCATAAGACTTATGCACCTCATCCATCCAAGAAGGAAAAACAAGAGAAATGGCAAAGCATGAGGTTGATTTTGTCCCTTCCTACTTGCGTGACAAAGCATTAGTAGCTAAGTTCTCTCTACCCCGAAATTACTCAATTAAGTAATCTAATCCTAACATCTTCATAAGTCCGCTTTGCTGCACTCTTGCAGTGATCGTTTGCTCCAATAAATGTATAAGACTTTGATGGTCAGTTCTAATAATGAAGTGATGTCCCTCCAAGTAATGCCTCCACTTCTTGACTGCCAAGAGGATTGCTAAATGCTCTTTCTCATAAATGGACAAGCTCATGTGTTTTTTGCTAAGGCCTTGACTCAAATGGATAGAGCTGCTCCCACTCTAGTCCCACTAGCATCTATCTCCGATGTAAAAGGAATGCTGAAATTAGGCATAACAAGCACAGGGGCTGAACACATTGTCATCTTTAATCTTTTAAATGCTTACCGAGCTCTTTCAGACCATTGGCAGGCATCTTTCTTGAGGATATCAGTTACTGGTTTAGCAATCGTACCATAACCTACTACAAACTTCCGATAATAACCAGTTAATCCCAAAAAGCCTCTCAATTGCTTAAGGGAAACATGTGTTGGCCATTTTCTCATTGCTTCAATCTTGGCTTGATCATTGGCTACTCCAGCAGAAGAGATAATGTGACCCAAATACTCCACCTTATCTTGAGCAAAAGTGCACTTAGTCAGCTTAGCATACAACTTGTGCAACCTCATGAGCTCAAACACTTGTCCAAGATGATCCACATGCGAATCCAATGTATGACTATACACTAAAATGTCATTGAAGAAGACCAAGATAAACTTTCTCAACAGAGGCTTAAAAACTGAATTCATCATGGACTGGAATGTGGTTGGAACATTTGTCAATCCAAAAGGCATCACCACAAAATCATAATGCCTATGATGAGTTCTAAAACCTGTCTTATGAACATCATGCTCCACTACTTGAATCAGGTAATATCCCTGCCTCAAATCCAGCTTAGAATGGAAGTGGGAACCATGTAATTCATCTAGAAGATCATCAATGATTGGAATTGGGAACTTATCTTTGATAGCGAGGGAGTTAAGCTACCTGTAATTTATACACATCCTCGATGATCCATCCTGTTCTTAACAAGTATAGCAGGAGAAGCAAATGGACCGTGGGACTGTCTGATGAATTCAATTCTAAGCAACTCATCCACCTACATTTTGATCTCACTTTTTTGTGAATGTGGATACTTGTAGGGCCTCAAATTGACTGGATCAGAATTGGCTTTCAATGGTATAACATGATCTAAAGATCTCTTGGGAGGTAGGCTATTTGGTTGATCAAATAGATCACAATAGTCTTGGATCAGCTTGTGGAGAAGAGGGTGAAGATCTTCCTCAATCTTAACTGGTTCTGTTGAGATTGAGAATAGATGGCCTATCCACTGATAGTCTCTCTTTGAGTATCTCATCGAACCCTTTGCCACTCAATGTCTTAAATTGTCCTTGTTCCATAATTCCTTGCAACTTGACTACCTTACCATGAAAATTAAAAAAGATAAAGAGCTGATTGAAATCAAACACCAAGAGATTGATGGTCTTCATCCAATCTACCCCTAGCACCATGTCACAACCCCCAATTTCAACACTCAAAAATCATATGAAAAGTGGTGGCCTTGCATCTGCCAATTGAACTTATTGCACTTCATCTGGGTGAGCATGGAGTTCCCATTAGCAACTGTCACGGCCAAGGGACTTGTTTTGATCATTTCGTGGCCCACTTTCTTGACTATCTTGGGGTTAACAAAACTATGAGTACTTCCGTTGTCTATCAAAATCAAGAGTGGTTTGTGACTTGCTTAACCCTTGATTCTTATGGAGTTATGTGAACCATTTCCAGTCAAAGCCTTCATAGAAATCTCCATTTCATTCTCATCACTATCTAATTCTTATAACTCAACCTCCTATTCATTGTTTCTAATCTCCTCCTCTTGCTCATCTACTTCTTCATCAACCTCAGGCCCAGTCACTGTCCTAAGGAGCTTAGGATTACACTTATGACCAAAAAAGTATCTTTGGTTATATTTGAAGCAAAGTCTTGGAGCCTTCTTCTCTTCCAGACTCAAGGACTTAGGAGCCACTTTATTTCTAGCTGATGTTGAAGAGCTGACTAATGCATTCTTACCTTGAAGTGCTTCAAAATTTGCAAGTACTGTGGCCTCATACAATTTTGCCTTGGAATAAGCACAGGACAAGGTCAAGGGACTAATGGCCTTAACCAAATTCTTGATCGTCTTAAGGCCACTAATGAAGCTAGAGACATAGTATGCTTCACTAGCACCAGGGTTTACATTCATCATTCTGGATCTTAGGTTCTTAAAATGTGTCATATATTCTCTAACAGTAGTGGTTTGAGTTACCTTGTTGAAATGATCCACTACATCCCCCGAGTCCTCATCTCCATATTGTTATGATGCAAGATCAATCTTGAATCATAACCTAGGGATAAAAGAGTATGAGATGAGAAAGAAGTGAAAGAGATGAGGAATTAGAGAGAAGTTAGGTTTGACATAAGTTAGGGTTGAGAGAAGAAGAGATCAATTCTATTCAATACCTTCCCAATTACAAGTGAGATTACTCTTTATACACATCAAAAACTTAGGCAAAATATCAAGAAATACAATGCATCAAGACACAAGCTTAATCGACTTATTACCTAACAATCAAAATATGGCGCCAAAACTAACAATTAAACCCTTTTGGCTATTAAACCAGTAAAATGTAGTGTTCTGATGCTCTTTTACACTTCAATACGACTAGAATCATTATAATGCTTTCCCCTTGAAAACATTTTTGTCTCGAGAATGGAAAGCAAGAAATTGACTTTGTAAGAACTTCAACTATTCCCAAGTTGAATCTTCTTTAGCCAAATTGCTTCACTGCACCAAAACGTCTTCAATCTGCTTCCCTGAATGCTAAATCACACGAGAGTCCAATATTGTAGTAGGCACCTGCAAAAGAGCTCCACTAGAACTAGTTTTTGGGGGATTAGTAGAACAAGACTTCCCTTTTTCCACATGTTTCTTCAAAGGGGAAACATGAAACACCAGGAGAACATATGAATCGGGTGGTAGCTCCAACTTCTAAGCAACCTTTCCCAGCTTCTCAAGTACTCTATAAGGGCCAAAATATCGAGCACTGAGTTTTGCATTCTTGTGCACTGCCGTGGATTTCCTATAAATTTATAGCTTCAAATACACCAAATCTCCAACTTTAAAAGCTTTGTCTGAACGCTTCTTGTCAGCATAGTATTTCATTCTTGCCTGAGCCATATGTAGATTATCCTTAAGGAGCTATATTAACTGTCTTCTCTGGAGTAATAGATCAAATACATCAGGCACTGAAGTAGTGATCCTTTGTACTACCAAAGGAGAAGGAGGATCATATCCATTAGAGATGAAAGGGCATGTGTGTTGTACCAGAATTCTGCCAAAGACAACCATCTACACCATTCCTTAGGATTGTAGAAGGTAATACTCCTCAGGTATTGTTCAATGCATTGATTAACTCTCTCTGTTTGTTCATCAGTCTAGGGATGGTAAGATGAACTCAAAGCCAAGGTAGTTCCTAAGAAAAGAACAATTCACGCCAAAAGTGGTTGGTAAAGAGCGTGTCACGATCAGAAATAATAGAATGTGGTAACCCATGAAGCCTGTAAATGGTGTATAAGAAAATCTTGGCAAGCTTTGCAGCTAAGATTGGACGGGAAAAAGCAACAGAGTGGCTGAATTTGGTGAAATGATCCATAACCACCCATATAATTTCCTTACCCTTAGACTTAGGCAAGCCTTCAATAAAATCCATGCTTATATGCTGCCATGCACAATCAGGGATTGGAAGGGGTTGGAGCTATTCTTGATAGTTCTTACCATCTAGTTTAGTTTGCTGACATGCTTCACATGATTGAACAAATTCCATCACATCCCTTATCATACCAGTCCAGCTGAAATAACTCTTGAGCCTTTGATAAGTTCCTACTATGCCAGAATGCCCTCCTTAAGTAGAGTCATGAGAAGCCTCAGTGGTATTTTTCCTCAAATCTGTGGCTGATCCTATATACAATTTCCCATTTATTTTGATGATCCCCTTTATTACAGAAATAGCAGCATCAGTTGTAGAAGGGGAGGCCTTGCTGATACTAAAAGTTGTCACGTACTCTTGAGCAAAGCTATCTCCTTCATAAGATTGATATATTTCTTCCATCCAACCTGGTAATATAATTGGCACAACTCCACGAAATCCATATTTAGCCTCTTCTAGCCTGCAAGATAATGCATCTGTAGCAAGATTCTCCTTTCCCTTCAAATATTCAATAGAATAGTCTAGTCCAAGCATCTTCATCGAGCCTTTGCGTTGGACTCTTGTTGCAATCTTTTGCTTTAGCAAATATTTAAGGCTCTGGTGATCAGTTTTGATGATAAAATGGTGGCCTTCCAAATAATGTCTCCATTTCTTGACTGCCAAGAGGATAGCCAAATACTCTTTCTCGTCTATAGACAATTCCAAATGCTTCAAGCTTAAGGCCTGACTAAGATAAGCCACTGGTCTTCCTTTCTGAGCTAAGATTGCTCCAATTCCTTTACCACAAGCATTAGTTTCTGGCATAAAGTCCTCACTGAAGTTAGGTATAGCCAACACTAGTGCTGAACACATTGCTACTTTCAAAGCTTCAAAGGAATCTTGAGCTGCTTCAGACCACCTAAAAGCATCCTTATTTAAGAGGCCAGTTAATGTTTTGGAAATTACTCCATAACCAGCTACAAACTTTCTATTATATCCAGTCAAGCCAAAGAATCCCCTCAATTGCTTCAAGGTAACAGGTGTTGGCCAATCCTTCATAGCTTGAACTTTGGAAGGATCCATGGATACTCCGTCATAGGAGATGATATGGCCTAGATACTCAAATTGAGGCTGAGCAAAAGAGCACTTGGACAGCTTGGCATAAAGCTTATGAGTACGCCATAACACTGGATACCTGCCTCAGATGAGACATATGTTCCTCAAATGTTGCACTGTAAATCAGAATGTCATAGAAGAAAACTAGTACAAGTTTTCTCAAGAATTCCTTGAACACATCGTTCATCAAAGCCTGAAATGTAGCTGGAGCATTTGTCAAACCAAATGGCATCACCATAAACTTGTAATGTCCATGACTAGTTCTAAAGGCAGTCTTGTATATGTCTTGCTCCAAGACTTTGATTTGATAATATCCTTGTTGCAGATCCTGCTTAGAGAAGAAGTGTGAACCATGAAGTTCATCGAGAAGATCATCAATAATTGGGATGAGAAACTCATCCTTGACTGTAATCGAATTGAGCTGCTTGTAATCAATGCATATTCTAGCCGTTCCATCCTTTTTCTTAACTAATATAACTGGTGAGGCAAAAGGGATGTGATTATGTCGAATGAAACAATTTTTCAGTAGCTCCTCAACTTGCTTTTCTATCTTAGTCTTTTACGAGTGAGGATATTTGTGTGGTCTCAAATTCACTGGATCTGAATTGGAATTCAATGGTATTGCATGATCTAAAGTCCTCTTGGGAGGTAAGGATACTGGTTGCTCAAATAATTCTTTTTATTCATCAATCAACTTGCCAATTTTCGGATGAGGATGCGCCTGAGCCTTAGAATGTGTTATAGAAAACAATTGCGTTATCCAATGGTAGGTTCCCTTCTTGATCAATCCTTCCAGCCTCTTGTCTTTCATCAATTGCAACTGAGCCTACTCTACAATTCCTTGCAACCTGACAGTAGTCCCTTGCATCTCAAAAGAGACTGACAGCTGAGAGAAGTCAAACATCAGTGGGCTGAAGGTCGTCATCCAATCAACATCAAGAACCATGTCACAGCCCCAAAATTATAGAATCCTGAAATCATACACAGTTTGGTGATTTTGCAATTGCCAACTAAATCCTTAGCATTTGGTTTGAGTGAGTATAGAATTCCCCTCTGCCACGGTCACAGTTGGAGGACTTGCCTCAATCACTTCATGCCCCACCTTCCTCATAACCTTAGGATCAACAAAGCTGTGAGTACGGTCGCTGTCTATCAAAATCAGAATAGGTTTGTGTCCTACCTCTCCCTTGATTCTTATAGTATTGTGAGATCCATTCCAAGTTAAAGCCTTCACGGAGATTTTCATTTCATTATCCACAAGTTCATCTTGTAATTCCTCTTCTTGTGAAGTCAATCCAACTTCCATTTCTAATTCTTCAGTATGCTCTTCTGCCTCTGCTCCTTTTGCTAACATAAGGAGCTTAGGATTACACTTATGTCCAAAGAAGTACCGTTGATTACATTTGAAACACAGTCTTTGAGCCTTCTCTTCCTCCACACTCAAAGTCTTGGACCTTGTAGGTGCATTCTGCTGCTGATAAGAGCCTTGGTTACTTCTGCTTCTCTAACCATCAGATGCTACCAACATAGCGGACTCAAACAACTTGGCTTTTGCATAGGCTTTAGACAATGATCTAGGACTCAAAGCTTTGACAAGGTTCTTAATTTTTGGCTTTAAGCCACTTATAAAACTCGAGACATAGTAAGCTTCACTCGCATTAGGATTGATAGAAATCATCCTTCCTCTCAAGTTCTCAAACCTTGTCATATATTCTCTTACTGATGTAGTTTGCACCACCTTATTGAAGTTATCCACAATATCACTTAGATCTTCATCACCGTATCTCTCACACAGTTCCTCCACAAATTCAGGCCAAGACAAGGAAGGATTACTGCGAATAAGGTTGTAGAACCATACCTTTTGACCTCCATGGAGGTAAACAGTAGCTAATTCCACCTTTTTTGCCTCACTTATGTGATAGAAATGAAAGTACCTCTCACATCTTCTTATCCAAGACTGATGTTACTTGCCATCAAACGGTTCAATTTCAACTCGAGGATGCCTGAATCCAATGCCTTTACCACTAACTGTGCCATTTTCACTTGCTCTCGAAGTCTGAGGTTGCATCAAATTTATTGGACGATCAAATTGACCAACAGTTGCTCTTGACGTCTGAGGTTGCATAAGCTCTAGAGGACGATCGTGCTGACTAGCGGCTGACAAAACTCCAGCTTCTGAAGGCAAATTCTGCCTTGTAATCTGCTACTGTAATCCTTGGATCCTCACTTTGATTTGCTGAGAATGTTGATCTAATCTTTTCGCAAGCTTTTGATTCTTTGATTGGTGCATTTTAACGAACATCTTCATAATTTGAAGCCTTAACTGCTCAAATTGATTAATTTCAGCGCTTGCTCTAGCATTTGCACCAGCAACAACAACATATGTAGAAGCATTTGCAGCTGCATTTGCTCGACGATTAACTCCACCAACCATTGGTACACTCTTCTTGCGTCCAGCCAGCTCCAATCAACCAATTCACGACCAATCGGTAGCAAACACAAGCTCGGATACCAATTGTTATGATTCAAGATCAATCTTGATTTATAACCTAGGGATAAAAGAGTATGAGATGAGAAAGAAGTGAAAAAGATGAGGAATTAGAGAGAAGTTAGGGTTGAGAGAAGAAGAGATCAATTCTATTCAATACCTTCACAATTACAAGTGAGATTACTCTTCGTACACATTAGAACCAACTGGAGCAACTAGATCAAAATATCAAGAAATATAATGCATCAAGACACAAGCTTAACCGACGTATTACATAACAATCAAAATATGGCGCAAAAACTAACAATTAAACCCCTACGGCTATTAAACCAGCAAAACGCAGTGTTCTAATGTTCTTTTACACTTCAACGCAGCTAGAATCATAACACATATTGTTCGCAAAACTCATTAACAAATTCATACCAAGTAATGTCCGGATTATTGAGAATCAAGCTATGGAACCACACCTCATGGTCTCCATTTAGATGAACTGCAGCCAATTCTACTTTCTCTGCATCCACCGCACGATAAAAATGGAAATATCTCTCACACCTTGTAATCCAAGACTGTGGCTGTGATCCATCAAAGGTATCACTTTCGACCTTAGGTTGCCTAAAACCACTACTCCTGATCACAGATGTAGCTTTATTTCTTTCCTCCGATACTTGAGGATGTACTTGATCAGGAGGCCTACCCTGCTGCCTTGCCGGGTCAAAAATCTAGCTCCTAGAGGTAATGCTTGATGGTTAACTTGCTTTTTCAATCCAATCAGCTACTGCTGCAACTGCTGATTCGAATTGGTCGCATCTCCCACTCTTTGAGACACATCTCTTACTTCCTGCCTCAAACTTCCCATTGTTGCTACCGACTGTTGAATCTCAGACCTCAGCTAATTAAAACTTTCTCCCTGATTTGAACTCACTCCTATAGTGACTCAAGCATAAGTTCCTGGCGTAATGGTAGCATTAGCTGCTGCATTTGCAGCTACACTAGCTCTAGTTGTGACTCCGCCAGCCATTATAATAGCTATTCACTTCATGTCAATCAAATCAAACAAGTAAAAATCAATGCATGTGAGAAAACTGAACTTGTGAACTACTAAGTCTGATTCAATGCAGAATCAATCAATTTGAATGCAATTCAATTTGATTAGTAACAATCTATCAAGTTCTTATACCAATTGTTACGATTCAAGATCAATCTTGAATCATAACCTTGGATAGAAGAGGAATTAGAGTTGAGAAGTAGAGAATTTGAGAAGAGAAATAGAGAAATTGAGAGAGTTAAGGTTGAAAGAGAAGAATCCAAATGTATTCAATCCAATGAATCTAATTTCAAGCGCAAATCACTTGTTTATACTAAAACCTTAGCTAAGTCAGTTGATCAAGAATATCTCGCAATACAATGAATTAGGATGAAAGCTTAACCAACTCAACTAACTAAAGTTTTCTTGCCAAAACCTTATTCAAAACATTTACAAGAATTGCCAATGCTAAAACCTCTTACAACCTCAATCATAACATTTGCGGGACTTGACATAGGTGTTGGGGTTTGGTTGGTGCACTGGCCTGCTGCGGAATGTCCCCAATAGTTGGGACGATTGAGATGTGGAGGCGAGACTCGAAGGGCGTTGGCAGTGCTCTGCACATGTGATGGAGCCCTGCTAGGGTGCTGGCTCGCAAATTAGGCAGGTGCGTATGTGTGCCAAGAGCTTCATGGATCGATGCAGATGATGAGAGCTTGGTGCGCTGGTATGCGCCTAAAGTGCGGTATTGGCAAGTGAACCTTTTGATGGATCACGCTTCAGGGCTTGGGGTGTTGAAGTTTGGTTGAACATCAGTATGCTACTAAGTGGGTTGCCTTCGAGGTCATGGGACTTGGGTGAACTTGTGACACAAAGTGGGACTCTTGGGTTGAGAGGGGTTCCACTTGTCAAGTCATGTGTATCGTGAAAGGGAAATAGAACGTGTTGAGAGATGAAAGAGCCTCTCTTAGAGTAAGGCTCGCCTTAATTTAGTGGAATCTTGGTGCCGCACGGTCACTTATTTCTCTGCACAAAGCAGGACCATGCCACCAAGTATAAAAGACGTCAAGATTGGATCGAAGTGCATACCCAAAAAAGACGGTCTTAAATACTTGGGTTCCATGGAGTAGCAGGACGGTGAAGTTGACGTTGATGTTAACAATTGGATTAAAGTAGATTGGCATAAATGGAGGATGGCCTCTGTGGTACTATGCAATAGAAAGCTTCTATTAAAGTTAAAGGGAAAATACTATAATAAGGTAGTGATTGTTGGGACATATTTCAAAAATATTCCCTAAATTAATCTAATTAATGCAGTAGAATAATTTAAAATTCTTAATTTTAAACCTAAAGGTGATTTAAAATTTATAGCCCTCTACTCTAATACATTCATAAAAATAGCATAAAAATAATTGGCATAATAAACACTGTAAATAAATAGAAAAGTGAAAAACTAAAGGAAAAAGAAAGGAAAGAAAAATACCTGGATGTAGACTGTAGAGTTGCTTTAAGAAGTCGCCAAGACTGCGAGACCTTCTATGCAATCTCCTTTGAACACCCGGAGTGTGGGCTCCAGAAAATATTGAACTAGAGGAAAAATTTTCAACGAAAATTTGTCTTTTTTTAGTTCTCTGAAAGTTAACACTCTCAGAAAATTATTTAATTTTAATTTTTGATTGATGATAAACCTTAATCCGAGGATCCTTATTTATAATAGGTTGCTGGACCAAAAATTTTTCAAAATTTTGATGTTGTACAAAAGAAAAGAAAACAAAACGGAGTTGTTTCTAATTAAAATTTCGTCCTCAGTGCAGAACGCGTCACGTTGGATGTTGCTATTGGCCCGCAGCCATTGCCGCGGATCATGGTGTCACACGCTAGTTGGCCCATCCCACACGACGCAGATCGCTTCATGGGACATCCTAGCACGGGACACGTGTCGTGCTTTGGTTGGCCTATCCCACGTGACGCATATTTCGCCCTTTTTGGTTTTTGTTTCAACATGTATAAATTCATCTTATGAATTTTATTTTAACAAAATAATTTTATTTTATTTTAATCCTCTAATGAATATTGTTTAGCATAATTAAATTTCGTCATCTCGCGAATAAATAATTCATCTCTTGAGTTCTTTCTATATTTTTCTGATGGTGCAAATTTCAGAGGCTTGAGCAAGGATCTTAGGGTTAATTTTACTCTAGCTCCAAATGTGATAAATTAATTATCATCTCATGATAAAATTTGATTACCATCTAGCAAGACTTGATTCCTCTAAATGACTCCTACTGCACTCTAGAATTAAATTATTTATTTGATAATTCCTAATTAGACTATTTTAACAACGACAACTCCTCTATTAGATATCCCCAAGGAAAAAATAAATATAACCACTACTATTATTATTCTCATGGCTTTTTCATTAGTTCTGGACTCACCCTTTTCTGAATAATTCATTTATACATGAACATATTCATAGTATAAAGTCAAAATGTCAAACACTTGGAATATTTTGGCCAAAGTTATCGAAATAATTCAAACACTTGCGAATAACCCAAGGGGACATCTTTACCTCATAAGAGACTATAGGTTCCCTATTGAATACCTGGTCCCAGTCACACTTCACATTGTTACCCAATGTACGTAAGACTTCGGTCACATTTAGAGACCTAACTTTTAAGTACACCAACATAACTAACTGCCCATGCACAGGTTCAGAATACTCTTAGGATTTAGAGTCATCATTCAAACATTACATTATGAATCACTCATTTCCAAATAGTAGTCTAGATACAAGTAACTTACTTGGTCCATTTCAACATTCCAATCTTATTGACAAACACTAACCTGATACTTTTGGATCCTTATCCACATGATCTAGACAAGCTGTCTAAGGTATCATATTATAGCCTTATCAGATAAGTTTTCCAAACTTATCACTGACTATGATCTTGCTTGGACAACCCATCACGATTTCGATTTAAGTCTTTCTGTGGCTCAATCTCATTAACCAATTAAACCAAACTATGACATGTCATATTGGACTATGTTGATCTCATGAATCATTTTAGAAATAATCACATGTATATTTGACTCGTAAACCATAATCAGTTTATTAATATTTAAATACAAATAAGGTTTTTAAGACACTGGTTCCCACAGTGATACCGGCTATGTCTTGTGAATCGGAGTGTTGGCCAATTAATTGACATCATATGCAGAAGTTGAAGGTAGTGGAGATGAGGATGTTGTGGTGAATGTGTAGACACACAAGGTAAGATAAGATCAGAAAGGCAATATAAGCTGAGGGAGCAACGTTTGCGGTGGTTTGGGCATGTTAGGAGGAGACCGACCACTGTCCCTATCAGGAGATGTGAACAGCTCTGTATTATAAATGGGAGGAGAGGGGGAGGTGGGAAAAAGAAGGGTTAGATGGAGATGATTTGACATGACCTCACCCACCTCAACCTAAATGAGGAGATTACCCTAGATAAAGCTGAGGGGAGGGTTAGCATAGGTGTAGCAAATACAATGGTTTAGGATAAAGGAGCACAACTACGTTAGTACTAGAACCCTTAGGCATACATGTACGCTTGTTTGATTATATGTGCTATTGCTGTGTGTTGGGTTTTTATTGTTTTGTCGCTTTATTGCCTATTGCGGCTTTATGCTTTCTATATGCTTTCTCTATGCAGTTGCTTTTATGCTCTTATACTCCTATGCTTAGATGATTTTATGCTTCTTAGGTTAGGGATTCTCAGACATGGCCTTCTTTCAGGGTAGCACCTTGAAGGAGTAAGGTTGCATACATCCCACCTCCCTAAACCTTGCATATGTAGGAGCCCTTGAGGCACTTCGTTTGTTGTTGTTGTTGCCATTAGAATTGGTGCCCTATAAAACTCAATTAGTTAGTTTTAAACATTAAATAAATAAAATTATTTTATTATTATCTGATTATATTTTATGAGTCAAATATGCGTGTGATTGTTTTTCTAAAATGTTCATGAGATGGACGTAGTCTAAGATTACGTGTCAAGTTTTGTTTAAGGGGTCAATAAGATTGAACCGAAGGTAGACTTAGATCAAACTAATGACATGTTGTTAAAGGATGTTCTTAGTCGATGATAAATTTAGACAACTAGTTTGATAAGACTATAATTAATTCTGTAAGACGATAACTCTAAATCCGGGAAATAGTTTCAACTTGTCCATAGATTATTCGTTGCTTTGATGTGCTTAAAGGATTAGTCACACCGCGTTGACTTAAATCTTATGTGCATTGGATAATTGCAAGAAGTGCAGCAGGAACATGTATTTTATGTTGAATCTATAGTCTCTTATGAGATAAAGATATCCCTTGAGTTTATTCGCAAGCATACAAAAAGATTCTAAAATCTTTCTCCAAAATAATCCATATGTTTGACATTTGGAGTTAGTGAAGAAAATTATTTTCCGCATTATTGAATTGTTCGAGAAGGATGAGTCGAGAACTATGATGAAAGATATGAGAAAAGTAAAAATAGTAGTTAAACTTACTTTTGTTCACGGATATCTAATAGAAGGGTTGATCGTAGTAATAAAAGTTTTTTAAGAAATTCCCGAATGAATATATTTAATTCTAGAGTATGATACAACTAATTTAGTGAAATTAAGCTTTACTAAATAGTAATTAATTGTTATCATGAGATGATAATCAGATTTGACCCATTTAGAGTTAGAGATAGATTGTTCCTAAGATCCTTTCGAAAGCATCAACCTAAGCATCGTTTGAAAATATTTAAAGATGAGTTAATTAAATAAATAAATTTTTATGCTAAAACAATATTAATGAGATGAATACATAATACGATACATATCATGTTTTAAAATTAATACATGTCCCAAAAGTTAAATCATGTGGGCCCCACGTGGGGCCCACATCTAAAAAGAAAAACGGGTGTTGTACGCGCTTTTTTTGCATTGTTACGCGGGATGAGTTTTTTCTTATTTAAAGATTTTTTATCGTGAATGAAATTAAGTTTTGGTACCTTTTTTTTCTCCCACGATGAAAACCCTAAAAATTATTTTTAGAAGTTTTCTGAATTTTGTTTTTGCGTAAATTTTTCTGAAAAATTGTTTTTTGTTGAAAGATTAAAGGAAAATTTTTGTCCTAAATTAAATATTTTGAGAGCACACTCTCGGTACTAGAAGAGGTCATTACAAAGAAGATTTTGAGGTGTTAAGAAATCTTCTTTCAGTTTCAGGTCTTCAAGTTGGAATCAGGATCTGCGCTTCAGGTATGTTTTATTACATATGTGATATTTAAACTGTTCTCCCTTTGTTTTGTTTATTCAATATACCATGTTTATACTTATTTTATTCAATGTTGTTCATTTGTCATATTATGAACAGATTAGAGTAAGATCTAGATCTAATTAAATAGTTTAATTAGATCACAGCTTTATGTTTAAAATTAAGAAGTTCAAATTGGTTTTCTGCTACCCCAGCTCTAGGGAATATTTTGTGAAATATGTTCGCAACAGTTGTACACATGTGTTATGTGTATAACTTTTTTTTGCTGAGGCTTGTTACATGTTAATGCGAGGACATCTTGAAGTAGTGAAGAATGAGTTAAAATGGGTAAACTCGAATACTACATTGAGAAACCTGACCACGTGTGGAAAAAGGACCTAATGGGTCAAGATTCGATGGAAAAAAGTTCTCCCTTGGGGTGGATCGATTGGCCAAGCGGGAAAAGGTTAAATGAAAAGTATCCATGACCCAGTGATATCCAATTCTATCATTGATACTACTCACACCATGTAGATCACTTTGGGAGCTCCAATTTGATATATAATTTGGCTTATAACTCCTTACAGATTAAAAGTTACATATATTTTAAGTTAAATGCGCGTGTTGCTAAAAAAAGACGCGACATGCCCCAAGGGCATGCTGCCCCTATATAAAAGAAGGGGGAGACCTAATTTTTCCCACTTTTTGTTGTCCGTTCACTTCTCCTCCTTCTCCGAGTTGCCACGAAAGCCCAGTTTCCCATGAAGATCAATGTACAAGGGGTTGAAATACATGGGAATCGAAGCAAGAGTCAAGTTAACACCGATCAATAGAGTTCATCAGTCTATGAGTTTTCTTTCCCTTTTGTCTTTTAAACTAGTGATGTGTAGAAGTCCTACGGAGGAGTAGACTCGTAGTTTAAGGGTGAAGGACGGGTGGCCGTCAAGATCCTAATTTATATTTTGTTTACAATAATTACTTTTTTTATACTACTACTGCGCCCCTATGGGGAGTTTTATATTTTAGTATATGTTTTTTTATTATGTGCTTGCAGCCATGCTTTGATTTTCAATTTTATTCATGTGTTGTCTTGTGCTTGTAACCTAAATTGCAGGATAACATGTTATTCATGAGTGGTTGGGGTTCAGGTTATACCCAACCCGGTACACAATCTTTATATAAATACTAAACTAGGAGTGACCGAGGAACTTTTATGTGCTATTGAGATCATCTATGCTCTACCTAGAGTGATAAGATGGGTTATGCCCTTAGTCTAGTTCATTATCCTAAACCCTAACTTAAGTATTAATCCAGGTTAAACATGAAATTAGGTGTGTGTTTCATCTATTTTGTTTCAAGTGATGTATGTGTGGTTGTCATATAATATGAAAACAAAACAAACGTGCAAAAGGGACTCACCATGACTAGGGAGTGAGCCCAAGTACGAACCACACGTCTTTGACCTCAACTACTCACCGTTTTCGAAGAAAAGGTTGTGATATGTTGGTGTATCTTACTTCGGTTATACCACGAGTTCTGCTTATGCTTCAATTAAGAAAAAATTGTTAAAGTATTTTTTGTGTGCGGATATTTTATGCATATTTGTGACAAGAAAATTAAAGGATACGGACCTAACTCAAGTGGCAGTTACAATGACGTACTAGGGCTCACAAACACCTTTTGTCGTACACTTAAAAATCAAGAACTGGGGTGGAGAAAAACTCAAGAGCTCAGCATTCCACTTAAAGGCCCGAGTCAATAAGGTTTTTAAGCCTCGCACCCTTTACATATAATAACTCGAATGAGTTTATGGTTGATAAGATTAAGATAGAGCAAACTATATTCAGGTATCTAGATCAAGACCAATGCAATCAAGAGATAAGTCTTGGCCATCAAAGCCCTGATCAATGGCATGAACCTAAGTTCACTTGACTTTTAAGCAGTGACAGTAGCGTTAAGACCAACACAATCAAGGAACAAAGCCTTGATCGTCAAAGCCTTAAACTAATGCCTCAAATCTCAACTTATCGAGCGGGAAAATATTAAAATTAGAAAGTCATACTCGAAGCCCGAGGACAGTATTACAATGGAATTAAGAACAACAACGATCTACGTTAGGCTACGGCTAGCTAAGTTACGCTACTCCTACAAGAGCACAAGTGTGCTGTAAAGAAAAAACTTAGAAGAAGTTTTATATTGAGTGCATGTGTACTACTTTCGATTGACATAGAGTCCTTTATTTGTAGAAAAAGAAAATAACACCTACTCCTAACTTCATGAAAACTTCACCCACGTCTGACCACTCAGCTATTCCTTTGCGTGCGTTTATCTTCTTCTTAAGTTTTTAAAGGGAAATTCTTGATGCCCATGTCCGGATTTTTTGGAGAAGTTCCCTTTAGAAGCCCCACATTTTCCTGAATTAAGCTTAAGGCCCAAGAGCTAAAATTGTGCCACGAGTAACCACCCCAGGCCTAGAAACCACTGTCCTTGCAGGCTACCTAGCAGCCCCTCGAGCTCGAGCTGACTTCCACCCTTTAGCCATCTCGAGCCTCGAGTGGCTATTACCTTTGTCAAGGGTAGTGATGTTCTCAAGTAATAGGCTCGAGATGGCGTTATCATAGCACCTTAAGGCCTGATCCTCTCGAGGAGGACCTCACGCAACGGCCACATGGCACTCTACCAAAAAACGGCATCATCCTAGCCCTATCAAAATTAGGGTGTAAATAGTGCTATTGAGATAATCCATGCTATACCTAGAATAATAAGATGGGTTATGCCGTTAGCCTATTTCATTACCCTAAGTCCGAATTTAATGTTAATATAAGTTTAGAGCTTGTAGTCCAAACCTTTAAAGTCATTATTATGACTAAGGATAAAGAATGGATCCAAGTTAGGCTTACCTAATGTTATGATTCAAGTTCAATTTAAATCATAACCTAGGGTTTTGATAGTAAATCACACTAAGAAATGAGATCAAGATATGAATCAATAGAATTCAATGGAGAATTAGTGATTATAGATG
The DNA here is from genome assembly GCA_018398585.1 of Simmondsia chinensis. NCBI lineage: Eukaryota > Viridiplantae > Streptophyta > Magnoliopsida > Caryophyllales > Simmondsiaceae > Simmondsia > Simmondsia chinensis. The sequence goes on along the minus strand of JAGTTD010000001.1, from coordinate 19,607,944 downwards.
AGGATAAGATGAGATCAAGAGGAGATAACAAGATGAGAAGTAGAGATTGAGAAGAGAAGCTAAGAGATAGAGAGCATTGAGCTCAAAGAGAGAGAAAGATCAATTCATCAAATTTTTTTTTTTTTTTTTTTTTGATGATGGTGAAGACTGGGAACCCGCTTCAGCGACTCCCTCGAAGCAAGGGACGATCTGAAGCATCAAAGAGGGCACTACGGCAGAGAGTAGAGGGGGGCTCCAAACTACCAGGATCATACCCTACTCTTTTATAACCCTCGTTTGCCATAAAATCAGCTGCTCTGCTTGCTTCTTTGAAAACATGAGAGAAAATCACTTGAATAACCCCAGAGCAGGTCTTCTTTATGTCATCCACGATAGCACAAATTTCACTCGGACATTCATACCGGCCCTGGAGGGTTCGAATCACAACTTGTTTATCTCCTTCAAGGATGACTTTCTGCGCCCCTTTGGAGATTGCATCTCACAAACCATCCCGAGCAGCAACAGCTTCAGCAGCGAGAATGGACGCATTTCCCATTCTTCTAGTACCCGAGGATAGAATACTCCCCTCCCAGTCACATATTACTTAGCCTGCTCCCGCCTCAATTCCTCATTTTGACCCATCGAAATTCACTTTCACCCACTCGTGATCCGGGGCCGACCAGGAAACCCAAGTGATGCACCTTATATTGATTGTGGTGGTTCTCTAGGTTACAGAACCTTTGTCCATCATATTTCTGCACTCCCATTCTAGCACCATGGCACGGGCTTTGCTGATGGTCTGCTCTAGGTTGGCCCTCTCTCTCCTAAATACGGCCGCATTTCTATCCTTCCAGATGTGCCAACAAAGGGCCACAAATCTTTCCAATTCATGATTCCCCTTCCTCGTTCTCATTTCCGCCGCAATCCTAGCATGGGAGGGCTGTTGGTTTACCCATTGCGTAATCTTGGCCCGCTCCCACACTACTTTAGCATGAGGGCAATTGAGCGAGAAATGTCTTCTCCTCCCTCCCCACACCAAGCACAGTGGGAATCCCAGCCTGGAATTCTCATGGCCATTTGGGATCCCGTGGCCAGGTAGTCATTAAGCACTTGCCACAGAAAAATCTTGATCTTCGGCTGGATGTTCAGGTCCCATATCCACTTAAACTCCCACCCACTCCTATCATCCCAGTTCAGATTATGAGCCATCCACGTGGCTGATTTCACGCTGAATGATCCCGTGCTTGTGAATCCCTAACATAGACGGTCCTCCATCCTAGACTTAGGAATGGGGACTCCCAGAATGTCATTTAGACGCTAAGGGGGAACACTTCTTTCAAGTTTCTCTCTGTTCCATTCCCCGTTATCAATGAAATCACCCACTCTCAGGGATAAATAGACCCCACCTCGCTCCCCTTAGAATCCGTCGATTAAAGGCCCAGATGAAACCCACCAGTCGTACCAAAAGCTGACCTTGTTCCCATCCCCGATTCTCCATTTCAGCCCTTTTCTTAAGATGTGTGTTGAGTCAAGAATGCTCTTCCAAGCCGGGGAGTCGGAACTCTTCCTCCCGTAGTCGAAGAGGGACATGCCCTTAAGATATTTACTCTTCACACATCTACCCACAAGTTGTCCTCATCTGTTAGGATTCTCCACCCAAGCTTACAGAAAAAAGCCTGGTTGACTGCCTCCATCTTTCTAAGACCTAAACCTCCCGCCCCTTTGGTTTTACAGATGTTGTTCCATGACGCGATATTCAGCCCCTTCCCGCCGTCTTTGTTCCAAAAGAACTGATGACTAATTCTGTCCCCCTGCTTGCAGACTGACTTCGGAAGCTTAAAGCATTGCATAATATGACTCGGCATTTATTCCGCTGCAGATTGTATGAGGGTAGCCCTTCCAGCTTTAGAAAGGTTACTCGCCTTCCAACGGGACACCCTCGTGCCCATCCTCGTAACAAGATCCCCAGCCACCTGAGAAAGAAAGCGGCCTATGCCAAAATCACACCCCAAATATCTTCCCAGTGCATTATTGACAGGGATTTCAAGAATGTCCCCTCTCTTTTGTTTATGGCCTTTGTCCATATTCTTAGAAACGATAACCAAAGATTTCATCCTGTTGACTTTCAACCCGGAGTCCTCACAGAAATGATCCACCACTCTTTGGAGTCTTTGAATGGCCTCGATCTTAGCTTCACAGAACAACAGACAGTCATCTGCAAAGAAAAGACAAGGGATCGGCTCGCATCCTTTCGCTCTTCGGATTCCTATTCCTGACTTCTTATCTTTACTCAGTTCCTGCAGGTTTGCTGCCAAAACTTCTAGGCAAAGAATGAACAAATATGAGGATAAAGGGTCCCCCTATCTAAGAGCCCTCGACAGGGTAAACCATCCCATTGGCTAATCGTCAATGAGGACAGAGAAGGATGTGGAGGTTACACACTCCATCACCCATCCCACCCATTTCTCGTGGAACCCCAATTGAGAAAGAATTTTTTTCCAAAAAGGCCTACTCGACCCTATCGTACGCCTTTTCCATGTCCAGTTTGGCCGCTGCCCAACCTGATCTTCCCCGCTTCTTCTTGAAACTTGCCATCACCTCATGAGCAATCAGGATATTATCCTGGATTGCCCTCCCCGAAACAAAAGCGGCTTTCCATTGGCTCACTACTTTCGATAGGATCGGTTTTAACCTGTTTACAAGAATTTTAGCGATGATCTTATACAAGACATTACATAGGCTTATGGGCCTAAAGTGATTCACCATTTGGGGTGCATCAACTTTAGGAATGAGAGTAATAAAGGTGTGGTTAATTTCCCGAAGGAGAGAGCCTCCCTTAAGGGTAGATCTGATGGCCTGGCAGATATCTTTTCCAATAACATCCCAGTAGTTCTGATAAAAGAAGGCCGTAAACCCATCCAGGCCCGGCGTCTTATGAGGGTTCATTTCAAAGAGTGCACTCCTGATTTCTTCATCAGTGACCTCAGAGATAAGGAGGTTGTTATCCTCGTCCGAGATCTTATTCCCCACCACAGAAATAGAGGGAAAATGGGGTCTAGATCCATTGGATCTAAACCTTGCCTTAAACTCCCTAATGAAGGTATCAGCTATCTCAACTTTATCCGTGATGGACATGCCAATATCATTCTTTAATTCCATAATCCCTCTTTGCCTTCTCTTAGCAAGTAGAGTGGCGTGGAAGAAGCTCGAATTTCTATCACCTTTAGTGAGCCATTCCTTCCTCCAATATTTCGCCCAATACTTATGATTAAAGAACAGGAGTTTCTCCCGTTGCAAGATCATGCGTTTAAGTTTCTGGTTTAGTTGGGGGTTGTTAGGACACCCCTCCAACAAGTCCATAATGTCACGAATCTTGGACTCGTTCTTTTCAACCTTGGTTTTCAGATACCCAAGAGAAAGTTCTTTGGACCTTTTTAGATTTCTCTTAATATTCTTAAGTCTCTGAGTAACTTCAAACATTCTGGACCCCCTATGCTTGGTGGCCCAGGCATGCTTGATTAAGGACCCTGTAGTTTTAAAATTCGCCCAACCTGCCTGGAACCGGAATGGGGCTGCTTTGGACAGCCCAGATTCCTCCGTGCATAGGAAGATCGGGGTGTGGTCCGAAACTGGACCAAAACCGTTATAAATGAAAGACCGAGGGAAGAGTTTGGACCAGGCTGCATTAACCACCGCCCGGTCCAGCTTTAACCACCTTAGGTGAGTCTTCCGCTAACCATGACTTGAACTGCCAACATCTACTTGTTAAGCCGTACATTGCTTATTACCAACAACGAACTTTTAGACTTGGATCATAACAATACTCCCCCCCTTAAGAGATTCTTGTCCTCAAGAATTTAAGAGAGAAGTATAGCTTCACAGCTCTTATTATGAAGATCTTGCAAATCTCCTCCCAATGGAGAGGCTTGTTCACCAAGTGTCCCATGTTCCTGATCATGACTTGGATGCTGTTGGAACTTTGAAGAATGTCACAATCTTGATTAGCATACTTCATATTCCTTGCCCAACCTTCCTTCACACTTCTCCTAGCAAACTCAGTAAGAACCCAAATACTTGCAGCTGCCACAAAAGTAAACAACTTGCATATCTCTTCCCAATAGAAGGGTTTCTTCTTGAAATGTCCCAAGTCTTTGATCTTGACTATAATGTTGTTGAAGCTATGAGGAATGTCCCATGTCTCTTCCCTTGGTTCTGGAGGTCTAGAGCAAGAGTTCTTAGTTGAATATAACTCGTCTCCAGTCGAATGAAAGTGCACATGGATTGGATCCTGCAACCTTTGAGTCCAAAAGCTCTCTGTCATGTTTAAGTCTTGATTTCCAGCTTTAATGTCTAAAAGCCAACTGAATCCAGCCTCGTCAATGGAATTTTTCCCCAATTGCAGCTCAAGGACGTGCTGCTGACTCTTGTACTGAAGCTGTAAAGGGTTTATATCCACTTGAAATGATACATTTTCCCTCTGATTCAAGCTTGTTTCTGCACAAATATGCACATTTGGTTCACCAGATGGTGGCATTGCTTGCATTGGAGAAGAAGTAGCTTGAGTATTTACTGCATTGTTGGCTACTGCAATGGTATCAGCCCCCTTTATTGCTGAATTTAAGTGTTCTGCAGTAACAATTGGCTCCCTTTCTTGATAAATTTGCTGCTGTATTGTTAGGCTTGTATTCCTCATTTGATCTTTCATTGCATTTATAGCGAGTACTACATCATCCATTTGCTGATGTAACCGGGCCATGTGATCAACCGAAGCACTTCCAATGTTCACTTCAGCATTGTGAGGTTATCCAGCCATGTCAAATGCTTGCTTGAGCTGAATTTCCTGAACAATTGCAATCACCACCGCAAGATTGAAACTGCTATATCACCAAATCCTCACAATATCCTGCTGCAGAAATAACCTTAGGATCTCAACTCAATTCAGCTTAACAGATTCTTAAGCTAAACACAACTGTATCGCAGCAACTCAGCATCTAAAATGTCCTGTTCAGCACAATTCTAGGCAAATAGTCCAAATGCAACCTGATTGAGTTCAATGTCAATTCAGCTTGCTTGATCTCAAATATAGCTCGATCTTGAGCTAAACCCGCAAGTCCAATTTCAGAAAATCTGGATCGAATGAATTAGAGCTCGTTGTTGCAACCCGATCAGCAAATGTCGTATCGCAGCTCTTGACAACAATTTGACAGTTCTTGATCACCGATATTGAAATCTAAAGTGCAGAACCTGCCAATAGCAAATCGTAACTGAAATTCGGCCCTTTTTTTTTTTTTTTTTTTTTTTTTTGTGTGTTCTTGATCAAACACACAATGATAATCAAGGCTCTGATACCAATTGTTATGATTTAAGTTCAATTTAAATCATAACCTAGGGTTTTGATAGTAAATCACACTAAGAAATGAGATCAAGATATGAATCAATAGAATTCAATGGAGAATTAGTGATTATAGATGAGGATAAGAAGGATAAGATGAGATCAAGAGGAGATAACAAGATGAGAAGTAGAGATTGAGAAGAGAAGCTAAGAGATAGAGAGCATTGAGCTCAAAGAGAGAGAAAGATCAATTCATCATTCATCAACATTGTTATGACAATTACATGTTAAAATCCTTATTTATACTAAGTAGAAATGAACTAAGATACATTGGATCAAGACACACATATCAACCGACTTAAGAACAACCAGCCACCACTCTTGACCACGTTTGACCTGCTTTGACCGCCTTAGGTGAGTCTCCCGCCAACCATGACTTGAACTGCCAACATCTACTTGTTAAGCCGTGCATTGCTTATTACCAACAACGAACTTTTAGACTCGGATCATAACACCTAAATTCATAACATAAACTAACTTTAATTGATTGATAACTTTAATTTATCATTTAATTCTGTCAGTTTATTTACAAACCCATTCTTCCAACCAAAACTGATGTTTAATCGCTCAATAGTGACCTAATCAAACTTTATACTAATTCCCTGTGGTTACAGCACCCATATACCCACCACAGACGGTTTTATATACACATTAAAATCACGTCAAGCTTTTTGCGTCGTTGCTAGGGAATCGGTAGTAAAACTTTGAATACCTAATTGTCGAGGTTTCTTTGTTTTGATTTGTTTAAAGTGAATCTTTTATTCTGACGTTATTTTTTTAATAAATATTTTATTTTATATTTTTATAATTTATTTATTTATTAAATAATTTGACATTTTTCATCTTTATTATTTAATCAGTTGTTTTTTAAATAATTTTGCCACCAAGCTAGGAATGCTATTGGGTTAAGGCAATGTTCTCATGCGTTTGACAGGATCCATTTCGAGGATGTCACTTCAGATTTTGGTTGCCCGATTAGCTTTATGCCACATCTGGCAAAAGATGTTAAACTTATTGCTCCTGGGAGACAATCCAGCCTTTTTTTTTTTAATTTTAGTTTGATTTTTAGATTGACCTCCCATTTACGTTTTAGGACTTTTTGTTTTTCAAACACACTTGATTACTTTGTTTCTGTGTTGTATTGAGCACTAGGAGAATGAATTTTCCTAAGGGTTTTAAAAAGTTTGCTTCGTAGTTTGTCTTTGTTTTGTAGCTATATTTCTTTGAATGGGTTTTTTCAATTGTATTTAGCTTCAGTAAGTGTAGCTAGGGCTGCAAATGAGCCAAGCTGGCTTGCTAGCTGGTTTGACTAGGCTTGTTAAGTGTTTGGCTCGGGTTCATCTAAGCTGAGTTGAGAGTCAGCTCGGCTCATTTAAGGGTGGCTCATTTAAATAAACAAGCCAAGTCAAACTGAGGTCTACTCAGCTTGAAAGGCTCACAGGCCGACTTGTTTATCTGCTCATGAGCTGGCTCATTTATTGGCTCGCATGTTTAGATTGCGCTATGTGGCGCTTCCCCCACCATTCATTATTTGTTGATTGGATATTTTTCTTCTTCCATTGCGTAGAATTGAGGAATTGAATTAAATGCTTTTTTTTTTTCAATTTCCATGCATGATTTATTTTATTTCCCTTTTCTAGTGAACCAAGTAAAAATGACAATAAATTAGTCTAACGAGCCAGATAAATGAGCCTAACGAGCTTGGTAAATGAGCCTAGTGAACCAATGTGTAAATGAGCCTATAAAGCTCAATGAGCCTGCTTGCCAAATAAGCATATTTTTTACCTGTCTCATTTAGATAACGAGTCGAGCCGAGCACTTAGCGAAAGATCCTCCGTGATGGCACCAAGATTAATAAGGCTCTGAAGCCTATCAAAGACCAATGAAACATCTGATTGAATTAAACGTGCCAACTGCTTGATAGGGCTATCAGCTAGAGGGATAGGAGCAGAAGTGGCATATGACATTTGAGCTATTGTTGCTTGGTTTGAAGGAATTCAAAGAAGCAAAGAACATATCAGTGAGAAGGAAAAGAGATTCAAGAAACAAAGAGCAAGTTTTTTCAAGTTCTTGATCACATCAAAGAGAGAGCACAGAGCAAAAAAAGTGAAGATTCGAAGTCCTAACTGTCATATTCATAGACACATGGGAATGAAGGTCTGACATCAAACAGAGTTCTCTCGAGCTCCCGATAGTCATTGAGGGTCAAATAAGGATATTTTTCACGCGTTGTAAGTTGGAATTTACCAACGGTTAAAGGGGGCATTTGTTTACACCTTAAATTAGAGATATCTCGGATGACACTGCTTTAGAAAAGTGCCAAGTGCTTATCACATGAGGTCCTCCTCGAGGAAAGTCAGGCCTCTATTGAGCCCAACTGCTAGAGAAGTTTATCATCCCAACAGGGGTAGCAACCACTTGAGGCTCGTGATGGTTGAACGATAAAAGTTGCTCAAGCTTAAGGGACTTCAAAGAAGGGTGCAAGATAGATGGTTTTCAAGCTCGAGAAAGTTACTTGGAATGCAATTTTTGATGCGTGGGCACCAAGCTTATCCAAGTGAGCATAGAGCTCTAGAAGAGGCTTCAGCTAAAAAAGCAGACGTCGACTTTAATAAATATGCTCGAGCACACCAAATTAGGGGCACGTTCACTGATCATTCATGCACTTAAGGAGTTTAATGGTCTACGTGGGAATAAAGTGCCACGGAAATAGGGTTAGCCGTTATTTAGTTTTCCTATAGATAAGAGACACTATTGTAGTTGTAAAGTATCCAACACCACTCATACAAAACTTCTTTAAGTTTTCTTTACAACATACTTGTGCTTTTTACTAGGAGTAGTGTGACATAGCATAGCATAGCATAGTTCTTGTTGTATCTGCTTCTTCAGTAATATAGTGCTTCGGGCTTCCGATATGAACTTCTCGTTTTAATATGTTCGACAAGTTAAGAATTGAGGCTTTAGTTTAAGGCTTTGACGGCCAACGCTTGATCTTGATTGCATTGGTCTTAATACTACTATCACTGCTTAATAAGTCAGGGAGTTTAGGTTTGCGCCTCAGCTTAAGGGCTTTGACGACTAAGGCTTGAACTTAATTGCGTTGGTCCTCATCCAGTGACACAAATACGATATGCTCCATCTAAATCTGGTCAGACTCTAACTCATTCGAGTTATTATCAGTCAAGGGTGCCAGGCCTAAAAATAAAAATAACTCTAGCTTAAAAGTGGACTACTTATCCTTTGGGTTTGTCTCCACCCCAGTTCTTGACTTTTAAGTGTATGAAGAAAGGGGTCGTGTGCCTTGCTCTTTCACTGTAACTACCACTTGAGTGAGGCTCCATGTTCCTTTAATTTTCTGTCAAAATATATATTGAAAAATCCACAGAAAAATATTAAAAATTCTCCTTAATTGGAGCATAATTAGAACCCGTGAATTAACAGAAGTTAGATACACCAAAATATGTCATGACTGAGATCAAACTCAAGTTATGACTTAGGGATAGTAGAATTTGAGATGAGAAAGAAGTGAAAGAGATGAGAAGTAGAAGAATATCTAGAGAGGTTCTAGATCAAAGGGAGAATAGAATTAGTTTAATTTTCATTCATAATCCCTCATTACATGCTAAGTACCCAATTTATACTAATTGAGGCACGGCTAAGCAACCAAAGAGCAAATACAATACTTGTGCAATTTCCCACTAAAAACATCAAGAGCAACTAACAAAACTGCTAAGCAAACCTTATGAAGATATCTAAAACATAGCTATTATCTATATAAGAATCCTCCACGGACATGACAATGCTTCCCTCTTTAACGATTCTTGTCCTCAAGAATCTAAGAAGAGAGTTGAAACTTTGACGAGCACTTATTGTTGTCGAAAGAAAAGCTGAAAGTGACGAACTCTTGCTGAAGTCTGCAGCTGAAAGTACATCTGAGTGCTGAAATCTATAGCTAAAGAAACTTGAAGCCACTTGTTGTTGTAGAAGCAGGGCTGAAGTTTGAAGAGCACTTATTGTCATGGTTAGACTCCAATGAAACATTGTCACAGTTTGCATTCTCCAAGAAGCCCAAATGATTGTTCTCTGCCTGCAGCTCACACCTCTTGTCTGAATCACCCGTAAGCTTCTGCGCCTTAGAGGTTCTCTGTAGCTAACTTTATGTGCATCAACAATATCTGATCCCTCAGCCATGAACACAAGTGGGGATGCAAAATAATCCAGCCCATACAACCAACAGAACCCAAGAACAGCTGTGAACATCTCATGAGCAAGGGCTGGTCTGTGCTTGATTTCTCTGCTGTTATGTATGCCAACTCCAGCTGGAATTGACCTTAATCTTTGATAGACAAGCTGAACTACTGCTTCAACTTGTATGCAACCTCATATTGTACTTAATTGATAACACACCATAGCATCCTCTTGCATTTATGAAGCAGATCTCAAGAATTCTGCATCTTCACTGTTGATTTCTGCATTTCTAGGCTCAATTTCATTAGCTTGTTCCCTCTTCTCCACTTGCTCTGAATAATGAGTAACTTGCTGCAGAGTTGAACCCATGTCAATGAATCTTCGAATTCCATCAGCTTTCTCATCTTGCTGTTGCAACCAAGCAGGTAAGCCCACATAGATGCAGTAAATCACACTTTTTATTGACAATGGACTTCACCACCATGTTGTTCCTTCTAAACAAGACCCCTTGGTACTTTAATTTGAATTGATCAATAGGCACTCCAACCCACTTGTACACTACCCATAGTTCAGTTATTTGCTCTACATTCTCAAGTTTGAGCTGTAGTTCTCACTGAATTTCAGAACCTACAGAAAACTAGGTTCTTCTTCTGCTGAAATTTGGAATGAACCTTAGCAGCTTGTACCATATCTTCCTCCAATGAGACCATCTGCTTCATCTTCTTAGGGTTATGAAATCCTTCTCCCAGATCAGGAGGAAGCCTGTCACAAGGACTTGCACTTGGATGAGTCATATCTTCACTCAAAGAAGGAAATAGATCAACCCGATCGTGCCAATCATCCAGGTGGCAGTGTTCTCTAGCGAGCTTAAGTTCATAATCACCTTCTCCTGATTCAGGAGGAGGTCTTTTCCCAGTGTTTGTGCTTGGATAAGCCTTCTCCCCACACTAAGAACCTTGCATAGCGTCCAAGGTAATGCTTCTTACATGCTTCAGGTTCTGAGTTGGCATAACTGCAAGTTCAGAAGAGTTCAATAGCATATTTTGGTTTGCGTTTGATGATACCACAGCAGAAATATGTGGTTTTCCCATTAAACTCAGTGGTTCTACCGTAAAAGATTCGTACGTGCACACGGCTGAAGTGTTTTTATCATAATCTTGTGTCAACACTTGAGTAAGCTGTGCAGGAACACATTCCACTGTTGCAGATTCCACCCATTGCCATTCCCCTTGCTGAATTTGTGCAGGTGCTATTTCGACTCTAGCAATTGTCTTCGCCATTACACCTTCATTAGAACTTAAGCTTGAGATCCCTTCTAGCGCCTTTACACTCGCATCAATGTCCCTGCATATCACTTTCTCTGGAGGATTTGCTTTACCTTGGGGAAGTTGATTATCAAACTATTCTTGTAGGCCATCAAGCTTCAGTTGCATATGTTGGAAATGCTGATCCAACTTTTGTTCCCATTCACACCATCTCTGGTCCCATCTCTCCAGTAAAGAGCGAAGCATTTCTTCAAAACTCTCTTTCACCTGATTCATTTCGAGTTCTAGTGTTGAAGTTGTCACCAAATCCGAAGCATGGGTTTGAGCACAACTATCAGTAACATCAACACAAGGCTGAGCAGCTACGGGTTCTGCCATCAAGGGTTGTGCAGCAGAGCATGTGCCTTGTTTGTTAAACTTGTCCCTTTTCTTGGCTCTCTTGATACTTATTTGGACGCAAGAGTTTGCTCCAAGCCTATCAATGGATATTAACAACACCTTAGGCTGTTTCCTTCCTAACTTCATGCACTCATATGGCTTCCCAAGGACTTCTACATTTGCTTCAAGTTGTAAGAAGTCTGGTGCAACTCCTTGAAAGACTACGATTGTCTTCTCCAAAGCTCTTATCCTCTTGCTAGAGTAGCACTTCTTACAATGTAAATGAGTGATCAAACTGATGTTCTTGTTCTGCTGATTTTTGACATTAACCCGCAGCCTTCTGTTGCTTAGAACCTCAATTCGAACCTCTAGGTGAATCACTTCTAAATCTGAAGGGACTGCACTCAGATCAGGTTACAATGCTTCCATTTCTGTCATTGCTCAATGTAACTCGACTAAATCGAATTCAAGACACTGAACCAGATGATTACCAACACATCCAACAATTTTTGATGCAAATCGTAGCAAGCTAGACAATACAAATCCCCTCAACTTCAGCTAATAACTTCAAACTCGCACTCAACAGAAACGGGAGTCTAGAATCAACACAATATCAGCTAATGGTTGCTAAACCACAGCCCACTCACTTTACTTGCGCGAATCTCACTTGATTTCTGCCTGACAATCACAACAGAACACAAACCCTAATTGTCGAACTTCGAATCAGAGAGAACTCGAACCAAAAACCCTAACCGCAGTGATTTCTTGAATAATCCAAACTATGAATCTGAATTAGACTCGAACTTAGCTATAATTAGTGATTTCAACATACTACTATCCACAATCCTCAAGAACAACGTCAGATTCCTGCGATTTTGTTCTGAGTTGTAGAGAATTCAACTTCGGCCAAGTAGAATTAGCTAAGTCTTATACACTTTTATGCTTAATAACACAATTCCACAAAAAAATTCCAGCAATACTCAATGAACAACTTCAGCTCAGTGACAAGGAAGAGGATTCTAATCAAATGTAACATAAAAGTTCAGAATCTGTTACCTCCACCTCAATTAATTGAATTACAAGCTTTGCTAAGTTGATTCTTCTGATTTTGATCAAGATTCACCTGCTTCAACTGCTTACAACACTTTTCCAAACTGAATTGTAGATTTCATGATCAGGATATGATGATCCAACAGGTTGAATTGCTTTTGCAGTACAAACTTTAGATGCTTGCTTCAAACTGAATCAAGACTTGCAGTACCTCAAGCAACACTGCCAAAATTCAGACTGAATCAATTCAACCTCGTTTTCTTGTCGTTTCAATGTAATTTTCAACTAATACCACAAGCTTATTAATCAAGACTTCAAAATTGAGCTCTTAATCAACTTGCAATGTGATCAAGGATATATGCTATCAAATCACCTTGATCAAAGCGTATACAACCAAATTGAATGAATTCAACCTAATTGATAGCCTAAAGCAAGGCTTTGATACCAATTGTCATGACCGAGATCAAACTCAAGTCATATCTTAGGGATAGTAGAATTTGAGATGAGAAAGAAGTAAAAGAGATGAGAAGTAGAAGAATATCTAGAGAGGTTCTAGATCAAAGGGAGAATAGAATTAGTTTAATTTTCATTCATAATCCTTCATTACATGCTAAGTACCCAATTTATATTAATTGAGGCACAGCTAAGCAACCAAAGAGCAAATACAATACTCGTGCAATTTCCCACTAAAAAAATCAAGAGCAATAATAAAACTGCTAAACAAACCTTATGAAAATATATAAAACTTAGCTATTATCTATATAAGAATCCTCCACGGACATGACAAAATATCACCTCCTTTTCTACAAAACTGGTGAGTGGTTTAGCTTAAAGATGTGTGGTCCGAATTTAGGCTCACTCCGTAGTTGTGGTGAGTGCATTTGGCACGTTTGTTTGCATTTGCATTTATAGCAACCACATCACACATACTCACAAACAAATATAGCAAACATGCCTTTTGGCAAGCACAGTGGAAGACCTAACACAAGACTTCGTTGTCTTCAACCCCATCGTGGATTACCAGAATGTCATCTAAGACAATTCACCAATTTTCAAAACAAGGGGATTTAGTGCTCTTGAGAATGAAGAAAAAGAAGGCCTAGCTTTAATTAGGTCCCCACTTGATCATCCTCTTGAATAAAGCCCTGTATGAAACTAGTGACAATCGTGACAATGACAGTGATGGTGATGTAGACATCCCAAAACATGAGTATATTGGGCTTGATGGCTATTCTCATAAGAGTTTTATGGCCATGGTCAAGCATCGTTTGGAAATTGTGGAGCAAAGGGTCCAACAAGCCATGAAGGAGGCCTTTAAGGAATAACATGCTAAAACAAAAGTGCTCTAGCGGCCCAGCATGAAAACTAAGCCCATTCTAGGCTCATAAGACTTTACTAAGGGAAAGGACAAGGGGGTATTTAATGTGGCCCTCCCCACTCTAGCTCTCCTATGTGGGATTCGAGCATTTTACAATTTGACAAAATTGAAGCATGCCCCCCCAAAATCCAACAATCCCCAACATGATTCAATTTTAAGAAAGGAAGAAAGAAACCGATTACTAAGCAAGGAGATCCACGATACAAATGTCTTTTGGACCTGAATTGGCACCTACTAAAAATGCATGTCCCACAACCACAGCTGGTGAACATTGTCTTGAACTGGGGTAGTCATTGTAAAGAGCACACACATCTCTTTCATGTGGTTCTCGAGTTGAAATACGCTCTGCAATCTAGACGTATGAGATCTTTCTTAAGAAAACAAATTTGATACCTGGGTACTCAGGAATGTTCTAACCCCCCCCCCCCCCCCCCCCCCCCCCCCCCCCCCTCTTCTTCCAAATTTCCTTAGGTGAGTCCATTAGGTGTGCTGCCCCACACCACCACTATAGGCTATGGATGTCATTAAGGGTCTTAAGCTCATCCTCACATCATGGAAGTGTGGTATGTCAATCAGGTGTGCTGCCCCACACCACCATAACAAGCTATGGACAATATTAGGAGCGTAGAGCTCAACAGAAGCTTCATGGTAGATTTAACATATGTGGGTCATGAGCAAGCATTATCTCGGAAGGGACAAAGGTGGCTTAATCACAAATTGGTCAACCTTGGCTTCATTTGACCAACTGAACATCTAGAATTGCTCCCAAGAGAGGGAATCCAACAAGACGAAGACACACAAGTGAGCTTAGACCTCATTCCCTCTACTGTATCACATGCCGCCTTCTTAGAAAGTCCTTTAGTAAGGGGATCTGCCAAATTCTTTTCACTCCTTAACAACTTAAGTGAGATCACATTATTTTCAATGAGGTGCATTACTACACTATGCCTCAGGGGAATATGCCTATGCTTTCCATTATATAACTCACTCTGCACCACTCTAATGCTAATTATTAGTCACAGTTCATTGAGATTGATAGTATGGGCTTTCCCCACATTGGAATGTATTCTAGCATATTCCTCAACAATTCAACTTCCAGACCCGCCATCTCTTGAGCAATAAACTCAAATTCTATCGTGCGTTTAGTAATGCTGGTTTGCTTACAAGATTTCCAAGACACAGCATCGTTAGCAAGCATAAAAATATAGCCACTTGTAGAGTTGATTTCATCACCATCAGATACTCAATTGGCATCATAGTATCCCTCTAAAATAGCAGGGAATCTTTTATAATTAAGACCCCAATCCATGGTACCTCAAAGGTACTTCAAAATTTTGACTAGAGCAACAGGGTGCTCATCACTTGGACGATGGGTATAACAACTTAATCTACTAATTACATAGGCAATATTAGGATGAGGGCAATTCATAAAAAAAACATTATGCTACCAATACTTTTAGCGTATTTGGCCTATGACATACTATAACCTATGTTCTTTTTCAAGCGAACATTCGGGTCAAAAGGAGTTTTAGCTAAAGCCTCATCGAAGTGACCAAATTTCCTTAATACTTTCTCCACATAGAGAGATTGACTTAGAGTCTAATTGTTTTAATGCCGAGTATCACATCAGCCTTGCCGAGGTCCCAAAGTATGAACTTAAGAAAGATTTAGTAACATTCACAATATTCACACTCGTACCAAAAATAGGCATGTCATCAACATACAAGCAGATAATCGCACAATCATTTTCATCATTCTTAGAGTACACACATGCCTCGCCGACCAAAGTGCAATCAAACTTTTGATGGCACTGTTTAATAGGTTTCTTAAGACCGTATAAGAACTTTACAAGTTTACAAACTTTATGCTCCATAGCTGGAACTTCAAACCCCTCCGGTTCTTCCATCTAAATTTTCTACTTAAGGTCACCATTCAAGAAAGCGGTTTGATGTCCATTCACTGTATTACATGTTTATGTAAGGACACTAGAGCAATCAAAGCTCTCACAATGGCTATCTTGGTCACGGGCGATCAAGTATTGAAGAAGTACATACCTTGTTTTTAAGTGAACCTTATAGCCATTAACTTGGCCTTAAACTTATTAACGGACTCATCAGCCCTTAATTTCTCTTTAAACACTCATTTATACCCTATGGGTTTGGATCCCCTATGACGGTCCACTAACACCCAAGTGTTGTTACTCATTATTGAGTCTAGGTCATTATTAGTAACCTCTCTCCAAAGTAGAGCATCTATGGATTTCATGGCCTCGTGATATGTCTTAGGATCTTCCTCTAACATGAATACACTGAAAACATGTTAATCAAAATCAGGGTGTTCAGTAATGAATGCAAGTTAAAAATTAGTCTCAGTTTGAAGCCTCTTGCTTCGTCTGAGTTCCTGAACCTCGAGCTTAAGGGGTGAACGACTAGATTAAGGAGTAGATGCATAAGGCAAAGAAACACGCCCTTGCGTAGTAAACCTTACCCTGACTGCATAGACAGGGAGTATCCTTTTCCACGAGGATATGAAATCCCCGAGTTTACCAATTTCTTAGGAGAAGGGACTGTGTCTGCCCTTGAGCACTTGGCAAGATTCAATTGCCAGTGTAGAGAAGTAGTTGACAATTAGTATCTTAAGCTGAGGTTGTTCCCGAGTTCTTTGACTAGAACCACTTTTTAGTGGTACATTAGCCGATCTCCTACTTCCATTTGTTGTTGTGATGACATGGTCATGCAATTCCACGCTTAGTTCCCAAGGATGGAACTAGGAACTTCCATGTCTAACTTGGTTCGAATGAGACAAAAGCTAGGAGAATCAGTGGAAGATTACATTGAGCAGTTTAAGAGAGCCAGGTTAAAATGCATTGTAGCACTTCCTGGCTTGGATATTGAATTTAGGAAGAACTTAAAAGGCTCTAACTTTACGATGCTCTTACAGTTGGCAGAATATGCCGCTAGATATGAAGCCTTCTTAAGAGAAGAAAGCTTGAAGGAAAATATTGTGCGACTTACGTACACGACTTAATAGAAGAGGATGAAGATCTTTCATATCAGATTGATGTCGCTTAATACGTCAAGAGAACTTCTATGGTTTGCAATCCTTTGATTAAGAAGGATATGAAAGCTAGGATGTCTTATCAATCCCAAGACTTGAGAAAATACTCATTCGACATCTCAAGAGCTGACATAATATTTGATTGGTTTGAGGAAAATAACGAACTCAAGATTAGGGGTAAACAAAGAAAGTTTGACCTAAATTCTACTAAGGAAAAGGTACATTTTAAACGGCACGATTCGTTAACCCATTCAATGAAGAACTGCATGATATTTAGAAATGCAGTTGAGGACGCCGTAAAAGTAAGGAAATTGATCTTCTCAAGAGAAGGACAGATAGGTGTTGAAAAATACCCCTTCCCTAGTCCTTCCCATGTTAATAAAATTGAGGTAGCAAAGCCTTATGATTCCCATAACAACCAAACTAATGGCAGATCTTTATGCAAGATGAGTATTGAAAAAGACAGTCTAGCTGCAGCCAACGCTTTGTTTGATAAGTTGCTGCAGTCAGGAACACTGAGGCTCCCCAGAACCTTGGTAATTTCTTGTAGATTACTGCAGGTGGCACATCACAGCTAAAAATTCCACATGTGATTGTGTTACGTTCAACAGGTCCCTGAAAAAGCAATTACAGGAAAGAATTATTCTTCTCTCTAAAGAAGAAGAGTTAGCCATGGGAATTCTTACTAACGACTGTTTACACCCTAATTTCAAGGGGGTTGGGATGACGCCGTTTTGCATAAAGTGCCACGTGGTTAGCACAAAAGGGTCACCTAAGTTAGGCCTTTAAGTACTAAGATAACGGTGTCTTGATCCCAGCATCCTGAGAAGGTAATTACCCTTGTCAAGGGTATCAACCACTTGAGACTGGAGATGGTTGAGGGATAATGTGAGCTCGAGCTCAAGGAGCTATCACGGTGGCTACAAGAAAGGTGGTTCCCAAGCTTGAGGCAGTTAGTTAGAGCACAATTTCAGCTACTTGGGTGCTAAGCTTAATCCAAGGGAATGTGAGGCTTGAGGGGACTTCCGCTAAGAATTTAGATGTGGGCACCAAGGATTTTCCTCCAATAGTTAATTAAGGGCACGTTCATTGAAGATTATCTCGCGTAAGAGAGAGCTTGGTGGCTAGAAGTGGCTGGAGTTGCTGGGAAAGAAGGAGCAGCTGTTATTTCTTATTTTCTATAAATAAAAAATTTTACGTTAGTCCAAAGTAGTGCTCATTGCAAAATTTCTTCAAGTTTTCTTTTTTATAGCACACTTGTGCCTTTTCTTTTGGAGTAGCGTAACATAGATTTTTGTTATACTTATCTTCATGGTAATACAATTCTCGGGCTTCATGTATGACTTTCCAATTTTAATCTATTCCCATAAATCGATGAGTTGAGATTTGAGGCTTTAGTTTAAGGCGTTGAATTCCAAGGCTTGTCCCTTGATTGTGTTGGTCTTAACGCTACTGTCACCGCTTGATAAGTCAGGTGAACCTAGGTTCGTTCCATTGATTAATGCTTTGACAGCCAAGGCTTGTCTCTTGATTGCGTTAGTCCTAATCCAGTGACTTGAATATGGTTTGCTCAATCTTAATTTTGTCAGACCTAAACTCATTCGAGTTATTATAAGTCAAGTGGGCCAGGCTTAAGAACACGGTTGACTCGGGCTTGTAAGTGGATTGCTAAGCTTTTGGGTTTGCCTTCGCCCCAGTTCTTGACTTTTAAGTGTATGAGGAAAGGTGTGTGTGGGCCCTACTCCATCACTATAACTTCCACTTGTGTTAGGTCCACATCCTTTAATTTTTTGTCATAAAAATACGTAAAAAGTCCAGAAAAATGTTTAACAAAGTCTTGCTAATTGAAGCGTAAGCAAAACTAATGGTATAACCAAAGTCAGATACCCCAACATATCACAACCTTTTTCTAGAAAACGGTGAGTGGTTGAGGTCAAAGACATGCGGTTCGTAGTTATGCTCACTCCCGAGTCACGCTAAGTCCCTTTTGCACATTTGTTTTGTTTTCACATTTATAGCAACTGCACAAATTGAACTTGAAAGAAAATAGAGCGAAACACACCTTTTGGGGACCACAGTGGGAGGCTTGAAACGAGACTTCATTATCTTTTGCCCATTGTGGATTACCGGAGCGTAATTGCCAGCCATTCCCTGATGGTCAGAAGTGGAAGGTCTAGTGCCCTCGAGCATGAGGAACCAAAAGGCTTATCTTTGGTTGGATCCTTGCTTGAGTGGCCTCTTGAGCAAAGTCCCATATCTCAAAGGGATGAACAAAGTCACAGCCGCAGCAGCGGAAGTGGTGGTGATGATGACATCCAAGAAGACGAACATATTGGACTCAATGGCCATTCTCACAAGAGTTTCATGGCTATACCCAAATGATGTTTAGAGATTATGGACCAAAGAGTCCTACAGACAATGAGAGAAGCCTTCAAGAGACGACATGCTGAAACAGAGCCCAATCTAGCGGCTCAGTGTGAAAACTCTGCCGCCACGAGAGCCGTACCTAGTGACATTGGAACCTCTATGAATGAAAGGCTCCATAGAGAAATTGATAGTGTCTTGGTAGAAATGAACTAGACCTTATCTTCTATGGCTACACTTATTGCTAAGGATGTGGCTAGATAGCCGTTTGTTGAAGCTGAACCTATCTCGGTTAGATAAGCTGAGACTCATAACAGCTTGGTCCAAGCCATTAGGGAAGACATCAGGCAGCTTATGCTTTTACCTCTTCCATCAGTACCAGCTAGTTACCCTCGATACCCTCAATCTCGCGGTTATTAGTTGCTTAGGTTTACTACATGGCCCTTGAGAGAATGAAAAACCCAACTATGGCTTACCCATGTGTTATGATGCTTGACTTTGTGTATATGCTTAGCAAGTGCACTAAGTCGTATCAAGTAATAAAGTGTGAGCAGAGTATCATTTCCACGAGGATTGTTATTGGGTAAGTACCAAAATTAGTAGTTTTAGGGCTATTTAAAAAATCAAAATTTGTTGTTTTTGAAATAAAACAAACCAAAATAAAAAGAACTAAAGTCTTTACTGATTTTTATAAAAATGAAATGATTTTTTTATGATAATAAGATGTAAGGGATCAGATTTTACCTAGTTGCATTAATACGCCTTTCTATTCTTGATATTCAAGTTGTTATTACGTGTTGATTGTCAAAAACCCTAATTTACCAAATATTCTCTGTAGAGAAACATTTAGCATGCTCTTTTACATATTAACTCATCAATATCTTGCATGAATTTAAATAAAAAAAGAGCTTTAAAGATCCATGGTTTTCACTTAAGACCACACAAATCGCGTTAATCTCTCTCGAATATTCACTCAATTTGTGGTATTTATCACCTTAGCAATCATCATAAATCTCCTCTTGGACTCAATATGAATCATTATAGACTTTAAATGGTGATCAAGCATTCAAAACTCATGAAGAACAATGAAAAAAAACTTCAACAACACAATAACAAAACATTGAATACGTTGAATTAGAAGAGAGCGTATATTACAACTTAGGCCACATCATAGCCTTGGAAAAGAAAATTAGTTCATGGTAAATAAAATATAATACAAAACTAAGATGAAATCCATGAACTTAAAGAAGAAAAGGATAAGAACTTGAAAAAAAGAAATAATAAAGCAAACTTCTTCTTTTCTCCTCCTTCTTCCCTTTGAATTTCTACATAATTCTCCATTTGTATTGATTTTTTTTTTCCGAATGAATTGATGATTGAAAAACCTCCCAAGCATCCCTATTTATAGTATTTTAGGTTGGGACTACTTAAAATAAAAAAAATATTGCAAGCTTAAAGCTCATTGCACCAAATTGCTGCCATTGCAGCCCATTTCTGCAGGTTTCACCAACTTGCTGATTTTTTCAATTTTTTCTTGCTTAGCACCACCCAAAATCAGAATTTACATAAATTTTAACATGTTATTGAAGTGTACAAGAGGTTCTTTCACTTGATTTGTCCATTTTGCTATCCAAATTTGGAAGATGAAGTGAATTGTCCAGGCTTGTTCTTTATTCTCTGCAGCTCGCTTTTCTCACTTGTTTCTCTTCATTTTTTTGCAGCTTTGGCTGCCCAAAATCAGTCTTGAATCATTTTGGACAGTTAATGAATTTTTTCATTCATCTTTGCATTTGATTTGCTTGAATTGCCGCCCAAAATTGCTAATTGTAGGAAATTGTACATGTTCTTGCGTTTCCTTGCTTTAACCATGTAAAATGTCATATCTAGCCCATTTTTTTCTTTCATTTGAAGTATCTTGCATTCACTTATTGATTTTGATGACAAAACCTAGCAAGATTTGGCATAAAATGAGTGTTTTTGTGCGAAAATGGCAATAAAAGTGAAAAAGAGCAAAAGTGAGCAATAACGATAAAATTTGATATATAGTGGTTAGAAAATCAATTAAAATGATATGAATAATTATATACTGAAATGGACTTATCAAAATATCTCCAAACTTAAATCTTGCCCGTCCTCGAGCAAGGCTAAACATTAAAGGTAGGATCTCATGTTTTTTAAGAATTTATCACAATTCAAAGCAAGACTACTTCTAATAGAAAGGAATGACCAAGACTCAAAGTTTTAAGATTCTAAAGGTAAAACAATCTTTCCAAGGAAAAACCCATCAATCACCTAGGTAACTGAATTCAAAAGTTTGCTAAGCATATTAAGTTTATCTGTTCTTTCTAACTTTAAGACATTTAAACCGAATAGAAAACGAAAATCAAGCCACTCCTAACAACACTTCTCAAGTATGCCCAAGACTAAAATTACTCACTTGATTTTCTCTTCCTTTTTTTTTTTTTTTTTTTTTTTTTTTTTAAGGTGCTCAGTTCCTTGTTAGCATTTTAAGTATCCCTTGTGGGGAGCTTTCAACGCAATAGCTCCCGTTCCAGTTCGCCCAAGGTACCAGGTGTTGAAACATCCCTACGGATCTACTTGCTTGAGGCACCAAGGCACGAAACCATCGCACTGTAACACATATCCAAATGATAGATGTTTTTAACAGAATAGCAGTGCCTAGTGATTCTCTCCCTCTATTTTTATTATATTGTCTTTTTTTTTCATATTTTTCTTACTTAGACTTAGTCATAACTCTTCAAAATCTGTTATGGAAATGATAATCTTAATACAATCTATTCGAATTTGAGCAACTTTTAATCAGAAAGAAAGGTAAAACGGCTATGCTAACTAATGAACTCAAATACCACGGTTTTATCAATATATATCAATTAGAACAAAAAAACAATTGATTCTTAGGTTATTCAAATCAAATCAAAGTAAACAAGCTAAAAAAAAAGTAGAAAATTTGCTTAAAAAGCATGAACATAAATTTTTTTTTTTTTTTTTTTTATCTTTCATTTTTTTTGTTCAAAATGAAAATTCAAAAACACTAATTATCTAAAATTTATAAATTAGACAATCTTTTTGTTGGCTGACACTATCTACATCCCCATACAAAGGCTCTGAACTTTCGGAGGCACTAAAGCCGACTCTAAAAGATAAAACAAGAAAAATTTTCGAAAACAATTTTGTTCAAATTTTAAAAATTGTCTCTGCCACCCCCAAACTTAAAGTTAACATTGTCCTCAATGTTAAAAGAAATACAAAGAACGCAACAGTAGGTGAAAGATACATCCTAGGTTTGCGGATTGCTTTTCGATGTGAACATTGTCATCAGGTCACCCTCAAACTTGTTTCAAAAACCTATTTGAACAAAATATAAGAGAAAATGATAAAAATAAAGGAAAATAAAATAACGAAGTAAGGATAAGGACACTTGGGTTGCCTCCCAAGAAGTGCTTAAGTTATAATCGTTAGCTCGACTTCTTGATGATGATCTATCTCATGTCCTAAAGGAGAATAGACTTTCTTCCATCCACTCTCAATGACCATTTTCTTCAGTGGATCTTCTTTGTACCCTTATTTATACGACCATCTCCACCTTCTCTAATGAGGGGATTCCTGAGCTTAATGTGCCGTAACTTGTTTTTTTTTTTTTTTTTTTGACCTTTTCTGCATTTTTTCATTGAGGCATCCATGGTTCCGTAAATCTCTAACCATGTTAGACAAGCTTGACATTCTATTTCAATAACTGGTGGTGGTGGGTTGGTCAAGATATGTTTGGTCATTGGTGGCGATGAGTCTATCATGGGGGTATGTCACATTGAGGTGGTTCTTCTAATTGTTCTCATCTCTCAATGTTATGGCGTTAGTTTGCTCTCCTAGGTCGGTGACGGTATTGCTAGGAAAGGAATCTTTAGACCCTTTAGAAAGTTCCTCTAATGTAGTTCTACTTCAGGTTCTAGATTTTGGATGGAGGCTTCTTGGTTTTTTTTAAGTTAGCCACGGTTTTTGTGAACTCCCTAAATGTCTTTTCTAAGTCATATTTCTTTTTTTGAGATGGATAAGTAGGTCATTTCGTGATAGTTCCAAGAAAAGTTAGAAGGAATCATCCATCCTTGACTATAGGTGCTAGAGTAAGGGTTGTACTGGGGCTGGTTATAATTTGACATGTAGTTATCATGTTCAAAAGCCGGTGGGGAAAAACTATTACCTATTTGGCATTCTATACCAGCGTGGTTACCTGCACAAAATTCACATCTGGGAGTATGAACAACTTTAACACTTATGCTATCCAGTTGTTTTTGAATTAGTGAGAGTTGAGCAGGTAACAACGAGAATGCGTTAATTTCATGAACGATAATTATCTTCTCGGTATAGCATGATATTGAGGTCTAATATAGTTGTTGAAAGCCATCACTTTTAGCTCTTTTGTTTTTAACAAAATACGAAAAAATAAACTCAAAAGTTAGAGGAAAGATAAAAATAATGAGAAAGTTCCAAACTATAGCAATATAACACAAAATTCTAGCAAAAACCAAAATTTAGGCGGGGGTGGTGGTATATGAATTTTTCAAAAGAAGTTCGGGGGCCGGGGGGGGGGGGGGGGGGGGGGGGGGGGGGGGGGGGGGGGGGGGGGAGTGGTTGGTACTACTAAGGTTTTGAAAAACTTAAAGATATTAAAATTAACTTTAAAAAACTTATCTAGGTGAATTAAAAAGTTGAAAAAAAAAGTTAAAACTAATTAGAAAACTCAAAAATACAACAATCTAAATCAAAAGTTAAGAAAAACCAAATTTTTATAAAAAAAAGGGGAGTAGTGAGACTAATGTTTTGAAAAACTTTAAAATAACAATTTTAACTTTTAAAATCTTATTAAAGTGAACTTAGAAGTAAAATAAGGATGAAAATAAGGACAAAATACAATAAAAATAATAAAATAACACAAAACTAACAGAACTTAACAAAACATAATTTTGGGCTGAGGGGGGTTAGTAATACTAATTTTACAAAAAAAAATAGCTTTGCAAATCAAACAAATTAAATGAAATGAATGAAATAAAATATTCTTCGTCAAATGTAAGAAAAATTTACAAGTTTTTGCAACAGAACTTCAAATTAGTACTAAAACTAGATGGTATTGATATCACCCAAATAAGGACAATCCTCGGCAACGGCGCCAAAAACTTGCTGCTTTACTTTGTGTATATGCTTAGCAAGTGAACTAAGTCATATCAAGTAATAAAGTGTGAGTAAATATCATTCCCACGAGGATTGTCATTAAGCACGCATCGAAATTAGTAGTTTTTGTGCTATTTAAAAAATCGAAATTTGTAGTTTTTGAAATGAAACAAACCAAATAAAAAAAGAATTAAAATGTTTACTAATTTTTATAAAAAATGTACTGATTTTTTTGATGGTTTTTATGATAATAAGATCCAAGGCATCCGATTTTACCTAGTTGCATCAATACGCCTTTTTATTCTCGACATTCAAGTCGTTATTATGTGTTAATGGTCAAAAACCCTAATTTACCAAATATTCTCTCTCAAGAAATATTTATCATGCTCTTTTACATATTAAATCATCAATCTCTTGCACGAATTTAAATAAGAAAAGAGTTTTGAAGATCCATGGTTTTCACTTAAGACCACATAAATCGCGTTAATCTCTCTCGAGTATTCGCTCAATTTGTGGTATTTATCACCTTAGCAATCATCATAAATATCCTCTTGGACTCATTATGAATCATAATGGGCTTTAAATGGTGATCAAGCATTCAGAACGCATGAAGAACAATGATAAACACTTCAACAATGCAATAACAAAACATTGAATATGTTAAATTAGAAGAGAGCGTATATTAAAACTTAGGCCACATCCTAGCCTTGGAAAAGCAAAATTAGTTCATGGTAAACATAATATAATACAAAATTAAGACAAAATTCATGAACTTAAAGAAGAAATGGATAGAAAAGAACTTGAAAATAAGAAATCACAAACCAAATTTCTTCTTTTCTCCTTCTTCTTCCTTGCGAATTTCTACCAAATTCTCTACTTTGTATTGGTTTTTTTTTTTTTTTTTTCTGAATGAATTGATGATAAAACACCTCCCAAGAATCCAGATGTATAGTATTTGAGGTTGAAATTACTTAAAATAAAAAAAAATATTGCAAGCTTAAAGCTCATTGCACCAAATTGCTGCCATTGCCGCCCATTTCTACAGGTTTCACCAACTTGCTGATTTTTTCAATTTTGTCTTGCTCTGCACCCCCCAAAATCAGCATTTACATAAATTTGAAGATGTTCTTGAAGTGTACAAAAGGTTCTTTCACTTGATCTGTCCATTTTGCCACCCAAATTTGCAAGTTAAAGTGAATTGTGCAGGTTTATTCTTCATTCTCTGTAACTTGCTGGTCTTGCTCGTTTCTCTTCATTTTTTTTTTCATCTTTGGCCACCCAAAATCAGGCTTGACATCATCTTGGACATGTTAATGAATTTTTTAATTCATCCTTGCATTTGATTTGCTTGAATTGCTGCCTAAAATTGCTAATTGTAGCAAATTATACATGTTCTTTGTTTCTTGCTTTAGCCATGTAAAATGTTTCATCTAGCCCATTTTTTGCTTTGTTTTTTTTTATTTTTTTTATTTTTTATGTATGCTGCATTCACTTGTTGATGTTGATGATAGAACCTAGCAAGATTTACTACAAAATGAGTGTTTTTGCACGAAAATGGATATAGAAGTGAAAAAGAGCAAAAGCGAGTACTAGCGATGAAAATTTGATGGATAATGGTTAGAAAATGAACTAAAATGATATGAATAATTATATACTAAATTGGACTTATCATGTTACACACTTGGAACCTAGCGCTAGAAGCAAAAACGTGCCCCTTGTAGCTGTTGGGCTTTCGAATAAGAGTTTCTTTCTAACCACGAGGGACCTCAACACCAATATGCCAGTGTTACCTATCCTCAAGACAGCGGGTATAACCATTCTTACCCTCCTCAAGTACTAGAGATTGCTCTAAGGCCCACTCAAGGCCTTGAAGTAGGAGTGCAAGGTCAGGTCCCCACTTTTAGGAACTAAACTTCTCATCCTAAACCTCTTCATATTTATAATACTTGGGTGGGGGATAACAATCCACTTCCTCATGATCATGACTTGGGATTGATCAGGCAAGGATGAACCAGTAGCTTGCTAACACTGGTTTGCTTCCAAGCATGCAATGTAACCTAGGTCCTACGGGGACATACTTCATGGCCATTCAAGAGCATGGCTAGTATGATCAAGGGGTTTACCCAAGGTTCTGGGGGCAACAACCATTCCCACACCCTATTGTCGCGGGTGCTGAGGGGTATCCTGCAGATCCCCCTCGAGATCCTCACCCACTTGGGGGGCAATGATAGGTTAATAATCATGTGTCTGACCTACCCCTCCATGACCAATTGGCCACCCTCGTGGACCAAATGTATGGGCTGGGTCTCTCAAGGATCACTGAATTCTTGTATAGTAAACCTTATCTTGACTACATAAGAAGGGGTTACCCTTTTCCTTGAGGATACAAGATCCCAGAGTTTACCCACTTTTTAGGGGAAGGGACCGTTTCTGCCCTCGAGCATTTAGAAAGTTTTAGTTTCCAATGTAGAGAAGCGGCAGATAATCAATATCTTAAATTAAGGCAAGTCCTGAGTTCTTTAACTGGGATCGCTTAGTGGTATATCAACTTGCCCCTAATTCTATTTACTGTTGGGATAATATGGCCAGGCAATTCCAGGCCTAATTCCGGAGAATGGAATTAAGAACTTCCATGCCAAACTTGATTCAAATGAGATGGAAGCCATGCGAGTCCGTGAAAGACTATATTAATAGGTTCAAGAAAGCCAGATTAAAATGCACTATAGCTCTCCCTAAAGTTAAGTACGCCATGTTGACCTTAAATGACTTTGATGTAGAATTCAAGAAGAAATTCGAAGGCTCTAACTTCGTGATGCTCCTACAGCTGGCATAATATGCTGCTAGATATGAGGCTGTCTTGAAAGAAGAAAGCCTTAAGAATAATAGCGTGTATGTGACTTACGTACACAACTTAATAAAAGAGGAAGAAGATCCTTTATACGAGATTAAAGCTGCTAAATCCGTTAAAAGACCTCCTTTGGTTTGTAATCATTTGATCAAAGAAGGATATTAAAGCTAGGAAGTCGTATAAGTCCCAAGACTTGAAAAATACTTATTTGACCTCTTTGTAGCCGATGTAATATTCAATTGGCTTACGACAAATCAAAAACTGAAGATCAAGGGTAAACATAGGAAACCTGATTCCAATTCTAACAAGGGAAAATTATACTGTAATTGGCACGATTTGTTGAACAATTTGATGAGGAACTTCTTAATCTTTAGAAACTTGGTTCAGGATTCCATCAAAGCAAGGGAATTGATTTTCCTGAGAGGAAAATAACGTGTCGATAAAGACCCCTTCCGTAGTCCTGCCCAGATTAATGTTGTTGAGGTAGTAAAGCTTTATCATTCCCATAACAGCCAAATTAATGTCAAATCTCTATGCAGCATGAATGCAAACAAAGATGACATGGTTTTGGCCAATGCTTTGTTTGATAGGCTGCTCGAATCAGGAACAATGAGGTTCCCACAAACCACATTAAGATTGCTAGAAGATCACTGTAAATGGAACATCACAGTTGAACACTCTACACGCGATTGTGAAGTGTTCGGAAGGTTCGTAAAGAAGCAATTAAAGGAAGGTACCATCCTCCTCTCTAAGGAAGAAGAGTTAGCTATGGAGATTCTCACACATGGCAATTGACAGGCAGTCTTCGCTACTTGGAAACAAGCATAAACAAAACTTTTGCACCTCACCCATGACCTTTGTGGGGGTTGTGGTCATACGTCGGCATTCGAGATGAAGAAGCTGAAACTTTTTCCAAAGAAAAAGCTAGCTCAACCAACAAAGACATCATCATCAGGGTTTTCTTGAGGCTCAATGTTGAAGACTTAGGTCATCATGAGGACAGGGCATCCTAAGAGGAATCCAAAGTACACCTTACTAGAGGTGGATGCTAGTCTAGCATCATGATAGTTAGAATATTAGTCTTCTGGGGTTAGGAGAAGGACTCACCTCAATCAAGAGGCGGTTAGTCCTTCCAACCTTACTCCAACCCTGAAAAGGAGGCAGCTGCACAAAAAGGCAGCACAACGAAAAACTGCACGTGATTTTTGCTTGGCCATGCTTTCTCAAGAAGAGGCTAGGGTCCAAAAGGGAAAGCAAACTAAGCATATGGATCTTGATGATCCAAAGGCTAAGTCGAAACCTCTTAATACAGGAAAAGGGCTAGCTCGTAAGAAGCTCGAGAGATGGGCTAGTTCCTCATCGTCTGAGGGCCGAGAATCTTGGTGGGATCAGCTTGCCAAGGACTCCCTTATGCTAAACTCTATTGAGGACGAGGAGGAATACTCCCTTCTCAACATTAACATGGGGAACCTTGTGACGGTGTCAACCCAACATGGCCTAACATCGAGAATGATTTCCAAGAAGAAGATTTCCCCTAGTTTATGCAGGAATCTGAAAGCCAAGAGGATGATCTTAAGGAACAACCACAAGAACATGACATGCTAACCGATGGCAGTCCTCAACTGTAGAATTAGGATACATCCATGGTTGGCAGCCCTGAGAAGGGAGCAGACCAAGCAGTCCAGATACAATTCGGGATGCTTCCTAAAAAGGTTAATGTCAGAACTTCATTATTCCTTCCCTTGCAGATCATGGCAGCTGGTGATCAAGAAGGTCTCTATTATGAATGCGAGAATCCGAGACTGTTGGTGTCCTGGCTGCTGGTGCTTACTGCTGTGATGTTGGTGCTGCTGCTATGCTGCAGGTGTTGCTGTATTGGCCTTCTATATGATGGTAGTTGGTGTAGGGAAGTTGTATTAGTTAGTTGATATTGTAATTAGTAACATTTCCTTAAGTTGTTGATGTAATAATGCCGATTTGTGTGCTGAGGTTGTAATATCCAGCAGTAGGCATCAAATACCTCAGGTAGTTATGTTAGTTAGATATTTTGGGTGATTTAGATATTTTTCTAGTGAGTCGGTTAGAGCTTAAGTCTAGGTTCAATGTCTTGTTTGCTTTGTTTTTCCTATAAATAGGTTGATCAAGTGTAATTCTAATGCATTGAATGAAAATACAGCACAATTGCTTTGAGATAACCTTCTCTCTCTCATCTAACTTCTCTAATTCCTCATCTCCTTCACTTCTTTCTCATCTCATATTCTCTTTATCTTAGCTTACGTTTGTGAATCAATCACAAACGCAACAATTGGTATCAGAGCCTTATTTGGCTTCCAAATCAAACGTGATTTGAGATCAAATGTCCTTTGATTGCATTGCAATTTGCTTAAGAATTTAGTTCTGAATTCTATTGTAAGTTGCAGAGAAAAGTTGCTTGAAAAAACACATAAAAAGAGGTTCAATTGTTGATCACATTGTTGACAGTTAAACAACAAAATTCAGTGGTTGAAGAAGCAAGTTTAGTTTGATCGTATTGAGTATTAACTGCAGTACTTTGGTCACATTCAGTTGAGTATCAACTTCTATTGCTGCATTATTCTTGATTGAATTCAGTAAGCTGAAGTGATGCAATTTGATCAATATTATACTTGTTCATAATCAAAAGATCAGAAACAAGCTGCATTGAGGTTAATTCAGATTTTACAATTCAGTTTCTGAGGTGAAGGTAATGATTTTCTGAATTTCAAGCTGCATTTCGATGAGAATTTGTATGGTTGCTGGTTTGTGATGTAGTTGTGTTGATAAGTATAGAAGTGGGAGAATTCATCAGTATTCGGAGTTTGATTCTTGAGAATTACATGTTATTGAGTGGAGAGTGCTTAGGCGAAAATCTGACAACAAAGCGAAAATATGACAGTGAACTGTGAAACGAAAGTGTTAAAAAATCCGATTTCGTTCGTGAAGTTCGCTTGAGTATTGTGTTGAGGACTTGATTGCGAGTTAGATTCGAGCTTAATTCAGAGGTGTAAGTCGAATTACTCGACTAACATTGCGGTTAGGGTTTATTCGAGTTTCCTCTGTTCGAAGTTCACCAGTTAGGGTTTGGAATCTGCGGTGATTTTTAAAATTGATCTTGAAATTTCGGAAAATTGTCGATCTTAACAATTTGTGCTGCTATTAATTCGAAAATCATTCAAATCAATTCACAGTGTGAAGTTTAAGAGCGAATTATGGATGGTAGTGATGCAACAGGTTCAGATAGGCTTACGATTGCATATTTGGACAGTAAGTTGAAGACAATGCTTGTTGAATTATTACAACAAATGAAGCGGCAAATCAATGGTAAGGATGATCAGCAAACTCAGCCGATGGAAGTAAAGAGATCTGATCAGGTCGTTCTTCAATCACAAGAATTGGAGGATAGGTCGAACATGCATTTTGATAAGCATATGGAGCAACTTGAAGTGAAATTAGCTGAGATTCGAGAACAATTTAGAAGGCCAAACTCTCCTGCTGTTGAACCAGTGAGGCCTTTTGAAGAATTGTTTCATCGGGTGCATTGTGAGGCTGATAAAACCACAGTAGCTGTAGTGCACAATGTGGAGCCACTTAATGTAGTTGAAGAAAAATTGGGCCAAGGTAATGCCGAAATTAATGAGCACGAGTTGGAGGAACCTGAGGTTGAACAAGATGATCATTATGAAGACTCTTTGCTAGAGTTAGAGTATTTTGAAGAGGATGAGCTACAGCATGACATGCTTCAGGAATGGGAATACAATTTTCATGTCATGGGAATGATAAAGAATGAAAAAAGTAAAGTGAAGAAGAATCATCTCAACGACGCATTGAAAAATTTTTGGGAAACAAAGAAGATTACAAAGAAGAAATTGAAGCATAAGGTTGTGTTTTAGCCTAGGAGGTTTGATGATCAACAGGAACTAACTCAAGATGATGCTCTCACTGATGTATATGCTGGTATACAAGAGTCAGATATGTATTTTGGTATACACGGAATGGTTGCAGCAGAATCTGTGATCCCAACTGAAAAATTTGATGCCGCTGCCGAGATATCACTTAAAACATCCCCAAATCTGTTAAGTATTACTCCTTGGCAAGCTTATATGCAGAATCGAAGCATCTTCACTGCTAAGCAATGTTATTTTGTTGGGGAATCAATTGTTGCGGCTGCAGTGTCATCAAATTCAGATCTGAGTATACTTAAGTTCACTTTTGGGCATGCTGGAATGCTAACTCAGGACCAGAACAACATCAACTTGGATGCTTTACAAGGTCTCTTGTGTGGGGTAAATGATTATGAATATATAGTGGCTGAAATGCACTATCGGCGTGCCGATCGGCAAGTTCGGGATGAACTATTTCTTTATTTGAGGGAAGTTGTGACTCATCCACACGCAAATTCTTGGGATACGTTGCCTCCTGACCCGGGAGAAGATTCTCAGGACTATATTAAGCTGAGAGGAGTCGAATTTTTGCTGAAAAGAAGCACTCGAGCTGTGAGAGTGCGTTTCGAGGTTCTCAACAAACAAAGTTTGGTTCCTAAGCAAGCAATGGAGTGGATGGATGTGTACAAATGTTGTAATGTGGGAAAACAGATCTCTAATCAGTTCCACATAAATACAATGGGTGCTTTAAATGATGAAATTAATGATGGCGGGTCCTTGAAATCGGGAAGGGATGAATCACAAGTGATTGGAAAAGTTGGTCCTCTGGTGGTGTTGTTGGATGAAGAACAATTCTGTTCTAGTGCAAGCCATGATAAAAGTATGGTAGAGGCTGTGGATCATGATGAAGTCAACATCAAAGCAAGCTTTAAGGGAAAGGCTTCTACATGTGGCAGGCTACAAAATTCAGATCGTGACATTAAATACTCCCTTGTTTCGGAATTGGTGTTGTTTCGGTTCAAACACAAGCATTTCCTTGAAGGGATGGGAGTTGTTGTTAGTTGGTGGTTTGAGGATATGTTAGGCAGCTGGTATGACCTCACAGCTAGTGTGCAAAGCCAAGCAAAGACAAAGATGATAGCATTTGAAAATTGGGACACACAGTGACTGAAGCTGTCTGAGCTGATACAAAATCTGAAGGTTTGTTGGGTGGTCTGTTGTGGTTGTGCTGAATGGAAAAATAATATGCACAAGTTTCAATACTTTCTCAATGTGTGGATGAAGGAGTACAACAAGAGAACAAGAGCAATTCTAGCTGAAAATATTTTACATTTCAGTAGTAAAGATCAAGATGGATTTCCTCTGGTTCTGAAATTATTCTCAGTAACATTGGGGTGTCATTTGTGTCCTGATATGTGGTTCATCTTCAAGACGGATGACAGGAACTCAATTGTGACCCATGAGTACTTAATTTGGTGGAGCCAAAGTTCAGAATTTAAAGCCAAAGTCACAAGTGCTCAATTGATCAAGTTGGGATAGCAAGAATACAAGATGGCTGCTAAAAATTCTGGGGGAATTCCAATCCTTTCACTGTCAGCAGTGGAAGAGGGGTTCAGATTGAGTGTGGTTGGTGCTATTGGGGCTTTGGGAAGGTGTAATGGCTTGTTCGCATCGAGAAGCTTTCATATGGATAGAATTCGAGCTAAAATCTGTCACTATGTGCTGCATTGGTTTAGCACTCCTGTAAGGTTAAGCTCTGCAGCTTATCAAGTGGAATTGGAAAGCAATCAAAAGTTGGTTGAGCTTGGTCTAAGATGGTTTAGTAAGTGGATGTTTAAGCAATACAAATTTTGAATAAGATCCAAGATGAAGCAGTTGCAGATGCATTCTTATGGAATTTCAACATGTGTTGTCACTAACGTCAAGATATGGGGTCATTTAGGCTGTAATTGGAATTTCTTCAGGCTGATTTTGATCCTTGGCTTTCTTGGTTTGAGTTTGGAAGGCCTCCCGAGAAGTTAAAGGGCTTCATATGCATACTCAGGGGTTTGATGGCATTCAAACACTGTTGTACAACATCTTACAAGCAGAATGATGGGTAGATAACAGGTCGTTTGGGCTGTAAGATGGTTTGTTGTACAGCGGTTTATGGTTCTTTGCAGCAAGATGGTGTTTTGAGCGGTATTAATTATAACAAGGTGTGTCATGGGCTGATGGTTGATTTTTGGCTAGCTTGGTTTGATCAATGCAGACCTCCTGAAGAGGATTATACATTCAAGCACAAGCATTTTGTAGCAACAAGAGACATACTCAGCTGCAGGTTTTCAGCAAGAACTTCAACACTTCATAAACAAGAAGTTCAACTATATTTTCATAAGCTAAGTGGTCTACATTTACAACTCTTCCATTCTTGAGGACAAGAATGTTTTCAAGGGGAAGGGAATGTTATGAATGCGAGAATCCGAGGCTGTTGGTGTCTTGGCTGCTGGTGCTTACTGCTGTGATGTTGGTGCTACTGCTATGCTGCGGGTGTTGCTGTATTGGCCTGCTATATGATGGTAGTTGGTGTAGGGAAGTTGTATTAGTTAGTTGATATTGTAATTAATAGCATTTCCTTAAGTTGTTGATGTAATAATACTGATTTGTGTGCTGAGGTTGTAATATCCAGCAGTAGGCGTCAAATACCTCAGGTAGTTATGTTTGTTAGATATTTTGGGTGATTTAGATATTTTTCTAGTGAGTTGGTTGGAGCTTAAGTCTAGGTTCAATGTCTAGTTTGCTTTGTTTTTCCTATAAATAGGTCGATCAAGTGTAATTCTAATGCATTGAATGAAAATACAACACAATCTCTTTGAGATAACCTTCTCTCTCTCATCTAACTCTCTCTAATTCCTCATCTCCTTCACTTCTTTCTCATCTCATATTCTCTTTATCATAGCTTACGTTTGTGAATCAATCACAAACGCAACAGTCTCAAGGGCAATGCGATAACATCATATGAGGAGCCTCAAATGAAGCTCGTGGCTTAAGCACTTGCTACTAAAGGTGCACTCAAACCTTTGTCTTTTAAGGTTAATGCGATAACATCCAAAATGCCTGATGACACACCTGTCATAATGAAGATAATGTTTGATGGGCCTAATATCACCAATGAACACATCAACCCCCTGTACATCAAGGCCAAGTTTAATGGCATTCTAGTGAACAAGGTCTTGGTGGATAATAGCGTAGCCATCAACGTATTGCCTTCATATATGTTAGGGGTCATTGGTAAGTCTCGAGAAGATTTAATCACTTTGGATGTGGTAATCTATGGCTTTTCTGGAGCTACTACCAAATCTGAAGGAGTCATCCCGATTGAGTTAACTGTTGGCAGCTTAACCACGCTGACATCTTTATTTGTTGTGGAAACTACCTCAAGCTATAATGCTTTGCTCGATAGAGATTGGCTGCATGCCAATGTTTGTATTCCGTCTACACTGCACCAGTTACTGATCTTCTCGAACCATGACAAGTATGAGGTTGTTATGGTAGATAACAGGCCATTCATGGCTTGCTCCAACTAAGTTGAGGCAAGATTCTAGAAGATGGCATGGGACCTCTAGATGTGATGGACCACTCCACAATCTGTTCAACAGTAGGACACGATAGCCATCCATGATAGCCCATTGACTAAAGCTGAGGTCGGTCAAGCAGATCTCGAGTATGAAGACTCTGACTTCTGGGGATGCATGAGAGCCCTTCTTGACGAAGGAGACTTAGAAGGCACTCCAGAACCCCGATGCGGAGGCACTAAGACACCCATTAATGGCCTAGGGGGCCATTTCCTTAGCATTGGCAAGGCTCGTGGCTTGGCACACCAAGGATCAGTTTTGGACTGAGCAGCCATTGAATGGTTTCTAAGTCCATACAACATAAGAAAAAGAGCTAGAACTCTCTGACTTAAGAGCAGCACCAGCCGAAATGGAGGATCTAAGGGCTGAAGGCGAAGACCCCACCTTAAGGTTAATTTGGGTTCAACACTCTACTTTTTGAGGAGCTGAGAGAGTAGTACCTGACTTTGCTTAGCAAATTCAAGGACTACTTTGCTTGGGACCATTATGAAATGCCTAGCCTAGATAGAAAAGTGGTTGAGCATAGGCTTCCTATCAAGCCAAGCTTGAGGCCCATTACTCTGGCCTAGAGAAGGATGTCCCAAGAAGTCATTGATTTGGTCCTCGAAGAGATTGAGAGACTCCTAAGGGCCAAATTCATAAGGATTGCTCGGTATTTTGAGTGGTTGGAAAATATTGTTCTTGTCATTAAAGGAAATTGAAAAATTAGAGTCTATATTGATTTTAGAGATTTGAATGTAGCCACCACCAAGGACGAGTATTCAATGCCTATGGCTGATATGCTCATTGACTTGGCCTTGAGGCATGAGGTTTCGGGCTTTATGAATGGCCATTATGGGTACTACCAAGTTATGATTGCTTCGAAGGATAGCCACAAAACGACATTAAGGTTTCCGGGGTCAATAGGGACTTTTGAAGGGGTGGCTATGCCCTTTGGTTTAAATAACGTTGGAGCCACCTACAAGCGAGCAATGAACGTGTTCTTTTATGACCTCATTAGTAAGACCATGGAAGTCTATATAGATGACATCGTGGTCAAATTGAAATCCCAAGTCAAACACTTGGCAAGACTTGAGGAGTGCATTCCTTAGAATGAGGGCCCGTAACCTTAAGATGAATCTACTAAAATGTGCTTTTGGCATACTAGCTGGAAACTCCCTTGGTTTCCTAGTACACCAAAGGGGCATCAAGGTGGATATTAATAAGAGTAAGGCCATTCAACAGACCAAACCACCTTCAAACGAAATTGACCTTCATCACTTCCTTGGGCAGGCTCACTTCCTCAGATGTTTTATCTTGAGTGTTGCAAGGAAAACACAAGTCTTCTCTTCACTGTTGAGACTCAAGTCTAAAAAGGACTTCAAGTGGGAGAAGCCACATCAAGCAGCATTCGAGGCTATCAAGGAGTACTTCATTAGGGCACCAGTACTTATTTCACCAAAGAAGGGCAACCCTTTGAAGATCTATGTCTTTGCTTCTAAGGAATCTATTGGTAGTTTGCTTGTACAAGACAATGAGCAAGATTTTGAACCGGCTGTGTTCTACCTTAGCCATTGCCTAAATGAATGTGAAATAAAATATTCCTTAATTGAAAAATTATGTCTGCCATTATTTTATGGAGCAACAAAAAAATTGGGAATCATTTCTTAGCGTTTACTGTATATGTGGTTGCCCAGACAAACGTCCTCAAGTACTAGCTAGATAGGCCATTTCAAAGAGGGAGACTGAATAAGTGGAGCCTAGCTCTACTTCCATTTGAGTTGGTTTATGTCTCACAAAAGTTAGTAAAGGGACAAGCTTTAGGAGACTTTTTAGCTGACCACCCAAACATCCATATTGGCTTAAATGATGAGCCAAAAAAACTTCTAGTGGTAGAATTGGTTCCTTGGAAATTGTTCTTTGATTGTTCTAGGACCAATTCAAGTGCTGGAGTTGGAATCGTGATAAAATCCCCTGATGGGATCATCACTAAATTGGCTGTCACCCTGGTGGGTAAATGTTCCAACATGGTAGGGTATGAGGCAATAATAATTAGCCTTCAAACTCTTCTGGAAATGTAAGTCCTCAATGTTATCATCAAGCGGGATTCGTAGTTGGTAATTTGCAAAGTGAAAGGGGAATTTCAATGTTTAAGTGATACCTTGAATTGATACTGATTAATTGCACAAAAGTTATTGATAAATTCGATGGTGTGTAGTTTGAATATATTCTCAGGGAACAGAATAAGGTAGCTAATGACTTGGCTCAGTTGGCATATGGTTACGAATTGCCTAGAACCTAGTGTGAAGAAACCATGGTCATCAAGACTAAGGTTCTGGATCATGACATCAAGTTCACTGAGTCCTCTACCCTCGTAAGTGAAGACACAGTATTATGAGGCCAATCAAATTGTCCTAAGTCTGCAAGAGGATTGGAGGAAGCCTCTAGTGGATTACTCCAAGAACCCTCAAGATTACATTAAAGACAAAAAGATGAAAATGAGAGCTTAAATATTCCATCTAGATGGTGAGTTTGGCCAGTTATATAAAAGGGAGGCTAGTGGAGTGCTTCTTAAGTCCCTTGACTTAGATGAAGAAATGCTAGTAATGGTAGGAGCCCACGAGGGTATCTGTGGATCCCATCTAGTTGGCAACAAAATACATTAGCTCGTCTGGCGTTTTGGCTACTATTGGCCATTAATGATAGATGATTGCATAAAGTATGCCAAGGGATGCAGAGCATGCCATAGACATGGACATGTGCCAAGAATCCTTGCTACTGAGATGTATGCTATTATCAAACCATGACTGTTTAGGGGTTTGGCAACAGACCTCATAGGGGAGATTAACCCTCCTTCCATTAAACGACATCCTTATATTCTGGTAGTTACTGTCTATTTCATAAAGTGGGTGGACACTAAACCGTATAGGAATATCAATTAGCAAGATCTGATTGAGTTCATCAAGGAATGCATCTTGTGTAGGTTTGGTATCCCAGAAACCATAGCAGTGGACCAAACTAGAGTGTTTAACACAGCTGAGATAAGGAGTTTACCAAGAGTTTCAATATAGAAGTCTTGAACTTAACACCTTATTATGCTCAGGCTAATAGCTAGGCAGAGTCAACCAACAAGATTCTGAAGGCCAACATTGAAAGGATGACATAGGATAAACTCAGGAAGTGGCATGAGTTGCCACTATATTCACTTTGGGCTTATAAAACCTCTAAACGAGATGCAATTGGGATAACTCCTTTCTATTTGATGTATGGCCACAATGTTGTGCTCCCAATAGAAGTAACAGTTTAGTCTATTAACCTAGCTCATCAAGGGTGGTTTTATAAACTTACATATGAGCTGTCCACGATGCACGAGCTCACTAATTTAGACCAATTAAGCCTTGATGCTCTTCACAAATCAGAAACTCAAAAGAAGAGGGTTCCCAAAGCCTACAACAAAAAGGTCAAACCCAGGACTTTTGATTGAGGGGGTCTCGTCTAGAAAGTGCATTTACCCATTGGCCAAAAGAATCGAGTCTTTGGGAAATGGTCCCCAAAATGGGAGGGCCCATTCAGAGTCATTGAGGTATTTGGGGGTAATGCTTATCTGCTCTAAGACCTAAATGGAAGGACTCACCCAAGGGCTATATAAGGTAGGTTTTTAAAGAAATACGTGACATCAATCTGGGATTCTAACAAGGAATTCCTCAAGTATATATTCCTAGAGCTTCAGTACTAATATCTTGGGGATCAACCTCATGATCCTTCCATCAAGAAGAAAGGATAAGAACTACCAATCTGAGAGACATATTGAACAAAATGCATATTTCATTAGTTATGGAAAGAGTACATGGCTTACATACAAAAGAAAAATTACAAGTGATTA
Organism: Simmondsia chinensis; assembly: GCA_018398585.1. Taxonomy (NCBI): domain Eukaryota; kingdom Viridiplantae; phylum Streptophyta; class Magnoliopsida; order Caryophyllales; family Simmondsiaceae; genus Simmondsia; species Simmondsia chinensis. Next base: position 19,569,486 of record JAGTTD010000001.1, on the reverse strand, counting down.
ACTTGTATAGACAAAATCTCTTTACAAGGACTAAAAATATCAAGAGAGTTGAGTCCTAATCATTACTAAAGAGTCCTCTATTAAAAGCAATTGGTTGATTTGTGTCATTCAGTTCATAATGAAGTGAAAGGGCTTCTTCTTGAAGAGCTTGATTGTTCCTCTGAGCCACCATGGTGGCCTCTTCAAATCCTCCAACCACTAAACCTTGTGATTCTTAACTTGGTGTATGCTTAGCAAGTGCACTAAGTTGTATCAAGTAATACAGAGTGAGTAGAGTATCGCACCCACGAGGATTGTTATTGAGCGAGTACCGAAATTAGTAGTTCTAGCGCTATTTGAAAGACAGAAAATTGAGATTTTTGATATGAAATAAAATAAAATAAAAGGAAAAAAGAATTTTTTACTAATTTTTTAGTCGGGTTTTATCAATTAATAAAGTCCAAGGCATCCGATTTCACCTAGTTGAATAATGCATCTTTCTATTCTCGATATTCATGTTGTTATTGCATGTTGATGGTTGAAAACCCTAAATTACTAAATATTCTCTCTCGAGCAACATTTATCATACTCTTTTACATATCAACCCATCACTCTCGTGCGTGAATTTAAATAAGAAAAAAGTTTTAAAGATCCACGATTTTCACTTACGACCACACAAATCGTGTTAATCTCTCTCGAGCTTTCGCTCAATTTGTGGTGCTTATCACCTTAGCAATCATCACAAATCTCCTCTCATACTCATTATGAATCATTATAGGCTTTAAATGGTGGTCAAGCATTTAAAGTTCATGAAGAACAATGATAAACACTTCAACAATGCAATAACAAAACATTGAATATGTTGAATTAGAATAGAGCACATATTAAAAATTAGGATACATCGTAGTCTTGGAAAAACAAAATTAGTTTGTGATAGAAATAAAATAAAGCATAACTAAGACAAAATTCATGAACTTAAAAAAGAAAAGGATAGAAATAACTTAAAAGTATAAAATTACAGACCAAACTTCCCTCCTTCTTCTTCTCCTTCCTTCCCCCAGTTTTTCTCCTCTTCTTCTTTGTTTTTGCTGAGTTCAGGGATGCTCAATACACTCCCAAATGACCCCTATTTATAGTGTTTGAAGGGTGATAAAAATATGAAAAAAATAACATTAGGCTTCCTTCTTAATTATTTGCTAGTTCATGCGGCTCATAATCAACTTGCTTAGCTAGCCTTATTTTATGTAATTTTCTTTCACTTTTCACCCCCCAAAACTGATTCTTCAGACCAAGGTGATGATGTTTTTGCAGTATACAATGAATTTAAGCTCTTTGGTTTAGTTAAAAGTTGCCGCCCAAAACAATTTGCATCAAATTATATCATTTCTTTGTTGTTCTTGCTGAAACCGTGAGCTTTGGGATGTATTTTGCTTTTATTTGATGTATCATGCTTCCACTTGATGATATTGATGACAAAACCTGGCAAGATTTAGCATAGCATAAGTGTTTTTGCACGAAAATAGCAATATAGTTGAACAACAGGAAAATTGAGCAAAAGCGAGTATTGATATAAAATGGTTAAAAATGAGCCAAAATGATATAAATAAATATATATTAAATTAGACTTATCAAAATACCCCCAAACTTAAATTTTGCTAGTCCTCGAGCAAGTCTAGACATTGAAGCACATGATCTCATACTTTTTACGAATTCTTTCCACAATTTAAAGCAAGTGCACTCTTATTAGAAAAAAAAATGGCTGAAGCTCAAAGTTTAACGTTCTCAAGGCAAAATTATCTCTTCTAAGGATAAAACTGTCAATTACCTAGGTAACTGAATTCAAAAGTTAGGTAAGCAAATTAACTTTATCTGTTCTTTTTAATCTCAAGACATTCAAACCGAATAGAGGACAAAAATAATACTACTTATAACATGACTTATGAAGTATACGTAAAACTAGATTATTCACAAAAGATGTCCCTTTTTTTATCTGAGGAATTTATTTGCTCAAGTCAATCTTGGTTCATGACTATATCTTCAGCGAGAATCAAGCTCCGACTCCTGGGCGACGACGCATAAGTAAGAGAAGCCACCACTAAGACACCCTCAATATTACCGTGTGAGTATATCTTAAGTGATAATCAAGCTCCGACTCTTGGGCGATGACCCATAAGTAAGAGAAGCCACCACTGAGACACCCCCAATATTACCGTGTGACTATATCTTTAGTAAGAATCAAGCTCCGACTCCTGGGCAATGACCCATAAGTAAGGGAAGCCACCACTGAGACGTCCTTTCAATGGGTAGCATATACCTTAAAATTGTTTATGTGGGACAGTGGTGTTAGAGATGCTTTCATCTTTTTTCTTTTTTCTTTTTTTTTAAGATTTAGTCATAACTCGTCAAAGTCCATTATGTAAATGATAATCTTAATGCAATCCATTCAAATTTGAGCATCTTTTAATCATAAAGAAAGGTAAAATAGCCATATTAACTAGTGAACTCAAATACCATGGTTTTGCCAAGATAGTGGCTTAGATTAGATCATGTTTTGCAATTAGAACATGAAAACAATTGATTATCAAGTTATTCAAATCTAATTAAAGTAAACGAGCTAAAAGGAGTAGAAAAATTGCCTAAAAAGCATGATGATAAAAGTCTTTGTTTTTTGTCTTTTTTTTTTTAACATGGGTTCAAAAATGAAATTTTAACAACTAATGATCTAAATTATAGAAACTAGACAATTTTTTTGTTGGCCGACACTATCTATATCCCCATACAAAGGCTCCAAACTCTGAGAGGCACTAAAGCCGACTGTAAAACATAAAACAGGGAACTTTTTGAAAACAAAAATTTGTTCAAAATTTTAAAAATTGTCTCTGCCACCCCCAAATTTAAAGTTAACATTATCTTCAATGTTAAAAGAAATATAAAGAACAAAGTAGTTGGTGAAAGATACTTCCCAGGTTTGAGGATTAGCTCTTTTATGGTGAACATTGATGTCATGTTACCCCCAAACTTGTTTTAAAAATACATGTTTGAACAAAATATACATAAACATGAGAAAGTAATAATAATGAAAGGAAAATAAAATAAATGAAGGAGAAGAAAACTTGGGCTGCCTCCTAAGAAGGGCTTAAGTTATAGTCGTTAGCCTGATAATGATCCATCCTGTGTCTTGAAGCAGAATAGAGTTTCCTCCATCCACCCTCTACGACCATTTCCTTCCCTGCCTCTTCTTTGTACCCTTCTTTACACGACCACCTTCACCTTCTCTAATGATGGGATCCTTGAGCTTGATGTGCCACAAGTTGAATTTCCTTTTTCGATCTTTTCTGCATTGATTCTTATTTTGCGTATGCGTTAGCAAGTGTACTAGTCGTATCAAGTAATAAAGTTGTGAGTAGAGTAACGTTCCCATGAGGATTTTTATTGAGCAAGAACCAAAATTAGTAGCTTTAACACTATTTGAATGACCGAAAATTGAGGTTTTTGATATAAAATAAACTAAAATAAAAGAAAAAAAAACTTTGTTTACTGAATTTTATCTAAAGTTTACTAATTTTTTATGGTTTTTAGGATTTAATAAAATCCAAGGCATCTAATTTCACCTAGTTGCATCAATACACCTTTCTATTCTGGTTATTCAAGTTGTTACTACGTGTCGATGGTTGAAAATCCTAATTTACTAAATATTCCCTCTTGAGCAACATTTACCATGCTCTTTTACATATTAACCCATTACTCTTGTGCATAAATTTAAATAAGAAAAGGGTTTTTAAAGCTCTATGATTTTCACTTAAAAACACACAAATCGCATTAATCACTCTCGAGCATTTGCTCAATTTGTGGTGCTTATCACCTTAGCAATCATCATAAATCTCCTCTCGGATTCATTATGAATCATTACAGGACTTAAATGATAATCAAGCATTTAAAACTCATGAAGAACAATGATAAACACTTCAACAACGCAATAACAAAACATTGCATACGTTGAATAAGAAATGAATGTACATTACAACTTAGGCTACATCGTAGCCTTGGAATAACAAAATTAGTTCATGATAAACTTAATATGAGACATATTTAACACAAAATTCATGAACTTAGTGAAAAGTAGGATAGAAAAGAAATGCAAAATTTCAAACCAAACTTCTTCTTTTCTCCTCCTTCTTTCTTCCTGCGAATTTCTACCTTATTTCTCTACTTTGTATTTGATTTTTTCTGGATTGAATGATTGTAAAAGACCACACAAGTATCCCTATTTATAGTATTTGAGGTTGGGATTCCTTAAAAAAAAAAAAAAATATAGCAAGCTAAAACCCCTCCTTCCTACTCCTTGCCACCCAGTTCTGCAGATTTCAACAAGTTGCTAATTTTTTCAATTTTTTCTTGCTTTGCAATGCCCAAAATCAGCCTTGAAATCATCTTGGACCCGTTAATGAATTTTTCAAGTCATCCTTGCATTTGATTTGTTCATTTTGCCACCAAAAATTGCAAGTTGAAGTGAATTGTGCTGGCTTGAGTTCATTTTCTACAACTTGCTATTCTTTGCTATTTTTCTTCACTTTTTTCCAGCTTTGGCCTCCCAGAATCAGTCTTAACATCAACTTGAACATGTTATTGAAGTGTACAAGAGGCCCTTTCACTTGATTCGTCCATTTTGCCACCTCAAATTGCAAGTTGAAGTGAATTGTCCATGAACTTGGTGATTTCTTGCTAAAACTAGTATTTTGATTGATTTAGCTCATTTTTATGCTTTTGTTTGATGTATCTTGCATTCAAATATTGATTTTGATGATAAAATCCAGCAAGATTTAGCATAAAATAAGTGTTTTTGCAAGAAAATGGTAATATGAGTGAAAAAGAGATTAACCGAGCAAAGGCGAAATATATGAGTAAAATAAGTGTCTCTTCCATCCCCAAAATTAAAGTTAACATTGTCCTCAATATTAAGAGAAATATAAGGAACGAAGCAGTAGGTGAGAGATACTTCCCAGGTTTGAGTATTGTTCAATTGATGGCGAATGTTGTGATCCGGTTACCCCCAAACTTGTTTCAAAATACCTGTTTGAACAAAAATGTATAGAAACATGAGAAAATAATTAAAATAAAAGGAAACTAAAATAAAAGAAGTAAGGAAAAGAGCACTTGGGTTGCCTCCTAAGAAGCGCTTTTGGTTATAGTCATTAGCTCGACTCTTTGAGTGGATCTATCCCGTGTCTTAAAGGAGAATATTTCCACCATCCACCCACAATGACCATTTTCTTCCATTGTTTCCTTCTTTACTTGGCCACCTCCGCCTTCTCTAATCTTGAGATCCTTGAGCCTAATTTGCCACAACCTGGATTTTCTTTTCATATCTTTTCTACAATTCCTGTCCGAGGCATCCATAGTTTCGAAAATATCTGACCATGTCAAATAAGCTTGACATTGTATTTCAATGACTGGTGGTGGTGGGTCGGTGAATATACATTTGGTCCTTGGTGGCGATGAGTCGATTAAAGGGATTATGTCACATTGAGGTGGTTCTTTTAATGTGTCTTTATCCCTCAATGCTATGGCGTTAGTTTGCTCCCCTAGAATGGTGATGGTATTACTAGGCAGGGATTCTTCAGACCTCTCCGACTATTCCACTATTGCAGTCCCTACTTGAGGTTCAGAATTTTGGATGAAGGTTCTTTGGATTTTTAGGTCACTCACAGTTTCCATGAATTCCCTAAATGTCTCTTCTAAGTCATTGTTCTTTTCTTGAGACGGATAAGTGGGTGACCAAGATGCTTCGTGATGATTCCAAGAAAGATCCATCCATTCTTGACTATAAGTGCTAGAGTGGGGATTGTACTGGGATTCATTAAAATTTGACATGTAATTACCTTGTTCAAAACCCCATGAGGAAAAGCTATTACCTAATTGACATTCTATATTAGCATGGTTATCTGCCCAAAATTCACATCTAGGAGTACTAGCAACAGTTATGTCATTTAATTGTTCTTGAATTTGAGAAAGTTGGGCAGATAATGCACTAAATTCATGCATGCTCATTTTTTTTCTGAGTACAGCTTTATATTAAGGTCTCGTAAATTTATGTTGCTCAAAACCTAATGAAGAAAAGCTATTACCTATTTGAGATTCCATACTAGCATGGTTACCTGCACAAAATTCACATCTATGAACACGAGCAGTAAGCATGTCTTGAATTAGTGAAAGTTCAGCAGATAATGCATTAAATACAGCTTGGTATTGAGGTCTTATAATGTTGTAGCAAGCCATCACTTTTATCACTTATTCATGAATAAATAATAAATAATAAATAATAAATAAATAAATTTAAACATTAGAGGAAAAAAAAAATTAGTGAGAAAGATTAAGACAATAACCACCCTTGAAAACCAAGTTTTAAGAAAGGGGTATTAGTAATACTAAAGGTTTTGAAAAACTTTAGGATAATAAACCTAACTTTGAAAAACCTATCTAGATGACTAAAAAAAGATTAAAATAAATTTAAAATTAATCAAAAACTTAAAAATACAACAATCCAAAATAAAAGTTAAGAAAATACAAATTTAAAAAAAAAGGGGGTAGTAACCCTAGTATTTTTGAAAACTTTAAAAATATCAAATTTAGCTTTTAGAACCCTAACAAAGTGAACTTATAAGGAAAATAAAAATGAAAATAAAGACAAAATATAAGAAAAATAACAAAATAACGCAAAACTAACAAAGTTTTTTTTAGGGGGTATATACGAATTTATTTATTTATTAATTTTTAAGAATTATCTTTAAAAATAAAATAAATGAATGAAAAGCGATTTATATTTCAAATTTAAACAAACAAATTATTAATAATGTCAAATTAGCCCTAAAACTAGTTGGTATCGATATCGCTCAAATAGATACAATCCCCGGCAACAGCGCCAAAAACTTTATGCTTACTTTACGTATGCGTTAGCAAGTACACTAGTCGTATCAAGTACTAAAGTAGTGAGTAGAGTATCGTTCCCATGAGGATTGTTATTGAGCAAGTGCTAAAATTAGTAGCATTAACACTATTTGAAAGACCGAAAATTGAGGTTTTTGTTATAAAATAAATAAAAATAAAAGGAAACAAAATTTTTTTACTAAATTTTATCTAAATTTTACTGACTTTTTGTGGTTTTTAGGATTTAATAAAATTCAAGGCAACCGATTTCACCTAGTTGCATCAATATGTCTTTCCATTCTCGTTATTCAAGTTGTTATTACCTGTCGATGGTTGAAAATCCTAATTTACTAAATATTCTCTCTCGAGCAACATTTACAATGCTCTTTTAAATATTAACCCATCACTCTCATGCATAAATTTAAATAAGAAAAGAGTTTTTAAAGCTCTATGATTTTCACTTAAAAACCACACAAATCGCGTTAATCTCTCTCGAGCTTTCGCTCAGTTTGTGGTGCTTATCACCTTAGCAATTATCATAAATCTCCTATGGGACTCATTATGAATCATTATAGGTTTTAAATAGTGATCAAGAATTTAAAACTCATGAAGAACGATGATAAACACTTCAACAACGCAAAAACAAAACATTGAATACGTTGAATTAGAAATGAGCGTATTTTACAACTTAGGTTACATCGTAGCCTTGGAATAACAAATTAGTTCATGATAAAATTAATATAGGACATATTTAACACAAAATTCATGAACTTAATGAAGAGAAGGATAGAAAAGATCTTGAAAATGCAAAATTTCAAACCAAACTTCTTCTTTTCTCCTTCTCTTTCTCCCTATGAATTTCTACCTTATTTCTCTATTTTGTATTTGATTTTTCTAGATTGAATGATTATAAAAGACCTCCCAAGTATTCTTATTATAGTATTTGAGGTTGGGATTACTTAAAATAAAGAAATATAGCGAGCCAAAACTTCATTGCACCTCTTTCCTGCTCCTTGCCACCCAGTTCTGCAGATTTCAACAAGTTGCTGATTTTTTCAATATTTTCTTGCTTTGAACCGCCCAATATCAGTCTTGATATCATCTTGTACATGCTAATGAATTGTTAAGTCATCGTTGCATTTGATTTGTTCATTTTGCCACCCAAAATTGCAAGTTGAAGTGAATTGTGCAGGCTTGTATTCATTTTCTGCAACTTGCTATTCTTTGCTGTTTTTCTTCACTTTTCTCCAGCTTTGGCCTCCCAAAATCAGTCTTAACATCAACTTGAACATGTTATTGAAGTTTAAAAGAGGTTCTTTCACTTGATTCGTCCATTTTGCCACCCAAAATTGCAAGTTCAAGTGAATTATGCATGAACTTGGTGATTTCTTGCTAAAACTAGTATTTTGATTGATTTAGCTCATTTTTATGCTTTTGTTTGGTGTATCTTGCATTCAAATATTGATGTTGATGATAAAATCTAACAATATTTAGCATAAAATAAGTGTTTTTGTAAGAAAATGGTAATATGAGCGAAAAAGAGAGAAACCGAGCAAAAGTGATAAACATTTGATGTAAAATGGCTAAAAATGAATCAAAATTATAAAAATAATTATATACTAAATTAGACCTATCAAAATATTCCCAAACATAAATCTTTCTCATCCTCAAGCAAGGCTAAATCTTGAAGCACAGGATCTCATGCCTTTAAGAAATGTTTCCACTATTCAAAGCAGGTGCACTCTAAATTAGAGATAGAGAAGAATAACTGAGGTTCAAAGTTCAAGGTTCCAAACGTAAAACCATCTTTCCAAGGAAAAAATTGTCAATTACCTAGGTAACTGAATTCAAAAGTTAGTTGAGCAAATTAAGTTTATTCGTTCTTTATAATCTCAAGATATTCAAACCGAATAGAGGACAAAAATCATACAACTCATAACAATACTTATCAAGTATGCCCAAAACTAAGTACTTGCGCCATTTTTTTCTCTTTTTTTTTTTTTTGGAGGAATTTATTTGCTCAAGTCAATTTCGGCTCATGAGTATATCTTCAGCGAGAATCAAGCTCCGACACCTTGGTGATGACCCATAAGTAAGAGAAGCCACCCCTGAGATATCTTCATTATGACTTCCCGAGTATATCTTCAGTGAGAACTAAGCTCCGAATCCTGTGCGATGACCCGTAAGTAAGAGAAGTCACCACTGAGACGCCTTCTTAACGGGTAGCATATATCTTAAAATTGTTTATGTGGGATAGTGGTGCTAGAGATGCTTTCCTCTTTTTTTTCATATGTTTTTTTCTTTTAGATTTAGGCATAGCTCTTCAAAGTTTATTATGTAAATGATAATCATAATGCAATCCATTCGAATTTGAGCATCTGTTAACTTCCAATCCTCGAATTGAGAGCTAACCTTGTGAAAGAAAGAGTAAGATGAGAAGAGAAGTGAAGGGGATGAGAATTAGAGAAGGAGATGAGAATTAGTGAGAGATTAACCAAAGGAAATCTGAATTTTCATTGATTGAATGAAGATATTACATGATTAGGACTTATTTATACTAGACCTTGATACATTTAACCAAGATTCCCCTAATAACCGACTCAAACTAATTCTGCCGCCAAAAACAGAACCTAGCCGCCACAATTGACTCCGTTTGACCTCCAACCGCTCTTGGCGCCTAAATGACCTGCCAACTAACATTTGAACTCAATTCAAAACGTATCGCTTAAGCTTTACAAGCATTACATGAATCAATTACAATCAAAACTAAAGGAATCACAACATTTCCCTCCTTTTGACATGCTCCTTGTCCTCAAGGAGAAAAGCTTGGAAATTGACTCTTCAAAAATGCAAGTTCCTCCCATGTAGCAAAGTTCTTGACCAAGTTGTGCCATTGATCCAAAACTTCTTGTACAGCTTTTTCTGCAACATTCATCTTCCTGATGGCTTTAACAGCAACTGGCTACAGCAGCAACGAGCCATTTGCTCCAACTTCAGGTGCTTCCTTCGAACTTTCAGCTCCTTTCTTCACTTGCTGTTTGAGTAATAACACATGAAACACTAGGTGAATGTATGAATTGGGAGGTAATTCAACTTTGTATGCCACTTTTCCAATCTTTTCCAATATATTGTATGGGCCAAAGAAACGAGCACTTAGCTTGACATTTCTCCTGACAGCCAAAGAGGACTGTCTATAAGGCTGTAATTTGAGGTAGACCATGTCTCCAACTTCATAATTTTTGTTTACCGTCTTTTTGTCAGCAAAGAGTTTCATTCTTTCTTGAGCTTGAAGAAGATTGTCTTTAAGAACTTGCATCATATGCTTCCTCTGCTGTAAGAATTCAGAAGCTTCAGGTACTAATGAAGCAACTTTTTGCAGCATAAATGGAGCGGGAGGATCATATCCATAGAAAGTTTTGAAGGGAGAAGTGCCAATAGATGCATGAACATGAGTGTTGAACCAATATTTAGCTAACGAAAGCCATCGGTTCCACTCTTTTGGCTGAGAGAAAACCATGATCCTGAGGTACTGCTCAATACATTGATTAACTCGCTCGGTTTGTCCATCTGTTTGGGGATGGTATGATGAACTAAGAGCCAATGTAGTACCCAACAACTTGAGCAATTCTCTCCAAAATTTGCTTGTAAAGATCTTGTCCCGATAAGATACAGTGGATTGAGGCAATCCATGTAACTTGTATATTTTGTCAAGAAAGCTCTTGGCCAATCTTTCTGCAGTAACAGGTCTGGTGAGGGAAATGAAGTGGCTATACTTGGTGAAACAATCCACCACAACCCAAATGACTTCCCTGCTGTTTGAATTTGGCAATCCCCTATGAAATCCATGCTGATATTGATCCAAGCACCCTCAGGAATGGGAAGAGGCTGTAGAACACCCTTGTATCTGTGACCTCCCAACTTCGTTTGATGACAAACTTCACAAGCTCTCACAAAATCAGCTACTGTCCTCTTCATGCTAGGCCAACTGAAGTAAGCCTTAACCCTCTAATATGTACCCTTAACTCCAGAATGACCTCCCCATGCTGAATCATGTGAGGCACTAACAATCTGATCCCTCAGATCGTTGAAGAACCAATGTAGAGCTTGCTCTTCAACTGAATGATGCCTTTCTGTATAGATAAATCAGCATTGCTTCATTCAATTTCTGCATTAGTCACACAGCTAGCAGCCACACATTCTTGAGCAAAGGAATCATCTTCATGAGACTTGTAAACTTCATCCGTCCGTGATGGTAAGACAATGGATATTGCACAACAAGAACCTTGTTCACAATCCTCAAATCTTTGTGACAGTGCATCAGCAGCCAAGTTTTCCTTTCCTCTTTGATATTCAATAGTAGAATCAAGGCCTACCATCTTCATTAATCCCTTCTTTTGAATTCTTGTCATGATCTTTTGCTCTAAAAGGTGCTTGAGACTCCGTTGGTCTGTTCTAATAACGAACCTGTGTCCATCCAAGTAATGCCTCCATTTCTCAACAGCTAGAAGAATGGCCAAGTATTCCTTCTCATAAGTAGACATTGCTTGATGCTTTGGACTAAGTGCCTGGCTCAAATAAGCAATAGGCCTCCCGTGCTGAGAAAGAACAGCTCCTATGCCTGATCCACTTACATCTGTCTCAAGAATGAAGTCATCAGCAAAATAGGCATTGCTAGGACCAAGGCTGCACACATGGCTGTCTTGAGAGCTTCAAAGGCTGTTTGAGCCTTATCTGTCCACTTGAATGCATCCTTTTTAAGAAGTTCAGCCAAAGGTTTTGCAATTGATCCATATCCCTCAATGAACTTCCTATAGTAACCGGTCAACCCTAAAACTCCCCTCAATTGCTTCAGAGACATTGGAGTAGGCCAATCTTGCATTGCTTGAATCTTGGAAGGATCGGTGGAGACTCCCTCATAAGAAATCACATGGCCCAAATATTCAAGCTTGGTCTGAGTAAAGGAAAATTTGGACAACTTGGCAAAGAACCTGTGCTAGCGAATCACAACAAAACACTTCTCGAAGATGAATGAGATGATCCTTAAAAGAGGAGCGGTATATCAATATGTCATCAAAGAAAACCAACACTGATCTCCTCAAGGAAGGCTTAAAAATGTCACTCATAGCAGCTTAAAAGATGGTCGGAGCATTTGTTAGACCAAATGGCATAACAACAAACTCGAAGTGCCCATGATGAGTCTGAAAAGCAGATTTCTATATATCCGGCTCAAGAACTCTGATTTGATGGTACCCCTACCTGAAATCAAGTTTAGTGAAGAAATATGCTCCATATAACTCATCAAGTAAATCATCTATGACAGGAATAGGAAACTTATCTTTCACTATCAAGGAATTCAACTGTCGGTAGTCAATGCACATTCTTGCCGTTCCATCCTTCTTCTTAACCAGAATAACAAGAGAGGCAAATGGGCTGTGGCTTGGTCTAATAAAGCTCATCTGAAGCAATTCATCTACTTGCTTCTCAATTTCTATCTTCTGAGCATGTGCATATAAGGCCTTATTTTCACTTGATCTTAATTGGCTCGAAGTGGAATAGCATGATCTACACTCCTCTGAGGGGGTAGAGCTTTAGGCAGCTCAAATATATCTTCAAACTCTTCAATCAAAGCTCACACTTTAGGCTGAACAACTGATTGAAGTTCTACAGGAGAGATTGCAAACAATTGCCCTAACCACTGAATTGCACTCTTCTTAAGTCCTCCTTGTAAACTCTTGCCCTTGATCAACAGCAGCTGTGCTTGCTCAGCCATGCCTTGCAATGTGACCTTAGTTCCATGAACTTCAAAAGAAACTATCATCTTTTCAAAATCGAACACCACTGGGTTAAAGGATCTCATCCAATCAACCCCGAGCACCATGTCACATCCTCCCAAGGGAAGAACTCTGAAATCAAAAGTGAATTGATGCTCTTGCATAGCCCATTGGAATGCTTAACACTTATTCTAAGTGAGAATGGAGTTGCCATCAGCCACAGTCACGGCTAATGGATGGGTCTTGATCCCTTTATGTCACACTTTCTTCACCAATTTAGGATCAACAAAGCTGTGAGTGCTTCCACTGTCTATAAGAATGGTGATGGAAGTCTTACCAGCCTTTCCCGTAATGCGAATGGTATTGTGAGCTCCATTCCCAGTTAAGGCTTTCATAAAAATCTCAATTTCATCCCAAACGAATTCATCTTGTGAATCTTGCTCAGAGGTTTCTTCCTCAGCTGTTGTATCTTCACTTTCTAAAATAATTTCTATTCGAGCTCCCCTTGCAGACATCAAAAACTTGGAGTTACATATGTGTCCCGGCTAATAAGGCCGGTTACATTTGTAACATAGCCTAGCAGATCTCTTATCAAAAGCACAACTTGTCTTAGAGCCTGATGTAGCTTTGTGATGAGATTTGAAGTTGCTGCCTTTGGGTTTACTCTTGTCACTTGAAGATACAACCGTGGCTTCAATCAATTTTTCTTTGTTATATGCTTTAGACAAGGTCTTTGGCCTAATGGCCTTAACCATGTTCTTGATTCTTGGTTTTAATCCACTAATGAAAAGACATAATATGCCTCCATAGCTTGTGGATTAATGGCTATCATGCTAGCTCGTAGATTCTCAAATCTTATCATGTATTCTCTCACGGTAGTCGTTTGATACACCTTGTTAAAACTGTCAACAACACCACTTGTGTCCTCTTCTGCATACCGCTCACATAATTCTTTCACGAATTGGCCCCAAGAAAGATTAGGATTGATTTTCAACACACTATAGAACCACACTTCATGGTTTCCATGAAGATGCACTGCTGCCAATTCAACCTTTTTAGCTTCCTTTATGTTGTAAAAATGGAAATACCGTTCACACCTCCTCAACCACGACTCAGTTTGCTCGCCATCAAAAGGCTCAATTTGCACTCGCGGCTGCCTGTGAGCATTGCTCCTGCTACCAGATGTAGCATCATTACTCACTGTCTTTCGCTGATAGTGCTGATCTGGTGGCCTATCTTGATGTTCAATTTCATCAAATGAATTTCTGTGGTGCAAAATAGAATTTGGAGGTCTTGTATTCAGACTTAAATTTTGGCCAGATAATAGAGAATGAGCTTGTTCTGTGGTTTGATCTTGAGTTCCTGTAATAACCTCAACCTCTGGAGGTCGAGCATTAACTATTATGATATGATCTGAAGGTCCAGCCTCAGTTTGCATCAAAGGAGAATTATCGCAATTCCTATCCAAATTCTCAGCTCTATCATTGTGAACTTAAGGTTGCACTACTTCAGCTGGAGGAATTAACTGACTAGCAGGTTTAAGAATTGCATTCACAGATGATGCACCTTACCGTTTAACCTAATCTTGTAAATTCATAAGCTTCGCCTCCAATTGCAACAACCGATCTTCATTTTTTTGATCATTTTCCAACTGCAACCGCTACAACCTTTGGAACAATCTATCTTCACTTTGTTCTTGTGATTTGCGAATGTGATCATAAAGTTCCTTAAACTGATCAATAGTAACATATTGAGCTTCCTTTGAGGTGTTTGCACTAGCAACAGCAGCGTATGACACATCAGGATTAACTGCTGAAGCTACATTTCCACCACCAGCTCCCGATCGAGTTCTAACTCCATCGGCCATATTTTATTTGTTTTTCTTTGGTTTTGCCAGCTCAAATCAAGAAATTGACAGCTTGAACTGGCTCTGATACCAATTGTTAACTTCCAATCCTAGAATTGAGAGCTAACCTTGTGAAGGAAAGAGTAAGATGAGAAGAGAAGTGAAGGGGATGAGAATTAGAGAAGGAGATGAGAATTAGAGAGAGATTATCCAAAGGAAATCTGAACTTTCATTGATTGAATGAAGATATTACATGATTATGACTTATTTATACTAGACCTTGATACATTGAACCAAGATTCTCCTATAACCGACTCAAACTAATTCTGCCGCCGAAAACAGAACCTAGCCGCCACAATTGACTCCATTTGACCTCTAACCGCTCTTGGCGCCTAAATGACCTGCCAACTAACATTTGAACTCAACTCAAAACGCATCACTTAAGCTTTATAAGCATTACATGAATCAATTACAATCATAACTAAAGGAATCACAACAGCATCCTTTAATTAGAAAGAATAGTAAAACAGTCATGCTAACTAGTGAAGTCAAATATCATGGTTTTATCAAGATAGTGCCTTAGATTAGATTGTGTTTTGCAGTTAGAACACAAAAAAAAAATTGATTATCAGGTTATTGAAATCTAATTAAAGTAAATGAGCTAAAGAGAGTAGAGAAATTACCTAAAAAGTATAATGATAAGTACTTACTCTCTGTTTTCTTTTATGAAATTTTTAAAAGACTTATGATTAAAACTGTAGAAAATAGACAATATTTTTGTTTGCCGACACTGTTTACGTCCCCATACAAAGGCTCCAAACTCTAGGAGGCACCAAAGCTGACTCTAAAACATAAAACAGGGAAACTTTTCGAAAAACATTTGTTTCAAAATTTTAAAAATTTGTCTCTCCCACCCCCAAAATTAATGTTAACATTGTCCTCAATGTTAAAAGAAATGTAAGGAACAAAGCAGTAGGTGAGAGATGCTTCCAAGGTTTGAGGATTGTTCATTTGATGGCGAATGTTGTGATCCGGTTACCCCCAAACTTGTTTCAAAATACCTGTTTGAACAAAAATGTATGGAAACATGAGAAGAAAAAAAAAAGGAAACCAAAATAAAAGAAGTAAGGAAAGAGCACTTGGGTTGCCTCCCAAGAAGCGCTTTTGGTTATAGTCGTTTGCTCGAATCTTTGAGTGGATCTATCCCGTGTCTTGAAGGGGAATAGAGTTTTCACTGAGTCATCCTTCGCTCTGAAAGCCTTTGACTTCATTAGACAAGCTTGGCACTCTATTTCGATAATTGGTGGTGGTGGGTCGGTCAAGATAGGTTCGGTCATTGGTGGCGATGGGTCAATCAAGGGGGTTATGTCACATTGAGGTGGATCTTTTAATGTGTTTTCATCCCTCAATGTTATGGCATTAGTTTGTTTCCTTGGGTAGGTGATGGTATTACCAGGCAATGAATCTTTGAACCTCTCAAAAAGCTCCTCTAATATTGTCCCTACTTGAGTTTCTAAATTTTGGATGGATACTTCTTGATTTCGGATGGAAGCTTCTTGATTTCTAAAGCCAGCCCTAGTTTCTTGAGTAAAAGTGTCCATTCATGCATGGACTCCCTAAACATCTCTTCTAATTCATATTTCTTTTGTTGATGTGGATGAATGGGTGGCCAAGGTGCTTTGTGATGGCTCCATGAAAAATTAGAAAGATTTATCCATCCTTGACTGTAAGTGCTAGAGTAAGGGTTGTATTGGGTTTGGTTAAAATTTGACCTATAGTTATATTGTTCAGAACCCAATGAGGAAAAAATATTGCCCACTTGACACTCCATACTAGTATGGTTACCTGCACAAAATTCACATCTATGAGTACGAGCAGCAATCATGTCATTTTTTTGAATTAGTGAGAGTTGAGCAGATAATGCATTAATTTCACAAATGCTAAATTATCTTTTCGGTAGAGCTTGATATTGAGGTCTCATAAATTTGTAGCAAGCCATCACTTTTAGTTCCCTTTTTTTTTAAAAAAATTCAAAAAAAATGAATAAATAAATAAATGAACTTAAAAGTCAGAGAAAAATTAAAATTAGTGAAAAAGCTTAAAAATACAACAATCTTTGAAAACCCAGTTAAAATTAAGAAAAAACAAATTTTAAAAACTTTAAGATAACAAACTTAACTTTAAAAAACTTATATAGGTGAATTAAAATTTAAAACTAAGTTAAAATTAATCAAAAAACTTAAAAGTACAGCAATTTTAAACAAAAGTTAAGAAAAACTAATTAAAAAAAAAAGAATTTATTTCACAAATGAATTAAATGAATGAAAGGGGATTTATTTTTCAAACTTTAAACAAAATTTACAAATTATTAACAATTTCAAATTAGTACTAAAACTAGATGGTACCAATAGCACTCAAACATAGACAATCCCCGGTAACAGCACCAAAAACTTGATGCTTAACTTGGTGTATGCTTAGCAAGTGCACTAAGTCGTATCAAATATATAGAGTGAGTAGAGTATTGTTCCCACGAGGATTATTATTTAGCGAGTACCGAAATTAGTAGTTCTAGTACTATTTGAAAGGCCGAAAATTGAGGTTTTTGATAAGAAATAAAATAAAATGAAAGGAAACAAAAATTGTTCACTGATTTTTATCTAAAATTTACTGATTTTTTTGTTGAGTTTTATCAATTAATAAGGTCCAAGGCATCCAATTTCATCTAGTTGAATTAATACGCATTTCTATTCTCGATATTCATATTGTTATTATATATTGATGGTCGAAAACCCTAAATTATTAAATATTCCCTCTCGAGCAACATTTAGCATACTCTTTTATATATTAACCCATCACTCTTGTGCATGAATTTAAATAAGAGAAAAGTTTCAAAGATCCATGATTTTCACTTTAAGACCACACAAATCGTGTTAATCTCTCTCGAGCATTCGCTCAATTTGTGGTGCTTATCAGCTTAGCAATCATCATAAATCTCCTCTCAGACTCTTTGTGAATCATTATAGTCTTTAAATGGTGATCAAGAATTTAAAACTCATGAAGAACAATGATAAACATTTCAACAACGCAACAACAAAACATTGAATACGTTGAATTAGAATTAAGTATATATTACAACTTAGGCCACATCGTAGCCTTGGAACTACAAAATTATTTTATGAAAGACATAAAATAAAGCTTAAATAAGACAAAATTCATGAACTTAAAGAAGAAAAGAATAGAAAGAACTTAAAAATACGAACTACAAACCAAACTTCCCTCCTTCTTCTTCTGCTTCCTTCCCTCGGCTTTTCTCCTCTTCTTCTTCTCTTTTTCTTTGTTTTTTCTGAGTTTAGGGGTGCTCAAAACTCTCCCAAATGAACCCTATTTATAGTGTTTGAAGGGTGATAAAAATACAAAAAAAATAACATCAAGCGTGCTTCTTATTTGCTAGTTCATGCGGGCTCATAATCAACTTGCTTAGCTAGCCTTATTTTATGTTTTTTTTTTCCACTTTTCACCAACCAAAACTGATTCTTTAGACCAAGGTGATGATTTTTTTGCAATATACGATGAATTTAAGGTCTCTGGTTCAATAAAAGTTGCCGCCTAAAACAATTTGCATCAAATTCTGTCATTTCTTTGTTGTTCTTGCTAAAACCATCAGCTTTGGGATGTATTTTGATTTTATTTGATGTATCTTGCTTCCACTTGATGATTTTGATGATATAACCTCGTAAGATTTAGCATAGAATAAGTGTTTTTGCATGAAAATAGCAATATAGTCGAAGAACAGCCAAACTGAGCAAAAGCGATTAAAGTATTGGTGTAAAATGGTTAAAAATGAACCAAAATGATAAAAATAAATATATACTAAATTAGACTTATCACCTTGGGAGGTATGCCATTGTCTGAACAAGAGTAGCTCTTCTTTAAGGTGACCTAACCTCTCCTCTAAATGACTTTTTTCTTCTTAGACTTTTGATCCCTTGAGATTGATGGTTCTGGATCCTTCCTGCTGCTAGAGCACTTCAAATAACAACTGCAGGCCACGTAGGCTAGCTGCACACTTAAGGTTTCTAGTGGCATCTTGGTAATGTCGTTTCCTTTGAAGAAGGGCTACGAAATCTTGGTTCACCTTCAGGAATACATCCTCAAGGACCTTGAGTTCCCTGGCAATGGAGGGAGCTACATTTGGATCTTCTTTCAGGGATTTTATTAGGGAAACGACCTCCTGAAAGGTGGTCCCCTCAGCCAGGATTAAGTTAGGAAGATGAGTGATTTCTCTCAGCAGTTAGAGTTTGTGGGATTCTTTGTCCAGTTGTTGGAAAGCCAATATACCACTTGCTCTGAACTTGTCTAAAGGAGAGGACATTCCCCCTAGTCTTAGGGAAGGAATGGCTCTAGAAGGATTAACCTGCAAAAGGTTAATAACCAAAGAGAGAGGCAAGATTTTGACTTTGGGAAACAACTAAGGTTAAAATAAATGTCTTTATATATGTGGCCTCAGTTTGAGGTGAAGAAGGGGCCTTTATCAGCATCATTACCATGGGAGCTTCTAGTGATACATCTGTCATTGAAGTTTCAATAGGTGTCTCAACAGCTGAATTGTTGTTGGCTCTTTAGCCACTGATACACCGTCCTCAAGAGGAACTTTTGAAGGATAGGGCTTTCATGTTAGAACCAAACATGGCTTGAAACATCACGAATTAAAAAACCAAAGAGGCATTGACCTTCAGTAATCTTTTCAGTAGAGATTGGGCCTCTTAAGAGTAGGAAGGGAGCTTGCATAATACATGGCTCAAGATGGCTAGGAAGGAAACATCTTCAGGGAGGTGGCTTGGGATTGGCTCCATAACAGAGACATCCATATCAACTTCTTCTTTAGTACCCGAGCTTAATGACTTAGTGTCCTGATGGGGCTCTAGTGTAGTCTCTCGAGAGGGAGAATCTGGTGTCTCCACAGTATATAGAACTGGCTCCTCTTGTGGCTGTAAAAGGGCATGTTAGAAGCTGCTTTGACAAAAATGAACGAGAACACCAATTGAAAAAGGCGAATACCCCTGGTATAGGGAGCCTGGCTCTTTTTTTCTCACTAGTTGTGAGATAGGTATCTCTTATTCTTCTTCTTCTTCCACGACATCAGGGAGAGTTGGAGGAACAACATCCTTCTTTCTCTTTCTAGAACCACCAACCTCGAGGGGTGGTAAAGAGGTGCCTAGAGGGCAGCGTTTGAGTAAAACTTCTAGTCCTAACACTCTTGGGGATTGCCTGGACAGTTACTGCAAAAAGAAAAGAATAGAGATCTGTCTTCATTCAAGCTGCTAAAATAAGACTGAAGCATACTTCAGAAGTGACTGTTACCTAATTGTGCCTTCTGTGGGGTTGGCCTAATGCTGATTGGCTGGCTTCTTCCTGAGCTGGGACCAGCAAGTTCAAACAAGGGCATAAAATACTACTTGTCTCCATTGGTGTGCACATAGGATGTACCTACAAGCCACAGGATACCCATACAGGGATCTGTTTTTCTAGTTCAGAGCATGAAGCTCCTGAAGCTTAGCAGATTGAAGGGATGTCCTCTTGGCCCACGAAAGGTTCGTGGTCCTTAGGCTTGGAAAGGGCACATCTTGGACCATACCGAATTGCCTGGAAAACAACCCAAGCTTATATGTCTCTACGCCACGGTGGGTCCAGTGGTAAAAGAACAAATCTTGTGGGCATAAGATTGCTTGCCAGATTTGGGAGTTGATGTCCATTGAGACATAATTGTGAACGTTGTCATGACCCAAGTCGAATAGTTAGTGCTAGAGCAAGTAGTAATGAGTGCAATCAACATACAATAGATTCAATAGCATTTTAATAGCAGATAAATAGCATCCAGCAGCTAGGCAGCTTACGGTAGTAGTCCAGAAGGGCCTAAGTCGGTCCTAAAGTCAAAGCAAGGTCAAGATTGGCGGCTCTTCTACGAAGCTTAAGTGTTTTAGTTAGTCTTGATTCAATGTATCCAATTTAGTAAAAAATTAGTATAAATAGGTGCCACTGTCTTGTATGATGGATAACTTTGATGAAATATACAATATCCTTGGACATTATTCTCTCTCTCATCTAACTCTCTTTATTTTCTCATCTCCTTTCACTTTTCTTCTCATCTTACCTCTTTTAATCCCTAGTTCAAGATCTCTTTTGATCTTCATCCCTAGCTCATGATTCAAGATTAATCTCGGATCATGACAATTGGTATCAGAGCCTTGATTTGATTCCAAATCAAGCTCTTAATTCAGAAAATTCAGAACTGATTTGTTGTTGCTGCGTAAGGACTTTAGATGCTTTGCATTTGATTTAGTTGAATATATTTCAACTAAACTGATTTGTATTGTGTCAAGCTTTGGTCCTGGTTGCAATTAATCAGCAAAAGAGAAACAAACAAAAAGAGGTTGAATTTGATATTTAGCATTAGAATTTCAGAGCTTGATTGAGATCAAATTTTGTTTTTGTGTATGTGAGCAGAACCGCGAGCTAGCTGCAGCTCATTGATCATAATCAGTTCCTGCTTGGAGTACATTTAAGCCCAGAACTGTATGTGATTAAAACATCTTAAGTTGATGCTAGTGTGGATTATAGTTGAGCAAGATCAACTTCAAGATTGCTGTATTATCATTTGTTAATTCAGTTTATACAGAAACTGAGCTAAATCAGTAACTAATCGTGTAAAGAGTTGAATTGAACAATTGTTGCTGATTTTTGGAGGAAATTGTGTTGTTAAGCATAGAAGAGTACAAGACTTTAGCCAATTCTACACGAAACATCTGAAATCGTGTAGATACTTGCCCAAAAGTGGAGTTAATAGTGAACTAAGATCAGAAATCGTAGAAATCTAACATGTTCTGAGGATCATGGTGTGTTGAAGTCAAATTTGCAGTTAAGTTCATAGTCTGAATTGCTCAAGTAAACACTACGGTTAGGGTTTTGTTCGAGTTCTCTTGATTCGCGAAGTTCGTCAGTTAGGGTTTGTACTCTGTTGCGATTGTTGAGCACAAATCAAGTGCGTGTCGTACAAGTTGCGTACGTAGGTTGCAGTTTAACAAGCAGTAGCTGATATCGAGTTTATTGAGTTGAATATTGAATCGAAGGTGCTGCAGTTACTACATATTCAGTGTGCTTGTGATAAATAGCAGTCCATCTCTTCGAATTAGCTGCTTGCTGTATACAAGCAAGTAGGACAGGATGGATGGCGTTACATTTCCAACATTTCAAGATATTTTCGATCACTATATGCCACAAATGTACCAGCTACTTCAGGAGATGTGTGTAGAACAACATGTATCTAGAGTTCAGCAAGAAGAAATGCAAGAACAAGAATGTCAGAATGATCAACCAAATGAATCGGTGATTGAGGACGTCTTGGATACTACCACAGCTGATTTTTTTTAACAGAACTCTAAGTTTGAAGTGCAAGAAGTTGAATCACATGAAGTTGTTCCTCATGTGCGCATAGAGATTTGGAGCGTAAGGCAATTGAGAGTGAAGTATACGCGGCAACAGGGTGAGTAGATCGGCTTGTTTATCCACTTAAACCTCAAGAAATTGTTACTCGAGCAAAAACTTAAGGGCAACGGAAAAGCCAATATTGTTTTACAAAGGAAAACCTCCAGATTTCTTATGCCTTAAATCAAATAATATGATTCTTGATAAGCTTGATGTTAGCGAGAACAAGGAATTGATGAAGCATGAGATGGTTATGTTGTCATTAGATAGACTTGAGGTTGGTGCTTGGATTAGCAAAATGCTTAAGAAGGCAAGGAGGAAGAAGAAATCAAATTGCAATAAGGCAATTTCAGCAAAAGATCAAAACGTTGCTGTTGTGGAATCATCAAGTACAACTTACGGTGAGACATCTTCCTTTTTTGAACAAGTTGTTAAACCAATTCAGCAAGGAAATATGCTTGATCAGGACTCCTGGCAAGGTTCTTTGAGTAGAATGAAGGCTTATCTAAGCTTAAACAATAGTGGGAGACCTCCTCTTGAACCGGGAGAAGGAATCTATGAAGTTCATCCTCCCAATGTGCACTGCTAGTGTGATGAATTGCAGGATCATGTGGATCTGCTTCCCTCTTGGAGGGAAGATTTGGCTTGTTCGAGTACAAACCATGGTAATTGGCTTCCTCCTGATCCAGGAGAGGAAATTAAGGGAATTAATGAGCTGACAAGCAAGGATTCCTTAGAGGAATGTATGATTCAAGTTGATAAGGTGCAGTTGTATTCCAGTTTTTGACTTTGGGCAAGCTTTGTTTCGGCTAGTCCCCATCTGCAGTGGAAACTGCAATACAAGTCAGGCATTTATGGACAAAGTATAGCTCTCTTGGATGCTTACAAGAGGGTTGGAATGCTAGTTGATCAATTTAAATTCAAATACCAAAGGGTTTTGTTTAGAAGAAACAACATGGTGGAGAAGACCTTTGTCAAAAGAAGGGGAATTGTACTGCTGCAGAACCTGTTTTTAGCAGGGTACATGGAAGGAATTCAAAGAGGAGTGAAGACCATATCAGTCCTTGAGATGATCTTAGTAATTCTGAAGTTCCAGCGGGTTCTTGGGTTGATGAACTTCACTTGCATACTCAAGCTCTTTTATAAGAGATCAAGTTTAGTTCGTATGAGACATGATTTGGGACTTAACAAGCAGGGAATACCTGGTCTTGTGAATGAATGTAGCTGCAAGAAATCATTTGAACACTGGAAGCAAAGAGCGGTACCAACAGGAGCTGAAAGTTTGGTGCACAGCCTGGAATTTTTGAGCTATAAGCAGAGGCCAATCAGTTGGGTTTCCCTGGGAGTTCAAGTTCTGGCAGTGGCCCCCTAGGAGTTCAATTTTGTATCAACGCCTAATAGATTTCAAAGACTTTGTAACTGGTTCATAGATTTTCTCTTTGCTCTCAAATGCAGCATCGTTACAGGAGATAAGTGGAAAATTATAGTTGCAAGTTAGGCCTTGGGAAGCTTTAGAGACATAAGCACAATGGAAAGGTTCATTCTGAACAACATCCATGCTTGGTTTTGTAAGCGTAGCAGCAGCATGGTGGGTGAGATTAGCTTGATTTGATAGATGGAAATCAGATTGAAGACTGTAATTCCAATGAGTTGTGAGTCTCAGCTGCCAAATTCACGGCTAAACGTGCACCAAAACTTCGTGAGGTGGATGTTTGGTTGCATTAATTGTGACACAAGATGTTATGGAGTGAGTATTAGAGTTTGGTTGATGTGGTTTGAGCTGGGCAAACCCCCAGAAGAGTACAATACACTCGTGTGCTCACATTTGAGTAGAAACAAGACATATATTCAAGTGAACAGCATCATCGCCGTGCTTCAGATGAATATAACAAGATTCAAGATGTACATCACAACAGAAGTAATTGCATAACAATTGCTTCCTCCTTCAGAATTTCAGCTTCTTTTGCAGCATTAAGTGTCTCATCTAACCTCTATCTCACCTAGGTTATAGCCAGGATTCTACTTGGACTATAACATTTGGACCCCTGGAAGTGTATTCTTCAACAATTGCAGACATCGAGGCAACATTCAGAAGTTGAAGTGGGATGTTCATCAAATTCAACTCCTGCTCCTACTTCTACAACAAAAAGGGTTCTTCCAAGTCTAAACTCTCTCATACGATTCTTGAGGACAAGAATCTCTTAAGGGGGGAGTATTGCCTTGACCTAAGTTTAATAGTTAGTGCTAGAGTAAGTAGTAATAAGTGCAATCAACATATAACAAATTCAATATCATTTTAATAGCAGATCAGTAGCATTCAATAGCTAGGCAGCTTATGGTAGTAGTCTAGAAAGTCCTAAGTCGGTGCTAAAGTCAAGGCAAGGTTGAGATTGGCGGCTCCTCTATGAAGCTTAAGTGTTTTAGTTAGTCTTGATTCAATGTATTCAATTTAGTAAACAATTAGTATAAATAGGTGATATTATCTTGTATGATAGATAACTTTAATCTAATATATAATATCCTTGGATATTATTCTCTTTCTCATCTAACTCTCTATTTTCTCATCTCCTTTCACTTCTCTTCTCATCTTACCTCTCCTAATCCCTAGATTAAGATCTCTTTTGATCTTCATCCCTAGCTCATGATTCGAGATTAATCTCAGATCATGACAAAGGTCTAGTTTTATGAACCATTGAGGACTAAGATTCCTTCTCTTGAAGGGAGTCCATTGAGTCCCTCGCCTATCTCATGGGAACATCAATCGCTCGAGGCAATTGGTCAAATGACCATCCTAAAGGCAGTTAGACCTCACAGCAAGTGTACTACTCAAAAAAATAAGATACTCCCTCACCTGTGGGAGCATAAGTAAGGGCCGCTGGGGGCACAACTCAGGGAAATAGGCTTGGGCCCTAGCCACAAAGGACCACCTATGTGGATAACATAGTTTTTTGGCTATGATTTCTTTGAGGTAACCATATACCTAGGCCAAAAACAGTGGACCCAAGGATAGAGGGCCATTAATAAAAGCTAGGTTGATGGCCATGGTCCTAACAAACTTAAGGACTGAGTTAACTAAAAGAAGTAGAAGCACACCTCCTCCTCTTTGGAACCTTGCCCAAAGTCAAGGTCCTTTAATACGAACGTTTTAATAAAAGACTCATAACCTCCAGGTAGGTTTGTGAGAGAGCAGGAGTAGGCAAAAGATTCAGCTTCTGAAGAAACAAAAGAATTGAGGGGCAACTCTTCTCCCCCATAGAAAAGACCCGTTAGGGCTGCTATGGGCTCTAGAGTGATTCCTAGAAAGTGTTACGCTCGGGCTCGAACCTCGAACATAAACTAATATAAAATGCGGAATAGGTTGAGAATTTGAGATGAGAAAGAATGTGAAATTGAGATGAGAAGATAGAATTTTAGAGTTAGATGAGAGAAAGAAGGGAAAAGGAGATGAGAACGAGAGTTTAAATCTCAAATGAGTTATTGTTCAGATTTTTCCATTGAATGCCTCTTGTTACAGCTGAAAGATCCATTTATAAGCACCACAAGCTATTACATTGTATCTACTTAGAAGCTTCTAGAATTAACTAACACTTATTTGAGTTATTATTGTATTTTTGGAGCCAAAACACAAAAAATACAGCAACTAACAGCAGCAGCATACTCACGCAGCAGAACAGAAGCCCAGCAGCATTTTTAACAGATTTTAACAGCTTTTCCTGCCAATTGATTTTCCCGCCTATTTCATCCATTTAAAATTCGAGTCTCGAATTCTCGGTTTGTAACATTCCCTTGCCCTTGAAATTATTCTTGTCCTCAAGAATGAAAGGGAACGAGTCTTGAAAATCACTTGTTGGAGGCATCGCCCTTCCGAAACTGGAGTTTTTTGGACTTGTACAATTTCATAGTGAGGTCGTGTAATTCCTTTCTTTGAGCTATTGGATTCACTTCATCCTCGCTGCCATTGTCATGATCGGACCCCTCATTTTCAGCGTCATCTTCATCACTTTCGAATTCCTCTTCAACTTCAACCCCTCTTGCCATCATGAGAAGCTTAGGGTCGCACCTATGACCGGGTACATAAGGTTGATGGCATCTAAAACAGCGGTTTCGGGACACCTTCTCAATATTTCAGGGTTCTTTATGCTCATCCCATTTCCTGTGTTCAATCCCCTTGTGATGATGTTGGAAATGCTCTTCTCGATGCTTGGGCCCATCAAGAATTGTTAAGTCGGAAGCCTCAATCAATTTGCCTTCGCAAAGGCTTGTGACAAGGAAGTAGGTTCAAGGGCCTTCACCAAGTTCTTGATTTTCGATTTTAACCCACTGATGAAGCTCGAGACATAAAAGGACTCGGGCGCTCGAGGTGCGATTGTAATCATACTTGCTCAAAGATTTTCGAATTTCGTCATATAGTCCTTCACGGTAGTGAGTTGAGTTAATTTGTTGAAGCTTTCCAAAACATCACCCACTTCTTCATCACCGTAGCGCTCACATAACTCGATCACGAACCCGTCCCAAGTAAGCGCGGGGTTACTCCTCAATAGACTGTAAAACCATACTTCGTGATCTCCTTGGAGATAAACTGCAGCCAAGTCCACCTTTTTGTCATCGGAAATAGAATAGAAATGGAAATATCGCTCGCATCTTCGTATCCACGATTGAGGTTGCTTCCCATCAAAATTTTCGAGTTGAACTCGAGGTTGTCGGAATCCATTGCGTCCATTACCATAAGAGACTTCATTGCTTCGATTAATAGCGAATTCAGATGCATTTTGTCCCACATTATACTGCTGGACAACTTTGGGAGCTCGAACATCATGCTTGGCAATGAAATCAACAGATCGTGATCGAGATGGATTATGTAATGGATCAAGGTGTCCTGTTTCTGCAGCGTTGAACCTGTTCGGTACAGCAATAGCATCTGCAGGTCGATAGGGTGGATCGGGAGGGCGATCTTTTGGTCCAAAAATCATACTTACATCTTGGCTATGCCTCGGATCTTTAGCTTGCTCACGAAGGCCATCAACTTTGATGAAATTCCTTGAAATATGAGCTCGGTCTGCACAGGTTTGCCTCGGGTCTGCATCAGCTTGCTTCGGTACTGCAGTGTGTGTTTGAGGCATGTTTGAAGGTCTCAAAATCTAGCTTAAAGGCAACAATCCTCCTCCATTTGCACCTACATTCATCCCTTGTGCTTGGTTTTGCAACGATGCCAATTGTTCACTTACTCGTGCATCAATTGCTTGTTTGTTGATCTCATTAAACCTTTCTTCAAAATTATGCAATTGTCAGTTTAAATGAGCATCGATCCTGCCATCAATGTCTTGAAGTTGATGTTGCACATTGCCACTAATCCTTTCTTCCAAAGCTCGTAATTTTTGTGACACAGGTTGATCCTTGCCTTGATTATTTTCTCCCCGTTTATCAACTCGGTCTTGCAAGTGCTCAATCTTTTCTTCAATTTGTTGCAATCGGTCCTGCACCTTTGCATCCTTTGCATCTTTGTCCATCAACAATGCCAAAATTTGATCCATTTTCTGATTAAAACCTTGCTGCAGCTCGTGGAGGTCTTCCTTAGTCGCATTTTGAGGTCCAGCCGTTGTATGGCCCATAACTGCAGCAATGAAATCCAAATTTGAACTGGTTGCATTTGCTCCACCAGCTCCAGATCGGGTTCTTACACCATCAGCCATATTTGCAATGAACAACAACCCTTCGATCTGGACTGATTGCTTCGCTGTAGAAAAAAATGAGCTGAGCTGAATTTTTCAGATCAAAAGTTCAGTTGGATGAGATCTGCACAACACGATTGAACTGATCTGGATTGTTCAAGATCAAGATCTGAATTGATCTTGATGGAATCGTCTTATAGCTGTTCTGATTTAATAACAAATATCTGCTCTAACTTCAGCAAACGTGAACACCTGCAGCAGATTCTCCATGCGAAACTTGCCGATCGGCATGCCGATTGTGCATTACAGCATCTGGAATTAGATTTCAAATGCTAACACCAGCTGTTGAGTTTGAACTTGAGGTCTCTTGAAGCCGAGGGAGAAGATTAGAAGCAATTGTAGCACAAATTTCAGATCTTCAATTACTTGAGCTGAACTGCATTTTGATCAAAATTCTGATGAACAAAATCACAATGTTCACTGTCAATTGCTTTATCTAAACTCTCCAGATCAAAACTCTGCAAAATCTGAGTTGTTTTTTTGATCTGCTTTTCTCACTGAATCTGCACCGAAATCAATTTTCTGAGTTTTTTTTTTATTGCGCACTCCATCGGATCAAGGCTCTGATACCAATTGTTACGCTGAGGCTCGAACCTCGAATGTAAACTAATATAAAATGCGTAATAGGTTGAGAATTTGAGATGAGAAAGAATGTGAAATCGAGATGAGAAGATAGAATTTTAGAGTTAGATGAGAGAAAGAAGGGAAAAGGAGATGAGAATGAGAGTTTAAATCTCAAATGAGATATTGTTCAGATTTTTCCATTGAATGCCTCTTATTACAGCTGAAAGATCTATTTATAAGCACCACAAGCTATTACATTGTATCTACTTAGAAGCTTCTAGAATTAACTAACACTTATTTGAGTTATTATTGTATTTTTGGCGCCAAAACACAAAAAATACAGCAACTAACAGCAGCAGCATACTCACGCAGCAGAACAGAAGCCCAGCAGCATTTTTAACAGATTTTAACAGCTTTTCCCGCCAATTGTTTTCCCGCCTATTTCATCCATTTAAAATTCGTGTCTTGAATTCTCGGTTTGTAACAAAAAGCCCTTAGGGAGGACCATAGCGTTATAATAGGTATTCCCGCAGCAAGTTAATGATGTTACATTAGGGAATTCATACAAAAGGGTGATGGTAGACAGCCCAATGACTTGGTATATGCAAAGTTCCTTCCATTTCTCACCATAGGTCACCATCAGTCCATCTATCCATTCAGGGTATTGCTTGGTTAGAAATCCATCCTTTAAAGGGTGTAGCTTCCATGAAAATGCACCTACCTCCCCAAGAATGAGCTGAAGAGACTGCACGAAGAAGAGGAGACTCGTTAGTATTTGGAAACAATCCCTTAAGACCGAGAAAGTCGTGGGATGGGTCAAAGATTGGCCAGGGCATATAATGTAGGTTCGATGAAGGGTCATCCTCTGAAAAAAAAAAATTAAAGGTCCTCTTTGGTGGTGTTAAGATTGATTGGGTTTTGAAGAAAATCAGAGGTTATCTAAGGGTTAGATTGAAGAAAGCGTGTCAATTGCTCAACGGGGTTGTCTGCTTGAAGAAAGGGGAACAGAAATGGCGAATGAGATTTATGCCAATGTTAGATCAAAAGGAAGTAAATGATGAAGAACAGATTGAGTCAAGAATTCAGTGATTCAAGAACAAAGGCAAGAACTTGGAGAAGCCCTTAATGACAACAAAGAAGAGAGAACATGGCAAGAAAGTGGGAAATTTAAGCCTTAACTATCATAGTTATAGACACGCGGGAAGGAAAAGCAAGCGATGTACCATGTTCCCTCTAGCTCTCTGTAGCCGTTGAGGGTAAAATTAGGCAAATTTTCACCCATTGTAAATTCGAATTTACTAACGGCTAAAAGAGGGGCATTTTTTTACGCCATAATTTTGATGGGGTTGGGATGATGCCTTTTTGAATAAAGTGGCACGTGGTCAACACATGAGGGCTTTCTGAAGGGATGTCAAGCCTTTAAGTACTAAGATAATAGTGTCTCAAGCCCAACATCCTGCGAAGGTAATTACCCTTGCTAAGGGCATCAACCACTCAAGGCTCGAGATGGTTAAGGGGTGAAGTGAGCTTGAGCTCGAGGGGCTATCCAAAAGGCTGCAAGACTGGTTTCCAAGCTCAAGGCAGTTACTTGGAATGGAATTTCAGTTACTTGGGTGCTAAGCTTAATCTACGAGAATGTAGGGCTTCTAGAGGGGATTGCCGCTAAGAATTCAAACATGGCACCAAGGATTTCCTCCAATACTGAACTCAGGCCACGTTCATTGAAGTTTTGTGCGCACAAGAGAGACTTAGTGGCCAAACATGGGTGGAGTTGTGGAAAATGAAGGAGCAACCGTTATTTCTTATTTTCAATAAATAACAGAATTTGCATCAGTCCAAAGTAGTAAACATACACTCATTACAATAACTTCTTTGAGTTTTGTTTTACATCACACTTATGCGTTTTCCTTAAGAGTAGCGTAACATAGCTAGGCATACCATAACATAGATTTTTGTTGCACCTATCTTTATAGTAATACAGTTCTCGGGCTTCAGGTATGACTTTCAAATTTCAATCTATTCCCACAAATCAAAAAGTTGAGATTAGAGGCTTTAGTTTAAGGCTTTGATAGCCACGGCTTATCCCTTGATTGCGTTGGTCTTAACACTACTGTCATTTGTTGACAAGTTAGCTGAACTTAGGTTCGTGCCATTGATCAGGGCTTCGATGGCCAAGGCTTGTCCTTCGATTGCGTTGGTCCCATTCAGTGACTTGAATATGATTTGATCCATATTAATCTTGTCAGACCTAAAATCATTCGAGTTATTATAAGTCAAGGGTGCCAGGCTTAAGAACTTGATTGATTCGGGCTTGTAAGTAAACTGTTAAGCTCGTGGGTTTGTCTCCATTGCAGTTCTTGAGTTTTAAGTGTATGAGCAAAGGTGTATGTGGACCTTGCTCCATTATTGTAACTTCCACTTGAGTAACATCTAAATCCTTTAATATTTTATCATAAAAATACATAAAAATTCCATAAGAACATTTAACAATGTCTTCTTATTTGAAGCGTAAGCAGAACTTGATGCTGCTTGGTGTATTGCTTAGCAAG
This sequence comes from Simmondsia chinensis, assembly GCA_018398585.1. NCBI lineage: Eukaryota > Viridiplantae > Streptophyta > Magnoliopsida > Caryophyllales > Simmondsiaceae > Simmondsia > Simmondsia chinensis. The sequence goes on along the minus strand of JAGTTD010000001.1, from coordinate 19,538,642 downwards.
TGCACTCAGTTGTATCAAATAATATAGAAATGAGTAGAGTATCATCCCACGAGGATTTTTTATTGAATGAGTACCAAAATTTGTAGTTTTTGCACTATTTAAAGACCGAAATTTATAGTTTTTGATATAAAATGAAACAAAATGGAAAAGAATGAAATTTTTTACTGATTTTATGAAAGGTGTGTTGATTTTAGAATATTTTTATGATTTAGCAAGATCCAAGGCATCCGCTTTCACCTAGTTGCATCAATACGCCTTTCTATTCCCAATATTCAAGTTGTTATTACGTGTTGATGGTCGAAAACCCTAATTTACTAAATATTCTCTCTTGAGCAGCATTTCACATGCTCTTTTACATATTAACTCATCAATCTCTTGCATCAATTTAAATAAGAGAAGAGTTTTGAGGATTCATGGTTTTCACTTATGACCACACAAATCGCGTTAATCTATCTCTAGTATTCATTCAATTTGTGGTGTTTATCACTTTAACATTCATCATAAATCACCTCTCGAACTCATTATGAATCATTATAGGCTTTCAATGGTGATCAAGCATTCAAAACTCAAGAAGAACAATAATAAACACTCAAACCGCGAAATAAAAAAACTTTGAATATGTTGAATTAGAAAAGAGCGTACATTAAAACTTATGCTACATCGTGGCCTTGGAAAGACAAAATTAGTTTATGGTATACACAATATAAAACAAAAATAAGACAAAATTCATGAACTTAAAGAAGAAAAAGATAGAAAGAACTTAAAAATGCAAAATTACAAACTAAACTTTCCTTCCTTTCTTCTTCTTCTTTCCCTTACAGTTTTCTCTCTTTTTCTGTACTTTATATTGCGTTTTTGCTGCATGAATTAATGGTAAAAAATTTCTCTAACATTCCTATTTATAGTTTTTGAGGTTATAATTACATGAAATAAAATATTACATGAGCTTCATTCTTATTTGTTTATCTTGCCACCCATTGGCGCCCATATTCAGCTTCTACATCAAGTTGTTGTTTTTGCTTAGTTTTTTCCTCCTTTCCACCACCCAAATATTAGTCTTCACATCAATTTATATGTGCTATGAAGTTCTTGAACTTGATTTGCTACTTTTGCTGCCGAAAATTTCAAGTTGAAATGAATTGTACATTAACTTGGAGTTTCCTTGCTTACCCGTGTGAAATTGATGCGTTTTGCCCATGAGACTGCAGCACTCTCTCTCTCTCTCTCTCTATAGGTGTTTGTCTGCTGCTACTCTACGCAATTTCCCAAGCTTTCTCTCTCCTCTCTCTTCTCTCTCCCTCTCTCTCTCTAGAAATGCAATGCAATGGAACGTGACGGATGGGGAGGCTTCTGTTTGTCTGTTACCGAGGTCACGTGGCTACTACTCACTTTTTTACTATACGAGACATGCACTGACTATGGATGGTAATAGGTCGACTTTGCTTTCATCCAAAATCCAACTCAAAAAAACTGACCCAATTTAAATTAAAAAAAAATTATTTATTTCATAAAAATTTAACCTAAATCCAAATCTATCGGGTGGATATCCAACTCAAATTCATAATTCATTTAAATCTTAGAACAAATTATAATACTACAATCTAATATCTAAGTCACGTGACTTTCGCTCGCTTTTTACTACACTTGCCACGCACCGGCTAGGAATAGGCAATGGGTTGGATTTGGGTAAGGTTTACTTTCATCCAAATCCAACCAAAAAAACCGGACCCAACCTAAATCCGGAAAAAACCCATTTAATTCATAAAAATTCAACCCAAGTCCAAATTCGTCAGGTCGAATAGAATCCAAACCAAATTCATAACCCATTTAAATCTTAGAACAAATTATAATATTACAACCTAATATCAAGCTCATGTGAGTTCCACTCGCTTTTCTTGCATTCACTTGTTATTTTTGAAGATGAAACCTAGCAAGATTTAGCATAAAATGAGTGTTTTTGCAATGAAATAGCAATAGGACCGAAAAGGAGCAAAAGCGATAAAAATTTTGATGTACAATGATTAGAAAATAAACCTAAATGATATGAATAATTATATATTAAACTAGACTTATCAAAATACCCCCAAACTTAAATCTTGCTTGTCCTCGAGGAAGGTTAAACATTAAGGCATAGGGTCTCATGCGTTTTAAGAATTTTAACACAATTCAAAGCAAGACTACTTTTATTAGAAAAGAACGACCGAGACTCAAAACTTAAGGTTCTAAAGGCAAAACGATCTTTCTAAAGAAAATCCCATTAATCACCTAGGTAACCAAATTCAAAAGTTGGCGAAGCAAGTTAATTTTATTCGTTCTTTCTAATCTCAAGACATTCAAACCGAATGGAAGACGAAAATTATACCATTCACAACAGGACTTCTCAAGTATGCCCAAGACTGATCTGCCCCAGTTGATCCTGGTCCATGAGTATATCTCCAACGAGAATCAAACTCCTAGCCCCTGGGTGATGACCGCATGGGTAAGAGAATCCACCACTAAGACGCTCTCAATATGACCGAGTGAGTATATTTTTAGTGAGAATCAAGCTCCTAACCCCTAGGGGATGATCGCATGGGTAAGAGAAGCTATCATTGAGACGCCCTCATTATGAGTTAATGAGTATATTTTCAGTAAGAATCGAACTCCTGACCCCTCTTTGATGACCTCATGGATAAGAGAGGCCACCATTGAGACGCCGTCATGATGAGCAGCACATATCTTAAAATGTTTATATGGATAGCGGTGCTAGCGATGCCTCCCTCATTTTCTCTATATTTTTTATATATATATATATTTTTCTTTAGACTTGTGCAAATGATAATCTTAATGTAATCTATTCAAGTTTAAGCATCTTTTAATCAGGAAGAAAGGTAAAAAACACTATGCTAACTAGTGAACTCAAATACTACAGTTTCATTAAGATAGTGCCTTGGAATAGATCATGTTTTGCAATTAGAATACAAAAGCAATTGATTCTCAGGTTATTCAAGTCCAATTAAAGCAAACGAGCTAAAAACAGTTGAAAAATTGCTCGAAAAGCATGATGATAAGATCTCAAATATATATATATATATATATATATATATATATATATATATATATATATATGATTTTAAATTGGTTCAAAATAAAATTTAAAAAGACTAATGATCCTAACTATAGAAAATAGAAAATCTTTTTGTTGGCCGACACTATCTACATCCCAATAAAAAGGCTCCGAACTCTGGGAGGCACTAAAGCCGACTCTAAAAGATAAAATAGGACTGAATAGGAAAACTTTTCGAAAACCTTTCTTCAAAATTTAGAAAATGTGACAAAATGTCTCTCCCACCTCCAAACTTCAAATTAACATTGTTCTCAATGTTAAAAGAAATACAAGGAATGAAGTAGTAGGTGAGAGATACTTTCCAGGTTTGAGGATTACTTTTAGATGGCAAATATTGTCATCAGGTTACCCCCAAGCTTGTTTCAAAAATCTGTTGAACAAAATGTACAAAATATTAGCACATAATAAAATTTAAATGAAATTAAAAGAAATGAAGGGAATGAAAACTTGGGTTACCTCCCAAGAAGCGCTTAAGTTATAGTTGTTAACTCAACTTTTTGGGTGGGTCACTTAACTTCGTTGAGATGCATGGAGGACTTCTGTGGCTCGAGCTCTACATCAATATGAGGTTTCAGCCTTTGACCCTTAACTTTGAATGTGCCCTTCTTCTCATCTTGAATCTCGACTGTGTCATATGGAAAGACACGAGTTATAACAAAGGGTCCGGACCATCTGCAACACAATTTCCCTAGGAAGAGTCGTAATCGAGAGTTAAAAATTAAATCTTTTTGTCCAACTATGAATTCCCTGTTCAGGATGTGCCTATCATGCCATCTTTTGGTTCGATCCTTGTAAATTCGAGCATTTTCATAGGCTTCATTCTTAAATTCATCCATTTCATTTATTTGCATTAGCCTCTTCTATCCTGCAGCTTCTAAGCTGAAATTCAAGGTTTTTATGGCCCAGTATGCTTTATATTCTAATTCTACTAGTAAATGACACGCCTTGCCATAAACCAGTCGATATGGAGACATACCAATTGGTGTTTTGAATGCCCAAAGTGTGTCATCTAACTTTTTCCACCAATCTTTTCTATAAGCAATAACGGTCTTTTCAAGAATAGTTTTCAATTATCGATATGAAATTTCTACGTGACCGCTTGAGGATGATGTGGAGTACCCACATGGTGTGTGACTCCATACTTACTGAATAAAGCTTGACGGTCATGAAAGTGTTTGCCGCCATCACTTATAATTACTCTTGGAGTTTCAAATCGAGAAAAAGATGTTCTTTCTTACAAAGTTGACCACAACTCTTGCATTATTGGTCAGAAAAGCAGCTGCTTCAACCTACTTTGATACATAATCTACAACAACCAAAATAAATCTGTTAGAAAATGATGAAGGAAAAGGACCCATGAAATCAATCCCCGAAACGTCAAATAATTCAACAACTAAAATGTTGTTTAGAAGCATTTCATGTCTCTTGGAAATATTTCCTATTCTTTGACCTTGACCACATTTACTAACAAATTTGAAAGCATATTTAAAAAGTATAGGCCAATAAAATCCTGATTGTAAAACCTTAGCTGTAGTCCTTGTTCCACCATAATGACTACCAGTTTCCAAGGAATAGCAATGATGCAGAATGTCTTCCATTTCTTCTTTAGGTATACACCTTCTAATGATTTGGTCTGCACAATGCTTATATAAGAATGGCTTTTCTCAAAAATAGTGTTTTAAATCCGAGAAGAACTTCTTCTTTTGTTGATATGCCATATACTTGGGTAGTTCCCGTGGAACCAAATAGTTGACAATGTCAACATACCAAGGATAAATCGGATTTTCTCTTACCATCATAAGACTTCCATCTGGGAATTTTTCATTGATAGAGGGACTTTCATCCTCTCCTTCAGGGCTTGATAAATGATGCGCCACAACATTCTCTCTTCCCTTTTTGTCCCAGATTTCTAAATCAAATTCCTGAAGTAATAAAATCCATTTTATCAGTCTCGATTTTGCGTCCTGTTTTGCAAAGAGGTATTTAGGAGCAGAATGATTAGTGTAAATAATTACCTTAGAATTTAGCAAGTAGGAACGAAATTTTTGAAATGCAAAAACAATACTAGCATAGTAAATTACATGAAACTTTTTGTTCCTTCTTTACCCTAGAAGGGCCCTTACTGCATAGTCACTAGCATCACACATAACTTCAAAGTGCAATGTCCAATCGAGCGCTATGATTATTGGTGCTGATACTAGTTTTTCCTTCAAAGTTTCAAAAGCATGCATATAGTCACTATCAGAGTTAAAAGAGATATCCTTCATCAATAAATTGTAGAGAGGCATAGTGATCTTAGAGAAGTCTTCAATAAACCTTCTATATAAGCCTACATGACCCAAGAAACTTCGAATGCTTTTAACATTAGTAGGAGGCGGTAATCACTCTATCATTTCAGTTTTTGCTCTATCAACCTCGATTCCCTTTTTCGAAATCATATGCTGTAACACAATCCCTTCCTGTACCATGAAATGACATTTCTCCCAATTCAAAACAAGATTAGTGTCAGTGCATCTTTGTAAGACCAAAGAAAGGTTAGCTAGACAATCATCAACTGAGGCACCAAAGATTGAATAATCATCCATAAATACCTCTATGAAAATTTTCACCATGTCACGAAAGATTGCCACCATACACCGTTGAAATGTTGCAGAAACATTGCATAATCCAAAAGGCATTCTCTTATAGGAAAAGGTACCATATGGACAAGTAAAAGTGTCTTTTCCTAATCTTCCGGTGCTATAGCAATTTGGTTGTATCCTAAATAACCATCAAGGAAAAAGTAATACAAATGGCCATCAAGTTTTTCTAACATTTGCACAATGAATGGTAAGAGAAAATGGTCTTTTTGGGTAGCATCATTAAGTTTCCTATAATCTATACATACCCTCCAACCTGTGACGGTCCTAGTAGGGATGAGCTCATTGTTCTCATTTCGTACTATAGTTATCCCCCCTTTCTTTGGAACTACTTGCACTAGACTTACCCATGGACTATTAGATATGGGATAAATGATCCCGGCATCTAATAACTTAACATCTTTCCTTACCACCTCCTTCATAGCAGTGTTTAATTGTTGTTGTGGTTGCACGATAGGCTTGAAGCTATCTTCCATGAGAATCTTATGCATGCATAAAGAAGGGATGATTCCCATGATGTCTGAAAGGGCCCATCCGATGACTGACTTGTGCTCCCTTAGAACTGTAAGCAACCTTTCCCTTTCGACATTACTCAATGAAGCATTAATAATAACATGATAAGTATTAGAATTACCAAGATCAGCATACTTAAGATGAGACGGTAGTGCTTGAGCTCGAGATTTGGAGGCTCATCTTCTCTTATTCTCTTCTGAGTTTCAATCGCTTGTATGTCCTCCACTCTTGCTTCATGGTGTGAATCGAAAGGTTCGCAATCTTCTAGGTACTGGGCACATTCCCTTATCAATTCATGCTCAGTGTCTAAGGTCCCTAACTTGGTTAGACACGCTTCAAGTGGTAACTTAGGGAATGTGTCTCTAAACTTCTCGGCTACCAAACTGTCTGTAATATTAACCTCAAAACAAGAATCCATGTCAGTGGGGAATTTCATAGCATTAAAAACGTTGAAGTTTACCAGTTCATCTTGCACCCTTAAAATAAGCTTCCCTTGTTACACATCGATCACGGTCCTTCCTATGGCAAGGGTCGTCTAAGAATAAGAGGTATCTCTCGATCCTCTTCCATGTCAAGTAATATGAAATCGGCCAGGAAGATGAATTTGTCAACCTTCACTAAGACGTCTTCAACCACACCTCTTGGATACTTGATTGATTTGTCTGCTAGTTGGAGAGATGCTGTAGCGGGCTTCACTTCTCCTAAGTCAAGCTTCCTAAATAAAGAGAGAAGCATTGAAGCAATGTTTGCACCTAAATTACATAAAACTTTATCAAAGATAATGGTGCTAATGGTGCAAGGTATAGTGAAACCTCCTGGATCTTTTTGCTTAGGAGGTAACTTCTTTTGGAGGATGGCACTGCATTCTTCAGTTAGTGCCACTGTTTTGAATTCTCCCAACTTCATTTTGTTAGATAAGATTTTCTTCATAAATTTTGCATATTTGGGCATTTGCTCTAACATATCAGCAAAAGAGACATTAATATGTAATTTTTTGAATATTCTAAAAATTTAGCAAATTGTTCGTCTGCTTTTGTCTTTTTCGCGCGTTGAGGGAACAGGACTTTCGGTTTATAGGGTTGAGGTTCAGCCCTTTATGGCTCATCTTCGTTTTGAATTTCTGTCCCTTCCCCATTTTTAGTTTCTTAGTCCGTGTCTGTGGACAGGTCGATTAGTGGTTGTTCATTTTGTGCGGTCTTGATTACATGAGTTTGTTCATTTAGAGTTTTCCCACTTCTTAATTCAATTGCTTGGACATGTTGTCGTGGGCTATTAACTGTGTTACTAGGCAAGAAACCTTGAGACCTATCAAAGAGTGGGTTTAAAATTTGTCCAATTTTGGTCTCGAGGTTTCTAGTAGTAGCTTCTTGATTTCAAAAATTTGTTTGTGTTTGTTGCATGAAATTTTTGGTTTCTTGCACAAACTTACTAAACATATCTTCAAGATCAATTTTCTTTTCTTGTTGTGCATGAATGGGTTATTTTTGAATCACTTGCTTATTTCATGAAAAATTTGGGTGGTTTCTCCACTCGGGATTGTAGGTGTTGGAATAGGGATTGTGTTGTGATTTTTAAAAATTTGAAACAAAATTGGCTTGATCGTGATTGGAAGAGGCCGTGGCAAAGGGGTTCCCTGTCTGAAATTCTATGCTTGCATGATTTAGTGCACAAAACTCGCATGTTAGCATAGAAGATTGTATGGCATTAACACCTAAGTTACCAAACTGTTTATGAATTATTGAAATTTGAGCAGATAATGTGGTTAATGCATTGACTTCATGAATACTAGCAAGTTTCCTTTGCACTGTTTGATCACCTATTCTCACATAGTTGTTGCTAGGCATTACTTCTAGCGTATGCTTCATCTGGTGTCTTGTTATTTAGGGCACCTCCTGCAGCCGCGTCCACCATTGTTTGGGTATTAGGTGCCAAATCATTGTAAAATGTTTGGACTTGCATCCAAATCGGTAAACCATGGTGTGAGCACCTTATTAAAAGCTCTTTATAGCGTTCCCACGCGTCATACAATGATTCCATATCATATTGCATAAAAAGAGGTAATGTCATTCCTCTTTTTAGCTGATTTGGCGGATGGAAAATATTTAGCAAGAAATTTTTGTGCCAAATCATCCAATGTGGTGATGTTACCAGGTGGCAATGACATTAACCATGCCTTGGCCTTGTCTCTTACTGAGAATGGGAATAGTCTGAAGTGTATGGCATCATCACTGACACCATTGTGCTTAAATGTATCACATATCTCTGAAACGTTAGTGATATATAGATTCGGGTCCTACAAGGTATACCGCCAAACTTAAAAATCTGTTGAATCATTTGTATTATCTCGAGTTTTATTAAAAAATTGTTTGCTTGTATGGGTGGGCGTCGGATGCTAGAAGTGCATCCTCCAATAGTTGGGACAGCATAATCCTTTAAAGCTCTTTCATTATCATTATTTTGATTAGCCATTATTTCAGTTCATTTGGTTTTCCTGATTTGTCGAAGTGTTTTTTCGATTTTAGAATCCAAAGGGATTATTTTGTTTTCGTTTTGATTTTGCATACAAAGTAAGAAACACAAACTTAAAAGTCAAAAGAAAGATAACAACAATGTAAAAGAACGAAAATACTATAATATAATACAACGCTTAACTAAACCAAATTTTAAAACTGTAAAAAAGTTAAAAGAAAGATAAAACTAATAATAAAACTTAAAATACAACAATTTAATACAAAAACCTAACAAAAACAAAATTTTAACAAGAACCAAAGAAATATAACACTAATATTTAGAAAAACCTAAAAATAACAATTTTAACTTTCAAAAATTTACCAAAGTTAACTTATAAGTAAAAGAAAGATGAAAATAAGGAAAAAAAACACTAGAAAAACAAAAAAATAACACAAACTTAATAAAACATAACAAAAACACAATTTTTGGGGGCAGGGGGTGCTATACGAATTTTTTAAGCAAAAAGAACTGTACAAATAAAATTAAATGAAAAAAAAAGAAAATTTTTTCTTCAAACTTAAACAAAATTTACAAGTTTTAACAAAACAACTTCAAGTTAGTGCCGAAACTAGTTGGTATCGATATCATTCAAATAAGAACAATCCCCAACAATGGCACCAAAAAACTTGATGCTGCTTGGTGTATTGCTTAGCAAGTGCACTAAGTCATATCAAGTAATATAGAAATGAGTCGAGTATCGTCCCATGATGATTGTTTATTGAATGAATACCAAAATTTGTAGTTTTAGCACTATTTGAAAGACTGAAATTTGTAGTTTATTATATAAAACAAAACAAAATGGAAAAGAACGAAAATGCTTACTGATTTTATGAAATGTGTGCTGATTTTAGAATATTTGTATGATTTAATAAGATCCAAGGCATCCGATTTCACCTAGTTGCATCAATACGCCTTTGTATTTTCGATATTCAAGTTGTAATTACGTGTTAATGGTCAAAAACACTAACTTACTAAATATTCTCTCTCGAGAAACATTTAGCATGCTATTTTATATATTAACTTGTCAATCTCTTGCATGAATTTAAATAATAAAAGAGTTTTGAAGATCCAAGGTTTTCACTTAAGACCACACAAATCGCATTAATCTATCTATAGCAATCACTGAATTTGTTGTGTTCATCACTTTAGCATTCATTATAAATATCTTCTCGGTCTCATTATGAATCATTATAGGTTTTCATTGTGTTATGAATTGATGAATTTTAATTGTAATTTCCGGTTGTATCTTCGGTTTTGATTTTCATTGTTGAGTTGTAATGTTTCAAAAGTTAGTTGGGGTCAGTTTGGCGCCTTAGGGGTTCGGTTGGTCAAGTTTTTCATCAAATCTGGCGGCTATGTAGAATTTGGTGCCAAAATCTTAGTTTGAGTCGGTTGAGTTAGTTGGCTAGGTTCAATGTTCTAATTTTTGTATAAATAAGCTCCTAGCTTGTAATCTCATCATTCAATCAATAGAAATCAGAATTCCTTTTGGAATTTCTCTCTCTTTTCTCATCTCCTTCTCTATTTCTCATGCCCTTTCACTTCTCTTCTCATCTTAACTCTTTCTTCTACAAGGTTAAACTTTCAATTTCGAATTGGAAGCTAAAAATTGGTATCAGAGCTGGTTCAAGCAATCAATTGATTGATTGAGGCTGGCAAAAGCAAAGAAAAACATGATCGAAGGTGTTAGAACCAGATCAGGAGCTGGAGGAGCAAATGCATCTGGTCCGGATACTTATGCTGCTGCGATTGCGGGTCCTGGTGCAGATGCAACAATTGATCACCACCAGGATCTATGTGACAAGTTCGAGCAGCTAAATGCTAAGTTCGATCAGCAATATGGCGAGATTAAGAAGTAGAATGTCAACATTCAGCAGCAGAATGACAGCATTCATCAGTTGATAAGGATGCAGCAGTAGTTTATGGAAAAGGAAACGAATAAGGAAAATTGGTTGCAACAAATTGAAGAGAAGATTGTAAAATTGCAAGATCAGGTTAATAAACAAGGAGAATCAAGTGTTAATGCAATCTTGAAGCCTGCGAGTCAGATCTTTCATTCGGTTGAAGCAGATCAACAGCAAGCAAGGCAGACAGAATCGAAGAAGTGTGCATGACTCGAGGAAAGACTCCGATATTGCAACCTGATATAGGACCTTCAATTCACATCAGATCAGCTGAGAATTAACCTTTGCAACCTAAAATTGATGTAGATAATCAGGATCGAGCTTGAGGACGAGTACAATGCAGACCAGCTGCTTTGAATGCAGACCTCAATGTCAGGCCACAGAATTCAGTTATGCAACGCAGAGTTGAAATGGATGAGTTCAATCATCTTGACGGACCTCCTGATCGACATTACCAGCATAGATCAGTGAGTAATGACAACACATCTGGTGGTAGGAGTGGTAATTATAGGCAGCCAAGAGTGGAAATAGATCCTTTTGATGGTAGGCAACCAGAATCATGGCTACGGAGGTGTGATCGGTATTTTCTGTATTATAACATACTTGAAGAGGAAAAGCTCGAACTAGCCACAGTACACTTACATGGACATCATGATGTGTGGTATTATAGTTTATTGAAGAGTAAACCTCATCTTTCCTGGGGCCAATTTGTAGAAGAAATGTGTGAACGTTATGGAGAAGGTGAATCAACGGATGTCGTGGATAGCTTTAACAAGTTGTCCCAAACTTCAACCATGAGAGAATATATGATCAGATTTGAGAACTTAAGAGCTAACTTGCTGTCAGTTTTGTCCATAGCTCCCGAGGATGCTGAATCTTATTATGTTTCATGCTTTGTGAGTGGATTGAAGCCAAGGATCAAGAATATGGTGAAAGCCATTGGTCCTAAGACTTTTTCAAGTGCGTACAACAAGGCAAAGTTGATTGAAGCTACTCAAGTTCAATCAAGTGTCAAAAACAAGCAGCAAAGCAGTAAATTCAGACCTCAGCAGAGAAGTAATTCCAGTTTTGGTTTTAAGCGAGTTGTTGACAAGAGTTCATTGAGGTTATGCTTTCGTTGTAATCAACAATATCAGCCTAGTCATAGGTGCAAATCTCAAGCACTAATGTATGCAAGGGGGTCCTGTGCTGATGCTGATTCTAGCAGTGACCATTCTGATGCAGAAAATGACAGTGCAGGCTTTACTTCGCAAGAGGAATTGTGTGATGTTGAAGTGGAGATATCAATGAAGGCTTTGACCGGTAGTGGAGCTCGTAATACCATCAAAATCAGAGGCAGGGCTGGAAAACACTCCATCATTGTCCTTATTGATAGTGGGAGTACACATAGTTTCGTTGACACAAAGTTGATTAAGACGGTCAAGCATGTGGTGACAAAGACTCACCCCTTGGCGGTGATGGTGGCTGATGGCAACTTCTTAACAACACAAAACAAGTGCCTAGCATTCCCATGGTCTATGCAAGATCATTAATTCACCTTTGATTTTAGAGTTCTTCCCTTGGGAGTTTGCGATATGGTGCTCGAGGTGGATTGGATGAGAACCTTCAACCCAGTTGTGTTTGATTTTGATAAAATGGCCGTGGCATTTGAAGTTCATGGCACCAAAGTATCCTTGCAAGGCATATCAGAGGAAGCTCAGCTCAAGTTGATTGATGGTAAACGTGTGCAAGATAGGATCAAGAAGAAGGCATTACAATGGATTGGGCATTTGTTCATGGTATTTGCGGTAGAGTTGCAGCAGGATATTCAACCAGAAGTTTAGACCTTAGTGGAAGAATTTGAGGAAATTTTTGAGCAACCTAAGAGTTTTCCTCCTCAAAGAAGTGTGGACCATGCCATTCCCTTGCGTGCAAATGCTGATCCAGTCAAGATCAGGCCATATCGGTATGCTCATGGCCAAAAGACAGAAATTGAGAGGCAAGTTGAGGAGCTTCTTCACATGAGTTTCATTAGACCAAGCCATAGTCCTTTTTCTTCACTTGTGATCCTTGTGAAGAAGAAAGATGGCTCGGCTAGAATGTGCATCGACTATCGATGGTTAAATGCTTGACAGTGAAGGATAAGTTTCCCATTCCTGTCATAGATGATTTGCTTGACGAGTTACATGGAGCATGCTACTTTTCTAAGCTTGATTTGAGGCAAGGTTATCATCAAATCAGAGTTCTCGAGCCGGATATCTACAAGACTGCTTTTCAGACTCATCATGGGTATTTCGAGTTTGTTGTTATGCCTTTCGGCCTAACAAATGCTCCGGCCACTTTTCAAGCGGCCATGAATGATGTTTTCAAACCTTTTCTGAGGAGATCGGTGCTCATTTTCTTCGATGACATACTGATTTACAGCTCCACTTATAAAGCTCACCTCACTCACCTTAGACAAGTTTTTGTAGTGATGCGGCAACACAAGTTCTTTGCAAAGTTGTCCAAGTGTTCGTTTGCTCAAGCCAAGCTTGAGTATTTGGGTCATGTTATCTCACAAGAGGGAGTTTCCACCGATCCTACTAAGATCCAAGCATTGCAAAAATTGGCCAATTCCGATCACCTTGAAGCAATTGAGAGGTTTTTTGGGGTTGACAGGGTATTATAGGAAATTCATTAAAGGTTATGGTTCTATTGCCAAAACTTTAACAAAAATATTGAAGAAGGATGCATTTACATGGGATGAGAGGTCTCAGGCTGCATTTGAAGCTCTTAAGTCCGCTATGTGTGCTGCACCAGTGTTGGCAATGCCAATTACCGAGAGCTTTGTTTTAGAGATCGATGCAAGTGGTACTGGTATAGGGGCTGTTCTTTCTCAACATGGAAGGCCTATTGCTTATTTGAGCCAAGCTCTTAGTCCTAAGCATCAAGCTATGTTGACCTATGAGAAAGAATATCTAGCAATTCTCTTAGCCGTGGAAAAACGGAGGCATTATTTGGAGGGTCACAAGTTCATCATTAGAACAGATCATCAAAGCCTCAAGCATCTCCTTGAGCAAAAGATTGTGACAAGAATTCAAAAGAAAAGCGTTATGAAGATGCTTGGCCTTGATTATGACATTAAGTATAGAAGAGGCAAGGAGAATGTGGCTGCTGATGTTCTGTCCGGAAAATTTGAAGATGCTGATAGTGGGCATTGAAGTGCTTTATCCGTGGTGGTTCCTTCATGGATGGAAGAGATTTACAGAGACATATGAGGGTGATTCTTTTGCCCAAGATTGTGTTGCTACTGCTCTTGTAAATGGTGCAAAATAATGCAATCCGAATGCTGATATATCTGTGCAGAGAGGTCTGATCAGAAGCTGTGGCAAGCTATACATTGGTTCAGCAACTAAATTAAGGAATCAGATAATACAAGCCTCTCATGATGCATCTTGGGGAGGCAATGCCGATGTTGAAGGCACTTATCAAAGGGTTAAAGCGTACTTTACTTGGCCAAGCATGAAAAAAGAAGTGAGGGAGTATGTGAAGGCTTGTGGAGTATGTCAACAAACGAAGTTGGGAGATCATCGCTATAGGGGTCTACTTCAACCACTCCCTATTCCGGATAGAGCATGGATCAACATTAGCATGGATTTCATTGAAGGATTGCCGAGGTCTGAAGGCAAGGAGGTTATATGGGTAGTGGTGGGTCGTTTCACTAAGTATAGCCATTTCGTTGCCCTTGCTCGACCTGTTACCACTGAAAAATTGGCAAGGATCTTCCTTGACAACATTTACAAATTACATGGATTGCCTCAATCCATTGTGTCAGATTGAGACAAGATTTTCACAAGCACATTCTGGAGGGAGTTGTTCAAATTGATGGGTACCACATGGGCACTTAGTTCCTCTTATCATCCTCAAACGGATGGCCAAACCGAACGAGTCAACCAATGTGTAGAACAATACCTTCGGAGTATGGTTTTCTTAAGGCCCAAGGAGTAGAATCATTGGCTTTCTTTGGCGGAGTTTTGGTTCAACACTCACTTCCATACATCAATTGGCACTTCACCGTTCCAAGCCTTGTATGGCTATCCTCCTCCTTCACCAATGTTGCTGCATCAACTGGGAGGATCAGATTCTGCAGCAACTGATTTGGTTCGGCAGAGGCAGCAGATAGCGCAAGTGCTTAAGGATAATCTCCAACAAGCTCAGGCACAAACAAAATTTTATGCCGATAAAAAGAGGGTAGACAAAAACTATGAAGTTGGAGACATGGTCTACCTTAAATTGCAACTGTATAGACAGTCTACTTTGGCTGTCAGGCGAAATGTCAAGCTAAGTGCTCGTTTCTTTGCCCCATACAAAATCTTGGAGAAAATTGGCAATGTTGCATACATGCTCGACTTACCTTCACATTCATACATTCACCCGATGTTTCATGTTTCCCTAATTAAAAAGCAGGTCAAGAAAGGTGCTGAAGTTGCTCAAAAGCCACCTGATGCAGAGTCTAATGGTCTGCTGTTGCTGCAACTTGCAGCTGTTAAGGGTTGTAAGACACTGCAGAAGGATAAAGGGGCGGTGCAAGAGGTGTTGGTGACTTAGACCAACTTGAACAAGAGCTTGATGACTTGGGAAAATTGTAATTTCTTGAAGAGCCAATTCCCAAATTTTACTTCTTGAGGACAAGAAGTTTCTCAAGAGGGAGGGAATGTTATGAATCGATGAATTTTAATTGTAATTTCTGGTTGTATCTTCGATTTTGATTTTCATTGTTGAGTTGTAATGTTTCAAAAGTTAGTTGGGGTCGGTTTAGCGCCTTAGGGGTTCGGTTGGTCAACCTTTTGGTCAAATCTGGGGGCTGTGCAGAATTTGGCACCAAAATCCTAGTTTGAGTCGGTTTAGTTAGTTGGCTAGGTTCAATGTTCTAATTTTTGTATAAATAAGCTCCTAGCTCGTAATCTCATCATTCAAGCAATAGAAATCAGAATTCCTTTTGGAATTTCTCTCTCTTTTCTCATCTCCTTCTCTATTTCTCATCCCCTTTCACTTCTCTTCTCATCTTAACTCTTTCTTCTACAAGGTTAGACTTTCAATTTCAAATTGGAAGCTAACACATTGGTGATCAAGCATTCAAAACTCATGAAGAACAATGATAAACACTCAAATAGCGAAATAAACAAACTTTGAAGACGTTGAATTAGAAAAGAGCATATATTACAACTTAGGCTGCATCGTAGCTTTGGAAAGACAAAATTAGTTCATGGAATACATAATATAAAGAAAAACTAGAACAAAATCTATGAACTTAAAGAAGAAAAGGTTAGAAAGGACTTAAAAAATGCAAAATTACAAACCAAACTTTCCTTCCTTCTTTCTTCTTCTTTTCCTCGAGGTTTTCTCTCCTTTTCTCTACTTTGTATTGTGTTTTTGCGAATGTATTGATGATAAAACACTTCCCTAATGTGCCTATTTATAGTATTTTAGGTTAGAATAACATGATATAAAAATTACATAAGCTTCATTCCTATTTGTTCATTGTGCCGCCCATTGCCGCCCATGTTCAGCTTTTGCATCAAGTTGCAGTTTTTGCTCAGTTTTTTCTTCTTTCCACCACCCAAATTTCGGTCTTCACATCAAGTTGTATGTGTTGAAGTGTTTATGAAGTTCTTGAACTCGATTTGCTACTTTTTTTGTCAAAAATTGCAAGTTGAAATGAATTGCACATGAACTTCGTGTTTCCTTGCTTAGCCGTGTGAAATTGATGTGTTTTGCCCAATTTTTGCCTTTTTTTTTATGTATCTTTCATTCACTTGTTGATTTTGAAGATAAAACCTTGCAATATTTAGCATAAAATGAGGTTTTTGCAAAGAAATAGCAATAGGAGCAAGAAAGAGCAAAAGCGATAAAAAATTGATGTATAATGGTTTGAAAATGAACCTAAATGATATGAATAATTATATGATAAATTAGACTAATCATAACTCATGGTATAACTGAATTCAAATATGCCAACATATCACAACCTTTTCTTCGAAAACGGTTAGTGGTTGAAGTCAAGGACATGTGGTTCGTAATTAGGCTCACTCCCTAGTTGCAATAAGTCCCTTTTGCATGTTTGTTTTGTTTTTACATTTACAGAAACCACACACACAGAATTTGAAACAAAATATAGCAAACAACAACCATTGGCAAAAGACCTTCGCTTCCAAGAAGAAGGCGGAGGAAACTCTTGCACCTCACTCATAACCTCTGTGAGGGTTGTCGCCACAAGTTGGTGTTTGAAATGAAGAAGCTGAGCCTTTATCTAAAGAAAACGAGCTCCCTCAACAAAGACATCACTAACAGACCTCCTCAAGGTCATACTTTGAAGACCCGGATCATCATGAGAATTGGGCATCCAAGGAGAAATGCGAGATACCACCTACTGGATGTGGACACTGGTCAGGGACCACAACAGTTAGAATGCCAACCTTTCGGGGTCCGATTACGTAACATTTGGAGGAGGAATCACCTTGATCAAGATGATGTTAACCCCTCTAGCCTTACTTGAACACAGAAGGGGAGGCAGATGAAAAACAAGGCAGCTCAGCGAAGGACTCTGCTCGATACTTTTTTAACTAGGCTCTCTTAAGAGGAAGCCAGGGTTCGTAAGGGCAAGCAAACTGAGCCTATGTATCTTGAAGGTCCAAAAACTTAGTCCTAGCCTGTTGCTATTGCCCATAAAGGGCAACCACACAAGAAGCTTGAGAGATGGACCAGTCTCTCACCTTCAAAAGGACAAGAATCTTAGTGGGACCAGCTTGCCAAGAATTCACTATCTCGAAGATTATTTGATGACGAAGAGGACTACTCCCCTTTCAGCATCATCGTAGTGGAACCTCTAGACCATTTTAACCCAACATGGTCTGATATATAAAATGACTTTCATGACGAGAACTTCCCCCAACCTATGGAGAAGTTTCAAACTCTAATGGTTGATCTAGAAGACCAACCTCTAGATCAGGATATGCTAACCGATGGCAATCCTCAAAAGCAAGATCAGGACGTGCCCATGGATGGCAGCCCAATAAAGGAAATAAATCAAGGGATCCAGATACAGTTCGGAACACTACCTAAAAAGGTTGATGTTAGAACTCCCTTGCTCGTTTCTTTGGAGCTCGTGGCAATTAATACTTAAGAAGGTCTCGAGGGGCATGTTATAGTGTAAAACAAGGATCCTCAGGTGGAACTTGTGGCTAAAGTCGTAGCCACCAAAGGTAAACCCTATCCTTTATTTTTTAAAGTTAATATCCCGACATCCAAATCGCTTCATGATACGCCTGACATAGTGAAGATGATGCTTGTGGGCCTAATACCTCTAATAAACATATTAAGCCCCTATACATCAAGGCCGGGGATAGCAATGGGGCAAGTAAAACCCGTTTTTCCCGGGTATCCATCCCGTTTGGGATGGATATGGGTATGAGTGAGACGGGTAGTGGGTATGAGTTAGGTGTACCCGCCCCGTACTTGCCATGGATATGGGGTGAGTATAGGTATAGTGTTGTACCCACCTCGCTCCGCCTTATACCCACCATGCCCACTCTGTTTTGTATCTAGTTAACTTCTAAATTAAAAAATATGTGTTTAAATTCAATTATGTTACATTTGTGATTAAATAACAAACGTAATCTAAAATTAAGAGAGTTTGGGATGAGAAAGAAGTGAAGGAGATGAGAAAATAGAGAGAATTAGATGAGAGAAAGAAGGTTAATCTTAAAGAGATTGATTGACATTTTCATTGAATGCCTTGAAATTACACTTGATTAATCTATTTAAAGGAAACTAAGCACATTGGACCAAGATAACTCTTAACCGACTCAAAACAGGCCAGCCGCCAAAGAAGACTAACAAGACCAACCGCCAACTAACCTTGGCGCCAAAACCGCAATTCAAACAATACAAGCATAAGCACCTTATTACATTGAAAACGAGTAAGAAACATAATATACCCCTCCCCTTAAAACATTCTTGTCATCAAGAATGAAAAGAAGGAAATTGACTCAACAAAAAAAGCTTCTCCTCCCAAGTGGTAAAAGTTTTATCCAAATTGCACCAGCTAACACAAATTTTCTGTCGTTTGGGGTCTCCTGCTGCTGCCTGCATCAGCTCCTGTACTGCAGCTGGCTGTAAGATCAACGAACCACTGGAGCCTACCTCAAGAGGACTTGGGGAAGAGCTGTGACCATCTTGAACCTGCTTTTTAAGAAGTGACACATGAAAGACAGGGTGAATGTAAGAGTCTGGTGGAAGCTCCAACTTGTAAGCCACCTTGCCAATTCTCTCCAACACCTTGTAAGGCCTAAAAAACCTTACACAAAGCTTGACATTTTTCCTCACTGCTATTGTAGATTGCCTATATGGTGGTAATTTTAGATATACCATATCTCCCACATCAAAATTGCTATCAACTCTCCTCCGATCTGCATACCACTTCATTTGGGCTTGGGATTAACTGAAATTATGCTTCAGCTACTGCATAATATGTTTCCTCTACTGTACCAGCTCATTCACCTCAGTCACATTTGCCCCAGCTCCTTGCAACATCAAGGGAGTTAGAGGATCATACCCATACAATGCCTTGAAGGGTGTAGTGCCAATTGAAGCATGGAAATGAGTATTATACCAAAATTCTGCCAAAGAGAGCCATCTTCCCCACACCTTAGGATGACTAAACACTATGCTTCTAAGGTATTGCTCAATGCATTGGTTGACCCTCTCAGTTTGCCCGTTAGTTTGAGGGTGGTAGGATGAACTAAGGGCCAGGGTCGATCCCAAGAGACCAAACAACTCCTTCCAAAACCGACTTGTAAAGAGCTTGTCCCTATCAGAAATTATGGAATGGGGCAATCCATGGAGCTTGTAGATGTTATCTAGAAACACACGAGCTAACTTCTCAGCAGTCACAGGTCGAGCCAAAGCAATGAAATGCCCGGATTTAGTGAATCTATCAACTACTACCCAGATTACTTCTTTCCCTTCTGACTTAGGCAATCCCTCAATGAAATCCATACTTATGTGTTGCCATATACCCTCTAGAACAGGCAAGGGCTAGAGAAGTCCCTGGTACCTATGATCACCAAGTTTGGTTTGTTGGAAAACCTCAAAACTTTGCACAAAGTTAGCCACTTCTTTCTTCATTCCCGGCCAACAGAAGTGAACCTTTAATCTCTTATATGTTCCCTCCATCCCTGAATGTCCTCCCCATGAAGAATCATGAGCAGCACTAATAACTTGGTGCCTGAGAGCAGAAGTGGTGCCAATATACAACTTCCCTGAATTCTGATAATGCCTCGGGTCACAGAGATTTCCACACCAGCAGCCACATTGCTCGCCTTACCCACACTGGCATCGGCTATGCATTCCTGTGCAAAGTAGTCATTCTCATTGGACTGATGTAACTTTTCCATCCAAGCAGGAGAAATCACTGAAATGGCTCCAAGAAAACCCTGCTCATAGTCCTCAAATCTGTGTGACAGTGCATCTGCGGCCAAGTTCTCCTTCCCTTTCTTGTACTCAATGTCATAATCGAGCCCTAACATCTTCATCAGCCCCTTCCTTTGAATCCTTGTGACAATTTTCTACTCCAACAAGTGCTTAAGACTCTAATGATCAGTCTTAATGACAAAATGATGCCCATCCAAGTAGTGCCTCCACTTTTCCACCGCAAGTAAGATTGCAAGATACTACTTCTCTTACGTGGAAAGAGCTTGGTGATTTGCTCTCAATGCTTGGCTAAGGTATGCTATAGGCCTTCCTCCCTGAGATAACACTGCCCCAACACCACTTCCACATGTATCAGTCTCCAAAACAAAGCTTGAGGAGAAATCGGGCATTGCTAATACTGGTGCTCCACACATTGCAGCCTTAAGGGCATCAAAGGCCTTTTGAGCTTCCTTAGACCATCTGAACGAGTCCTTCCTCAACAGATCAGTTAGGGACTTGGCTAAAGCTCCATACTTGGCTACAAACTTGCGGTAATAGCCAGTTAAACCCAAAAAACCTCTCAATTGTTTCAAGGAAACCGAAACAAGCCATTCTTTCATGGCTAGAACTTTGGAGGGATCAGTGGCAACTCCTTCACAAGAGATCACATGACTAAGATATTTCAAATGCGTTTGACCAAAAGAACACTTGGCCAACTTAGCATACAACTTATGCTCCCGCATGACCAAAAACACCTCTCTCAAATGCTTCAAATGCTCCTCGAAAGATGCACTGCAAATCAGGATGTCATTAAAGAAAACCAACACAAATCTCCTAAGAAATTGTTTGAAGACATCGTTCATGAGAGCCTGAAATGTTGCTGGGGTGTTTATCAAGCCAAATGGCATGACCACAAACTCAAAGTGTCCATGATGTGTCCGGAATGCAGTCTTGTACACATCGTGCTCTCCCACTCTGATTTGATGATATCCTTGCCGTAGATCCAACTTGGAAAAGACTTGAGTTCCATACAACTCATCTAACAAATCATCTATAACTGGTATAGGAAACTTGTCCTTAACAATCATAGAGTTGAGTTGCCTATAATCAATACACATGCAAGCCGTGCCATCCTTTTTCTTGACAAGAATAACTGGAGAGGAAAAGGGACTATGGCTGGCCTGAATGAAGTTGGTCTTAAGCAATTCATCAACTTGCTTCTCAATCTCTGACCTCTGAGCATGTGGGCATCTGTAAGGCCTAAGCTTCATCGGCTCTGCACCCCCTTTGAGAGGAATTACATGATCTAAACTCCTCTTGGGAGGTAAGGACTTGGGCACCTCGAACACATCTTCAAATTCTGTGATCAACGTCTGCACTCTGGTTTGGTAATGCCAATCATCTCAGTAGAAGAAATCGCAAATAGCTGGCCAACCCACTGGAAAGCACATCTCTGAATGCCCTTCTTCAACTTACTTCCCTTCATTACTTGTAATTGAGCTTGTTCTGTTATCCCATGCAATGTGACCTTAGAGCCTTGTACATTAAAAGAAACAGTGAGATTTGCATAATCAAACAACACAGGACTATAAGTTCTCATCCAATCTACCCCAAGCACCATGTCACACCCTCCTAAAGGAAGGATTCTAAAGTCATAGCTGAACTTGTGGTCTTGCATCAGCCAAGAGAACCCTTGGCATTTGTTTTGAGTAGTTACTGACTTCCCATCAGCCACGGTAACAGCAAGAGGATGAGTTTTTATCACTTCATGACCTACTTTCTTGACAACTTTAGGATCAACAAAGCTATGAGTACTCCCACTATCAGTGAGAATGATAATAGACCTTTTACCAGCCTTCCCTTTGATCCGGATTGTGCTATAAGCTCCACTACCGGTCAAAGCTTTAACAGAAATCTCCACTGCAGCATCTTCCAAGCTTCCCTCACTTTCCTGATCTGAATCAGTACCATCCTCTGCAATTTCCTCACCATCAGGGAGTTCACTAGCATTAGTTCCTTCAACAGCCATGAGGAACTTGGGATTACACTTTTGAACAAATTAGTAAGGTTGATTACAACGATAACACAATTTCTGTTGTTGTCTGGCATCAGTTCTGTTGATTCTGATTCTGCTCCAACCTTGCTGAAATTTGAAACTGCTCCCATGAGGTTTGGAAGCATCACTGGCTGCTAGACCCATTGATTCATAAAGCTTGGCTTTAGCAAAGGCCACAGACAAATCAGTAGGGTCAACGGCTTTAACCAAGTTCTTCAACTTAGGCTTCAAACCACTTATAAAAGCTGATACATAATAAGACTTAGAGGCCTCAATTTTAGTTACAATCCTAGCCCGGAGATTCTCAAATCTGGTCTTATAATCCTTCACAGTTGTCTCTTGCTTCACTTTATTGAATTTATCCACAATACCACTTCCATCCTCATCACTATACCGAGCACACAAAGCCTTTGCAAACTCATTCCTTGAAATGGAAGGTTTATGTTATAAACCAAGAATTCGAGGCATGGATTTAAATTGGCTTAATGGCGGGAAAGTTAGTTAGGATGGTTAAAATCCGATGTTGCTGTTCTGCTACTGCTATCCCGCTGTTCTGTAAATGGAAGGTGTTGATTTGGTGCAGCATCTGCTTGGGTTCGGGGAGATCGCTTGTGATGGCTTTGAATGGAAAAATCATATGCATAAGCTCCAATATGTCCTTAATGCTTTGGTGGAAATGATCAACGTAAGATTGAGGAAAACTCTAGCTAAAATCAGAGTGGAAATCAGCACCGTAGCTTTAGACAGAACAACTCCATGTTTGAGGAAGTTTTCAGTTGTTCAAGAGCTTGATTGGTGTCTCCACTTGTTATATTTGTTACTTATGCTAGTATTGGTTGGTAATAAAGCAAAGCTTGATTATTTGATGCATATTTGGTGGCTAGATAAACTTGGGGTCCAAAGGAGTCGGGTGTGCAGGTCGGAATTGGTGAGTTGCTGCCATAACAGAATTGATGGGCATGTTTTGGGTATTCAAGTTATGACATTGTGCATCTGGCATTCAATGATGGTTTATGAGCTTCTAATTTGTGTGTTCTATGCAAGAGTTTGGGAAGAAGTGGCTGGAATTTTGAGATCTTACAAGTTAATTCTCAAGATTCCATTAAAGGACGTTTTGGAGGATGCAGAACACTCTTGGGGAAATTCTTCACTGTCAGTTGTGAATGAGCAGTTCAGATGGAGTTTGGTTGGTGGTATTATGCCTTTTAGAAGGTGTAATAACTTATTCACTTCAAGTAGCTTCCATATGGACATACACCAAGCTGCAATATGTCATTATGAGTTGCATTAGGTTTGTACTGCAGAGCTTCTGGATTCTGCAGCAACTTCGGTGCAATTGGAAAGCAATCTAGGATTTATTGAACATGTCATGAGTTGGGTTAGTAGGTGGTTGTGTGAGCTGAATAAGTTGGACATCTTGGCGGCAGAGCACCTTAACTCAACAAGGAATCAGGATCCAGTAGCTAATATGCACTTTCGGCATGCCGATCGGCAAGTTCAGGATAATATAATTCTGTTTTTAAGTGGAGTTTTGATTAATAAGGTCTCTATCATGAAGCTGTGCAACTGGGAGGACATTTACAAGTCGTTTGTCTCCAAGGTTTCAGCTGAGGACAAAGAAATCACTGAATTTTTGGAGTTACTGCTGC
Source organism: Simmondsia chinensis (assembly GCA_018398585.1). NCBI lineage: Eukaryota > Viridiplantae > Streptophyta > Magnoliopsida > Caryophyllales > Simmondsiaceae > Simmondsia > Simmondsia chinensis. The sequence goes on along the minus strand of JAGTTD010000001.1, from coordinate 19,514,835 downwards.
ATCCTTATGTACCCACAATGTGTTGGGTTGCCATGATCAAGAATTGGAGCTGTTCAAACTGCATTTGGGAATGCTTACAAGCAGAATTTAATGTTTGTTCTCTTGGTTTGAGTTTGGAAGGCCTCCCGAGGTGTTAAAGGACTTCAAATGCATTTTTGTGTGGTTAATGACATACAAAACCTGTTGTGCAGCATCCTACAAGTGGAAATTCAGAAGTTCTGATGCATGGGTGATTCTCTGCGGCAAGATAGAAGTTTGGGCTGTGTTAACTGCTTCATGAGGTGTTGTGATGTTTGGTTTGATCAATGCAGACCTCCTGAGGGGCATTGTGCAACTTTATGTCGAAATAAGATGTTTTCTTCATGGATTTGCTGCGTTACAGAAGTTAGTGCAGCCTTGGCTCGTTTCATTTGTAATAAGTTTCAGCTAGCATTTGTCATTTCAGTCACCTTTTCCTATGCAATCAGAGTTCTTCATTGTGACAACTCTGTTCTATTCTTGAGGACAAGAATTTTTTCAAGGGGAAGGGAATGTTATAAACCAACAATTCGAGGCATGGATTTAAATTGGCTTAATGGTGGGAAAGTTAGTTAGGATGGTTAAAATCTGATGCTGCTGTTCTACTACTGCTATCCTGCTGTTCTATTGCTGCTGTTGGCTACGGTTTGCTGCTGTCATGCTGCGTACTAATGTTAGTTTGTTGTTTGGTAGTTAAGTCATGATGTATTAGCTTGGCATTAGTGTTTCCAAGGTATTGTAAAGGAGCAGTTAGTTGTTGCTGCTGCAGGTATCAGCTAGATGCAATTTATTAGGCTCATGTCATGTAAGTAGTATAAATAAGGGGTATTAGCATGTAATCCACTACTTTTGATGAATGAATTGATCTCATTGATTTCTCTCTCTATTTTCTAATCTCTTTTCCCTTCTTCCTCATCTAAACTCTATATTCTTTCTCATCTCATACTCTCTCTATCCCAACCAAGGTTAAGGTTCAAGACCTAATCTTCAAAACCTTAACAATTGGTATCAGAGCCTTGATTTGGCTTGCGAATCAAGCTCATATCCCAAAAAAAATTATAAATCTGATTAATTATGTTGCAATTAATCAACAAAAGAAGGTTTGATATTGCATTAAGTCAGATTCGGATCAGAATTCAAATCTAAAATTTTGAAGTAGTTTTGGCTCGTATTGCATCAATTTCTGCATCAGCCTGGGAGTTGCTTTCGGTTGGGATTTACGTGATCAAATTACATTGAAGAAAGTTCAATTGATTAGTATTTGTTGAGTACATTCAACATCAAGCTGATTCAGATTGAAATTTAGTAGGATCGATCAAGCTTCAGCAGCTAATTGAGTGTTGAGCAAAGCTGTAGTTGTTAAAGTTGAGCTGAATTGTTCTTGATCAATCGTTCATGTGATCGGTTGGAGAAGAAGTTAAGGTGAGCTCATTGATCAACATTACACTTGATCATCATCAAGAGATCCGGAACAAGCTGAATTGAGGTGACTACAGGTTCTGCAATTCAGAAATTGTGGTGGAGGTAACTGTTTTCTGAACTACAAGTTCATATTCGATTCAAATCTGCATTTTGTTGTTGGATTGTGATGAAATTGTGTTGATAAGCATATAAGAGATGAGAATTCGTCAGAATCTGCGGTAATTTTGGAGAATTATATGTTGTTGAGTCGAGAATTGCTTAGGCGAAAAATCTGACAGCGAAGGCGAATTTCTGACAACAAACCTAACACCGAGGTGTTGTATTCCGCTATTGTTCTTGAAGATTGTTGTGTTTCGTGTGTTTAAAGCATCATTACAGATAGAAATAGAACCAATTTCATATTCTTAGTCCGAATTATTCAAGAAAGCATCATTGTCAGAAGCCTGTTCAAAGTTAGGGTTTGTTCGCAAACTTTGCAAGTTAGGAATTATAATAAGTGTTGATTGTGGAATCGTTAACAAGGGATTGTTTGTGCGAACAAAGGAGTAGAAATTCATTAAGCAATTGGTTGTGGAAGAGTTGCGAAACAAGTCTCATTCTTCTACGATTTTTGAACCTGCATTTCTACAAGCCGAGCTGTCCAGATAGAATTTTGTTGTTCATTACAAATATGGCTGGTATGGTTGATGATAGCCCTTGTCAATCAGTGACGAGTGATTATTTGGAGAAAATAAAGCTAATATTCAGAGAGGAACGTGAGAGGTTGTTGCTGAAGTTGAGCTGGCATTCAACCGAATGCGTCAACAAAATTTGAATCAGCATTGTTCAACTCATCAGTCTGATTGTGCTGGTGTTCTTGATACAAATGAGTTTCTGGAGTTAGTGGATAGCATTCGACAACAAAATTTCAATGTCGAGCAAAAATAGGAAGTGGAATCTGTTGTTGTTGAAGATGAATTCGACCACGACAATGCCGAAATTGATGAACACAAGCTAGAAGAACCTGAGTTTGAACACGATGATCATTGTGAAGACTCTTTGCTAGAGTTAGAGTATCTCGATGATGTTTGGGCACAGAATGACATGCATTCAGAATGGGAGTATGATTCACATGTCAAAAGAATGATTAAGAAGGCAAAGGGTAAATCAAAAAGAAGTCATTTAAGTGAAGCATTGAAGGATTTTTTGGGTAAAAAGAAGTTGTCCAAGCCAAAATTGAAGCGTGTGGTTGTGTTTCAGCATGGCTTGCTTGATGATCACCAAAAACTAACTCGAGATGCTGACCGTACTGAGGTATATGCTGGTACACAAGTGCAGATGGCACACAAGGAGTTAAGACTCGATTGGGAGCTGGTGGAGGCATTGTAGCTACAGTCGTTCAACCAGAAGTGTCCTATGATGCTGTGGTTGGTCCAAAGTAGTATGTCACGCTTGATCAGATGAAAGAATTGATCACACAATCAGAGGAACCCTGGGTCTCGAGATTCCAGCAAATGCACTGGGAAAATCAGAAATTGTTTGGTGTTGGTAGTGATGTAATTGACGCATTGCAAGGTTCTTGGAGTAGAGAAATGGAGTATCCACATGTACACTCATATGACGACTTGCCTCCTAATCCGGGAGAAGATTTTCAAGTTTATATGAAGCCGAAAAGGTTTGATTTTCTGCTGAAAAGAACTAATCAAGTTGCGAGAGTGCGTTTCAAAGTTAGACAACGGCGACGCATTGTGCCTAAACAAGCAATCGAGCTGTTCGATGTGTATAAATGCTGTAGTATGTTGAACCGTGATTCTGTGCAGCTCAAAATCAGAACAGCTGGTGCTGTAACTGATATGATTGGAGGAGCTAGGCATTCGATGCTGCTGTGTGTTGTTGACGAATGCAATGTCAGCACAAACATTGGTGGAAAAAGGGTAGAGGTTGTGAGTCATTGCAAAGTTAACGTCAAAGCTAGATATGTAGGCAAGAATTATACATTTTGCAAGCCACATAATTCGTGTGACACTGAAGTTTTCATTATCCGGGAATTGCAGTCATTTCGGTTCATTGTTAGTGGTTTGAAGAACTATGGATGGTTTGAGGTGGTGTGTCATCTCGGGTATGACCTCACAACAGGTGCACGAAGCCACATAAAGATAAAGGTTATGGCATTTGAAAACTGGCATAATCTGCAAATGGAAGGTGTTGATCTGGTGCAGCATCTGCTTGGGTTCGGGGAGATCGGTTGTGATGGCTTTGAATGGAAAAATCATATGCATAAGCTCCAATATGTCCTTAATGCTTTGGTGGAAATGATCAACGTACGATTGAGGAAAACTCTAGCTAAAATCAGAGTGGAAATCAGCACCGTAGCTTTGGACAGAACAACTCCATGTTTGAGGAAGTTTTCAGTTGTTCAAGAGCTTGATTGGTGTCTCCACTTGTTATATTTGTTACTTATGCTGGTATTGGTTGGTAATAAAGCAAAGCTTGAATATTTGATGCATATTTGGTTGCTGGATAAACTTGGGGTCCAGAGGAGTCGGGTTTGCAGGTTGGAATTGGTAAGCTGCTGCCATAACAGAATTGATGGGCATGTTTTAGGTATTCAAGTTATGACATTGTGCATCTGGCATTCAACAATGGTTTATGAGCTTCTAATTTGTGTGTTCTATGCAAGAGTTTAGGAAGCAGTGGCTAAAATTTTGAGATCTTACAAGTTAATTCTCAAGATTCCATTAAAGGACGTTTTGGAGGATGCAGAACACTCATGGGGAAATTCTTCACTGTCAGTTGTGAATGAGTTGTTCAGATGGAGTTTGGTTGGTGCTATTATGCCTTTTAGAAGGTGTAATAACTTGTTCACTTCAAGTAGCTTCCATATGGACATACACCGAGCTGCAATATGTCATTATGATTTGCATCAGGTTTGTACTGCTGAGCTTCTGGATTCTGCAGCAACTTCGGTGCAATTGAAAAGCAATCTAGGATTTATTGAACATGTCATGAGTTGGGTTAGTAGGTGGTTGTGTGAGCTGAATAAGTTGGACATCTTTGCGGCAGAGCACCTTAACTCAGCAAGGAATCAGGATCCAGTAGCGAATATGCACTTTCGGCATGTCGATCGGTAAGTTCGGGATGATATAATTCTGTTTTTGAGTGGAGTTTTGATTAATAGGGTCTCTATCATGAAGCTATGCTATTGGGAGGACATTTGCAAGTCTTTTGTCTCCAAGGTTTTAGCTGAGGACAAAGAAATCACTGATGTTTTGGAGTTACAGCTGCATCCTTATGGACCCACAATGTGTTGGGTTGCCATGATCAAGAATTGGAGCTGTTCAAACTGCATTTGGGAATGCTTACAAGCAGAATTTAATGTTTGGTTCTCTTGGTTTGAGTTTGGAAGGCCTCCCGAGGTGTTAAAGGACTTCAAATGCATTTTTGTGTGGTTAATGACATACAAAACCTGTTGTGCAGCATCCTACAAGTGGAAATTCAGAAGTTCTGATGTGTGGGTGATTCTCTGCAGCAAGATAGAAGTTTGGGCTGTGTTAACTGCTTCATGAGTTGTTGTGATGTTTGGTTTGATCAGTGCAGACCTCCTGAGGGGCATTGTGCAACTTTATGTCGAAACAAGATGTTTTCTCATGGATTTGCTGCGTTATAGAAGTTAGTGCAGCCTTGGCTCGTTTCATTTGTAATAAGTTTCAGCTAGCATTCATCATTTCAGTCACTTTTTCCTATGCAATTAGAGTTCTTCATTGTGACAACTCTCTTCTATTCTTAAGGACAAGAATGTTTTCAAGGGGAAGGGAATGTTATAAATCAAGAATTCGAGGCATGGATTTAAATTGGCTTAATGGCGGGAAAGTTAGTTAGGATGGTTAAAATCTGATGCTGTTGTTCTGCTACTACTATCCTGCTGTTTTGTTGCTGCTGTTGGCTACGGTTTGCTGCTGTCATGCTGCGTACTAATGTTAGTTTGTTGTTTGGTAGTTAAGTCATGATGTATTAGCTTGGCATTAGTGTTTGCAAGGTATTGTAAAGGAGCTGTTAGTTGTTGTTGCTGCAGGTATCGGCTAGATGCAATGTATTAGGCTCATGTCATGTAAGTAGTATAAATAAGGGGTATTAGCATGTAATCCACAACTTTTGATGAACGAATTGATCTCATTGATTTCTCTCTCTATTTTCTCATCTCTTTTCCCTTCTTCCTCATCTAAACTCTATATTCTTTCTCATCTCATACTCTCTCTATCCCAACTAAGGTTAAGGTTTAAGACCTAATCTTCGAAACCTTAACAGTTTACTTCTTATCAAGTGATAGAACCACACCTGATGATCACCAAGCAAATACACAGCAGCAATTTGTACCTTTTCTAGTTCATCAATGTGATAGAAGTGGAAGTAACGTTCACACCTCCTCAGCCAAGAATGAGGTTATTTTCCATCAAATGCATCGATCAGCACCCGAGGCTATCTATGGTTATTATTTCTGCTATTGGATGTCTCTTCATTGCTTCCTGATCATTGCTGCTGCCACGAATTAGGTGGCCTATCCAATTGATCCATATTTACTCCTCGAGGCCTGTAAGTGTCCTCCATTCCTTAAGCTCGGCCCTAGGTTGCTGCATTCCAGTTTGAAGGTTGAGATTGTACATGCTCACTGCGACCTTGCCTGGCAGTAATCTCAGCTTCTTGTGCTCGATCTAGAGCTCCTGCTTCAACATCACGATTTAATGTTTCAGCTCTCACTTATGGATTAGCTTGTAACACACTAGCAGGAATTAATGGATCCGGCACAATAGGAGGATTTGGCCTCTTGAATTGCTCTCGAATTTCTGATAACTTTACTTCCAACTGCTGCATTTCACAATCAAACCTCAAGGTAATCCTCTCCTCTAATTCTTGTGATTGTCGTGCGATTTGTTCAGAGATCTTAAGCTCTTCCTGCTGAGCTCGTTGATCAAGCTTCACATCAATTCGCTGATTTATTTGCTGAACTGATTCAACGCTAGATTGCTTGATTTGAGCTACAATAATCTTCAACTAACTGTCCAGTTGCGCATTTGTGACCAATTCTTGACCTGCTGCATCGCTGCTACCAACAATATCAGCATAAGTGGATTTAGCAGCTGCCTTAGCTGCGGCTGATCTGGTGGCAACTCCTCCAGCCAATGCAATCTCAGAAGAGTCCATAGATCAATGATTCAATTGTACAATTGTTTTTAACACCTTTTCTTTGTCAATTTTAAGTAACCGCAAGCAATTATCCTCAAAAATCCAGATTGAATTTCCTAAGCAATTTGCAATGCAATCAAGGAGTAATCTGATATCAAATCACGTTTGATTTAGAAGCTAAACGAGGCTCTGAAATCAATTGTTACATTTGTGATTAAATCACAAATGTAATCTAAGATTAAAAGAGTTTGGGATGAGAAAGAAGTGAAGGAGATGAGAAAATAGAGAGAATTAGATGAAAGAAAGAAGGTTAATCTCAAAGAGATTGATAGATATTTTCAATCAATGCCTTGAAATTACACTTGATCAATCTATTTAAAGGAAACTAAACACATTGGACCAAGACAACTCTTAGCCAACTCAAAACAGGCCAGCCGCCAAAGAAGACTAACAAGACCTACCGCCAACTAACCTTGGCACCAAAACCGCAATTCAAACAATACAAGCATAAGCACCTTATTACATTGAAAACGAGTAAGAAACATAACAAATTACCTAAATTATTTATCAACATTATAAAAAAAATGTAATTAAAATTTTAAAAATAATATTAAATAATTAATATGGGTAAGCATGGAAAATCGTTTTGTACCCTAATTAGGGCCAGTATGGGGCGGGTAATGGATTCCTGTTGGATACCCAAGGGTAATAGGGTAGGTATGCGTATTCATTCCATACCCGTGGTAGGTAATAGGGCAGGTATAGATATCCATTCCATACTCATGGCAGGTAATGGGGTAGGTATGTGTATGGATTTGTTGGCGGGTGCGCATATGAAGGAGGCACTCCCTGTATCTGCCTCACCCCATTGCCATCCAAATCAAGGCCAAATTTGTTGGCATTCTAGTGAATAGGATCTTCTGGGATAATGGAGCTACCATCAATGTCCTGCCCTCTTATATGTTGGAGGTCATTGGTAAACCTAGAGATGACTTGGTTACTTTAGATGTTGTAATCTTTGGCTTGTTCGAAGCTACTACTAAGTCTGAAGGAGTCATCCCGATTGAGTTAACTGTTGGCAGCTTAAGCAAGCTAACAATTTTTTTTTTTTTTTTGTTGTGGATACTACATCAAGCTACAATGCTTTGCTTAAGAGAGATTGGTTACATCCCAATTATTGTATTCCATCTTCATTACACCAGTTGTTAATCTTTTGGAATCATGACAAGTATGATGTTGTTATGATAGATAACAAGCCCTTCATGGCTTGCTCCAGCTACATTGAAGCAAAATTCTATGAGATGGCCTGGGATCACTTGAGGTCAAAGGGACCACTCCATAGTCTGCCCAACAAAAGGACACAATAGCCATCCTTGACAGCTCTTTCACTGAAGCTGAGGTTGGTCAAGTTGATGTAGAGTTTAAAGACTTTGATTTTTGGGGATGCATGAGGGCCCTTCTTGAGGAAGGAGATCTCCAAGGCATGCTAGAGTGTTATGATTCAAGATAGATCTTGATCATAACCTAGGGATAAAAGAGGAATTAAATAGTGTGAGATGAGACAAGAAGTGAAATAGATGAAGATTAGAGAGAATTAGATGAGATCAAGAGAGAATAGCGAAGAGAAGTTGAGAGAATTATAATTGAGAGAGAAAGAGATATCAATTATAATTCATCTTATGACATTACAATGGAAGACCCCCCCTAATTATACTATATTTCACTAATGGCAGTTGAGAGCTAAATACAATGCATTCAAACACTAGCTCACCGACTTACTAGCAAGCACAGCCGCCAATCTTGACTTGATTCAACTAACACTTGACTTAGCCAACCAACATAATGTTATGATTCAAGATCAAAATTGAATTATAAACTTGAGATAATAGAGTTTAAGATGAGAAGAGATGAGAGTTAGAGATAAATTGGGGTTCAGAGAGGGAAAGAGATCAATTTTCTATTCAATGAAACAACAATACAAGATAATTTGCTTATTTATACACAAGATTAAAGACGGCTAAACACAAAGCATCAAAACAAGCTTAAACCGAATTAACAAGCATTCCCACCAAAACAAGCCTTATGCCCTAACTAACCAAACCAACTTCCTCGCCAAAATTACATTTGAATGAACGATGAGAAATTCACAACTAAAATCAGCTAAAGATGCAGATAATCCTTCACGGTCATGACAATACCCTACCCTCAAGAACATTCTTGCCCCAAGAATGAAGAAAAAAGAAATTGGCTTCGAATGAACTCTAAATTTTCCCAGCTTGCATCTGTTGAATCCATATTGGCCCATTGAATCAAAACTTCTTCCACTAATTTCCATCCTGTTCCACCAGATAAGATCCCAGCACTATTGTAGGAGCTTGCACCAAGGTTCCATTGCTTGTAGCCTCCGGAGGCTTTGTTGAACAATCTTTTCCTTCAGCCTTATGCTTTTCAAAAGAGAAAATGAAACACATGGTGAACAAAAGAATCAAGAGGGAGCTCCAACCTATAAGCCACACTTCCCAGACTTTCTAACACCTTATAAGGACCAAAGTAACGAGCACTCAACTTAACATTCTTACGCATAGCTACTGAGGACTGTCGGTAAGGCTGAAGCTTAAGATACACTAGATCTCTAACTTCAAAGGACTTGTCAGTCCGCTTCTTATCAGCAAAATACTTCATTCTTGACTGAGCTAACTGTAAATCGTCCTTTAATTGCCTCACTAATTACCTCCTTTGTGATAGAAGATCATTAACCTTGGCAACATGAGAAGATACACCCCGAAGCACCATTGGTGAAGGAAGATTATACCCATATGAAGCCTTAAAGGGAGTAGTCCCTATGGCAGAATGAAAATGAGAATTATACCAGAACTTTGCCAAAGACAACCATCGAGACCAGTGCTTAGGATAGGTGAATGTCATGCTCCTCATATACTGCTCCACAAATTAATTCACCCTTTCAGTTTGTCCATCTGACTTAGGGTGATATGATGAACTGAGAGTGAGAGTAGAGCCCAACAACTCGAATAATTCTTACGAAAATTAACCGGTGAACATCATATCCCGGTCTGAAACAATGGATTGAGGTAACCCATGCAACTTATAGATGTTGTCAAGGAGAATCTGTTAAGATTTAAGATTACTCTTGGATCTTAACCTAGGTTGAGTGTTAGCTTTCCAAAATTAATTTGGTAAGCTAACCTTGTAGAAGAGAGTATGAGTTGAGAATAGAAGGGAAAGGGATGAGAAAGTAGAGAAAAGAGATGAGAAATAGAGAATTCCCTTAGGAATAGGTATTCATTTAATTGGATGCATCAAAATTACACTAATAGCTGTCTATTTATACAAGGAATCATCTAAAAACCCTAGCTGAGCTGCACAGCCGCAATGAACATCTGAAATGTAACAACCTGTAACTGAATTCTGCATATTTTGGTCCAGCTGCTGTCATGTGAGCAGCACGAGCTGCGGGAAGCCTTAAGCCGATTTTACTAGTGCAATTTTAATTGTTTTTACATCATATAAACTCTAATAAAAAGTAATACTAAAAATAAAATTGCATTACAAGTAAAAATTAAGTAATTCGTAACAATCCCTTCGTCTTGAAAGGCTTCTTGTCCTCAAGAAGTGAAGCTCGGAAATAAACTCGTCAAGAAATTGTAGTCCTCCCATGTTGTAAAGTGCTCATTTAAGTTGCTCCAAGTGACTTGGACTTGGTGAATCTTCCCTTTGTGCAGCTGCATCACTCGTTCAAATTTGATAGATTGTGGTTGCTGCAGTAAAACGCCATTTGCTTTAGCTATGGGCGGGTTTTGGCTTGTATCGGCATTTTTCTTAACCTGTTTTTTAAGAAGGGACACATGAAACATGGGGTGAATGTAAGAATGTGAGGGTAAGTCGAGTTTGTACGCCGCATTGCCGATTTTTTCCAGAATTTTGTAAGGACCGAAGTAACGAGCACACAACTTAACGTTGCGTCGAACAGCCACGATTGATTGTCTATGGGGTTGTAGTTTGAGGTAGACCATGTCCCCGACTTCATAGTTCTTGTCTACCCTCTTCTTATCGGCATAATGCTTCATACGGGACCGAGCTTGTTGGAGATTGTCCTTCAGCGAATGCAAGATCTGTCTCCTCTGTTGCACAAGCTGCGTGGCTGCTGAATCGGTGATTTTGGGCTGTTGGATCAGCATAGGAGAAGTTGGAGAGTATCCATACAATGCTCGGAAGGGCGTAGTGCCAATGGTTGTGTGAAAGTGTGTGTTGAACCAAAATTCGGCTAAGGAAAGCCAACGGTTCCACTCCTTAGGCTTCGAGAGGACCATGCTTCAGAGATATTGCTCCACACATTGGTTGACTCTTTCAGTTTGCCCATCCGTTTGAGGATGGTGGGAAGAACTAAAAGCCAACGTGGTTCCCATCAGCTTGAACAATTCCCTCCAAAAGTTGCTTGTGATGATTTTGTCCCGATCCGACACGATGGATTGGGGCAATCCATGTAGCTTGTAGATGTTGTCAAGGAAGAGCTTAGCCAACTTCTCCGCAGTAACAGGTTGGTTAAGAGCAAGAAAATGACTATATTTGGTGAAGCGATCCACAACGACCCATATGACTTCCTTGCCTTTGGATTTCGGTAGCCCCTCAATGAAATCCATACTAATGTGAACCCAAGCACCATCCGGAATGGGAAGAGGTTGAATAAGTCCTTTGTATCGTAGATCTCCCAATTTTGTTTGTTGGCAAACATCACAAGATTTCACATAATCGCTTACATCCTTTTTCATGCTCGGCCACGTGAAATAAGCTTTAATTCGTTGATAGGTGCCTTCCACACCCTCGTGACCTCCCCAAGAGCGTTGTGTGAGGCGTGGATGACCTGTTTTCTCAAGTCGGTAGCAGCTCCCACATATAACTTGCCTTGAACCCGTAACAGCCCCCGGTTCACTGTCAAGTTGCTGTTACCTGCAACTGGTTTTGCGCCTGTCTGGAGAGCTGCAGCAGTGAGGTTTTCTCGAGCAAATGGGTCTCCCTCGTAGGACTTGTGTAGCTCTTCAACCCAGGAAGGAATTACCACTAAAACAGCTGAGCACGAGCCCGAAACAGTGTCCTCGAAACCCCTTGACGGTGCATCTGCAGCTGCGTTTGCTTTGCCACTTCTATACTCGATGTCGTAATCAAGGCCTAACATTTTCATCAAGCCTTTCTTTTGAATTATTGACACGATCTTCTGCTCGAGGAGATATTTGAGGCTTTGGTGATCCGTCCGAATGATGAATTTATGACCCTCCAAATAATGCCTCCATTTCTCCATGGCTAAGAGAATTGCGAGGTACTCCTTTTCATAAGTCAACATCGCCTGATGTTTGGGGCTTAAAGCTTGACTTAGATACGTGATGGACCTCCCTCTTTGAGAGAGAACAGCCCCAATACCCATACCACTTGCATCGGTCTCTAAAACGAAGCCTTCGATGAAATTCGGCATTGTCAAAACTGGTGCTGTACACATAGAAGCTTTGAGAGCTTCAAAAGTGGCCTGAGACTTCTCGTTCCACCTAAAAGCATCCTTCTTCAAGAGTTCCATTAAAGTTTTGGCAATGGAACCATAACCTTTAATGAATTTTCGATAATATCCGGTCAATCCCAAGAATCCTCGCAATTGCTTCAAGGTGATCGGGGTTGGCCATTCTTGCATTGTTCGGATCTTGTTAGGATCAGTAGCTATGCCCTCTGATGAGATGATATGGCCCAGATAGTCGAGCCTTTTTTGAGCAAACAAGCACTTGGACAATTTTGCAAAAAACCGGTGTTGTCGCATCAAGATGAATACTTGGCGAAGGTGTGTGAGGTGAGCTTCATATGTGGGACTGTAGATCAGTATGTCCTCGAAGAATACCAGTACCGACTTCCTCAAATAAGGCTTGAAGACGTCATTCATAGCCGCTTGGAAAGTGGCCGGAGCATTTGTTGGACCAAAAGGCATAACAACGAACTCAAAATGGCCATGATGAGTTTGAAAAGCGGTCTTGTAAATATCTGATTCGAGAACTCGGATCTGATGATATCCTTGCCTTAAGTCAAGCTTGGAAAAGAAGCATGCCCCATGAAGCTCATCAAGCAAGTCATCTATGACCGGTATCGAAAATTTGTCCTTCACGATTAGTGTATTCAAACGGCGGTAATCGATGCACATACGGGCTGTCCCATCTTTCTTCTTTACCAGGATCATGGGTGAAGCAAAAGGACTTTGGCTTGGTCTAATGAAGCTCAACCGAAGTAACTCCTCCACTTGCCTCTCTATTTCAGCTTTTTGGCCATGGGGATACCGATATGGCCTAATTTTGAATGGTTCGGCATTCCCTCATAAAGGTATGGCGTGGTCCACACTCCTTTGAGTAGGAAGACTCTTAGGCTCTTCAAAGATGTCCCCGAAATCTTCAATTAAGGTCTGACCAGCAGGAGAGTGAATCGGTTGCTGTATAACCGAGCTCACCATGAATAAATGTCCGATCCATTGCATCGCCTTCTTTTTAATTCCATCTTGCGCATCCTTTGCCTCGATTAATTTGAGCTGAGCTTCCTCGGATATGCCTTGTAAGGACACCTTGGTGCCACGATCATTTTATCGAAATCAAAGACAACCGGGTTAAAGGTCCTCATCCAATCTACTCCGAGCACCATGTCGCAACCACCCAAGGGAATCACTCGGAAATCAAAGGTGAACTGATGGCCTTGCATAGACCAAGGAAAGGCTATGCACTTGTTTTTTGTTGTCAAAGAGTTCCCATCAGCTACCATGACTGCCAACGGATGAGTTTTCGTCACTTCGTGTTTGACCTTCTTAATCAACTTCGGGTCAATGAAACTGAGTGCTTCCACTATCAATGAGGATAATAATGGAGCGTTATCCAGCCCGTCTCTTGATTTTGATTGTGTTATGAGCCCCACTTCCGATTAGAGCCTTCATGGAGATTTTGATCTCGTCCTCACTTGAGTTGCCTTGTAAATTGCTTTCGGTCTCTTCTAAATCAGCACCCGAATCGGTACTGTCAACCTCACTTCCAGCAGGTACTCGGCTCCCTTTTTCATACATAAGTGCTTGTGTTTTGCACCTATGCCCGGGTTGATACGGTTGGTTGCATCGAAGACAAAGTCTGGCTGAAAATCTCTCACTGTTTTTACTGCCGAAATTCATGTTCTGCTGCACAGGTCTCGGTTTGCTGCTGGTATGCGACTTCCCTTTGTCATATGAAGGCACTTGAGTTGCTTCAATCAATTTTGCCTTATTATAGGTTCTTGACAAAGTCTTAGGACCAATGGCTTTCACCATGTTTTTGATCCTAGGCTTAAGGCCACTCACAAAGCAAGAAACGTAATATGATTCGGCATCCTCGGGAGCAATGGCCAGAACTGACATCAAATTTGCTCTCACATTCTCAAATCTAAGCATGTAATCTCTCACACTTGATGTTTGGACCAACTTGTTAATGTTATCCACAGCATCCGTTGATTCTCCTTCACCATACCGTTCACACATCTCTTCTACGAAAAGGCCCCAAGACAGATGTGGTTTGCTTTTCAACAGACTATAGTACCAAACCTCATGATCACCATGAAGATGGACTACGGCTAACTGGAGCTTCTCCCCCTCAGGTATATTATAATACAAAAAGTATCGATCACATCTCCTAAGCCAAGATTCCGGTTGCTTTCCATCAAAAGGGTCGATTGCTACCCTTGGTTGCCTGTAAGAACCACTCCTACCCCCAGTAGTGTTGTCATTGGTCACAGTCCTATGTTGATAAGGTTGATCAGGTGGTCTATAAATGTGATCGAACACATCGTCTGATACATTTTGGTGCATAACCGAATCATAGCGCCTGCTGTTCGGTACTGAGTTTTCAGCATTGGTCCGGCAGTTAGCAGGTCCGAATACTCGATCATGATTTTCGATATTAATTTCAGGTCAAATGGGTTGATTCGCAGCTGACCTAATGTTAATTGATGGTCCTACACCAGGTTGTAACATAGGAGATTTACCTCAGGTGTGCATTCCTTCTTGAGGTCGGTCCGGCTTAACCTGCTGCTGAACGCTTCCCGGCTGCTGCAGATCGACTTCTACTGCCTGGTGAATCTAACTTACGGGTTTGAGGATGGCCTCAACACTTGATTCACCATGTTTGTTAACTTGTTCTTGCAAGTGTTCAAGTTTTTCCTCAATGTGTTGCAATCGGTCTTGCACCTTGGCATCTTTAGCATTTTTATCCATCAATAATGCCAAAATCTGATCCATTCTTTGATTAAACCCTTGTTGCATCTCTTGAAGATCTTCCTTAGTAACATTTTGAGGTCCCACCGTGGGATTCTCAGTAACAGCAGCAACGAAATCAAGATTGGACTCGGTTATGTTTGTTCCTCCAGCTCCTGATCTTGTCCTAACTCCATCCGCCATTTTTGCTCGAATTTTTTTTTTTTTTTAACAGCTCAATCAATGTTGATGATTGATAAAACCAGCTCTGATACCAATTGTTAGCTTTCCAAAATTAATTTGATAAGCTAACCTTGTAGAAGATAGTATGAGATGAGAATAGAAGGGAAAGGGATGAGAAAGTAGAGAAACGAGATGAGAAATAGAGAATTCCCTTAGGAATAGGTATTCATTTAATTGGATGCATCAAAATTACACTAATAGCTTTCTATTTATACAAGGAATCATCTAAAAACCCTAGCTGAGCTGCACAGCCGCAATAGCCATCTGAAATGTAACAACCTGTAACTGAATTCTGCATATTTTGGTCCAGCTGCTGTCGCGTGAGCAGAACGAGCTGTGGGAAGCCTTAAGCCGATTTTACTAGTGCAATTTTAATTGTTGTTACATCATATAAACTCTAATAAAAAGTAATACTAAAAATAAAATTGCATTACAAGTAAAAATTAAGTAATTCGCAACATTGAGATAGTGAGAGTATGAGATAAGGAGAGAATTTAGAGTTTAGATGAGATAAGAAGTGAAAGGAGATGAGAAGTAAAGAGAAAGAGATATCAAAGATATCAATTTTCATTCATCAAAGTTATGAGCTTTTCAAGAGAGGCTCTACATACTTATAGTACTAATCCTTTTGGATGGCTAAGTCGAAAGTATCTAGAGATACAATGATCCAAGACACATAGACTAACCGACTCAACAAACAACTAACTAACTAGCCGCCGCTAATGACCGGCATTGACTACTAAGCTCTAGACTTCACTTATTACATGACTTAACCAAAGCTTAAGCTACTAATTACATCAAGACTTATTCTAATTACAATATCAACTAGCTGATACAACTCAATCGGTTAGATTCAACACCTTATTACATTTATACTCTATTTCATATGCCCCCTATTATGCGAATCATAACATTACTCCCTTCTTTAAAAGATTCTTGTCCCTAAGAATCAAGAAAAGAGTTGAAGCTTGAAGAACAAGTGCCACAATAAGAAACATGAGCTAAACATGAAGCAAATTGGTTGTAGAGCTGCAGCTACAAAAATGCAACATCTATGAACACATATAATGCAGATCAGGAACTGATTGTACTGCAACTGGAGCTCGCTGAATTTTGTTGCAGCTAAAACGAACCAGTGATGAACTATGAGTAGGACTCTTGTTTGTACTCTTCAAGAGGTCTGCACTAATCAAACCAAACCATCCCAACATCAACAACACATCCACGACACCTCATGATGCAGTTAATATAGCTCAAAACTCTTTCTTGCTGCAGAGAACCATAAAATGCAACAACACTTCTGAATTTCTACTTGTAGTATGCTGCACAATAGAATTTGAATGTCAGTATACCCCATAGACCACATATGAAGTCATTGAACACCACTAACTCTGAATTGCAATGAAAACAAGTAGAATCCTTGCTGAATTTGCAGTTGAAGAGAGCCTCCATCTCACTGGAATATTGCAGCAGCAGCAGCAGCAAAACATTATAGAATGCAGGTCTCAAAGTACCCCAGCCCCAATTCCTGCTATCTAAGCTTGCATCAGATGGAGAACTCTCATCTGGTGGTCTTCCAAACTCAAACCAAGTGAACCAAATATCAAATTCTGCTTGTAGACATTCCCAAGTGCAGCTAAAATAGCCCCTTATCCTGATCTTGGTAACAAACCACATGGAAATTCCATAAGAATGCAGCTGCAACTCTTTCATCTTGGATCTTATCCAAAATTTGTATTGCTTACACATCCACTTACTAAACCACCTCAGATCATGCTCAACAAACTCTTGATTGCTTTCCAATTCCACAAGATATGCGGCAGAGCTCAATATTGCAATAGTGCTAAACCAGTACATCACATAATGATAGATTTCAGCTCGATTTTTGTCCATAGGGAAGCTTCTCGATGCGAACAAGTTATTACATCTTTCCAAAGCCTTAATACCACCAACCACACTCAATCTAAACAACTCATTTACTGCTGACAATGAAGGAATTGTAATTCTCCAATGAATTTCGCAGCCTTTAATACATCAATGCCTTGAATCTTGATTATGACCTTGTAAGATCTGAAAGCCTCAGCCTTTTCCTCCCAAACGCTTGCATAGTCCACAAAAACTAAGAATTCATAACCCATTGTTGAATGCCAACAACACAATGTCATAACTTGGACTCCCAAAACATCCCAATCGACATTGTTAATGCTGCAGCTCACACCTTCCAGCCTGTTCTCAAGACTTTCCTAGATCCAAAGCTCATCCAGCCACCCAATTTGCCTCAATTGATCAAGCTTTGCTTTCTTGTCAACGAACTTATGAATGTACATCAAATTAGGACACATATGACAATTCAGAGTTACTGAGATTAAATTCAGAACCAGAGGAGATCTGTCCTGCTCGAATATGCTGAATTGTAAAATACTTTCAGCTAGAATTGATCTTGTTTTCTTGTTGTACTCCTTCATCCAAACATTCAAGAAATACTGAAGCTTGTGTCTCTAATTCTTCCATACAGAACTCCCACAACAGATCACAGATGAGCCATAATTCTTTAATATGCTCCAATACTGCAACAGGTCTGAATTCCAGGCCAAAAGCTTTTGCATTCCAAAATCAACCCAACCACCAAGCCTCATAACTTCAAGAGGACTCACATTTAGTTGCACTAATGGAGCTTGTTCTCTGCACATAGCTCGATAATTGCACAGACTGAATTTGAAGGTCAATAAACTCAATACACTTGCCTCATTACCGTCCAGCATTGTCATTCCAACCCAATTGCAGTAACCAGACTCCTTCAAGGCATCAGGGGGTCTTCCAATATCAACTACATCAGTTAAAGCACCTATTGTACTGGTTTTGGTCTGAATCGAAATCTGTTCCAGCACATTACTACATTTATACACCTCCAACAACTCAATTACTTGCGCAGACACAAGGCTTCGCCTTTGTTTAACCTTGAAACGCACTCTCGCAACTTGATTAATTCTTTTCAGCAAAAAATAGGCTCTTTTAAGCTTCCTATTAGCTTGAACATAATCTCCCGGATAAGGAGGCAACTCGTCATAAGAATGTATATTTGAATACAACGTTTCTCCACTCCAAGAACCTTGCAATGTATCAATTACATTACTACCAACACAAATCAAATGTTGATTTCGAATATCAAGATGCCTTGGAGAAGTGCTTAACACATTTTGTGGTGCTTTCATTGTTACTACAGTAGTAACATCAACTTTCCCAACAAAATGAGATTGTTTAGTAGTGAATATGCTTCGATTCTGCATATCAGCTTGCCATAGAGTAATACTTAGCAGATGTGGTGATGTATTCAATGATATTACAGCAGTAGCATCAAGTTTTTCAGTTGAAATCAAAGATATATATATCTAAACCTTCTATACCAACATATACATCGGTAAAATCAGCATCTTGAGTTAGTTCTTGTTGATCATCAAGCATCCTAGGCTGAAACACAACCTCCTGCTTCAATTTCGGCTTTGTAATCTTCTTTTTACCCCAAAAATCTTTCAATGCTTCATTTAGATGGTTCCTCTCCACTTTACTCTTTGCTTTCTTTATCATTCCCTTGACATGAAAATCGTATTCCCATTCCGGAAGCATGTCATGCTGTAGCTCATCATCTTCAAAATACTCTAACTCTAGCAAAGAGTCTTCATAATGATCATCTTGCTCAAACTCAGATTCCTCTAACCCGTGTTCATCAATTTCGGCATTATCATGGTCTACTTCATCTTCAACGGTAACCGATCCCACTCTAACCTTCTCATTTTGCTCAGCATTGAACTCTTGTTGTATAACGCTATCCCTTACCTCAGGGAACTCATTTGCATCAAGAACACCAGCAACATCTCGATTGATGTTTGTAAACTGATGAGTTGAAGACTGCCGATCAAAAATTTGCTATAGCTCTTCGTCCCATGCCTATTTCATTTTCTGCCAGAACTCCTCTCGTTCTTGCCTCCATTCATGCTTTATTTTCTCTCAATAATCACTCATTACTGATTGACAAGAGCCATCACCATCCATACCAGCCATATTTGCAATGAAAAACAATGCTTCGATCTGGAACAGCTCAGTTCGCAGGGGAACAAAATTCGATTCGAATCACTTCAACCAATGATTGCTTAAAGAAATTATACTCCTTCGTTCGCAGAAAATAATCACTTACTAAAGGTTCCACAATCGCCACTGATACAAACCCTAATACGCAGATTTCGCACATAGAGAATTCGAACAGACCCTAACTGCGATGCTTTCTTGAATAATTCAGACTAAGAATCTGAAATAGGTTCAATTCCTGTCTGTAGTGATGATTTAAACACACGATTCACCACAACCTTCAAGAACGAAGTCGAATTTCAACACTTTCTGTGCTCAGTTCAATGTCAGATTTTCGCCTAAGCAAATCTCAACTTAATAACATATAATTCTTAAGAATCAACGCAGATTCTGATGAATTCTCAACACTTCTATGCTTATCAACACAATGTCATCACAAACCAGCAACAAACACAAATTCTCATCGAATTGCAACTTCAAGTTCAGAAACCGTTACCTCAACCTCAGTTACTGAATTGTAGAATCAGAATTAACCTCAATGCAGCTTGTTTCTGATCTTTTGATTATGATCAATTATAATGTTGATCAATAGCTCACTTAACTTCTTCTCCAACTAATCCAGTGATTATTTGATCAATTTCGATCATGCTTCAGCACTCAACTTCAGCCACTAATGCTTTGCTTCACCACTCAACTACAGCAGCTAATGCTTGATCAACTCTACTGAACTCAATCTGAATCAGCTTTGATGTTGAATGTAATCAACAAATACTGATCAATTATACTTTTCTGAATGTAATCCAATCAATTTTATCCCAACCAAAAGCAACTCCCAGGCCCTGCTGATCAGTAAGGCAATACACAAAGCTCTTCACGATCAAAATTCAGAATTGAATTCTTGATCACATAAAACTGAACTAAATCAGTATCAAACTGTTTTTGTTGATTAATTGCAACACAATCAATCAGATTTTGTGATTTTTCTGATTTAGAGCTTGATTCGGAAGCCAAATCAAGGCTCTGATACCAATTGTTAAGATTCAAGATTACTCTTAGATCTTAACCTAGGTTGAGATAGTGGGAGTATGAGATAAGGAGAGAATTTAGAGTTTAGATAAGATAAGAAGTGAAAGGAGATGAGAAGTAAAGAGAGAGAGATATCAAAGATATCAATTTTCATTCATCAAAGTTATGAGCTCTTCAAGAGTGGCTCTACATATTTATAGTACTAATCCTTTAGGATGGCTAAGTCTAAAGTATCTAGAGATACAATGATCCAAGACACATGGACTAACCGACTCAACCAACAACTAACTAACTAGCCGCCACTAATGACCGGCATTGACCAGTGAGCTCTAGACTTCACTTATTACATGACTTAACCAAAGCTTAAGCTACTAATTACATCAAGACTTATTCTAATTACAATATCAACTAGTTAATATAACTCAATCGGCTAGATTCAACACCTTATTACATTTATACTCTATTTCATATGCCCCCTATTATGAGAATCATAATAGAATCCTGGCCAATTTTCTACAGAAATAGGGTGACTTAAAGCAATGAAGTGGTTGAATTTGGTAAATTGATCCACAATGACCCATATCACCTTCTTGCCATCAGCTTTAGGCAAACCTTCCACAAAATCCATGCTTATATCCTGCCAAGCTCTGTCATGAATAGGAAAAGGTTGCACTAACTCTAGATATTGAACATGATCTGACTTGGTCCTCTGGTAAACATCACACCCTTGCACATATTCTTCAACACCCCTCTTGGCCCCAATCCATCAGAAGTATTGCTTAAGCCTCTTGCAGGTACCATCTATTCTAGATTGTCCACCCCAAGCAGATGAATGGAAGGCCTAAATTATCTGTCTTCTTAAGTCAGTAGAGGCTCCTACATACACTTTTCCTTTAATCCTCACAATTCCATGGATAACAGTGACTTCAGCTTCTGCAATAGAGGAGTTGTTCACACTAAAGGCTATGACACAATTAGTAGCAAACTTATCTCCTTCATAGGACTTGTACACTTCTTCCATCAAATTAGGCAAAACACATGAGATGGCTGAACATGAACTAGATTCACTGCCCTCCAATATTTTTGAAAGAGCATTAGCAACTAAATTTTCCCTTCCACTACAATATTCAATTGAATAATTCAAACACAACATCTTCATAAGTCCTTTTTGTTGCACTCTAGTGGTGATCTTCTATTCAAGAAGATACTTGAGGCTTTGGTGATCAATTCTAATGACGAAATGATGACCCTCAAGATAATGTCCCCACTTTTGCATTGTCATAAGTATAGCTTAGTATTCCTTCTCATAAATGGAGAGCTGCTGATTCTTTGGACTAAGGGCCTAACAGAGAAATACCACTGGTCTTCCTTTTTGAGACAGAACTGCTTCTGCTCCCATACTGCTGGCACCAGTCTTTAAAACAAAGGGCTCACCAAAATCTAGCATGATTAAGACTGGTGCTGGACACATGGCTAGCTTGAGACCTTCAAATGCTTCCTAAGCAGCTTCAGACCATAGGAATGCATCTGTTACGTTTGTGATCGAATCACAAACGTAAGCTAAGATAAAGAGAATATGAGATGAGGAAGAAGTGAAGGAGATGAGAAAATAGAGAGAGTTAGATGAGAGAAAGAAGTGAAAGGGGATGAGAAGTAGAGAGATATCAAAAGATATCAATTTGTCATTAATCAAAGTTGTGAATTACAAACTAGAACCTCCTACTTATACCACTTACATGATATGAGCCAATACATTGGATCTAGACATCACAACCAACCAACTTACAACAATATCTAAAGCATATAGAAAATATCTAACAACTAACTTCTAAAGCCTTTTGGAAGCAACTGACAGCAGCAGCATTATTCAGCAGCTGAACACAGCTCAGAACCTCCACCCGCACATGCCTTGGATTCTCGCATTCATAACAATCCCTTCTCCTTGAAAACATTCTTGTCCTCAATAATGGAAGAGAGTTGGAATAATGTAGATTACTCAACTTATGCAAAAGATAGCTGAAGTATTGGACTCCTTGCTGAAATCAGCAGCTGAAGGACATCTGAAGCACCCGTCTGAACTTGAAAATCACTTATTGTGCAATAGAAGATAGCTTGAATGCGCTGACTGCCCTGCACTATCAAACAACAGCAAGAACAAGTATGTAATCCGCGCAAATCAAGGACCAATTCGTACTGCAACTGGTACTACTGAAATCTGTTGTAACTGAAACGAACCCATGCTGAACTGACTCCGAATTGCAGTAGATTCACAAGTATGTCCCTGGTTAGGACAAAATGTTTGTGCTTGAATGTATAACCCTCTTCAGGGGGTCTGCACTGATCAAACCAAACATTCACAACCCATCTAAGACACTTTTAGATGCAAATAATACAGCTCAAGGACTGACATTGCTACAGAGCAGCAACAACTCGGTAATTCTTCTTGACAGATGCTGCATAACCGAATTTAAATGTCTTAAAACCCATTAAACTGCATATTAAGACCTGAAACATCTCATAAGGCCTTCCCAACTCAAACCAAGAAGTCCAAGGATCAATATCAACTTGAAGAAGTGCCCAATTACAGCCCAAACAACCCCATATCATGACCTTAGTGACAACACAAGTTGAAATCCCATAAAATTGCAGCTGGAACTCCTTCATCTTGGATCTTATCCAAAATTTGTATTGCTTAAACATCCACTTACTAAACCATCTTTGACCAAGCTCAACAAACTCTTGATTGCCTTTCGATTCAACCTGATGTGCTGCAGAACTCAACATTGCAGTAGTGCTACCCCGACGCATCACATACTGCCAAATTTCAGCACGATTTCTGGCCATATGGAAGCTTCTCGATGCAAACAAGTCACTACATCTTCCCAAAGCCTTAATAGCACCAACCACTCTCACTCTGAACAACTCTTTCACTTCTGACAATGAAAGGATTGGAATTTCCTCAGAATTTTCAGCAGCTTGTAGTGAAAGGATTCCATGCTCATCCAACCACAAAATATGCCTCAATTGATCAAGCTTTGCTTCCTTGTCAACCACCACAAGCATCAATAACAAATATAACAAATGAAGACACCAAAAGAACTCTTGCTCAGATGTAAACTGCATCAAAATTAGATCTGATCTGTCTCCAACTACCCTGCTTATGTTTACTCTGATTTGAGCTTGAGTTTTCCTCAATCTTGCCTGGATCATTTCCATCCAAACGTTAAGGAAATATTGAAGCTTATGCATATGATTTTTCCATTCAAATCCACCACAGCAGATCATAACAAATATGTTCAGATTCTGAATCTGATCAGCAAGTTTCAATCCATGTGTGTTCCAATTTCCAAATGCCATCATCTTTGTCTTTACTAGGCTTTTTTCACTAGCTGTGTGGCCATACCAGCAACCCAGCATATCCTTAAGCCACCAACTAACAACAACTACCATCCCTTCAAGGAGATGCTTGTGTTTGAACCGAAACCACACCAATTTCGGAACAATTGAGACTTCAATGTCGAGATCTGAATTTTGTAGCCTGTAACATGTATAAGCCTTTCCCTCAAAGCTTGCTTTGATGTTAACCTCATCATGACCCACAGCCTCTACCATTTTTTCACTAACGCTTGCACTGACACCGAACTTTTCATCATCACACAGCAGCACCTGTTGCCAAGCTTCTCCAATCACTTATGATTCATCCCCTACCGGTTTAAAGGACTTGCCATCATCAACTATATCATTTAAATCACCTATGGTACTAATGTGGATCTGATCAGAGATCTGTCTTCCCACATTACAACCTTGGTACAAAACCTTCAGCTCAATTGCTTGCAAAGGAACCCAGCTTTGTTTGTTGTGGACCTTGAGGCGCACTCTTGCAGCTCGAGTGCATCTTTTCAGCAAAAATTTGACTCCTCTTAGCTTCATATAGTCTTGAGAGTCTTCTACCGGATTAGGGGGCAACTTATCATAAGAACTTGCACTTGGATAAGTCACAACTCTACTCAAATGAAGAAATAGATCATTCCGAACTTGCCGATCGGCATGCCGATAGTGCATTTCAGCCACTATACATTCGTAATCATTCACCCAACACAAGAGGCCTTGCAAAGCATCCCAGATGATGTTGTTCTGGTCCCAAGTTAACACTCGAGCATGCCCAAAAGTAAACTGACACACACCCTGCTCTGTATTTGATGACACTATAGCAACAACAATTGATTTTCTAACAGAATGACATTGCTCAGCAAAGTAAGTGCTTCGATTCTGCATATAAGCTGGCAATGGAATAATACTTAACAGGTTTGGAGATGTTTTCAGTGATGTCTCGGCAATGGCATCTAGTTTTTCAGTTGGAACCACAATTTCTGCTGTGACCAATCCATGTATACCAACAGACATATCTGAACCTGGTATACCAGCATAGACATCATCAGTAAGAGCATCATCTTGAGTTGGTTCTTGTTGATCATCAAGCCTCCTAGACTGAAACACCACCTCACGCTTCAACTTCTTCTTTTTAATCTTCTTTGCTTTCCAAAAATCGTTCAATGCGTCATTGAGTTGGCTTCTCTTTGCTTTACTCCTTGCTTTCTTTAACATTCCCATGACATGGAAATTATATTCCCATTCCGAATGCATGTCATACTGTGCCCCAGCAACAACAAGATACTCCAACTCTAGTCACGAGTCTTCATAAGGATCATCTTGTTCAAACTCAGGTTCTTCTAGCTTGTTTTCATCAATTTCGGCATTCTCGGGGACGAGTTCATCCCCAACGGCAACAGATTCCACTTTCTCTTTTTGCTTAACATTGAACTTTTGTTGTTTAACGCTATATACTAGCTCCGGAAACTCATTAACATCAAGAACCCCCGCACCATCAAACTGATGAGATGAACAACGCAGATTCACAGCAGGAGAAATTGGCCTTCTAAATTGTTCTCGAATCTCAGCGAAATTCACTTCAAGTTGCTGCATAAATTTCACTTCAATCGGTTGAGCTTGCTGATCAATCTTCACATTGATTTGCTGGTTCATTTGTTGTATCAATTTAGCATTAGATTGCTTGAGTTGATCAAGCATTGTCTTCATCTTATTGTCACAATATGCATTCATAATCCAATCCGGATCTGTTGCATCCCTACCATCCATAATTCACTCTTAAACTTCACACTGTGAATTAATCTGAATGATTTTCGAATTAACAGCAGCACAAATTGTTAACTCAAGATCAGATTTAAGAATCACCGCAGATTCCAAACCCTAACTAACGAACTTTGAACAGAGGAAACTCGAACAAACCCTAACCGCAATGTTAGTTGAGTAATTCGACTTACACTTCTGAATTAAGCTCGACTCTAACTTGCAATCAAGTTCTCAACACAATACTCAAACAATCTTCATGAACGAAATCGGATTCCAACTCTTTTGTTTCTAAGTTCACTGTCAGATTTCGCTCTTCGCTGTCAGATTTTTGCCCAAGCAATTCTCCACACAATAACATATAATTCTTAAGAATCAAACGCAAATTCGATGAATTCTCACCACTTCTATGCTTATCAACACAATTTCATCACAATTCAACAACAAACACAAATTCTCAACAAATTGCAACCTGAAGTTCAGAAACCTTTACCTCAACCTCAACTTATGAATTGTAGAATCAGAATTAACCTCAATGCAGCTTGTTTCTGATCTTTTGATTAAGATCAAGTGCAATGTGGATCAATTAGCTCACTTTTAACTTCTTCTCCAACCGATCAGATGAATGATTGATTAAGAATAATTAAGCTCAATCTTCAACTAATGCTTTGCTCAGCACTCAACTTCAGCAGCAATTGCTTGATCGAATCTACTGAATTCACTATGAATCACCTCTAATGTTGAATGTAGTCAACAACTACTGATCAATTATCCTTTCCTCAATGTATTTCAATCGATTTTATCCCCACCGAAAGCAATTTTCAAGCACTTGCAGTCACTAATGCAGTAACCGCCACCTTTCGATTTCAGACTTCAGAACTGAATTCTGATCAACATAATCTGAACTAATTTGTATCACAATTGCTTTTATTGATTAATTGCAATGCAATAAATTAGATTTTGTAATTTTTTTTTTCAGATATGAGCTTGATTCGGAGCCAAATCAAGGCTTTGATACCAATTGTTACGATCGTGATCGAATCACAAACGTAAGCTAAGATAAAGAGAATATGAGATGAGGAAGAAGTGAAGGAGATGAGAAAATAGAGAGAGTTAGATGAGAGAAAGAAGTGAAAGGGGATGAGAAGTAGAGAGATATCAAAAGATATCAATTTGTCATTCATCAAAGTTGTGAATTAAAAACTAGAGCCTCCTACTTATACTACTTACATGATATGAGCCAATACATTGGATCTAGACATCACAACTAACGAATTTACAACAATATCTAAAGCATATTAAAAATATCTAACAACTAACTTCTAAAGCCTTTTGGAAGCAACTGACAGCAGCAGCATTGCTCAGCAACTGAACACAGTTCACAACCTTGACCCGCACATGCCTTGGATTCTCGCATTCATAACAACATCCTTTTTCAAAAGATCAGTTAATGGTGTAGCCAATACTCCATACCCAACTATGAACATCCTATAGTGTCAGTTAATCCAAGAAATCCTCTCAGCTTAAGGGTTAGAGGGACAGGCCATTGCTTTATTTCTTGTATCTTGCTTGGGTCTGTTGCCACTCCTTCACTTGAAACTATATGTCCTAAGTATTCCACATGAGTCTGAGCAAGCGAGCATTTGGAAAGCTTAGCATACAATTTATTCTTGCGCATAGTCTGAAAGACCTGTTTCAGATGCTTTACATGTGATTCCAGTGAAGGACTGTAAACCATTATGTCATCGAAGAATACCAGCACAAACTTCCTCAGATAAGCCTTGAACACTTGATTCATCAATATGCTTGGAATGTAGTTGGAGTATTGGTTAATCCAAAAGGCATAACCACAAATTCATAATGCCCGTTATGTATCCTAAAGGCAGTCTTGTGAATGTCCTTATCTAACACTCGAATCTGATGATATCCCTACCTTAGATCCAACTTAGAATAATACTGGGATCTATTAAGCTCATCTAATAGATCATCAATAACAGAAATAGGAAACTTGTCCTTAATTGTGAGAGAATTGAGATGCCTGTAATCCACACACATTCAAGAAGATCCATCCTTCTTCTTAACAAGGATCACAGGAGAAGCAAAAAGGCTATGACTGTGTCTAATGAAATTTTTCTTCATAAGCTCTTCAACCTGTCTTTCAATCTGATTTTTTGAGAGTGAGGATACTTATAGGGCCTTAGATTAACTGGATTGGAGTTAACCTTGAGAGAAATAGCATGATCCAAGACTCTCTTAGGTGGCAATTTGGTTAGCTCAGTAAGAAAATCATAATACTCTTGTAGCAATCTCCCAATAATAGGGTCAAAATTCACTTGAGTGGCCTCTGTACTAGCAGTGATCGAGAACAAATGCCCAATCCACTGATACTTGCCCTTCCTGACCATCTTCTCAAGGCTCTTTCCATTCATCATTTGCAATTGTCCACGCTCTATAAATCCTTGAAATGTCACATTCTGACCTTCTCTTTCAAAAGACACAGAAAGTTGAGCAAACTTAAAGTTCAAAGGGCTAATGGTTTTCATCCAATCCACCCCTAGGACCATATCACATCCCCCCAAACATAAGTTCTCTGAAATCATACTCAATTGGTGTCCTTGCATCCTCCAATAGAAACCTTTACATTTCATCTATGTGATCATTGAGTTCCCATTAGCAACTGTCATGACTAAAGGACTGGTCTTGATCATCTCATGCCCCACCTGCTTCACTATCTTTGGATCCAAAAAACTTTGCGTACTACCACTGTCTATCCAGATCAACATATGCTTGTGTCCAACCTCTCCTTTGATTCTTATAATATTGTGAGAACCATTTCCAGTTAGAGCTCTTGCAGATATCACCATTTCATCATCCTCAAAGTCCTCTTGCTCTTCTTCTTGCTGATCTCCAGCAACCTCCTCAACATCCTGAATTTTAGTGTCATCACAAGCCTCTGCTTCAGTGACTATCATTAACAGCTTAGGATTACACTTACATCCAAAGAAGTACTTTTTATTACATTTAAAACACAATCTTTGATTCTTCTTTTCCTCCAAACTTAATGCCTTTGAACCACTAGTAGGAGATGTTTACTGAATAGATGATGAGTGAGGAATCTTGGTCTAATGTTCATCAGAACCAGTCAAGATATTAGCCTCCATCAATTTTGCTTCAGAGAATGCTTGAGTCAATGTCCTTCAATTTAATGCCTTAACCAAGTTTTTAATTCTTGGTTTAAGGCCACTTATAAAACTGGATATGTAATAAGATTCATTAGCTCCAGGGTTAACTATCAATATTCTAGCCCTCAAATTCTCAAAATGAGTCATATATTCCCTCACAGAAGAAGTTTGAGCCAATTTATTGAAATGATCAATCACCTCACCAGGATCCTCTTCTCTATACCTCTCACAAGTTCATTCATGAACTCAGGCCAAGTTAGGGATGGATTGATGCATATCAAGCTGTAGTACCAGACTTCCGGATCTCCATGAACATAAACCATAGCTAACTCCACCTTCTCTGTGTCATCTATATGATGGAATCAAAAGTACCTCTCACACCTCCTAATCCATGACTGAGGTCACTTTCCATCAAATGATTCTATTTCAACTCGAGGCTGTCTGAATCCCTAACTTCTTCCACCAGTTGTTCCATTCTCACATGATCCAAAGGATGGAGGTTATAGGATGTCTGGAGGACGATCATTTTGACTAGCAGCTGGCAATACATTAGTTCCTGCAGGTTGATTCTACCTTGTGATTTGATGCTATAATCCATTGAGCTTCGATTCAATGTGCTGAGAGCGTTGATCTAACTTCTCAGCCAAGTTTTGATCCTGTGTTTGCTACATTCTTACAAACATTTCCTCCATTTTCTCCATTTGAAGTCTCAATTGTTCAAATTGATTAACTTTTGCATTAGCTCCAGCATTTGCACAACAACAGCAGCATAAATAGCATTAGCAGCAGCATTTGCTCCAGTTATCACTCCACCAGCCATTGGTACTGATTTCTTACGTCTAGCCAGCTCCAATCAATCAACAAGCAATCAATTGATAGCAAACACAAGCTCTAATACCAATAGTTGTGATTCAAGATCAAACTTTAATCATAAACTTAAGATAATAGAGTTTAAGATAAGAAAAGAAGTGAAAGAGATGAGAATTAGAGAGAAATTAGGGTTGAGAGGGGAAGAGATTAATTTTCTATTCAATGAATCAACAATACAAGATATTTTTCTTATTTATACACAAGATAATAGATGGCTAAAAAAAAGCATCAAAACAAGCTTAAACCGACTTAACAAGCATTCCCACCAAAACAAGCCTTCTGCGCTAACTAACCAAACCAACTTCCCCGCCGAAATTACATTTGAATGAACGATAGAAATTCACAACTAAAATCAGTTAAAGATGCAGAAAATCCTTCACAGTCATGACACATAATCACCATGAAGCAAGACTAAGGACAATTGCAGCTAATATTGCTTGATTATCACTTAGTTACTCCTAAGGACTTATTACTACTTATTCCCTCCTAACAAAATCATGACAATACTCCCCCCCCCCCCCCCCCCCCCCCCCCGAGATTTTTGTCCTCAAGAATTGTATTAGAGAGCATTGACTTGAAGAACTGTTACTGAAGCGGAAAACCTCAGAAATTGTAGCTGGAAATGATCTATTTTGGTGCAAACTTCCTGTTATTGGTGCAGCCGGTGAGTCTTTGATCCTTGACACCAATTTGGTGAACTATTCCGGCAAGAGGATAAGGCTAAACCTCCAAACCTTCCACAACTTGATTGTCTTGCTATAAACATTCCCCATGATCCTCTTCAATTTTAGTGCCCATTACTGCCATTAGATGTTGAGGTTTACATTTGTGACCAAAGTAGTACCTTTGATTAAAGTTAAAGTATTGCTTTTGTGCCTTTTTATCTTCTAAACTCAATGCTTTAGTTCCATGAGGTGTAACTTGTGGCAAGGGAGCCACTGACCGACTCCTTTGACCCTCTTCAAAGTTGCTTAGTACCGCAGATTTATACAATCTTACCTTCGAATAAGCTTTAGACAGTGTTGGAGGATTAAGTGTCTTAACTAGATTCTTGATCTTAGGTTTGAGGCCAATAATCAAGCTAGAAACATAAGAGGCCTTATTTGCTCCTGGATTTATGGACATCATTCTTGTCTTCAAATTTTGAAACAGAGTCATGTACTCCTTGACACTACTTACTAGAGCTAACTTGTTGAAATTGTCCCCTACGTCTCTTGGATTTTCATCCCCATATCTTTCACACAATTCATCCTCAAATTCTTGCCACGTTATAGATGGATTGCTAAGGATTAAGCTATGATACCAAAATTCTTGATCTCCTTACAAATAAATCTCGGCTAATTCAACCTTCTGTACCTCTGGAGTAGCTTAGAACCTAAAGTATCTTTCACATCTTCTTATCCAAGATTGTGGTTGAGTACCATCGAAAGCATCAAGTTTAATTTCGGCTTTCTAAACCCAGCTTTTCTCACCACAGCCATTGTTTCTCCTTGTTCTTCCACTTATCTATGAGCTATATAGCCTCGAAGCCTATCTTGACAAGGTCCAACAACAGCATTCATGGTACCAGCAGAAGTAGAAGGTACTGAAGTCCTTTCTTGATGTTACACCGAAGGTAGGATGCCAGGACCAAGAGGAATAGCTTGTTTATTAAGTTCTTCTTGCATCCCATTCAACCGCTGCTCAAGTTTTTGCTCAAATTGTTTGAAACATCTCTTGCATCTGATGCTGCCACAATGCCATTTGCTTAATAATACCTCCAACAGCATTTACCACATTGACAACAGCACCTATAGCAGTTCGAGCTGCTGCTTCAACATATGTTATAGCTTGTGATCGAGTAGTAACACCTCTAGCCATTTCAGTTGGTTTCTTTCTTCTATCCAGATCGATTCCCAAATCCTACGTAACTCAGATGCAATATTCAGAGTATAGGACGTACTTGAATTTGATTCAAGTAGATCGAGTTACACTTCAGTAAAACTGAGCACTACCTTCAGCAGCAGCTAACAACCACAGTAGTTCAAGTCAAGTATGAGTGTTGAGACTTTATTATGCACATTAGCAACTAGATGTGTCGTTGATTCAGGAAGTTCAATCTTAAGCCAACCAAATCTAATACAATTCCAGCTGATTCAATGAACCTTAATCCAGATCACAAGTTCAACTTGAGATCACTTTAACCTAAATTTTGAACTAAATTTCTTGATCAACTTCAATCGAAACAACCAGAACTTAAGTCCAATGCAACACTGTCTTGTTTACTGTGAATTCAACACTATCAAGCACTCTTGATAAAGTATAATGTGTGTGAGTGTACTACAGCTGATCAACTCCAAAATTATTATACAATCGCAGCCACTAACTTGGCACTTCTGTCTAATTGAAGTATTGAAGCTAAATTGAGGTTAATTCAGCAAGATTAATATAGATTTAGATCATTTTAATGCAATTCCAGCTGGATCGATGAAGCTATAGCACAAGTCACAAGAATCAGCTACGGGATCAACTTAACAGCAGCTTTTCAACTAAATCTTGATCAAAACGACCTTACAGCAGCAATTGATGTCAAATTCAGCATGATCTTGAGCAAGTACAGCATGATCTTAATCAAATACGGCACAATCTTGAATGTCTTGGATGTCCTCAATATAGCACGATCTTGATCAATTACAGTATGATTAAGAATTTTGACAGCAAATAAGCTTGATTTAATGCTAACAGAATCAAAATGAATTCAATGAAACTCAATTTGAAGCAAATTCATAATTGTTATGATTCAAGATAGATCTTGATCATAACCTAGGGATAAAAGAGGAATTAAAGAGTATGAGATGAGATAAGCAATGAAATAGATGAAAGATTAGAGAGAATTAGATGAGATTAAGAGAGAATAAAGAAGAGAAGTTGAGAGAATTACAGTTGAGACAGAAAGAGATATCAATTATCATTCATCTTATGACATTACAATGGAAGAACTCACCTACTTATACTACACTTCACTAATGGCGGTTAAGAGCGAGATACAATGCATTAGAACACAGGCTAACCGACTTACTAGCAAGCATAGCCGCCAATGTTGACTTGATTCAACTAACACTTGATTTAGCCAACCGACAAAACCACCATGAAGCAAGACTAAGGACAATTACAGCTAATATTGCTTGATCATTACTTGGTTACTCCTAAGAACTTATTACTACTTATTCCCTCCTAACACAATCATGACATAGAGCCCTTATGCAGAGGAGCCTGTCACTCGCATGCATTCACCAAGGTAGTGACATAGCCAGCAGATAGCAAGGGCCCGTGCCTGTGAGTAGAGGTGGCCAACGGGCAGGGCCACGGGCCCATTTTTTATGGGCGCTGGGCCCAGCCCGGCCCAGGAGTGCTCCTAATTTTTTTTTTAAAAAAATTTATATTACTTTTACTTTGTATTTTTTGATAAACAAATTTATACTTTTAAATATTATGCTCCAACTGCGTTTTATTTGTACTTGTTATGTTATTTATTTACCATTATTTACTATTACTTAATATATATTTTATTTTATTACATATATTTAGCATTATTATGTATTTGTATCTTATATTATTTATCAATGAATTATAATAATTTTAGCACAAAACGACTTTGTATTTTTTAAATTTTGCATTTTTTTTTAAAGTCGATGAAAAATGGGCCAACCCAGGCCAGCCCGGCCCGGCCCGCACTGTAGAGGGCCCAGGCCTGGGCCCGAGCCAGGTCTGGCCCTGGAGCCCTCCAGGCCTGGGCCGACCTGGCCCGTGGCCACCTCTACCTATCTGCTATCGCCAACGTCACAATCAGGGACACAGAGGATATTGGGTTTGTGATCCAGTGCCGTGTCATAGGCAATCCAATTTTCTGCCAGTTCATGAACCTCACTGTCAATCGTGTCCGAAGTCATAGCCGTGACACGTTAGCAGCCCCACCAGTTCAGTTAGGCAGTTAGCTTATATTCCATAACTTTCTAAATTTTGTTAGTGGATATTCTGTTTTATAGATATTTTTCCAGCATTTTTAGCCTAAGTATGAATGGAAAATTACTTGTAATTGTAAAGCATCCAAGAAATAATTCGAACACTTTTTCCTTTCTCAACTCTAGTCTCTCTCCCTATCTCATCTAACCTCTCTCTTCCCGTCACAACCCAAGTTGTGACAAGTGATATCAAAGCCGTTTCCAATCAAGAAACTGGCAAAAGGAAAAAACATCCAATCTGCGGCAGCCATGTCTTCGTCCAAAAAAACTTTTGGAACCCATGAGCGATTCATAGCCATCAAAAAATGACTTGAGACGATGGCCCATGATAGGGTGAACGGTAAGGAGGAGTAAGGCCTAATGAATGAAGAATTACGATCTAGACAGAGGGAATTGAGAACCTCCATGGACACAATGACTGAGATCATGTACTAGATGTTGCAAAGTCAAGAAAAACATCCAAACACCATGCCTGAAGTCATACCAGAGGCCCCAATGAATGGAGAAACCGTGGCGACAGGAAACTACGTGAGACTCGGGGGACAAGGAATGATTCCTCCCCATTCCCGAATATCGAAGCCCCTGAAGGGGTCAAGATTCAGTACGAGATTCGTTGAAGATGGGGATTGCAGTCGTCAAAGAGGTGGTTCACGTTCGTGGAACCCGAATTACAAGTCGAAGTTGGATTTCCAGCGATTCGATGGTACGAACCCATGGGCCTGGGTTAGAAAATGTTCGAACTTTTTTTGGTGGTATAGTGTTCCTCTTGAGGAATGGGTAGACATTGAGTCAAATCATATGCATGAATATGCTGATGTTTTGTATCAAGGACTGGAGCTACAATACACTCATATGACATGGCCCTTCTATGTTTATGAACTTTGTAAAAGGTTCGGAGATAGAACCCTCAAAGATGTAGTGGAGGAATTCCATAATCACAAGCAAACGGGTGAAGTGGAGGAGTATTTGATGTGATTTGAAGAGTTGCTAGGATGGATGCCAGTTCATCATCCAAATCAGAGTGAGGCCTTCTTTATTTCGAGTTTTGTAAGTGGGTTGAATACTGCCTATGAACAAGCCAGGCTCCAGGAAATTGTTGTGGCTGAAATTCGTAACGCAATAGGGGTCAAGGGGACTCCATAGAAGCCACAGGTGGGGACCAAGTCAGGATCCTCGTACCGAACTAGCACATCGGCAGTAAGCCAAGACAACACTCAATCCCAGGGCTCGGTGTCAAGACCCGTGGTGTCCAAGACAGGCTCTACCAGGTCCTTTCAGCCCAAGCGCGAACCGAGGCAATGCTATAGATGCCATAAGTGACACTTTCCAGGACACGTGTGTAAGTCAAAGCAATTGCATAGTATGGCAGGACAAGAGGAGGAAGAAGAGTTAAAAGGTGTGGAGGAAGAGGTAGTTCAAGAAGAAGGGGAAGAAGCCATGGAGATTTCCCTCAACACCTTATCTGGGCGTATTACGTATAACACCCTTCAGTTTAAGGGAATAACTAAAAGGATAAATGTGACTATTTTAATAGGCAAAACAAGTACAAACAGTTTCTTGGACGTGAATACTGTCCAAGAACTAAGGTTGGAGATGGTTCCTGCAATGGTCATGTGTCATGATTGAGGCTTATTTGGGATTACTCTTGTAAATATCTTAATAATTCCCTGTCTTGTTAAGCCTTGCAGCTTGTTTGTAGTGTTCAGATATTTGGCGCCATTCACTGGTTTAAAAAGGAGTTAGTGGTTAAGTGGGTTGCTAGACCTATCCAAGTGCATTGTTCCCTTGCTTACCGCCTTTAGTTTGTTAAGAGTATAAGTAAAGGATTAATTGTATTGTAAAGTTGTTGATTGATAATACAATTCCTCTTCCTTCTCAATCTCTTCCCTCTCTTCTCTATCTCACTCTCTCTCTCCTAGGATTTTGATTCGAGCTCCCTAGCTTGAATCATTACAGTGGTATCAGAGCCGATTACCTAAAGATCAGCTTGTTAATTGATCCAATTAAGCTAGCCAGAAACAAGAGATTTGCTGCAACACCTAGCAGCACCTCTATAGGAGCAAATCAAGAAAAGTCAGCTACGATGCCTAGCAATACAGCTGCTGTACCTAATCAGGATGATCTTTTTGCCCAATTGTAGGAGATGATTCAATCTCTAAAGCAGACAATGGTTTAAAGGTTTGCCAGAATGCAGGAGCAGATTAATAGGCAATCAATGCCTGTTGGAGCTAGAGTTCTTCCTGTAGGAGCACAACAAGTCGGGCCTCCTGATCCAATGCTAAATAAGCTGGATGATGAGCAAGGAGAAGTGGTTCCAGTGGCAAGGAGTGCCAATTATCGCCAGCCTCAAGTGGACATAGATACCTTTGATGGAACTCATCTTCAATCATGGATTGGGAGGTGTGAGCGGTACTTTCAGTTTTATTCTATTTCTGATTCTCAAAAGGTTGAGTTGGCCGCTGTATATCTTCAAGGAGATCAAGAAGAATGGTTCCATAGTATAATTTTAAGTCATCCTAACATCACTTGGGCTGAGTTTGTGGAGGAAATGTGTGAAAGATATGTTGAAGAGGACCTTAGGGAAGTGATTGACAAGTTTAACAAGGTTGTGCAAGTGAGCAGTGTGAAAGAATATATGAATCGATTTGAAAGTCTCAAGGCTAGGATAATGACCATTAATTCAAGGGCCAAGGAGGAATACTATGTGTCCAGCTTTAATAGTGGACTCAAACCAAAAATTAAGAATCTGGTCAAGGCCTAAATCTACCTACATTGTCTAATAAATCCACCTACATTGTCTAATGCTTATGCAAAAATACTATTTGAATCATCTGTTTTGGCCTATTCTGATTCAAGCTAGAAGAGTAAGGTCGTTTTGGAACCTTCTCCACTGGCAGCTATCAAACCATTGAGCATAGAGGATAAGAAGGCTCAGAGGCTGTGTTTTAAATGCAATTAAAAGCATTTCTTTGGGCATAAATGTAAACCAAAGCAGCTCATGACAGTGACTGCCACTGAGTTAAAGAGGTTATAGAAGACTTTGAGTTGGAGGATGCAGCAAAATTGGAAGGTCAAGTTGAAGATAATGGTGCAAATTCTGATGAAGATGAGGTGGAAATCTCAGTTAAAGCTTTAACTAAAAGTGGAGTTCATAATACAATTTGCATTAACGGATTGGCTGGACAGAGATCTATGTTGATTTTGATTGATAGTGGCAACACACACAGCTTTGTGGACCCTAAGATTGTGAGATTAGTAGGCCATAAGGTTCTTAAAACTAGCCCATTAGCAGTTACAGTTGCTGATGGAAACTCAATGCTTACACAAACTAAGTGCAGACATTTCAAATGGGAGATGCACGAACATCAATTCGAATATGACTTTAGATTCTTGAAGTTGGGAGGCTCTGATATGGTATTAGGAGTGGATTGGATGAAAACCTTTAGTCCACTAGTATTTGGCTTCTATCACTTGTCTATTTCATTTGAAAAAGATGGAACAAGGATTCAATTGCAAGGGATTGTAGAGCGGGGGAAGATACAGTTGATGAGTGGCAAACAACTTGAAGGGGTGTTTAAGAAGGGAGCCTATAAGTGGATAGGCCAACTATTTTGTTGACAAGCTGAGAATGTTGCTGAACTAGTGAATTCGAGTCCTGATATTGTTCAATTGATAAGTGAATACAGTTATATATTTGTAGCACCCACTTCTCTGCCACTAAGAAGGTTCCTGGATCATTCTATTCCACTTTAACCAAATTCAGTTCTAGTCAATCTGTGGCCCTATAAGTACCATCATGCTCAGAAGGATGACATAGAGAGACAGGATGAAGAATTATTGAAGACAAATTTCATCAGGCACAGCCAGATCCCTTATACATCTCCAATCATTTTGGTAAAGAAGAAGGATGGGTCCTCGAGAATGTGCATGGATTATAGGCAGCTGAACTCCTTAACAATCAAGGAAAAATTCCCTATCCCTGTCATTGATGAGCTCTTAGATGAGTTACATGGTTCAAGGTGTTTCTCAAAGTTGGACTTAAGGCAAGGGTATTACCAAATCAAAGTGACAAATCAAGAGGTTCACAAGACAGCTTTCCGTACACCATGGGCACTATGAATTTGTTGTAATGCCTTTTGGACCGTCTAATGTTCCAGCTACATTCTAGGCTTTGATCAACACAGTCATTAAGCCATTCCTGAGGAGATTTGTTTTAGTATTCTTTGACTATATTCTCATATACAGCCCATCAACTGAAGCACATTTGAGGCATCTAGAGCAGGTCCTTCAGCTTATGAGGTAGCATAAGCTCTATGCTAAACTAACAAAGTGCTCATTTGGACAATCTAAGGTGGTGTATTTGGGGCATGTAATCTCTAAAGACAGTGTATCTAATGAGGCTGCTCAGGTAGAGGCAGTGAAGCAGTGGCCTAGTCCTTCTACCATTAAGCAATTGAGGGAATTTCTTAGTCTTACAGGATATTATAGAAAATTTGTGGTAGGATATGGAGCAATTGCAAAACCATTGACAACATTGCTCAAGAACGATGCTTTTAAATGGTCTCAGGAGGCCCAGGATGCTTTTGAAAGGTTGAAATTAGCTATGTGTTCAGCATCAGTTTTGGCAATGCCTAATTTTAGTATTCCCTTCACCATTGAGACTGATGCATGTGGAAGGGGAGTGGGAGCTATTTTGTCACAGAAAGGGAGACCTATTGCTTATCTGAGCTAAGCTCTTAACCCCAGACATTTAAGCTTATCTATATATGAGAAGGAATACATGGCAATTATTATGGCTATGCAAAAGTGGAGATATTATTTCGAAGGTCATCATTTCATCATTTGGATAGATCACTAAAGCCTCAAGTATTTGTTAGAGCAGCACATTACTACCAGGGTATAGAGAAAAGGCCTCATGAAGATGCTTGGGTTAGATTACTCAATTGAATA
This sequence comes from Simmondsia chinensis, assembly GCA_018398585.1. NCBI lineage: Eukaryota > Viridiplantae > Streptophyta > Magnoliopsida > Caryophyllales > Simmondsiaceae > Simmondsia > Simmondsia chinensis. The sequence goes on along the minus strand of JAGTTD010000001.1, from coordinate 19,476,484 downwards.
CTTTGTAGGTCAAGAGAATTTGGCTGCAGATGTTGTGTCCAGAAGGCAAGATGAGGGAGAAATGCAAGCAGGAATGTGTCTTGCTATTTCTGTGGTGGTGCCTACTTGGATGGAAGTGCAGAGGAAATATGAAGGTGATAAGTTTGCTCAAGATTGCATAATTGTCTCAAGCATCAGGTCAGGATCAGACCTTTAGGTTGGCATCACAGTGGACAATGGTATTACAAGAAAGAATGGGAAGGTTTAGATTGGCACAAACTCTGATCTGAGGAAGGAGATCATATGGGCATTTTCATGAGTTAACACTGGGGGGGGGGGGGGGGGGGGGGGGGGGGGATTTCTAGTATAGAAGGAACCTATCAGCGTCTCAAACACTACTTTTGTTGGCAAGGACTCAAGACAACAGTGATTGAATTGATTCAGAGATGCAGCGTTTACCAGCAAACCAAGCCAGATCACAATCAGTACCCAGGCTGTCTTCAATCACTACTTATTCCAGATAGAGCTTGGCAGCATATTAGCGTGGACATCATAGAGGGGCTGCCCAAATCTGAGGGGAAGGAGGTTATTTGGGTGATGGTAGATAGATTCACAAAGTTTAGTCATTTCATTGGTCTCAATCTATTAGGATCGTGCTGTAGAAGGTCTTTGGTGTTTGTTGTTTAGCTTTTGATAATTAAAGCTTGTTTCGATTAGTTGCTGGTTTGTTGTCTTAGTCGCTTGCCATGTTAGATTTGAATCGCTAGTTTGGCCTCAAGTCTTGTATTAGTCGGTTAAGTAGGTTAAGTAAGTCAAGTGATGGTCAAATGTGGTGGCTGAGCTAGTTGTTAGTCGGTTGGATCTTGTCTTGATACATTGTAACTAGATTTCTATAAATAGTAGGCATAAGTGTAAGATTCATTATTTAGTCAAATACAACCGTGTCTCTTTGAGATATTTTCTCTCTCTCATCCAATTCTCTCTCTAATTTCTCTTCTCCTTCACTTCTTTTCTCATCTAAACTCTCTTTTTCACAAGGTTAGACTTCTAGTTCAACTAGAGGCTTAGCAATTAGTATCAGAGCTCGTTTTAGGCTATCAATTAAGTTTAATGCCATTCTAGAAATTTTCTTGAGTCCTTTCTCCAATTTCTTGCCATTCATAGTTTGTAATTAAGCCTGATCTGCCATACCCTACAAAGTGACTTTAGATCCTTAAATCTCAAATGAGACTGTCAACTTAGCAAAGTCGAAGAGAACTGGACTGTAAGATCTCATCCAGTCTACCCCAAGGACCATGTCACATCCACCCAAAGGTAAGATCCTGAAGTCATAATCGAACTTGCGGTCTTGCATCAACCACTGGAATCAATAAAGTCCATGAAGGAACTACCAAGGTATCGTGGAATCAATCACAGGAACCTATTTCTTTGCTTGAGGCAACAGCTCTTGCTTCAAATGAAGGATCAACGTATCATGGAAGCAGTTCTAAGCAACAGAAAGAGGCTGTTAAGTCCAAGGTGAGTCGATCTAGTGAGAAGAAGCCACAAAGGCTTTGTTTCAAGTGCAATAAACCTTATCAATTTGGCCATAAATGTAACCCAAAATTCCTTATGTCAGCTAGGGGAAGGAGTGCTGAGAAATTGTCTGGTAGTGAAGAATCTGAAGTGGATAATGATAGTTCAGAACATGAGTCACTAGAGGAACTTAGTGAAGATGAAGTTGGAATTTCTATGAAAGTATTAACTAGCAATGGAACTCATAACACTATAAGAATCAAGGGGAAAGCAAGAAAGAGATCAATCATAATTTTGATTGATAGTGGGAGCACCCATATTTTTGTTGATCCAAAAGTGGTGAAGAAGGTGGGACATTAAGTAATCAAGACACATCCTTTGGCAGTGACAGTTGCAGATGGGAATTCAATGTTAACTCAGAAAAAATGCCAAGGATCCAGTGGTTGATGCAAGACCGTAAGTTTGATTATGACTTTAAGATCTTGCCTTTGGGTGGATGTGACATGGTCCTTGGGGTAGATTGGATGAGATCTTACAGTCCAATTCTCTTCGACTTTACTAAGTTGATAGTCTCATTTCAGATTCAAGGATCTAAAGTCACTTTACAGGGTATGGCAGATCAGGCTCAATTACAGACTATGAATGACAAGAAATTTGAGAAAGGATTCAAGAAATGTGCTTACCATTAGGTAAGACAATTGTTTGCTATATCTCCAACTGAAGTGGTGAAGATTACTCAGCCTGAAGTTCAGGCAGTGATAAAGGAATTTAAAGATTTTTTTTGAATTGCCCAAGGCCTTACCTCCTAAGAGGAGCTTGGACCATGCTATCCCTCTCAAGTCTAATGCAAAACCGATGAAGTTAAGACCATACAAGTATCCTCATGCTCAAAAGGCAGAAATTGAGAAGCAGGTGGAAGAGCTACCCAAGACAAGTTTCATAAGGCAGAGTCATAGCCCTTTTGCTTCTCCTGTAATCGTTTTTAAGAAGAAAGATGGGACAGCAAGGATGTGCATAGACTACAGACAGCTAAATTCAATGACAGTGAAGGATAAGTTTCCAATTCCTGTCATAGATCACTTGCTTGATTAATTACATGGAGCACAATTCTTCTCCAAACTGGATTTGAGGCAAGGCTATCACTAAATCAGAGTGTTGGAGCAACATGTGTGTAAGTTTCGTTCAGAACACATCATGGACACTTTGAATTTGTGGTCATGCCATTTGAACTAACCAATCTAGCTACCTTCTAGGCTCTTATGAATAATGTTTTCAAGCAGTTCTTGAAGAATATTGGTATTCTTCGATGACATTCTGATTTACAGCACCTCACTTGAAGAACATCTAAAGCATTTAAGGGAAGTCTTCTTGGTCATGCACAAGCACAAGTTATATGCCAAATTGGCTAAGTGTTCCTTTGCTCAAACTAATTTAGAGTATTTGAGCCAAGTGATATCTTATGAAGGAGTCTCTACTGATCCTTCCAAGGTACAAGCTATGGTGGATTGTCCTGTACCTGTGACTTTGAAGCGGTTAAGATGATTTTTGTGCTTGACAATTTATTATCAAAAGTTTGTTGCTAAATATGGAGCTACGAGCCAACCTGTTAGCTTCCCAATCCAAAAATTGAAAGTTAACCTTGTAGAAGGAAGAGTTAAGATGAGAAGAGAAGTGAAGGGGATGAGAAATAGAGAAGGAGACGAGAAATAGAGAGAGAATTTCCAAAGGAAATCTGATTTGTATTGATTGAAAAGATGAGATTACATGAATTAGATCTATTTGTAATAGATCTAGATCCATTGCACTAAGACATCTCCTTATCTAACCAACTAACTAATTTTGGCGCCAAAACATAAGGAAGCCACCACATTTGACTAACTTGACCCCTAACCAACTCTTGGCGCCAAATTGGCCTACTAACAAACAAATGAATACAATGCTAATACAACTCAAAAGCTACACATGAGATACAAAATCAAAACTAAAGGAATTATAACATTCCCTTCCCCTTGAGAATCTCCTTGGCCTCATGGAGAAAAGCATGGAAATTGACTCTTCAAAAATGTAGGATTCTCCCATGTAGCAAAGCTCTTGTCCAGATTTCACCACTGCACTAAAACCTCCTGGAAAGCTCCATCTGCACCCTTATCATCCATGCTCCGTAATAGCAGCTGGCTACAATAGCAAAGCTCCATTTGCTCCAACTTCTGGTGGTGACCATGAGCTTTTAACTCCCTTCTTCACCTGCTTTTTAAGTAATGATAGATGGAACACCGGATGAATGTATGAATGAGGTGGTACTCAAGTTTGTATGCAACTTTGCCATTCTTTTCCAAAATCTTGTATGGACCAAAGAAACGAGCACTTAGCTTAATATTCTTCCTGACAGCCAAAGAGGATTGTCTATAAGGTTGTAATTTGAGGTAGACCATGTCTCCAACTTCATAATTTTTGTCTACCCTCTTTTATCGGCATAGAATTTCATCCTTGCTTGAGCTTGGAGAAGATTATCCTTGAGTACTTGCATCATTTGCTTCCTTTGTTGTAAGTAATCAGTTGCTGTAGATTCAGATGACATAGGCTGATGCAGCATAAATGGAGTAGGAGGAGCATATCCATATAGTGCTTGGAAAGGAGTAGTGCCAATAGATGCATGTACATGAGTGTTGAACCAATATTCAGCTAAAGAAAGCCATCAGTTCCATTCTCTAGGCTGTGAGAAAACCATGCTCTGAAGGTACTGCTCAATACATTGGTTAACACGCTCAGTTTGTCCATCTGTTTAGGGATGGTAAGATGAACTAAGTGCCAATGCAGTACCCAGCAACTTGAACAACTCCCTCCAAAAATTGCTTGTAAAGATCCTGTCCCAATAAGAAACAATGGATTGAGGCAATCCATGTAACTTATATATATTGTCAAGGAAGATCTTTGCTAACTTCTTTGCTGTCACAGGTCGTTTAAGTGCAATGAAGTGGCTATATTTGGTGAAACGGTCTACTACAACCCATATAACTTCCCTGCTATCAGACCTTGGCAAACCTTCTATGAAATCCATGCTAATATTGATCCAAGCTCCATCCGGAATGGGAAGAGGCCGAAGAAGTCCTTTGTATCTATGATCCCCCAATTTGGTTTGCTGGCAGATTTTGCATGGCTTTACATATTCACTTACTGTCTTCTTCATGCTTGGCCAGCTGAAATAGGATTTAACTCTTTCATAAGTGCCCTCTACACCAGCATGACCTCCCAAGCAGTATCATGAGAGGCCTAGACAATGTGATCCCTCAAATCTGTTGCAGGACCAATGTAAAGTCTATTCTTCAATCTGGTGATGCCTCTCTGCACTAATATATCAGCAACACTGTCATCCTTTTCTGCATTTTTCACCAGGCTTGTTGTCACACACTCTTGAGCAAATGGATCCCCTTCATAGGACTTATAAACTTCATCCATCCATGATGGTAAGACAATGGACATTGCACAGCACAAACCATGTTCAGCGCCTTCAAATTTCCTTGACAAAGCGTCTGCCGCTGCATTCTCTCTACCTTTTCTGTATTCAATATCATAATCAAGGCCAAGCATCTTCATTAATCCCTTCTTTTGAATTCTAGTCACAATTTTTTGCTCTAGGAGGTGCTTAAGGCTTTGATGATCAGTTCAAATAATGAATCTATGACCATCCAAGTAATGCCTCCATTTCTCGACTGCTAGAAGAATAGCCAAGTACTTCGTCTCATAAGTTAACATGGCTTGATGCTTGGGACTAAGTGCTTGGCTCAAATAAGCAATAGGCCTTCCTTGTTAAGAAAGAACAGCCCCAACACCAGACCCACTCGCATCTATCTCCAATATGAAAACTTCAGCAAAATTAGGCATGGCCAATACCGGTGCTGCACACATGGCTGTCTTGAGAGCTTCAAAAGCTGCTTGAGCCTTTTCAGAACACTTAAGAGCATCTTTTGTAAGGAGTTCAGTCGAAGGCTTTGTAATAGATCCATAACCTTTAATGAACTTCCTATAATACCCGGTCAATCCCAAGAATCCCCTCAATTACTTCAAAGTTATTGGAATTGGCCAATCTTGCATTGCTTGGACCTTGGTAGGATCTGTGGAAACTTCTTCATGAGAGATTACATGGCCCAAATACTCAAGCTTGGTCTGAGCAGACGAGCATTTAGACAACTTGGCAAAGAACTTGTGATGCCGCATCACAACAAATACTTCTCTAAGGTGGATGAGATGATCCTCATAAGAAGAGCTATATATCAATATGTCATCGAAGAAGACTAGCACTGATCTCCTCAAAAAAGACTTGAAGATGTCATCCATAGCAGCTTGAAAGGTGGCCAGAGCATTTGTTAAGCCAAATTGCATAACAACAAACTCGATATGCCCATGGTGAGTTTGAAGAGCAGTCTTATATATATCCGGCTCGCGCACTCTAATTTGATGATATCCCTGTCTCAAATCAAGCGTAGAGAAGAAATGCGCTCCATATAACTCATCAAGAAAATCATCTATAACAGGAATAGGAAACTTATCTTTCACTCTTAAGGAATTCAGTTGGCGATAATCGATGCACATCCTAGCTGTCCCATCCTTCTTCTTCACAAGAATCACAGGTGAGGAAAAAGGACTATGGCTTGGTCTAATGAAGCTCATTTGAAGCAACTCATCAACTTGCTTCTCAATTTCTGATTTTTGATCATGAGCATATCGGTATGGTCTAATCTTCACGGGATCAGAATTTGATCGAAGTGGTATGGCATGATCTACCCTCCTTTGAGGAGCAAGGCTCTTTGGCTGCTCAAAAACATCTTTAAACTCTTCAATCAAGGCGTGAACCTCAGGCTGAATTACCGGCTGAAGTTCAGCAGGTGAAATCATAAACAACTGTCTAAGCCATTGGATTGCATTCTTCTTGAATCCCCCTTGTAAACGCTTGCCATTAATCAACTGAAGCTGTGCTTGATCAGAAATGCCTTGCAGTGAGACCTTAGTGCCATGAACTTCAAATGCTACTGTCATTTTATCAAAATCAAACACCACCGGATTGAATGATCTCATCCAATCTTCCCCGAGCACCATATCACAACCTCCCAAGGGTAGAACTCTAAAATCAAAAGTGAATTGATGATCTTGCATAGACCATTGGAAAGCTTGGCACTTATTTTGAGTAGTTATGGAGTTGCCATCAGCCACCATAATCGCCAAAGGATGGGTCTTAGTCACTTCGTACTTCACTTTCTTTTTCAATTTAGGATCAACAAAGCTGTGCGTACTCCCACTATCAATAAGAATAATAATGGAAGTCTTACCAGCCTTTCCTTTGATGCGAATGGTATTGTGAGCTCCATTTCCGATCAAGGCTTTCATTGATATCCGGACTTTATCCTCCATCAACTTATCTCGTGAAAAATGCTCAGAACTGTCATCCTCAGCTTCTGAAATCTCACTGTCCGAATCAGTTTTAACTCATGATCCTCTTGCAGACATCAAGGATTTGGAATTGCATCTATGTCTGGGCTGATAAGGCTGGTTGCATCTGAAACACAATCTCACTGATCTCTTGTCAACAGCGCGCCTAGATTTGGAGCTTGATGCATCCTTGTGATGAGGTCTGAAGCTACTGCCTTTAAATTTACTCTTATCACTTGAAGTTGCAAGCGTGGCTTCAATCACCTTAGCCTTGTTATAAGCATTAGACAAAGTCTTAGGACCAATGGCCTTCACCATGTTCTTGATCCTAGGCTTCAAACCACTAATGAAACTAGAGACATAATATGCCTCCGAATCTTGTGGGGTGATGGATATCATGGATATCTTGTTAGCTCGTAGGTTCTCAAACCTGATCATGTATTCTTTCACAGTAGTCGTTTGATACACCTTATTAAAACTGTCAACTACATCACTTATCTCCTCTTCACCATATCGTTCACACAATTCCTCTACGAATTGGCCCCAAGAAAGATTAGGTTTGCTTTTTCAACACACTATAATACCACACCTCATGATCTCCATGTAAGTGCACTACAGCCAACTCAACTTTTTTAGCCTCACTTATATTATAGTATTGGAAGTACCGATCAAACCTTCTAAACCAAGACTCAGGTTGCTTGCCATCAAAAGGCTCGATTTGGACCCTTGGCTGCCTGTAAGAACTGCTCCTGCCACCAAATGTAGTATCATTACTCACTGATCTTTGCTGATGATGCAGATCAGTTGGCCTATCTTGATGTTCGAAGTCATCAATTGAAGTTATGTGGTGAACAACAGAATCGGGAGGTCTTGAATGTAGACCTGAATTCTGGCCATACAAAGAATGAGCTTGTTCTGTGGCTCGATCCTGATTCTCTGCAGCAATCTCAACCTCTGGAGGTCGATCATCTACTGATTTGATCTGAATTGAAGGTCCAGCCTCTGGTTGAATCATTGGAGATTTATCTCGATTCCTTACTAAACTCTCAGCTCTGCTATTGTTCACCTGCGGTTAAACCACTTCAGCAGGTGGAATAATCTAGCTAGTAGGCTTAAGAATCGCATTAACTGATGATTCTCCTTGCTTATTAATCTGAACCTGCAATTTCATAAGTTTTGCCTTAATTTGCTGCAAACGATCTTCTTTTTTCAGGTCACTTTCCAGCTGTAACTGCTGCATGTTTAAGAGCATTCGCTCTTGAAATTCATCAAACTTTTGATCAAGCTTTTCTATATTTTTAAGGCGATCATGTATGTTCTGAAGATGAGCAGTAGTAAGATTATGAGGTCCAGTTATGGCATTTGAACCAGCAAAAGCAGCGTAAGACACATCAGGACTAACAACTGCAGTTGCATTGGCTCCACCAGTTCCCGATCGAGTCCTCACTCCATCAGCCATATTTTGATTGTTTTTCTTTTGTTTTGCCAGCTCCAATCAATCAATTAATTGCTTGAACCAGCTCTGATACTAATTGTTAGCTTCCCAATCCGAAAATTGAAAGTTAACCTTGTAGAAGGAAGAGTTGAGATGAGAAGAAATAGAGAAGGAGATGAGAAATAGAGAGAGAATTTCCAAAGGAAAATATGATTTGTATTGATTGAAAAGATGAGATTACATGAATTAGATCTATTTATAATAGATCTAGATACATTGCACTAAGACATCTCTTCATCTAACCGACTAACTAATTTTGGCGCCAAAACATAAGGAAGCCGCCACATTTGACTAACTTGACCCCTAACTGACTCTTGGTGCCAAATTGGCCTGCCAACTAACAAATGAATACAATGCTAATACAACTCAAAAGCAACACACGAGATACAAGATCAAAAGTAAAGGAATTATAACACAACCTCTAACTGAATTGTTGAAGAAGGATTCCTTTAAGTGGTCAGACAAAGCTTAAGAAGCATTCGAAGCCTCGAAGTCTGCAATGTGTAAGGCACCAGTTCTAGCAATGCCTGACTTCACTTTGAGATTCATCCTGGAAATGGATGCTTGTGGAAGTGGAATTGGGGCTATTTCGTCTCAAGAAGGGAAGCCAATAGCTTACCTCAGCCAAGCTTTGAGTCCTAATCACTAAGTTTTATCCACTTATGAAAAGGAGTACCTCGCAATTTGGCTTATTGTTGATAAGTGGAGGAATTACTTGGATGGGCATCATTTCACAATTAAGACAGATCATCAAAGTCTGAAATAGCTTTTAGAGCATAAAATTGTTACAAGAATCCAGAAGAAACGACTAATGAAGATGTTGGGGCTTGATTATGACATTGAATACAAGAAAGGGAAAGATAATGCTGCAACTGATGCATTATCTCGAAGATTGGAAGATTGTGAGTTAGCATTTTGTGGAGCAATATCAATTGTACTTCCAGCTTGGGTTGATGAGGTCTATAAGTCCTATGAAGATGATCCTTTAGCACAAGAATGCATTACTGCTTTCAATGTGAGCAAGACTAGCAGTGAAGCCACTAATGCAGAGGTGTCTGTTATGAAAGGAATTATTAGATTGAAGGGCAAGTTGTATATTAGCTCTTCCACTTATTTAAGACAACAAATCATTAGTGCCTCACATGAGTCAGCATAGGGAGGACACTCTAGAGTTGAAGGAACCTACCAAAGGCTTAAAGCTTATTTCTATTGGACAGGCATGAAGAAGGCAGTTGCTGATTTTGTTCAAACTTGTGAGGTTTGTCAGCAAACTAAGCTGGGAGATCATAGATATCAAGTTCTTCTCCAACCTTTACCGGTCCTTGAAGGAGCTTGGCAAAACATTAGCATGGACTTTATTGACGGTTTGCCCAAGTCAGAAGGAAAGGAGGTTATATGGGTTGTAGTGGATCGATTCACCAAATTCAGTCATTTCATTGGCTTGGCTAGACCAGTAACAGCTGACAAATTAGCTAAGAGCTTCTTGGACAACATCTATAAGTTACATGGGTTACCTCAATCTATTGTATCCGATCGTGACAGGATCTTTACTAGCCATTTCTGGAAAGAATTGTTCAACTTGATGGGAGCAACCTTGGCTCTTAGTTCATCATACCTTCCCCAAACCGATGGACAAACTGAAAGAGTCAACCAATGCATTAAGCAATACCTTAGAACTATGGTGTTCATTCATCCCAAGGTGTGGAGTAAGTGGCTATCTTTGGCGGAGTATTGGTACAATACTCATGCTCATGCTTCCATTAAAACTACTCCATTCAAAGCTCTATATGGCTATGATCCCCCAACATCATTGATGTTGCAAGGCATTGTGTCAACCATACCTGAAGTGGCTGATTTACTTCAGCAGAGGAGGCAATTGATGCAAGTGTTGATGGATAATCTCCATCAAACACAAGCTAGAATGAAGTTTTATGCAAATATGAAGCATGCAGACAGAAATTTTGAAGTTAGAGACATGGTCTATTTGAAGTTACAGCCTTACAGACAATCAACCATTGCTGTGAGGAGGAATGTGAAGTTGTGCTCTAGGTTCTTTGGACCATACAAGATCTTAGAAAAGATTGGCAAAGTAGCTTACAAGCTTGACTTACCACCTAACTCTTACATTCATCCTGTTTTTCATGCATCCTTCCTCAAGAAACAGGTGAAGAGAGGTTGTGAAAGCTCAATTCAACCTCCTAACACAGCCTCAAATGGAGCTATTTTGCTTGAACCTATTGTTGTGCTTGATTCTCGTAAGTTGAAAGATGGTGACAGAGTCAGACCAGAAGTTCTAGTGCAGTGGGCCAATCTGGATGACAAATTTTCGACTAGGGAGGAGCTTCAATTCTTGAAGAGTCAATTTCCTGGCTTCCATTCTTGAGGACAAGAATGTTTTCAAGAGGAGGGGAATGTTATGATCGTGCTACAGAAGGTCTTCGGTGGTTGCTGTTTAACTTTTGATAATTAAAGCTTGTTTTGATTAGTTGCTGGTTTGTTATCTTAGTCGCTTGCTGTGTTAAGTTTGAATTGATAGTTTGGCGCGTTGTATTAGTTGGTTAAGTCAGTTAAGTAAGTCAAGTGATGGTCAAATGTGGCAGCTAAGCTAGTAGTTAGTTGGTTGGATCTTGTCTTCATACATTGTAACTAAATTTCTATAAATAGTAGGCTTAAGTGTAAGATTCATCAGTCAATCAAATACAACCTAATTTCTTTGAGATATTTTCTCTCTCTCATCTAATTCTCTCTCTAATTTCTCATCTCCTTCACTTCTTTTCTCGTCTAAACTCTCTCTTTCACAAGGTTAGACTTCTAGTTTAACTAGAGGCTTAACACAATCACCCCATTATAGCTAAGAGGTTAGCAAGACAGTTCTTGGACAACATATACAAGCTTCATGGCTTGCCTCATACCATTGTATCTAATAGTGATAAGCTATTCACCAGTAACTTCTAGCACGAGTTGTTCTTGTTGATGGGCTCCACTCTAGCTTTGAGTTCATCCTACCATACACAGTCGGATGGGAAAACTGAGAGAGTAAATTAGTGTGTAAAGCAGTACTTGCGCAGTATGACTTTCCTTCATCCTAGGCATTGGCATCAATGGTTGACTCAGGCAGAGTATTGGTACAACACAAATGCTCATTCTTCATTAGGCACAGCACCATTCAAGGCTCTCTATGGTTATGATCCCCCTTTTCCAATTCTTCCTTAAAGGGAAACTTCGAGTGTGGTAGAAGTGAGTGATTTGTTCAATCAAAGGAAGCAACTTATGCAGCAACTCAAGGATAACTTGCAGTAGCACAGTCTTGGATGAAGTTCTTTGTAGATATGAAAAGAAGTGACAGTTCTTTTAAGGTGGGAGACATGGTATACTTGAAATTGCAACCGTATAGGCAATCATCAGTTGTCATACGCAAGAATATCAAGCTGTGTGCCACAGACATTTGTGTTAATAGGAACCTTTGAGTGGGCGGCTATGCTATTCAGCTTGAAAAATACAAGCGCCACTACCAAAGTGCTATGGACATGATCTTTCATGACCTTATTGGCAAAACCATGAAAGTCTGCATAGACGATGTTGTGGTCAAATCAAAATCCTAAGTCAAACACTTGGAAGACTTGAGGGGGGGCGTTCCTTAGAATGAGGACCCATAACCTCAAGATGAATCCATTAAAGTGTGCCTTTGGTGTCCATGCAGGAAACTTTCTTGATTTTCTAGTGCACCAACGGGGCATGAAGATGGACATTAATAAGACCAAGGACATTCAACAGGCCAAACCGCCTTGAGCAAAAATGAGCTTCAATGCTTATTAGGGATGGTGAAATTCCTAAGACATTTCATCTCGAATGTCGTAGGAAAAATGTTATGATTCCTATAGATTGGGCATATGCAAGATTGTAATTAGAATAAGCCATGATGTAATAAGTGGTAGTATAAGTCAATGATGTGTGTAAGTAGGTTGATACACTAGTTAAGCATTATTAGTTAGTGTGGGTGCCAAAGTCGGTTAGGCTATGGTCCAAGTGCATTGTATCTTTAGATATTTTGGGTTAGCCATCTTAAGTGATTAGTAATATAAGTATGTAATGTCTCTCTTGAAGAGATCATAATTTTCATAATGAAAATATCTCTTTGATATCAATTCTTTCTACTCTCATCTAACCTTCTCTAATCTCATGTCTCATTCAATTCTCTTCTCACCTTGATTCTCTCACTATCCTATCCTTCCACAAGGCTAACCTCAAGTTGATCTTGAAGCTCAGCAATTGGTATTAGAGCCTTGATTTGCTTCCAATTCGAGCGTAATTTGATAACAAATATCCTTGAATCTCATTACAATTGATTAAGAGTTCAGTTCTAAATTCTGGTTGTATTGCTTGAGGTTACTATTGCATTCCAATACATTTGTGCGTGTTGATGGTTGTAATTGAGGCTTATTTAAACTTTGCTTCAATAAGGATTGAGACACATTGAACCAAGCCCTCTTGATTCGATTACATTGGCATTACAATCAAAGGTAGCTTACGGATTAAGTTGAAGTAAGCATCCGGTGTTTGGATTGCTGGATCATCTTATCATGATCAAGAAGTCTGAAAATGGGTTGGTAAAGTTGAAGTGAGCTTCTGAAGCAGATTATCCTTGATCAAAACCAGAAGAATCAGCTTAGCAAAGCTTGCAATTCAGTTAATTGAGGTGAAAGTAACAGATTCTTAATGTCTATGTTATAATTTATCAGAATCCACTTCTGTGCTGCTGAACTGAAAGTATTGATTGAGTATTGCCGAATTTTGGAGAAAATTGTGCTGATAAGCATAGAAGTATATAGGAACTTAGTTGATTCTGTAAGAAATATCTAAAACCGAATAGGTACTTGTTCAAAGATGGAGTTAACAACAAACTCAGAACAAAATCATAGAAATCTGACATTGTTCTTGAGGATTGTGATTAGTAGAGTGTTGAAGCCAGCAATTGTAACTAAGTTCGAGTTAATTCAGATTCATAGCCTGAATTATTCAAGTAAATCACTATGGTTAGGGTTTTGGTTCGAGTTCTCTTGATTCACAAAGTTTCGCAGTTAGGGTTTGATGTTCGAGTATCGTCTTCGGCTAAGCAGTGACATTGATTTGCTAGTGTCAAAGAGTTGATTCCATGTTGCAAAGATTCCTTGGTTGTGATTGTACGATTCTCATCTCAGTGAGCAAGATTAGTGTTGGTTCAAGAATTTAAATATGAATTACAGCACAAGCTTAGTTGTTGAAGAAGGAAAGGTTACTGCAAACACTACTACGATAGGAGCTAATTTCGTTACATTAGCTCAATTTTAGGATCAAATAGAGGAAATGATCTCTCAAATGCGACAAGCACAGTTGGAACAGAATCGAAGGTTTTTTAGGCGACGGACTCAACATTTTGAGGAGAAGCCTGTAGAAGCTATGAATCGGATTGATGTGGAACCAGTTCATCTACTTGTTCAGGATGAAGTGATAGGGGATAGTGATGTAGCTCATGAGGAGAAGCTTAATCAAGAGAATGAGCTAGATGAAGAGGTTGTTATGCTGATGGAGGACAAAGGTCCTGATCTGCCACAGGTCTTGCAAACAAATGAGATGCAAATAGGATCTGGTGTTGATGGCTTTGATTCAAGTAAGGTTGAAATGGAGCCGGTGTAATTCGTTGAGCAAGACTTTATGCCACTAGGAAATACAACCAAGAAATTACAAGTATACATTGAAATCATTAGCATTCGAAAGTTGAGATTTAAGCTTACTTTGCTGAAAAAAGTTGACATCAATTTGGAAGTCTCCCTTAATCAAAAGAAGTGTTATTCAAGTAAGAGGCTGAGAGCATTGGAAAGGAAAATTGTGGTTTATAAAGGAAGTGCACGAACCTTCTTAATTCTTGAGAAGAATAAAGTGTACCTTGAAAAGCAAAACATGCTCAAGGATATTGAAGTGGGGAAATCTAGGTTGGTGTTTTCATATGTGGAAAGACTTGAAGTATCTTCTTAGATTAAAAGAATGTTGAACAAAGTAAGGAAAAAAAAGAGTATTTAAGCAGGTGTGATTCAAAAGTTGAGCAAGTTTAAGTAACTGTAGGAAATCAAGAAGGTAGTACAGTAGAACACTCGAGTTTTGTTGGGAAACAACAGGTTGCTGCTATGGAATCGTCAAATGCAGCACAAAATGTGTTATTTACTTCTCCTGGACATGCTGCTACGCCAGTTCAGAACAAGAATTATACAAGTAGTATTCTAATGGATGCTTGGCAAGGTTCTTTGAGCAAAGAGAAGGCTTATCCAAGTACAAACATGGGTGTAAGACCTCCTCCTGAGCCAGGAGAAGGAACTTGTAAGCTAAAGTCAGCTAGAGTGCACTATTAGTGGGAGAAATTGCAAGAACAGGCTGATCTATGTCCTTTTTCAAGTAGAGTTATGACTCATCAAAGTGCAAACTCTTATAACAAGCTTCCTCCTGATCCAAGAAAAGAAGATCATGGCTATAAGGAGCTGAAACAAGTAACTTCATTGGTGAAATGTGTCAACTAATTTGCTAAAGTGCATTCCAAGGTTCAGCAGAAGCAGAGCCTCAATTCTGGACAAGTGGTGATGCATAGTTCTTGTCCAGTGCAAGCTGGCCAAATGATTCAGTTGGGAGTTCTGCAAAGAGATCAAGCTGAATTGAAAGGAATGGTTACAAGGGTAGAAGCCACAGTAAGGCCACCTAAGATTTCAAATAAAGTAAGGCATTGTTCTAGTGGTTTCACCTTCGAAAGCAGGGACTAAGAGGCAGTACAGATAAGGTTTGAAGATGTTTGCTTCTTATTGGTAGCTAAAGTTTGTGAGGAAAGTCATGTGTTGATGCCAAAGATAGCAATTGAGTCTTAGAATGAGTATGGGAACGAAAGGAGTGTAGCAACTGCTGAGAAATTGAGTCGAGGTCTAACTTCAAATCTTTGGGTCTGTTGTGTAAGCATTGTTGTAGCTGGTTACACTAAATGGAAGAATCAAAAGCAACAGCTTCAATGTCTTCATGATGATTTAGGTGAATCAAGATTAACTCTAGCAGAGATCAATATATGCTTTAGCAGAGGAGTCAAGACCAGATCAGACATTGATCTTGTGATGTTTACAGCTGCTATGATAGTCCATTGGGTTCATGGGCTGGTGTATTTCGCAATCATACTTAAGCTCATTGATAGGGAATCAAAGTTTGTCCATTCGAGATATGATCAATTGCTTAAAGAGCAAGGACTACAGGGTTCTTTAAGCCAATATGGCTGCAGGTTAACATTTGAATACAGGAAGCATATGGAGACCCAAACAAGAGATGAAGACCTTGTGAAGGATCGGGAAATTGTGTGTTGCATGTTGAAGGCAGTTTGTGGGGCCACTTTGATGGTACAAACTTTGAAAGAAATGCTGGGAAATTCGACCAAGACACTTGAGAACTTATCTTGGTAGCGACAAGTTCAAAGGCTTCAGGCCGCAAATTCTATTACTCTAAAACCTAATGTGGTGACTAGTTGTGCTGTTGGTAGTATTAAGCAGAAGGCTGGAACCGACCCAATGTTGGAAGCTTGAGAAGTTGATCAATCCATTAACAGGTCAGGCATTGGTGCAGTAAGTTTGGAAGTTTTGAAGTGGAAGATAAAGACTAGTAAGCAACTCTTGAACAAGCAACAAGTGCTGCAACATCCACAGCGGCAGGCAACAAGTTTGATACAAGAGAGACTTGGAAGCTTTGAGTTAGTGGGGAAGCTGTTACAAGCAAGACAGAAGCTGAGCTAGACAATGTTAACAAGCAGCAGGAAGCGTGAGGTTATTGCTATTGGCTGCACCTGTTGCTATAGCTTGGTGCTGCTGGCCAATGATAGCAAGGATCCCACATTGAGCTGCAAGTACAACTGCAGAGTAAGCATCTAGAAGTTCACTTCCTTCAGCCCCTACTTCTACAACAACAAGTGTGCTTCAAGGTCTTCTATTACACTTCAGATTCAGTGCATCACGAGTTTTCTTAAGCTGCAAAAAAAATTTTGGCATTCAGATGTTCTTCTCAGCTGCAGATTTCAGCAAGAAGTTCATCACATTCAACTCTTCCTTCTACAACAATAAGTGTTCTTCAAAGTTCAACTCTCTTCTTAGATTCTTGAGAACAAGAATCACTTAAGGGGGGAATATTGTTATGATTCCTATAGATTGGGCATATGAAAGACTATAATTAGAATAAGTCATGATGTAATAAGTGGTAGTATAAGTCAATGATGTGTGTGAGTATGTTGATACACTAGTTAAGCATTGTTAATTAGTGTGGGCGCCAAAGTCGGTTAGGCTATGGTCCAAGTGCATTGTATCTTTAGATATTTTAGGTTAGCCATCTTAAGTGATTAGTAGTATAAGTATGCAATGTCTCTCTTGAAGAGATCATAACTTTGAGAACGAAAATATCTCTTTGTGACTAATTCTCTCTACTATAATCTAACCTTCTCTAATCTCACATCTCATTCAATTCTCTTCTCACCTTAATTCTCTTACTATCCTATCCTTCCACAAGGTTAAGGTCAAGTTGATTTTGAAGCTTAACAAAAAAATGGAGGTCTTCTCTCCACCACTGAGGCTCAAGTCTAAGAAGGACTTCTAGTGGGAGGAGCCACATCAAGCAGCTTTCAAGGCCATCAAGAAATACTTGATTAGGTCGCCAATTCTCATTCCATCAAAGTAGGGCAAACCTTTGATTACATCTTTGCTTCTGAGGAATCTATTTGTTATTCGCTTATATAAGACAATGAGTAAGGGTTTGAACAGGCTATGTTCTACCTTAGACATTGCTTAAATGAATGTGAAAAAAACTACTCCACAATTGAGAAACTGTGTCTATCTTTGTTTTATGCATCAGTAGAATTGAGACATTACTTCTTGGCATTTACTATATACGTGGTTGCTCAGAAAAATGTCCTTAAATACATGCTAGATAGAACCTTGATGAGGGGGAGATTGAACAAGTGGAGTATGGCTCTACTTCAGTTCAAGATGTTCTACATGTCAAAAAAGTCAGTTAAGAGTCAAGCCATAGTAGACTTTTTAGCTGATCAGCCAAACATTCCCACTGGCTTAGACTATGAACTAGACCAGCTCCTAGTGGTGGAAATGGTCCCTTGGAAACTAAGCGTTGATGGATCAATGACCAATTCAGGTGCATGATAGAATCTCTTGCTAAAATCATCAAATTAGCTGTTACTTTAGCTGGAAAATGTTCTAACAAGTATAAGGCATTTATAATAGGCTTATAGACTCTCCTCAAAATGCAAGTCCTTAATGTCATCATTAAAGGGGATTCATAATTGATGATTTTCCAAGTAAAAGGGGAGTTTCAATGCTTGAGCAACACCTCAAATAGATACTTTTTAGTAGTATCAAACCTATTGAATACATTCAACAGTGTGCAATTTGAGCATATCCCTAGAGAGCAAAATGAAGCAGCCAATGGCTTAGCTCAGTTAGCTTCAAGGTACAACCATGGTCATCAAGACTAAGGTTTTAGACCACGACATTGAATTCGCTAAGTCTTCTAGTTTTGAGAGCGAACTCATGCCAAGTGAACACTTGGATTGCTTTGAAACCCATCAAACTGTTTGAGTCAATAAGAGGGCTGGAGAAAGCCTTTAATAGATTACTTCAAGGACCCTCAAGACTACATTAAGAGCCGAAAGATGAAAATGAGAGATCGCAGATTCTATCTAGATGATGAATTTAGAGAGTTATATAAAAGGGACACTAGTGGAGTGCTTCTTAGATGCCTTGAGTTGGACAAAGCAATGCTAGTAATAGCAGGAGCCCATTAGGGTATCTGTGGATCCCATCTAACTCGCAATAAGATGCATTGGCTCATCAGACGGTATGGCCATTACAGGCCATTAATGATAGATGATTACACAAGGTATACCAAGGGATGCAGAGCATGCCAATGACATGGTCATGTACTAAGAGTCTCTGCAGCTGAGACGCATGGTATTGTCAAACCATGGCCCTTTAGAGGCTGAGCAATGGACATCATAGGGGAAATTACCCCCCCCCCCCCCCCCCCCCCCGCCCCCCGCAAGCAACACTCTTACATTCTTGTGGGCATATACTACTTCCCGAAATGAGTGGAGGCCAAACCATATAGGAATATTAATCAGCAAGACGTAATTGATTTTATCAAAGAATACATCCTATGCAGGTTTGGTATCGCTGAAACCATAACTGTGGACAAGCTAAGGCATTCAATAGGGCTGAGGTTAAGGAGTTGACCAAGAGTTTTGACATACAAATCTTGAACTCAACCCGTGCTATGCTTAAGCCAATGGCCAGGTAGAGTCAATAAACAACATTCTGAATGCCAATATTGAAAAGATGATCTATGATAATCCCAAGCATTGGCATGAATTGCTACTGGATGCCCTTTGGTCTTACAAATCGTCCAAAGGTGATGTAGTTGGACAACTACCTAGCATTTGACGTCTGGCCATGTGATGCCGTGCTCCCAATGGAAGTAACGGTTAAGCCTATTAGGCTGGCTCATCAAGAGAGGTTTTCTAAACTTGAGTATGAGCTGGCTATGGTGGACGAACTAACTAATTTAGACCAGGTTTGGCTAGACGCCCTTGGAAAGTTAAAGAAACAAAAGAAGATGGTGGTCAAAGCCTACAACAAGAAGGTCAAACCCTAGTCTTTTGACTTAGGGGATGTAGTCTGGAAAGTGGTTTTACTTATTGGCCAGAAAGACCGTGTTTTTGAAAAATGGTCCCTAAACTGGGAGGGCCCATTTAGAGTCATAGAAGTATTTGGAGGCAATGCTTTCTTGCTCTAAGACGTAGATGGAAGAACTCCCCCTAATGGCTATTAATGGAAGGTTCCTAAACAAATATGTGCCATCAATTTGGAATTCTAACAAGAAAATCCTTAAGTATAGATTTTATGAATTATGGGCTTAGTTTCAATATGAATGTCTTAAGGATCAACACCATGATCCTTAAGTTGAGAAAATAAAGAAAAAGGGGAACCACCAAACTGAGAGACGTATTTGCAAAAAAATGAGTAGTTCATTAATCTTATTGGAGAGTACATGGCTTACATACAAAAATAACACAAGTAAGTAACTTGTATAGCCAAAATCTCTTTACAAAAGTAAAAATTAAAAGGGTTGAGTCCTAACTCTCTCTCAGCTCATGGTCTAAGGAAAGGGCTTCATCTTCAAGAAGTTGATTACTTCTTTGGGCCTCTACAGTAGCTTCTTCGGGCCGTCTAATTGCTGAGCCTTAAGAGGTATGTTGTCGTCCCAGAGAAAACAGTTCTCCTTTAGGATGACTCAATCTCTCCTCCAAGCGATGAATCTCATTCTCTAGGCCTCTGACCTCTTGAGCTTGCTAACTCTGGGCCTTCTTGGCTACCTGAAGTTCTTCAAACAAAAGCTACAGACCACCTAGGCCAGCTGAATGCCCTAGGTCCCTAATGGCGTCTTGGCAATGCCACTTCTGCTGAAGGAGGCTTGTGACCTCATGGTTCACCTTCACAAGTACTTTATCCAGGACTTCAAGTTCACTTGTTATGCCAGGAGCCACATTAGGGTCCTCCTTTAAGGCCTTTACTATGGACTTAGCTTCTTTGAAAGTGGCTCTTTCTGCCAGGGTCAAAATAGGGAGGTGTGCAATCTCTCTTAGACTTTGGAATCTCAAGGATACTTGGTCTAATTGCTGAAAGTCCAACCTGCCACTTGCTCCTAGATTCTCCAAAGGATAAGACATCCCTCCTAATATTGGGGAAGGATGGGCTCTTGGAGCTGTGACCTGTAAAAGGGTTAACATCAAAAAGAGTTAGAATAAATTCCCACTTTTGAAAATAACCAAAGTTAAATGAACTATCTTTACCTCTAAATCCTCAGCTTGAGGTAAACTTCTACTAGCACTCTTGTCACTGGAACTTCTGCTGGCATTCCTGCTATTGGAACTTCTGTTGGCTCTTCAATCATGGGGACGCTTTCCTTGAGGGGAGCCTATGAAAAATAATGCTTGCATGTTAGAACGAAGTATGGTTTAAAACATTAAGAGATGGGAAGCCCTATGACAAAATCTTACCTTCAAAAATCTCTTCTGTGGGGATTAAGTCTCCTAGAAGGAGAAATGGAGTTTGTATAAGGCTCTAGTCTAGAGTAAATGGGAGGGAAACCTCTTAGAGAAGTAGCTTATAATTAGCTCCATAACATAGGTAGCCACGCCATCTCCTTCTTCAGCGCTCGAGCTCAATTGTTCCGTATATTAACGGAGCTCTAGTGCAATTTCCTAAGGTGGAGAATCTGGTATCTCCAAGGTAACTAGAGCTGGCTCTTCCTGTGGCTGTAAAAGGCCAAGTTAGGAGTTGCATTGACAGAGATGAATGGGACACCAATTAAGAAAGGCCAATGCCTCTAGTTCAGGGAGACTGGGTCTTATATACCTCACTAATTTTTAGATGGGTACCTCTTCATCTTCTTTTTCCTCTGCTACTTGATGGCTCTGGTGGGGAGAGTTGGGGGAACATCCTTCTTCTTCCTCTTCCTTGAGCCACCAACTTCGAGGGCTGGTGGAGAAATACTTGGAGGGGATCCCACTAGCAACATTTGGATGAAACTCCTAATCCTAGCACTCTTGGGAGTTCCTTGAGTAGTTGTTGCTGCAAAAAAGAAAGAACAAGGATCATTCTTTGTCAGGCCACCCAAAAATAGAATTGAAGCATACTTTAGGGGTGGTTATTTCCTTGATTGTGCATTCTGTGGAGTTGGCCTAATGCTGATTGGCCGGCCTCCTCTCGAGTTGGAACCTACAAGCTCAAAGGAAGTTGGAAAATTCTATGTAGTTGGCCTGATGCTGATTGGCTGCCTCCTCTCGAGCTAGAACCTACGACCTCAAAGGAAGTTGGAAAATACTACTTGGCTCCTCAAGCCTCCAAAGAGGACCAGTAGACTCGGAACCAAGCTATAAAATGAGGTGTGGCACACGGGATGTACCTGCAGACAACAAGGTAGCAATTGGAGGATTTGACTTCTTAGTTCAACTCACGATGCTCTCTATACTGAGGCAATTGAATGGAGATCCTCTTAGTCCTCTAAATGTTTTTAGTTCTTTGACTAGGAAAGGGAATATCTTGGACCATTCTAAATTGCATGGCAAAAAATCCAGGCCTATAAGTTTCTACAATAGGATGAGTCTAGTGATACAAAAATAGATCTTGAGGGCACAAGATTGCCTACCAGGTGTGTGAAATGATGCCCACAAAGACATCATGGTGAAGGTCTATTTTTTTGAACCTACGTGGATCGAGATTTCTCTCTATAAAAGGCATCCATTCAATATCTCGCCTACCTCAAGGAGACAATAATTTCTTAAGGCGTTTGATTAAAAGACCATGTTGGGGGTTAAAGGACCTTAAAACAAGCAAATTTCGCTCTAAAGCAAGAGATCCTCTCGCCTATGGGAACATAGTGCCCTCCGGGGCAGAGCTCAGGAAAATAGGCTTGGGCCCAAAGCTGGACCAACCACAAGGGCCCAACTATTTGGACAGCATCGTTTTTAACTATGATGTCCCTAAGGAATCCATATACTTGGGCAAAAAATAATAGTCCTTGTGTTAATGGACTAGTGCTAAAGACCAAGTTGACAGCCATGGTCTTGAGAATTTTAAGAATCAAGTTGGAGGAGTTAGCAAGAAGAACTTGTTTAACCAAAATAGGTAAAAGCATGCATCTTCTTCTCTAGAACCTTATCAAAAGTTATGTGCCCCTATGACAACCATCTTAACAAAAGACTCATAACCACCGGACAAATATGTTACAGAGAAAGAAGAGGCAAAGACTTCAGCCTCTGTGGACATAAAAGAATCAAGATGCAATTCTTCTCCACTTGGCGAAAGGCCTGTGAAGACCGCTATGTCTTCCAAGGTAATACCAAGAAAACCCTCTGGGAGGACAAAAGCGTTATAATAGATGTTCCAATAGCAGGTCAACATTGTCATGATGGCATGGTCATACCAAAGGGCAATAGTAGAAAGCCAGATGGCTTCATCGACGCAAAGTTCTTCCATTTTTCTCCATGGGTCATAAATCTGTAAACCCATTCACTGTACCACTTTGTTAAGAATGTCCATATTTTAAAAGGCGCTGCTTCTTTGAAAATGCTTCTTCCTCACCAAAATTGACTTACAGAGGTTGTACGAAGTAAAAGAGATTCGTTAGTATCTAAAAATATGCCCTAAAGACTAGGGACATCGTGGTACGTGTCAAAGATAGGCCCTAGGGCACAAGATGCAAAGGTGGATGAATGATCATTCTCTGGTAACCAATGAAGATCCTCATCAATGATGTTGAGATCAATTGGACTCTGAAGCACATCAGAGACCATTGAAGTGTCTAATTGGAGCAAACACATCAATTGTTCAATAGGGCTATCATCTTGAAGAAAGGGAGCAGAGATGGTGAAAGAAATTTTTTTCCATTGTTAGATTGGTTTGAAGAAGATGCAAAGGAAAGGAAGTGGATTGAACCAAGAATTGAAGATTCAAGAATAACGGAGAGCAAGTGTTTCAAGAGTGCTTGATTATATCAAAGAGAGATAGAGCACAGAGTAGAGAAGTGGACATTTCAAGTCCTAACTATCATACTTATAGACACGTGGGAAAGAAGAGCAAATAACAAACAGTGTTCTATCAAGCTTCCTATGGCCGTTGAGGGTCAAATCAGGCAAATGTTTTTACTCGTTGTAAATTTGAATTTACCAACGGCTAAAGCGGGGGCATTTTTTCGCACCCTAAATTCGAGAGAGTTGGGACAATGCCATTTTGAGCGAAGCACCATGTGATTAATAGGTGAGGTCCTCCTTGAGGAGAATTAGGACTTTAAGTGCTGATATAATGACGTCTCGAGCCTAGTATCACGTAACAAGGGTATCAACCACTTGAGGCTCAAGATGGTTGAAGGGTAAAGGGAGCTCGAGCTCAAGGAGCTGCAAAGAAGGCTGTAAGACGGGTGGTTTCCAAACTCGAGATAGTTACTTGGAGTGCAATCTCAGATACTTGGGCATTAAGCTTAATCTAAAATAACGTGGGGCTTCTATAGGGGACTGTTACATTTTCCTTTGATAGTTTGTTTTAATAAAACACTTAAGTCTTAGCCGGGTTTGAATTAAGCAATTTAGGCACCAAAGTTAGTTAGGCTTGGCTTCCGGTAGTGTTTTTGGCCATACTCTAGTTTAAGCAAGGGATATTGATGGCTTGTTTCAATTTACCTTTAAATAGAGTGATCTTATGTAATTTTGAATTATTCAATGAAATTTACCTATCTCCTTGAGATAAACTTCTTTTCTCATCTTAATCTCTCTATTTCCTCATCTACTTTCAATTCTTCCTCATCCCTTACTCTTTTCCCCTTAAGTTAAGATCAAGATTCAATCTAGATCTTAACAATTGGTATCAGAGCCTCGTGGCTTCCCAAATTCAGTAGCAATAAGCAATGTCAGCCGAAACAGCAGTGGCCGGTGGTGTAACCACCAGATCAGCTGCTGCTAGAGCAGCTTCCAGACCCCCAGTGTCTGAAGCCATTGGTGGCCATGATCCTGCAGGTCAGGAGTTGGTTACAAAGAATGTTTTGTAGAATCAATTTAAGGCTTGGTGTGAATACCTGATCGATCGACTCAAGGTGTCGCAAGTGGAATCAATTCAGATGTTTCAGCAGCAATGGGAGGAGAAATTGGAACAACGATCTCAACAGGTCGAATTGAAATTCTCTGATCAGCTCACACGACAGACACAAGAGCTGGAAAAGAAGATTACAATGAGGTTTGATTGTGAATTACAGCAGTTGGATGTGAAATTAGCTGAAATGCGGGAGCAGTTCAGGAGGCCTAATCCTCCATTGGTTCCGGATCCTTTGATACCAGCTAGTATGCTTCAGGCTTGTACTTCTGTGAGAGCTGAGACATTAATTCGTGATGAGGGAGTTCCGGTTGGGTCTCAGGAGGCAGTTATTCCTGAAAGACCTGAGCGCAATGAGCAAGATCGATCTCGACATTCAAACTGGACTGAAGTTACAGAGGGTCGAACAGCAGGAATGGATCCTACTTTCAGAAATCAAGGGGTCAGTGCTGGTCAGCTGGACAGACCTCCTGATTCTTGGCAACATCCACGATCTGGCAGCAATGAGGAATCATCTAATAGTCGAAGCAACAATCACAGACAGCCGAGAGTACAGATCGATGAATTTGATGGTAAGCAACGTCATTCATGGCTGAGAAGGTGTGAGCGTTATTTCCTTTTTTATCAAATTGATGAATCAGAAAAAGTGCAAATTGCGGCTGTGTATTTGCTTGGTGATCATGAAGTGTGGTTTTATAGCTTGATTAGAAGTAGACCTTCCATTACTTGGTATGAATTTGCCAAGGCCTTATGTGTTCGATATAGTGATGAGGATGATAGTGATATTGTGGATAAATTTAACAAAGTGAAGCAAGATTCAACTGTCAAGGAGTACATGACTAGGTTTGAGAATCTTCGAGCTAGCATTGTGACTAAAATAGAAGCATTTGAATCCTACTATGTGTCAGCTTTCATAAGTGGGTTCAAGCCCAAGTTGAAGAACTTAGTTAAGGCTGTTGATCCAATTGATTTGTCCACAGCTTTTTCTAAAGCAAAACTCTATGAGACCACGGTCATAACAGCAGGTGAGATTTCTAGATCTCGTGGAAGTACCTCTAGATTTCAGTAGAATTCGAGCAGAAACAGATCCAACAGGGGAGAGGAC
The DNA here is from genome assembly GCA_018398585.1 of Simmondsia chinensis. Lineage (NCBI taxonomy): Eukaryota > Viridiplantae > Streptophyta > Magnoliopsida > Caryophyllales > Simmondsiaceae > Simmondsia > Simmondsia chinensis. Next base: position 19,451,268 of record JAGTTD010000001.1, on the reverse strand, counting down.
AAACCACAGCAGAAGTTGTGCTTTCGTTGTAATCAGCCTTATCAGTTTGGTCACAGGTGCAATCCCAAGTTCCTCATGGCTGTGGAAAATACTAATGCTGATGAACACCTTGATGAAGTGGAAATTGTGGATGAGGATATTGAGTCTGATCAGGAAAGTGTGCAAAGTCTAGATGATGCTGCGATTGAGATTTCTGTTAAGGCTCTCACTGGCAATGGGGCTCATAGTACAATCCGGATTAGAGGAACAGCTGGTAAGAGATCCATTATCATTCTCATTGATAGTGGGAGTACTCATAGTTTCATAGATCCCAAGGTGGTCAAGAAAGTGGGGCATGAGGTGATCAAAACTCACCCGCTTGCAGTTACAGTTGCTGATGGGAAGACAGTGACCAACCAGAACAAAAGCCAAGGATTCTCTTGGCTGATGCAAGACCGTAAGTTCAGCTCCGACTTTAGAATCCTTCCTTTGGGAGGGTGTGACATGGTGCTTGGGGTGGATTGGATGAGATCCTATAGCCCGGTATTGTTTGATTATGCAAACCTCTCAGAATCATTTGATGTTCAAGGATCCAAAGTTACACTGCAAGGGATTGCTGAACCAGCTCATTTGCAAGTCATTAAAGGCAGTAAGCTTAAGAAGGGTCTTCAAGGGTGTGCTTATCAATGGGTTGGCCAATTGTTTACCATTGCATCAGTAGAACTAACTGCCATCACAGAACCTGAAGTGCAGAACCTGGTAGCTGAATTTGAAGATGTTTTCAAAGTGCCTAAGTCATTGCCTCCTAAAAGGAGTTTCGATCATGAGATTCCTCTCAAGGAGGGGGCAAAACCTGTGAAGATCAGACCCTATAGACATCCTCATGCTCACAGAACTGAAATAGAGAAACAAGTAGATGAATTGCTTAAGACTAACTTCATACAAGTTAGTCATAGTCCATTTGCTTCCCCGGTCATACTTGTGAAGAAGAAAGTTGGTACAGCACACATGTGTATTGATTATAGGAAACTTAACTCTATGACTGTGAAGGACAAGCTCCCTATACTAGTTATAGATGACTTGTTGGATGAATTGTATGGGGCTCAAGTCTTCTCCAAGCTAGACCTTCTACAAGGTTACCATCAGATCAGAGTTAGTGAGCCTGATGTGTATAAGACTGCCTTCCGGACGCATCATGGACATTTTGAGTTTGTGGTTATGCCATTTGGCTTGACCAACGCACCTGCTACATTCCAGGCTGTCATGAATGATACTTTCAAACAATTTCTTAGGAAATTTGTATTGGTCTTCTTCGATGACATCCTCATTTACAGTGCAACTTTTGAGGAACATTTGAAACATTTGAGAGAGGTATTTTTGCTCATGCGTAAGTATAAATTGTTTGCTAAGCTATCCAAGTGTTCATTTGTCCAAACACATCTAGAATACCTCGGCCATGTGATCTCTGCTGATGGAGTTGCCACCGATCCTTCAAAGGTCCAAGCTATGAAAGAGTGGGTTGTTCCGGCCTCATTGAAGCAATTAAGGGGGTTTTGGGGGTTAACTGGCTACTACCGAAAGTTCATAGCTAGATATGGTGCCTTAGCTAAGCCCCTAACAGATTTGCTTAAAAAGGACTCCTTTAAATGGTCGGAAGATGCTCAAAGATCCTTTGATGTCCTCAAATCTGCGATGTGCCAAGCACCAGTTCTAGCTATGCCAGATTTCTCTTCAAGTTTCATTTTGGAGATAGATGCTAGTGGAAGTGGGATTGGAGCAGTTCTTTCGCAAGGGGGGAGGCCCATAGCTTTCCTTAGTCAAGCTTTGAGTGCAAAACATCAAGCTCTTTCCACATATGAGAAAAAGTACCTTGCCATATTGCTTGTGTTGAAAAGTGGAGACATTACTTAGATGGGCACCACTTCATCATTAAGACTGATCACCAAAGTCTTAAGCACTTGTTGGAGCAAAAGATTGTCACAAGGATACAGAGGAAAGGGTTGTTGAAGATGTTGGGGCTGAACTATGATATAGAGTACAGAAAAGGCAAGGAGAACTGGGCTGCGGATGCACTGTCACGCAAGTTTGAGGGCCATGAGTAGGGTTCCCGTGGTGCTATTTCCTTGATTTCTCCTGCTTGGATGGAACAATTATATTAGTCCTATGAGAATGATTCCTTTTCTCAGGAATGTATAGCTACTGCTAGCATGGGTAGAGCCGACAATCTGGTTGCTAGAACATCTGTTACCCGAGGAATTATTAGAATTCAGGGGAAATTGTATATTGGTAGCTCCATCAATTCAGCTCATGATTCTTCATGGGGAGGTCACTCTGGCACAGAGGGGACTTATCAGAGGTTGAAGCTTCATTTTAGCTGGTCGGGAATGAAGAAAGAAGTGACTAATCTGGTGCAAGGCTGTGAGGTTTGTCAACAAACCAAGCTTGGTGATCATAGATACCAAGGATTACTCCAGCCCCTTCCTATTCCTGAGGGCATATGGCATCACATAAGCATGGATTTTATTGAAGGATTACCTAAGTCAGAAGGAAAGGAGGTGATTTGGGTTGTGGTGGATCGATTCACCAAATCTGGACACTTCATTGCTTTGGCTCGGCCTGTCACTGCAGAGAAATTAGCTCTTGTATTCTTGGACAACATTTACAAGCTTCATGGTTTGCCTCAGTCCATCGTCTCTGATAGGGATAAACTCTTCACAAGTCGCTTTTAGAAGGAATTGTTTGGGCTTTTGGGCACAACCTTGGCTATGAGTTCTTCATACCACCCTCAAACCGATGGACAAACTGAGAGGGTCAATAGATGCATTGAACAATACCTCAGGAGCATGGTATTTAATCATCCCAAGGTGTGGGGTAGATGGCTTTCCTTGGCTGAGTATTGGTATAATACTCATTTTCACACTTCCTTGGGCATTTCACCATTCAAGGCATTGTATGGGTTGGGTCTAATTGAAGTGCAGCAGCTGATATGTTGCAGCAGAGGGGTCATGTCTTACATCAATTGAAGCTCAATCTCACTGAATCACAGTCCCGGATGAAGTGGTATGCTGATAAGAAGAGAATTGATCGAAACTTTGAGGTAGGAGACATGGTATATCTCAAATTGCAGCCCCATAGACAATCCATAGCAGCAGTAAGGAAAAATGTCAAGCTATGTGCCAGATTTTTTTGTCCTTACAAGGTGTTGGAAAGAATTGGCAAGGTTGCTTACAAATTGGAACTGCCAACCGATTCTTACATACACCCAGTTTTTCATGTTTCCATTTTGAAAAGACAGGTCCAGACTGGTCACAAATCTTCATTATCACCTCCAGATGTAGGCACCAATGGACTTATGAAGTTACAACCTGCTGCAATAATCGAAGATGGATCAACAGCAGCAACTGGTAGCAGAATTCAGCAGCTGCGAGTTACTTGGAGCAAATTAGATGAAGCATTCTCTACTTGGGAAGAAAAGAAGTTTTTGTTGAGTCAATTTCCTTCTTTTCATTCTTGAGGACAAGAATGTTGTAAGGGGAGGGGATTGTTACGTTTTCCTTTGATATTTTGATGTAATAAAACACTTAAGTCTTAGCCGGGTTTGAATTAGGCAATTTAGGCGCCAAAGTTAGTTAGGCTTGGCTTCCGGTAGTGTTTTTGGCGGGAGTCTAGTTTAAGCAAGGGATTCTGATGGCTTGTTTCAATTTACCTTTAAATAGAGTGATCTTATATAATTTTGAGGTATTCAATGAAATTTACATATCTCCTTGAGATAAACTTCTTTTCTCATCTTAATCTCTCTATTTCCTCATCTACTTTCAATTCTTCCTCATCCCTTACTCTTTTTCCCTTAAGTTAAGATCAAGATTCAATCTAGATCTTAACAGGGACTTCAGTTAGAAATTCTGACGTGAGCTCCCAACAATTTCCTCCACAACTGAATCACGGACATGTTCATTGATCATTCATGCGCAAGAAAAAGCTTAGTGGCCTGACATGGGGAAAAAATTCCGCGAACTTAGGGTGCACCTGTTGTTGAGCTTTTCTAAAAATAAGAAACTCTTTGGGAGTCCAAGAAAACACACACACACAGTACAAAACTTCTTCAAGTTTTCTTTACAGCACACTTGTGCTCTTTTCTTGGGAGTAGTGTAACTTAACGTAGCTTAGCTTAGCATAGAACTTGTTATACTTTCTTCTTTAGTAATATAGTCTTTCTGGATTCAGGTATGTTCCCAAATCTTGATGAGTTAAGAATTGAGGCTTTAGTTTGGGGTTTTGACGGCCAAGGCTTGACCTTGATTGCATTAGTCTTAACACTACTGTCACTGCTTGATAAGTCAGGTGAACTTAGGTTCACGTCATTGATTATGGCTTTGACGGCCAAGGCTTACACTTGATCGTGTTGGTCCTAGTCTAATGACCTAAATATGGTTTGCTCTACCTCAATCTTGTCCGACATAAACTCTTTCGAGTTATTATAAGTCAAAGGTGCAAGGCTTAAAAACCTAATTGACTCGGGCTTGTAAGTGGACTACTAAGCTTTTGAGTTTGTCTCCACCCTAGCCCTTGACTTTTAACCGTACGAGGAAGGTGTTTGTAGGCCCTGCTCCATCACTATAACTGCCACTTGAGTTAGATCCATATCCCTTTATTTTTTGTCAATATATATACAAAATTTTAAAAAATATTTAACCAAGTCTTTTTAATTGAAACATAAGTTAAACTCACGGTATAACTGAAGTTAGATTCACCAAAATATCAAAACCTTTTCTCCATAAATGGTGAGTTATTGATGTCAAAGACGTGTGGTTTAGGCTTACTCCCTAATAGTGGTGTGCCCCTTTTGGATGTTTATTTCGTTTCAGTATACGGCGAGCACATCACAATTAATTACAAACAAAATGAAGCAAGCAGATGCACCATGGAGTTCACCACTACCCTGACTCATTTATGCCCCACTATTGTACAAACGGGATCATTAGGCACTTTGAATCCCAGGGTTAACATGGCACCCAACGCAGGAGTGCACTCTCAATTTGCACTTTTGATTTGATTTTATCAACATCCGGTGGTTCCACACCTTGCACATCAAGCTGTAATGCTCCAATTTCAGATTGTATTGCACCAAATCTTGATTGTGATGCTCTAGTTGCATCCTTAATTGAAATTGATCTAATTATAATTGGCCTTCCGATAATAGCGTGATCAATCCTTGAGTGAATTCTCTTCATTTGATCCTCACTGCTCCCAAATGCAGTAACCTCAGCATCGAACTTCTCTACCAATCCATCTCCAACAATTTGTTGTGAAGGAATCACATTAGCTTGCATCAAAGCTGCCACTTCCTAACAAGATTTCACTCCAGCTCATGCTTAAGATGCGATTGAGTCATGAGCTGCTATTCTTGTCCAATACCTTGTTCTTGCACTGAGATCAGCTGAGATCTTGCCTTCGTATTGATATCGCGTGAACTGACTGTTATAAGTTTTCCAGATATCGCGTGATTGATCTTGGTCTGAAATTGAAGTGCCTGACTTGTACTAATCAATTCTTTCCACTGATCTTGCTTAATCTTAGTATCCTACTGCAGTGCTGTTATATCCTTCTGATTTACCATCAGATTTACCACAAGCTTGGCATCAATTGTACCTTCCAATTCCCCAGAATTTCATGTTGTACTGGCGCTATTTCAATCTGATATTTTGGTGCAACATTCATCAATGAAGCACCTCGAACTCTTGCAAGATAAGCTCGTCTGTTGACTTGCTCTTGAAGTCCAACTATTTGCTGCTGAAAATGCTGCTTCCATTGCAAAATATGTTGCCTAGATCTTTGCATTGTAAGCTTCAAGTCTTGCATGAGCTGTTGCATAAGCTGCTGTACTCTAGCTGCTTTCTCCTACTGCAACAAGACAACTGCAACATCTCCAACTCCAATAGCTTAACTCTTAGCGTAGATCATGCTTGATTTAATGCTAAATCAACTCAATTGAATGTAAATTCAATTAAATCGACTGCAAATTCACAAGCTCTAATACCAGTTGTTATGATTCAAGATCAATCTTGAATCATAACCTAGGATAGATGAAGAATTAAAGTAGGAAAAGAGAGAGAAGAGAAGAGAATTAGATATTAAGATGTGAAATAGAAAGAATAAAGAGAAGAAGTAGAGATAGAGAGAAGTAGGGTTAAAAGAGAAGAGATAAATATCATTCAACGATGAAGATTATAATGCAAGAACATGACTACTTATACTAATCCTAGCTAAGAAAAGTATAAGGGAAAATACCTAACAACAAAATATCTGCCTTACTAACTAATTACAACTGACTTTTCCTCCTTCACCTAAGCTAATAGCTAATGAGGAGCTGTTTAAATTAAAACTAAGGACTCATACTATCCCCATCTTCTAGAATCATGACAGTTTTTTAGTCTCTATTGGAATTACCAACATTTTATCTGTGACTATGGCCATATTTGTAAGCCTCTTACTGATTTGTTGTGCAAGAATGGTTTCTTATGGTCTCGGGACGCATAGCGAGCATTTGAGCACATTAAGCATGCATATCGAAGCTCCCGTATTGGCTGTCCCAGATTTTTTGCAATCAATATTTATTGAAATCGATGCATCTGGCATGGTATTGGGGTTGTTCTCATGCAAGGGGGTCGACCAATTGCATATATCAGTAAATCTCTATCCCCCTCGTAATCAAGCTTACTCTGTGTTTGAAGGAGAGCTATCAGTCGTTCACGCTGGTAAGACTTGGGAGGAATATCTCACGAGTCATCATTTCATTCTTCAAGTGGATCAAGAAAGTCTTAAGTTTCTTCTCGAGCTGAAGATCTCTACCCCATTTTAGTTTCCATGGTTGTTGAAACTCATAGGCTATCACATGTAGAAGAAAGGAAAAGATAATGTGGCTATCAATGTTTTATCTGGGATACCTGGGGCTTCCTTGTGTTCCTTAACTCTTAATACTATTTCTTCTAATTTTCTTTTAGAGATTACCTCTTTTTAGGAAACTGATCCTTGCTTATGTGATTTTATTGGGTCTATTCAACAATGCCTGGCTAATCACCCTATTTTTTCATGGGCTTAGTCGCAGTTATGATGTTTTAGCAATTTAGTAGTGGGTGAGGTTCTCTCTCTTCACCACCAGATTATCTATTTTTATCATAGTTCCGCGGTGGGTGATCATTTCGATATGGATACCACTTTACCCCATCTTTGTGCTTTAATCTATTAGAAGGGTATTAAGCGTGGCGTTGATGATTTTATTCTCCAGTTCTCAGTCTGTTGATGGTGTAAATCTAACAATTCTCCTTCATTGGGCCTTATTATTCCTCTTCAAATTTCGACTAGTTTGGACTGACACTTCCATGGATTTCATCGAGGGGCATCTGCTATCTTTGGGAAAGGATATTATTTTGGTCGTTGCGGCTCCCTTAAGTAATATTCTCATTTCCTTACCTTGACTCACCCTTTCATCGCCGCAGGTTGCATAACATTTCTTGGATCACGCTCACAAACTTCATGGCCCATGTCGGTCCATTGTTTCTGATCTTGCTTCTGTGTTTTTTAGTTTGTTTTAGCAAGAGTTTTTTTGCATCCAAGGTTTTCCATTTAATTTCTTGACTGCTTATCTCTCTTAGTCCAATGGTCAGATTGAGATACTCAACCGGTGTTTGGAGCCTTACATTCGATGTACGTGTTGTGATTCTCATTCTCGATGGGCTTCATTTTTATCCTTGTTTCAATGGTGGTACAACACCACCTTTCATTCCTTGATATAAAATACTCCTTTTGAAATTCTTTATGGCCAACTTCCACCTCTTCATCTCCCTTATTTGTCAAGTGAGATTGTGGCTGAGGCCATTGACTGAAGTCTCCAAGCCCAAGAGAACGCCATATGTGAGAGTGCACAGCACTTGATGAAGGTTTTAGCTAATCATCACCGTTCCAACCAATAATTTATTGTTTGTGATTTCGTGTACCTAAAGTTTTGACCCTTCCTTCAAATTCTATTCCCATTAGAAGCACCCTACTTGTTTTTATGGCTCTTGTCACATCCATGCTCGGGTTGGGTCGTCGCTTATACTCTTGCTCTCCTGCCCGACTCTCGTATTCACCCTACCTTCCTTGCTTTTCAGGTTAAGCACCATGTTGGCAGTTTTGTTGATTTGATGTTCCTATTTGGGAGCTAGAGGCTATTTTGGATTTCCGTATAGTGTATTGGCTAAGCCAAGTGTCATACAGTGGTTGATCATTGGAAAGTTAAGATAGGCAAGGATGCTACCTGGGAAAAATACTATAATTTTCAGCTCCGTTTTCTGAATTTTCTTCCTTGAGGGCGAGGACGTTGTCGAGGGGAAGGAATTCTTACACACTCTCTCTTCCTGCCACACTTTACCGCTAAATTTAGACTCAATTTGTAATTCAAATGGCTTTGGAAGGAAAGTTAGTTAGTCCATGCGCGTTTATAAATACATACTCATGTAATGAAATAAGGCATAAATGAAATGATATCTCAAACTTCTCCTAATTCTTCTTCTCCTCTCGTATTTTCAGTTCTCCTCCTTCCCTGTTCTTCTTCTATTCTCCTTCAAAAATCCTTGTCTCCCTTTTCCTCCTTGTTCTAAATATGATCAGCTTTATAAGTTGTTAATTGGCATATTAGAATGAGGGAAGGAAGTGAATAGAGGGAGAGAACAGAATTCTGAAGTAGAGAGAGGGAGAGAGGGAGGAGGTAGGGGAGGGAGAGAGAGCTACAGAGAGAGAAAAGGGAGAATCGAGAGGGAATTTATGAGAAAAATGTAAACCAAATGTATTGTTTGACAACTAAATTAATACAATGGAGTTAAGATACCTATTTAAAGGTGTTACAATGCAAAGAAACAAAAAAATAAAGGGGAAAAAAACCTTGCTAAGCAAATGTCATGGCTACTAGCCTTTACTGCTTTTTGGTATCGACTAAGTTTTTAAAAGTTATTTGTTCAAGTTATACCCTAATTTCCACTTTTTAAAAATTTCATCTCCTAGTTGTTGTGAAAAATTAAATTTTTGAAATTAAATTTTTCTTAAATTGGCTAGATCAGGTGCAGTGTAAACTATTATAAAATTCCTTAATTTTAAATCTAAAGGACCTCCATTTTAATATATACATAATGAACATAGAATATCTAAGCATAACAAACATTAAATTAAAATCATAAATAGAAGTGCAAAAATTAAAGGAAAGCTTAAAAAAAAAAAAAGAATAAGGAATGCCTAGATCGTAGACCATAGTTGTTATCTGGGAGGAATCATCAAGACCTCGAGATTGTCTCCGCAATAATCCCTTGACAGTTTGAGTGTGGGCTCCAAAAATATTTATTAGGAAGAATTTCAAAAAGAAATTCCTCTTCAATTTTCCAAAAAATCAAATTTTTTAGAAAATATTCAAATTGGAATTCTAAATTGAATTCCCAAGACCCTTATTTATAATGAGCGATTGGGTTGAAAAAATATATTTTCATCGATGTGGGATTCGTTGTTTTAATCATATCTAAAATGATGGTGACTAACCAACAATTACGTGAGCTTTTAAAAGCCGGTTCAATACGCCACGTGGTGCTTGGTGATTGGCGAAGCGAAAATCACATAGATAGCTCTAGGCAACCCTCCACGTGTCAGCTCATTATTGGTCCCTGCTGAATGAAACAGATCGTGACTTGTGTGTTTTGTTCTTTTTTTTTTTTTTTTTTTGTTCAAATTCCTATATGCATAAAATTCATCTCACAAATATTATTTGAGAAAATAATTTATGGGTTATATTTACATTAAAGTTCTCTGTACCTTGCTCATTATTTTAATTTAGTCCTTGTACTTTTAATTGTGTCAATTTAGTCGCTGAACAATTCAAAATGTGTCAGTTTAGTCTTTTGGTCAAATTTAAGTTAATGATATAATATTGAAGGAAAAGTTATGTTAGATGTAGTAACATATTTTAAATTCATCCATTTACTTAATTTAACCCAACTCATAGACAAACCATTAAAATTTTCATTAAAAACTTAACATAAATTTTTCTCTAAGGACTAACCTGACACATTTTGAATTATACAGGAACTAAATTAACACAATTAAAAGTATAAGGACTAAATTGACACAATGGACAAAGTACATGGACCTTTCCAATAAATAACCTTAAATTTATTCATCTTATGAGTAAATAACAAATCTCATGAATTTTGGTTAGCAAAAGAAATTTATTCATTTCATGAATTCATTTTAAATATTTTTTAACTGGTGTACTTCTAGAGGCATACAGAGGGACCTTCAAAAAAAAAAAACCTTAATTCCAGCTCCAAATAGGTCAAATCTTATTATCAACACTTTGTTAATATTAACAACTATTTAATAATATTTAAATCCACTAAATAAATATTATTATACTCTAGAATTAAATATAATTATTCAATAATTCGTAAATAACTTTTATTGTGACAATCAACCCCTCTATTAGATATTTGTGAGAAGAAATTACTTTAACTACTATCATTATCCTTCTCACATCTTTCATCGTAGCTCCCCACTCACCCTTCTCGAATAATTTAATAATATAGAAAACATTTTTGTACTAATTCCAAAGTGAAACATATGGAATACTTTGACTAAGTATTCTTAAATTTGTTTGTATGCTTGCAAATCAACTAAGGGGACATCTTTATCTCAAAAAACACTATAGATTCCACGTAAAACACCTGGTCCCATTACACTTCATGCCGTTACCCAACGCGCTTAAGATTGAAGTCACGCTTGTGACTAATCCTTTTAGCACATCAAAGCAACATGCATGAGTTCAAGCTATAATCTTGATTTAGAGTTATCGTCTTATAGAACTAATTATTTCTGATAGCAGTAAATAAACAAATAATTTAGGTGGTCTTGCTAAGTGTTCCAATCATATAGACAACACTGATATAATACTTTTGGATCCCTATCCACATGACCAAGAGAAGTCATCTAAAGTGTTATACTATAGTCTTATTAGACAAGTTGTCCAAACTCATCACCAACTATAAACATATACTTTGACAACATATCATTAATTTGATTTAAGTTTATCGCTGGCTCAATCTCATTGACCACTTAAACCAAACATGACATGTCATCTTGGACTATGTCTATCTCATGGAATTTTTTGGAAAACAATCACACGTACATAAGACTCGTAAAACATGTTGAGACAATAAATAATAAAACAAATTTATTTATATAATATTTAAAACTAACTAATTGGGTTTTTCAGGACACCGATTCAAACAATCTCCCACTTGTATTAAACCCAATTAGCCTTGCAGTGCAAAACTATCCCCCAGGGATCTATCAACTCATTGACTATAGACCTTTATAAATACCAATCTTTCACTATCCCATTCTTTTGATCACATGCTTTAGTATATTAAGAACCTTCCAAGGAAACTAGTCTAGTTTACAACTTCATGAGTTGTCAAGTACCCGACTACCATTATGAAGTAAACATTACAAGACTACTTCACTCTTCGCCATTTATGACTCCCACTAAATGGGTAAACATGGATTTCTAAGTCGAACATCTAAACTCCTTTTTTAAAACAAATGACCCATGACAAACTCAACATCCTTTCTTTGAATCTCGCTAAAGCTTGATCCTAAGAACATAGTTGGCTCACTTTAGGTATTTCACTTTTAAATTACTAGACAACAAAATTTTAACAGCTCATAATGATTCTACAATATTCTCAATGAGTAAAATCGCATCTGTACACAACACTTAGAAACCGACTGCTTTCTAGCCATGTCACACGTACTCGCATGGTTCACTAACCATTGATTCATACCCTAAGACTTGAAAGGCGTCATCGATTCTACTATTCAATGAACAAGATGCTTATTTAAGTCTACAAATAGACATCCTCAATTTGCATACTATATGCTCCTGACTCTTAAAAATATACTTGTCTGGTTGTATATGTTTATAATACAAAAGGTCGCATGCTAAGTGAGTAATTTATATGGATAATTAGTTAGCTAACTATAAGGATTTAAGGTTATACCCATCTTAGGTTACAAGCCTGGTACTTACTAGTCTATAATTACTCGCACGGTACCTACACGCTCGGTACTTATATCCTAAGTACTATGAGTATAATAAGCAGATAATTAATATACAAGAATTAGGTAACAATAAATTGGACTTAAATTAGAAATCTAGTATACTGACTAATATTCTACGGTGATATATGTCACCTCACCTCTTCTCCACCTCCTTCTCTTCGTATAAGAAAAAGAAGAGCTGGGAAGGGTGACAAAAAAGGATAGGGAGGCAGGCAATATGGGCCTCTCATCTTCGCTTCCTTCACAACCTCCTTTCTAGAGTAATAATCATTCAAGCTTCCTCCTCCTCTTAAGCTAAGTATTTTATGTTTATTTTACCTAAGGCTCTGTTATTACCTGCCCTTATTATTATTTTTTGAGATTGATACTGACTTAAGCATCGAAGGGGGCCCCGTGGGTTGCCCTCAAGCCTCTCTAACTGTTTGTTTAATCTTAAAAAGAATATCAAGTCGGGCATGTAGATAGAGCTTGAGCTCAGTTTATCCTAATGAGCCCCACCTTGTACAAAATTCCAACACGATATATAGGCACACTGACCCCAAGCATCATAAATAGATTGGTGCCGTCTATGGGAAGGATTATAAGCTCATGTCTGGCTTGGTACTTCCTATAAGATTCAAACATTTATAATATAAGGGAAGTTAATTTTCATCATTTTTCGGTCTCTTCTGCATATTTTCTAATAAGAACAAGCCTATTCAGGAAAAATTTGCCAAAGAAGCTCCCTAATATCCTTAAACATATAAGGAGATCTGCTTGAGTAAGTCAAGTATTCTTACATCCTTTTAACCTTCTGAAAGCATATTCTTCAACAATGAAAGATATTTGCTGGAGTAAAAATAAATACTTTTAAATCTTTTTTACCTTTTTGAAACATCCTTGAATAATAAAAGAGGTTTGCTTGGGTAAAAGCCATCAAATACTTTTTTACATTCTTTTACCTCTTTCAAGCATATTCAAAAATAAACAAAGAGGCTTGTTTAGGAGAAGTCAAGTATTGTTACATCCTTTATACCTCTTTTATACACTTTCTTTGATCGAAGATTCAAAAAATCATCATAGGCACCTAGAAATCCTCAAGAGGATCGTTTAAATATGTAACTTGATCGATAACTCTTTAAGGATTGAAAGTTATATGTAACACCCCAAATCCTCTTGAATTGGGGGTTACATACCGTAGGCACGTTTAGAACCTACAAGGCTTTTTAAACATAGCTGAAGAAATAAAATATTTGGTCTTGATTAAAGTATCATGAAATTTTACATATATAGTAAATTTTATTACAAATTGGTACAATTTAAAAGAAACTACATATAATTCTTATACAAAAGGATGGGAAACTAAGTCTCCTTCATTACCAAATTCCTAAAGTTTGCATAAGTCTATCTAGCGCCCTATGAACCGTCTTCAAGTAGTATCTACAACATTTTAAGAAAAACACAAAACAAGAGAGCCAAAAGCTCAATAAGCAAATCATCAGCAACCATAAAACCAATTTAACCATGGAATTACAAATAAAAATTCATTCTATCTTTCTGTACAAATAATCTCTTAGTCAAATGATTTAGAAAGAGTGTAACCATTTCCTTTGAGTTAGTTGAATTTCATACTACATATAGGCTAAATTATTATTCTGGAACATTTAAGACCACTGTGCACAGCAATACCTCTCTTAACAGTTAAGTTAGGTAGTCAACCTCTCCACTAATGTATGAAACATGGACTACAACTCCGAAATAGCTCTTAACGCACCATGGTTATTTTCTTATGCTTCCAATTCAACAGATGTAAAACTCGTCATTTTCCAACATTGTTTAAAATTTCAAGTAACAAACTTTCAAAACTCGCCCAATTTTTCCTAAACCAGCGTCTTTCAACATAAGACATTTTATTTTATGAATTTAGTGAAGATTCATACAAAATTAGTGAGATGGTACATGTAATTTGCTTATCATATTTAAACAAAGCTTAAAACTCATTTTTATTTAGCATTAATTCAATCTCTTGCCCCATTAAAGTATTTTTTCTTTCACATATGATGCAAATTTGAAGCATACTTCATCATCACAAATGACATTTTAATCACATTATACAAAAAATAATTACTTTAGTAGAATTTCGAATAAAACACAATATGTGCAAAAACAAAGATTAATTACAAGAGATTGATGATAATTTACTTACCTTGTTGTTATTACTCTTTGGTAGAATGTGTTCAAATACCAAAATACTTATGACTTTCTTCTTCTTACTTTCTTATGAAATTTTTGTGTGGAGTTGGTCTGAAATACTCAAGCTTGGGCTCCTATTTATACTTAAGGTTCTTCAAAGCTAAGAAACAAAGCTGATGGGAGGGGAGATAGCTTAGGCTAGTGGGTTTTATGCCATCTCATGCATGGTGGCTGCCACCTTGTACTGGTGGTTGACACCTCTTACTTAGGTGTTGCCACCTTATGCTTCAGGTGCCACCTTGTGCTTAAGATTACAACCTCGAGCTGATTCACCTACTTTGGGTGCCACCTCGTACTTAAAATGCCACCTCGTGCTAATTCACCTTCTTCGGGCATGTTAAGGTTTCAAAGATTGCTCTTGAACCTCAACCTTGGTTGGGATAGTGAGAGTATGAGATGAGAAGAGAATATAGAGTTTAGATGAGATAAGAAGGGAAAGGAGATGAGAAGTAGAGAGAGATATCAAGAGATATCAATTTCATTCATCAAGTTGTTATTTGAATACAAGCTAGAGCCATCTATTTATACTACTTCCTCCTAGGATGGCTTAAGACTAAAAATATCTAGAGATATAACGCATTTGGAACCATGGCCTAACCAACTTTCCCGCCACCTAACTAATTAGCCGCCAACCTTGACCGGCCAATGACCACCTAGGCTACATGACACTAGAGTTCACTTATTACATGACTTAACAAGAGACTTATGCAACTAATTACATCAAGACTCATTCTAGTTCCAATATCCACAAGCTAATACAACTTCCCTACACTAAATGATCATTAAATGGCAGCCAAAACACCAACCACAGCAGGCCCACAATAGCAAACACCAGCAGCAGCAGCACAGCAGCAGGACAGCAACACAGCCACCCTCAACTCATGCCTCGGATTCTTGGATCATAACATTCCCTTCCCCTTGAAAACATTCTTGTCCTCAAGAATAGAAGAGAGTTGTAACAATGGCGATCAATGTCTGGCTGGAATTATGCAGCTAGTAAGACTCCTTGAGCAACTCAATCTGAAATTGCAGCAGTGCACAATGTATGATGCTTGTTTCGACACAATGTTTGCGTTTGAACATATAATTTTCTTCAGAAGGTCTACACTGATCAAACCAAACATCAACAACACACCCACAACACCACATGTTGCAGTTAACACTGCTCAAAGTTCTATCTTGTTGCTAAGAATCACAAAACGCATCAGTACTTTTGATTTTCTGCTTGTAGAATGCTGCACAACAGATTTGGTATGTCGTTAACCACACAAAAATGCATTTGAAGTCCTTTAACATCTCGGGAGGCCTTCCAAACTCAAACCAAGAGAACCCAACATCAAAATCTGCTTGTAGGCATTTCCCATTGCTACTTAAACAGCCCCATTTCTTGATCATGGTAACCAAACACAATGTAATTCCATAAGAATGCAGCTGCAACTCTTTCATCTTGGATCTTATCCAAAATTTGTATTGCTTACGCATCCACTTACTAAACCAACTCAGACCAAGTTCATCAAACACTTGATTGCTTCCCAAAACCACATGTTGTGCTGCAGATCCCAGAAATTCAGCAGTGTATAACCAACACAACCCATAGCTGCAATTATTACCAATTTTAGCTTGATTCTTGTTCATATGGAAGCTTCTTGATGCAAACAAGTTATGGCATCTTCCAGAAATCATGATAGCACCAATCACACTCATTCTGAACAAATTTTTTACTGATGACAGTGAAAGAATTTGAATTCTCCCAGAATTTTCAGCAACTACCTTGCATTCTTGTTGTCCCAACTTGAGCAATTTAGCACTTATGACTTTGGCATGAAATTCTGGACTCTTGCTCCACCAAATTAAGTACTCACAGGTCACAACTGAGTTCCAAAGGCACAAGGTCATCACTTGAATGCCCAAAGCAACCCATTTGACAGAGTGCATTCTGCAGCTCACAACTTCCAGCATGACCTCAAGACTTCCTTGGATCCCTTGCTCATCCAACCACCAAACATACCTCACATGATCAAGCTTTGCTTTATTTTCAACCAACACAAGCATAAGTAACAAATATAACAAGTGGAGACACCAACCGAGCTCTTGAACAGCTGAAAACTTCTTCCAACACAGAGTTGTTCTGTCCCAAGCTACCTTGCTGATTTTTACTCTGATTTTAGCTGAAGTTTTCCTCAATCTTGCATTAATCTTTTCCATCCAAACATTAAGGAAATATTGAAGCTTATGCATATGACTTTTCCATTCAAAACCACTCGAGCATATCACCCCAAACACATTCAGGATCTGCTTCTGATAAAAAAAGTTGCAGTTGTTGTTCGTTCCCATTTTCATATGCTATCAACTTTGTCTTTGCTTGGCTTTGCACACCAGCTATGTGGTCATACCTAAGGCCTAACACCTCTTCAAACCATCCATCATTCATCAAACAACTAGCAACAATTACCATCCTTTCAAGTAAGCGCTTTTGTATGAACCGAAGCAACACCAATTCTGGAACAATGGAAACTTCATTGCCACGAGAATTATGTAGCTTGCAACATGTGTAATCCCTGTCTTCACAGCTTACTTTGATGTTAATTTCGCAATGACCCACAGCCACTACCATTTTTCCACCAATGCTTGCACTGACACCGAGCTCTTCATCATCAAACAGCAGCACCGGATGCCTAGCTTCTCCAAACACTTGTAATTCATTCTTTCCCGGATCAAAGGAACTTCCCACAGCATTTGCATCAATTAAAGCATTTATGGTACTCGTTTTGGTCCGCACAGAAATCTGTTGCAGCACCTTACTAAATTTATACACCTCCAACAAATCAATTGCTTGTATAGGCACCATGCTTCTCCTTCGTTGAACCTTGAAACGCACTCTCGCTACATGATTAATTCTTTTCAGCATAAAATCAACTCTTTTCATCTCCACATAACCTTGAGTATCTTCTCCTGGATCAGGAGGCAACTCATCATAAGAGTATGTATTAGGACACACATTTTTTCCATTCAAAATCACACCTTGTCCTGCATCAGGTAGTGCCACAGCAGCAACAATGGATTTCTCAACAGAATGTGGTAGATCAGCAGTGAAGATGCTTCGATTCTGCATACCAGCTTGCCATGGAGTAACACTTAATAGGTTTGACGATGTATCCAGTGGTTTAACAGCAGTAGCATCGAATTTTTTAGCAGAATACTTCGGTTCTGCATAGTTCTCTGCTTGATTGCTTGCAACGACTTCATAGTGACCCACTTGTAGCATCGAATCATCCTTTGGAGACCATGACTCAGTCACTGACTTGTCATGCCTCAATTTCTGCTTAATAAATGTCTTTTTACCCCAAAAATCTTTCAATGTCTCGTTAAGATGATTCCTCTTCACTTTACTCTTTGCATTCTTTAACATTCCTTTGACATGAATATCGTATTCCCATTCCGGTTGCATGTCATATTGTGCCTCAACATCAGCAAGATACTCTAATTCAAGCAAAGAGTCTTCATAAGGATCACCTTGTTCAAACTCAGTTTCTTCTAACTTATGTTCATCAATTTCGGCATTATCGGGGACAAGTTCATCTCCAACGGCAACAGATTCCACTCTCTCTTTTAGCTCAACACAGAACTTCCGTTGTCTAACGCTATCCGCTAGCTCCGGAAACTCATTTGCATCAAGAACATCAGCACAATCACGACTGATGTTAGGATAAGCTAAACATTGCTGAATCATAAGTCGCTGAATCTTTTCATCCCATTCCTGTCTCCTTTTCTGGAAATATTCTTGCCTTAATTTCTTCAACTGCTCAATCGACTCAGCCATATTGACAATGAACAACAACTTCAATCTGGAACAACTCAGTTCGCAGGATATGAGTTCGAAAATCGCAGAAAAGGGAGACTTGTTTCGCAACTCTTCCACAACTGATTGCTTAATGAAGTTCTACTCCTTCATTTCGCACAAACAATCCCTTGATAACGGTTCGACAAATGTCACTGATTACAAACCACAACTTGTAGAATTCGTGAACGAAACCTAACTTCGAACAAACCCTAACAGAGGTGTTTCCTTGAATAATTCAGACTAAGAATCTGAATTAGGTTTGATTTTTGTCTGTAATGATGATTTAAACACACGATTCACCACAATCTTCAAGGATAAAATCGGATTTCAACACTTTCGTTGCTCAGTTCGTTGTTAGATTTTTGCCTAAGCAAATCTCGACTCAATAACATATAATTCTTAAGAATTCAACGCATATTCTGATAACTCTTACCACTTCTATGCTTATCAACACAATTACATCACAATTCAGCAACAAAAGCAGATTCGGATCAAGAGTGTAACTTGTAGTTCAGAAAACAGTTACCTCAACCTCAATTTCTGAATTGTAGAATCTGAAATCACATCAATGCAACTTGTTTCTGATCTTTGGATTATGATCAAGTGTAATGTGGATCAAATAGCTCACTTTAACTTCTTCTGAACATATCAAATGAATATTTGATCAAGATTAGTTATGCTTAGCACACAACTTTAGCAACTAATGCTTGCTTCAGCACTCAACTTCAGCAGCTTATGCTTGACCGATTCTACTGAATTCAATATGAATCAGCTTTGATGTTGAGTGTAATCAACAAATACTAATCAATTGAACTTTCTTCAATGTAATTCGATCAATTTTAATCCCAACCGAAAGCACTTCTAGGCAATTCGCAGGCTATGAATCTTGCATATATTAGTAACCGCCAATCTCAAATTCAAAATGCATAATCGAATTCCTAATCACATAAACTAAACTAAACCAGTATCAAACTATTATTGTTGACTGATTGCAACACAATCAATCAAATTTTAAATTTTTTTTTTTTTTGATTTAGAGATTGATTTGGAAGCCAAATCAAGGCTCTGATACCAATTGTTAAGGTTTCAAGATTGCTCTTGAACCTCAACCTTGGTTCGGATAGTGAGAGTATGAGATGAGAAGAGAATATAGAGTTTAGATGAGATAAGAAGGGAAAGGAGATGAGAAGTAGAGAGAGATATCAAGAGATATCAATTTCATTCATCAAGTTGTTATTTGAATATAAGCTAGAGCCATCTATTTATACTACTTCCTCCTAGGATGGCTTAAGACTAAAAATATCTAGAGATACAATGCATTTGGATTGGAACCATGGCCTAACCGACTTTCCTACCACCTAACTAATTAGCCGCCAACCTTGACCAGCCAATGACCACCTAGGCTACATGACACTAGAGTTCACTTATTACATGACTTAACAAGAGACTTATGCAACTAATTACATCAAGACTCATTCTAGTTCCAATATCCACAAGCTAATACAACTTCCCTACACTAAATGATCATTAAATGGCAGCCAAAACACCAACCACAGCAAGCCCACAACAGCAAACACCAGCAGCAGCAGCACAGCAGCAGGACAGCAACACAGCCACCCTCAGCTCATGCCTCGGATTCTTGGATCATAACAGGGCGCCACCTCGTGCTTTAAAAACGCCACCTTATGCTTATTTGTGAAGACTAGTATTATTCCTCTACATTTTGTTACCTAATTTCAAGGTATTTACATTTCTTTTCCCCTAATATGTGTTTCGTCCACGAAACAATAGTATTTGTGAATATGGAAGTATATTGCTAAGAATGCATGCAAAATTTCTATTTGGAGTGTACGTACATACCTTGGTCAAAGAGGTGTGGGTACTGCTGTATTATGCCCTCCTCACACTCCCAAGTTGCTTCTTGTTTTGAATGATGCTACCATTAAACTTTCACCATTCGTATTGTTCTGTTTTCAAGGCTTTTTCCTTTGTCTCTAAAATTCTCTGAGGAAACTCTTGATAGGCCATATCTTGCTCTATTATAACGGGTTGTTGTTAAATTATGTGTGAGGCGTCATATGAATATACTTTCGCAACATACAGACATGGAAAACATCATGAAGTTGAAACTATGAGGGAGGCAAAGCAATTCTATAGGCCACGTCCCTAATTCTTTCTAATATTTCATAGGGACCGATATATCTTAGGTTTAATTTACTGCGCTCCCCAAATCTGATTACTCCTTTTGTTGGAGAAACCTTTAGAAATACATGGTCTCCCTCTTGGAATTCATGGGCTCTCCGTCTTTTATCAGCATAACTCCTTTGCGTGTTTTGTGCTGCATTTAATCTATCATGAATCATTTACACTACCTCAATAGTGAGTTGTACAATTTTGGGACAAATTTCTTCCTTTACTTGCTTCCTTTCATTAATGTAATGTCATTCCAGCATATCAGTGATCGACATTTTCTTCCATAGAACGCTTCAAAAGGCGCCATCTTGATACTAGCCTGATAACTATTATTGTAAGCAAACTCTACCAGTGGAAAATCATCATCCCAACTTCCCTTATGATCTAAAACACAAGCTCTTAACATATTTTCGAGTACCTGGATTAGTCTTTCACTTTGGCCATTGGTTTGGGGATGATAAAATTTCCTAAAATTCAACTTTGTTCCCAATGCTTTCTATAGTTGTCTCCAAAATCTTGAGAGAAATCTAGAGTTACTATCTGACACAATAGAATATAGTACCCCATGTAACTTCACTATCTCCTTTATATATAATTTGGCGAGCTTTTCTAGGCTGAAAGTTGTTTTAATTTGAAAGAAGTGCAGACTTCATAAGTCTATCAATAATTACCTATGCATCATAGTAACCCTTAGAAGATCAGGGCAGTTTGGCAACAAAATTCATGGTGATATGATCCCATTTCATTCTGGTATTTCTAATGACTGAAGAAGTTCGACTGGTTTCTGATGTTCAATCTTCACTTATTGAAAGGTGAGACATCTTAGAACAAATTGAGCTATATACTTTTACATGTTCCTCCATCAAAAATGTTCCTTAAGATGTCTGCACATCATTGTTCCTCCAGGGTGAGTCGAATACGGAACCACATGAGCATGAGCTTCTCTAGAATTTCCTTTTTCAGTAGCTCATTATCTGGGACACCAATCCTGTTACCGAACCACAAAGAACTGTCGTCACATAGTGCGAATTGTGTAGACAATGTCAAGAACAACCTTTCGAAAATATTCATCCCTTTTTTGGGCATCTTTGATGCAGTCTATCAATGTTGGACGTATGGTCATAGCCAATAAGGTAGCTCTATCTCCTTGTCGCCTTATCTCAATTCCAGCTCTTCTTAAATCATTAACTATATAAGGCAACCATAAACTTGAGCCAAGAGTAATGGTTCCAAAGCTAGGGGACCAGAACTAGAGGCCAATTTAACTACCACCATCTCAAGAGACTTAAGAATAGTGTTAGAAGAGTTGGCAAAGAAAAACATGTTCCACCAAAACAAATAGAAAGAAACTTCTACTTCCTTGGATCCTTGTCCATAGTTATGAGCTTCTTTGAAAAGGAAGTTGACAAATGTCTCATAACCAATGGGCAAAGGGGTCACAAAAAAAGAAGAGGCAAAAACCTCAGTCTTTTTCGAAACAAAATAGTCCAATGTTAGCTCAGCCCCTCCTAGTGAGAGACTTGTTCTAGCCGTAATGTCGTCAAAAATATTGCCAAGAAAGCCCTTTGGGAGGACAAAACATGTTGTGACAAACGTTCCAGCATTAGGTTAAGGCTGTCATGATAAGGAAGTCATACTTGAGCGCAAACTTAGAGTCTGATGGCCTCATATATATTGAAATAGGAGTTTTGAAAAACCCAATTATCATATTTAAATATTAAATAAATGAATTTTATTTATTTATTGTCTGATTATATTTTACGAGTCAAATATTCGTGTGATTGCTTTCTAAAATACTCCATGAGATGGACGTAGTCCAAGATGACATTTCAAGTTTAGTTTAAGTGGTCAATGAGACTGGGCCACTGATAAACTTAAATCAAACTAGTGATATGTTATGAAAGCATTTTCTTAGTTAGTGACAAGTTTGGATAACTTGTCTGATAAAACTATAATATGATACATTAGATGACTTGTCTTTGTCATGTGGATAGGGATCCAAAAGTTTTATAGTGGTGTTGTTAATAAGATTGGAACATTGAGTTATTTATTTCTTAACTGCTATCAGAAATAATTAATTTTATAAGACGATAACTCTAAATCCAGAAAATAGGCTGAACTTGTGCTTGGTTTGTTCACTGCTTTGATGTGTTAAAAGGATTAGTCGCAACACGTGACTTAAATCTTGTGTGCGTTGAGTAACGGCATGAAGTGTAGCGGGAACAAGTGTTTTACGTGAAATTCTTATGGCATAAAGATATCCCCTTAGTTAATTTGCAAATATATGAACAAATTCGAGAATCTTTGGCCAAATTACTCCATATTTTTGACATTTAAAATTAGTACATATATTATTTTTTGTATTAATGAATTGTTCGTGCAGGGCTAGTCGGAAACTATGGTGAAAGATGTGAGAAAAATAATAATAGTAGTTAAAATTAATTTTCTCATGAACATATAATAAAGGGGTCAATTGTAATAATAAAAGTTATTTAAATATTTTTGAGTGAATATATTTAATTCTAGAATGCAACAATGTTTATTTAGTGGAATTAAGTGATGTTCAATGTTAATCAATGTTATCAAGTGTTGATAATTAGATTTGATCTATTTGAAGGTAGAATTAAATTATCCCTGAGTTCCCTTTACATGCCTTAACTTAAAGCACTGTTTGAAAATATTTAGAATGAACTTATGAGATGAATTATTTATTTGTAAGATAAATAATTTTTATACTGAACAACATTAATAAGATGAATTATTTATTTATGAGATAAATAAATTTATTTTTTCTAAATATATAATTTATAAAATAAATTTATACATGTGGGAGTAACAAAAGAGAGGTAAAAGAAAAATGCAAAATTAAAAAAAATAGACGTCATCATCAGCAAAGGCAAAACTCAATTCACACCTTTAAAGACGTGACTTCTGTGAGAATTCAAAATTTTTTAAAATAAATGCATATTTCTTTTGACTTTGTATACCATTGATATATCCTTTTTATCCAACAACTCTGTTATATATATATATGTGTGTGTGTGTGTGTTGGAATATGGTTCCTAAATAGTCTAAACTATGTCCGACTACAATGGCCAGAGAGAGCTAAGCTATTAGTCACAAACAGGTTTTGACGAATAAACATAAAATACTTAAATGAGAAATTTTACTTAAATCAAAATATGTTTTGTATTTAAGTAAAATAAATTAAGTAAATATAATAATTAAATTTAAAAATTGAAGCTTCCCTGGGAAGCTTCCCGTGTCCTTGTTTTCCCGCCTTTGCATCGCCACGTGTCGTCACAGGAGTGGCTGGTCTTAAGGTTGAATCTGGGCCGTTGCTTGTGCGGCTAATCTAACGGTTGGGAGGGGGGACACGTGTCACCCATCCGGTGCCCCCTTGTGTGTTTTTTTGGGTGTGATCTGGGCCGTTCATTTCGCCTCATCCGACGGCTCATGTGAGCCGCAGATGGATCGCCTTTTGCCTATAAAAAAGGGTGTTTTAGAGAGAGAAAATGGTGTGGTTCATTTTTTGGGGGGTTTCTTGACCGGTTCTCTCTCTCTCCTCTCCTGGTGCTTCTTCAACGTCTATGGGGCATTTCTAGGGTTTGCCCTTGGGATTTCAAGTGCCAAAACCTTGCTGGTAAGGGATGGAACTCGCCGGTGCTGGGAACCACAAAGGCGGATCGGCTCAGGATCTGGGATCATGATGGTATAGCAGCAAACTGGCTCAGAGTTGGTATATTTCTCTTGCTCTTTCTTTTATTCTTTACCGATTCGGTTGTAAAGGTTTGTATAAAGAGAGGTTTGTAACTAATAGCTTAGGTTTTGATGTGGAAAGCGCCTTGTACCATTTATGCGGTTGTAAAGCTTAAAAGATTAATAAAATAGAGCTCTCTAGTGGTAGGGGGACCGTGGAGTAGGCCATTTAGGGCCGAACCACGTTAAAATCGTGTATACTTTCTTTATTTCGTTATTGTCTTCTATCGTCGCAGGTAATCTCGAATCAAGGCTTAGAGCTTTGGTTTTAAAGACCGCCGTTTACAAGATCCTAAAATAAACTAAGTTGTTGTTGAAGTTAAAACCGGATTTAAAGATGATAATCTAAAAATAGTAAAGTTAAAACAACAGGTTTTGGAACTTAGGCTGTAAAGAGGTTAGGTTTTACTTGGACAACATTAGCTGAGCTAAAGGTTTTCTCAGTCCAACTCTTGGAAGAGTGCAGAGACCCGCCGAGTGGTCTCAAGTGCACGGTGATATCCAAGGGATGGTTTAAGAATGTGAGAAAACCCCAACAATATATAAAGTGTTGAAATATAGGTTACGAGTGCTTCCAACTAAAGAAGTTTAACCTAGGTTTCTCTCTCTCCCACGGAAAAAATAAAAAAATCTTAAAAATTATTTTGGGAGTTTTTAAGTTAAAACTTAGAGTAGTTTTCTGAAAAATTATTTTTCAGAAAAGAAAAAACTTTGTTATAAAATTTTTTATCAATCAAATATTTTAGGAGCCCACACTCCTAATGTTGAAGAGGCCATTGCGATTAAGACCTTGGGATTGCAATGAAGACCATGGGGTGACAAAATATTCTTCTCCCAATGTTAAAGAGGTCATTGCAATAAAGACCTTGGGGTGTCAAGATATTCTTTTTCCAATTTTAATTTATGAAATTCAAAATTACAATTCACGCTTCAGATATGTTTCAATTAAGTATTCAATATGTAATTTTTTTCCTTTATTTTTATTTATTCTACATACCATGCTTATACTTGTTTTATTTGATATTTTTGTTTGTTATGTTATGAACCTTTTGAAGTAAGATATAGATTTATTTAAATAGTTTAACTAGATCAAGCCTTTAGATTTAGAATTAAGAACTTTAAATTTGTGATGCAGCGCGTGAATGGGAGAATTAGGGGTGCGGAAAGGTTCAACGGCCTTCCCTTTAATTTTATTAAACACTAATAAAATAAATAGGGAAAATGAACTCGTTTCTTATGACCCGAGAAAAGAGAATCAACAATATAATTTAAATCTGAATTTGAGCTACCTCTAAACCCTAATCTCATCTCCTTTATATAGTGGAGGCGCCTACATCAAAAAAGAAAGGAAAGAAATCGTAATTATACTAAAAAATGAAAGAAAATAAAAGCTAAAAAGGAAAGAAATAAATCTGCCCAAATCTCGCTGTCAATCCCGTGTATCCCGCCTCTTGCGTTGAATCCTTCGTCCTGCCAAGCCGAACCTCCTGGTACCAAGCTGCCAAGCCCGACGCCAATCCTTGGTAGGCTGCATTATCCTCTCCGGGTTGGAGAAAATTCACCCTCGAATTCGTTTGAGGGTCCTTACTACCGTTGTCGCTAAAATAAGGAGTAAGGTGCTTAATATTGAAGACATCAAAAGTCCGCATGCTGGGTAGAAGCTGAAGACGATAGGCATTGTCGTTGATCTTCGCCAAGACCATCAATGGATCTATCTTACGAGCCATGGGCTTATTATATTCCCAAGCCGGGAATCGTTCTCATGTCAAAATTGCCCAGACCTTGTCGCCAACTTGGAACTAAACTATTTAGCGCTTCTTGTCTCTTGCTGACTTGTACTTCGCGGTGGCCTCCCCAGTAATCGTGCCCTGGTTCAATCATGGATATCTTTAAGAAAAGAGATAAAGTCCTCCACCTTCCCATGTGGACGTGTCAAATCCAGAGCAGGTGTCAAATCAATCGGAGAACGAGGAACAAAACTGTAGACAACCTGGAATGACGTGAACCTTGTACTCCTATTAATGGAACTGTTGTAGGCAAACTCAGCTTGATGGCGCTTCATTTCCCATCCCTTGGCATTTTCATCAACGAGGCATCGAAGAAGATTTCCCAACGATCGGTTAGTGACTTCGATTTGTCCATCTGTTTGAGGGTGATGTATGATGTTAAAGGCGAGAGATGTATTCTCCATCTTCCATAAAGTCCTCCAAAAGTGATTCACGAACCGAAAATCCCGATTAGAGACAATGCTAGCCGGCAACCCATGCAACTCGTATACTTCCAAGAAATAGAATCCCGCCACATATATGGCATCTACAGCCTTCTTGCACCCAATGAAGTGCACCATTTTAGAGAAATGGTCTACAACCACGAAGATAGAATCGATACCGCCAGTGGTCCTCGGTAAGCCTAACACAAAATCCATGTTGATATCTATCCACGACGGACTTGGAACTGGTAATGGCATGTAAAGTCTAGCGTTGGTCACCCCACCTTTTGAAATTTGACAAACACGGCATCGCTTGACATACCTCTCGACCTCCTTGTGCATGGTAGGCTTTGAGAGTCTTATCTCTGCCCACATACCCTGCATTATGCTTTTCTTCAATGATTTGGAGCCGCCAACTTGAGCTCGGAATTCAAAGCTGATTCCCTTTGAACAAGAACTTGTCATTAATCGAATAATTGGGAAATGACCTCGATTGTGCTATGTGCCATATCTCACCAAAGGTGGGATCATCATGGTACTGACCCGCCAACTAATCAAACCCAGAAAACCTCCACCCTACTCTTCGCCAGGACAAGATTCCTCCTGCTAAGTGCATCTGCCACCTTATTCATCATGCCTAACTTCTGCTTGATGACGAAATGGAAGAGTTATAAGTAGCTAGTCCACTTGGCGTGTCTGTTCAAGAGCTTGCCTTGGCTATTGATGTATTTAAGGGCCACATTGTCAGAACATAAAATGAACTCTCGGTTGGCTAAGTATGACTTCCAGTGCCTCAATGCCCTCACCAGTGCATAGAACTCTAGACCATAAGTTAAGTAATTTAACTTACTCCCATTGAGCTTCTCACTAAAATATGCAATCGGCTTCCCGTCTTAGCTGAGCATAGCACCAATGCCAATCTTCGAGGCATCTGTGTGCTACTCAAACATCTTCTAAAAATCAAGAAGGGCTAGAACCGGTGCCGTGATCAGCTTTTCCATGATTGAACTAAAGACGGCTTCTTCTTGAGGCATCCAAAGGAAGGAACTCTTCTTCAAACAATCAGTGATAGACGTCAGGATTGAACTGAAGCTTGGAAAAAAGTGCCTATAGAATAACGCCAACCATGGAAGCTACGAACCTCACCAATCGTTCTCGGTTGAGGCCAGTCACGAATTGCAGCAATCACCAGCTGATATGCCATCCTTAGATACAATGAACCCAAGTAAGGTTGCCTTGCCCCTCATGAACTCGCCCTTCTGAAAGGCAATAAACAAACTTTGGGATCTCAAAGTACTAAGCACTTCTTCCAGATGCTAAGCATGGTTTACACGATCCCAGCTATAGCTCAAGATGTCATCAAAGTATACAACGACAAACTTCCTAATGAAAGGACGTAGAACCTGATTTATAAACCTCATGAATGTGCTTGGCATGTTGGACGACCTGAATGGCATGACCAACCACTCATAAGGCCCCTCTCTTGTCTTGAATGTGGTTTTCCACTCGTCTCCTGGCAAGATCCGAATCTGATGGTACCCACTCTTGAGATCCAACTTTGTGAATACCTTTGAGCTCCGCAACTGATCTAGGAAGTCATCCAATCTCGGAATAGGGAAACAATAACGTATAAGATTTTGTCGATTACACTACTATCACACATTCGCCAACTCCCATCCTTCTTTGGCATCAACATAGCTGGAACAGCACAAGGGCTCAAGCTCTCCCTGATGAAGCCTCTAGTGAGTAGCTCCTCCACTTGGTGTCTCAGCTCCTCGTGCTCAGCTGGGCTCATTCGATAATGAGGCCTATTCGGTAGGGAAGTGCCCAGAACCAAGTCAATGTGGTGCTGGATGTCTCTCAATGGCGACAGTGTAGTAGGCAATTCTTCTTGAAATACATCAGCGTATTTCTCCAACAAGGTGATAACTTTACTTGGTATCTCCCTTAAGCTGACACTGCTATCTTTTCCATTCAATACAAACACGACCTTGGTATCGCCAACCTCCTTGGCAAACATGGCGCGTCCTTGTATATCACCACTAAAGCTCTTGGCGTCTCGTCCTTCTTGGGTAACAAGATGATCTTAGTCCCCTCAAAGATGAAGCTATATGTATTTTTCTTCCCATCATGGATGGCACTCCTATCATATTGCCATGGGCGTCCCAATAGCAAATGACAGGCGTCCATAGTAACAATGTCACACCAAATCCCGTCCTTGTACTTAGGCCCAATCGAAGAATTATCCAAGCAACATTTAGAAACGGTCACCTAGTTTCCCTTCTTGAGCCATGACAACTTATAGGAATCATAACACCTTCTCAAACAATTCAATTATATAGAAACGATTTCCATATTAATTCCAAATGTCAAACATATGGAATACTTCGGCCAAATATTTTAGAATCCGTCCGTATACTTGCAAATCAACTAAGGGGACATCTTTATCTCGTTAGATACTATAGATTATATGTAAGACAACTGTTCCTGCTATACTTCATGCCGTTACCCAACACAAGTAAGATTCAAGTCGACGCACTTTGACTAATCCTTTTAGCACATCAAAACAACAAACAATCCATGCACAAGTTCAGACTATTTCCTGGATTTAGAGATCATCTAATAGAATTAATTATTTTTTATAGTAGTTAAAAAATAAATAATTCAGGTGGTCCTGCTCAGTCTTTCAATCTTATTGAAAACACTAACATAATACTCTTTGATCTCTATCCATATGACCAAGATAAGTTATCAAAAGTATCATATCATAGTCTTATCAAACAAGTTGTCCAAACTTATCACCGACTATGGATATACTTTGACAACATATCACTAGTTTAATCTAAGTCTATCTATGGTTCATTCTCATTGACCACTTAAACGAAACCTGACATGTCATCTTGGACTACGTCCATCTCATGAAAAGTTTTAGAAAACAATCATACGCATGTTTGACTTGTAAAATAATCAAACAATAAATAAATAAATAATTTTATTTATTTAATATTTAAAACTAACTAATTGGGTTTTTTAAGATATTAAGTCCAATAAATGGAACATGTGTACACCAAGCAACAAGCCAAAAGGAAATTTAATTTCATGCCTTCAACTTCAATCTCCTACCAATAAGCTAATACATTTGCGAATGAAGTCTCCACATGTTACAATGGATTTTTGTAATGCCCAATTAAAAAAAAAAAGAAAGGAGAAGGACAAATTAACCCCCCTCCCCCCCCCCCCCCCCCCCCCCACAACACTTTCCCTTTTCCTTTCCTCTCTCTCTCCCATGACCTCCCCCACCCCCTTCTCTCTCTCTCTTCAGCCTCCTGACCAGCCTCCCCCTACCACCACCATACAACTCCGACCGCCTCCCTCTCCACATGGCTTCCTCCCCCTACATGATGTCGTCCTTACCTCGCCCCTACTGTCCTCACCATTATCGCCACCCTTCAACCACCGGTACCCCGCCTGACGCACACCGGTACTACTCGACCTCAGTGTCACTTCCCACCACCACGGTACCATCCGACCACCACGGTACAGCCTGACCTCCTAGGGGTCTATAAATACCCCAAACCCTAAACCCCTCACACCTCTCACCTCACAGTTTCTCTCTCCTCTCGGTTTCTCTCTCTATCACTCACGGCTCTCTCACTGCTCCGGTCACCTCACCAACATGGCTCCGGCGACCTCACCGATGGCTTAAGAGCTAAACATTGGAATTAAAAGCTAGTGAAAGTAATTATACTACTCCCCCTACTTGTTTGTACAATATGAAAAAAAAATATATTTTACATGGTTTTATATTTAAGACTTATATTTGAATAATTTGTTAGTTTGTCAAAAGAGGTTCAGGCATCTATACTTGGTTGATTATGTGATTTCTACTCTTGTGATTTGAACTTTACTAATTTATATGTTGAAGTGATGTTTAAATATGTGAATTTGGAAGAAGTTGTATTTGTGTGTATGTGAAGGTAATTATTGTGAACCTATGATTTAAATTGAAAAATTTTTATGAGAAGAGTTTACAGATAACTACGTTGACCCTCTGAGGTCTATCGATGATAAAATGTGAAATGTGAAAGTTGATATGTGACCATGTAGCGGGAATAATACTGGCACATAGATCAATGTTTGATCCTAGTGGATTTGTTGACTTAGAACCGGTTCGAATATGTGAAACGTGGATGTCGATCTGTGAACCTGCCGCGGGAATAATACCGGCCGTAGTTTTCGTTTCATCTGTGAGTTTTACCAAAAGAGCTCTTGTAAATAAGTTAAATTATAAAACCATTGTTCATGCTACTTTAACGTGATAAATTGATTTTACCGGTTTTTTATTGGGATTTTATCCATTTTAAATAATATGCCTGATTCGGGATGGAAATGTGATATACATACTAAGAGTGTGATTTGCTCACCCAATTCATTTATTTTTCAGATTAGTAACCCATGGCAAGTTCCTGAAGGAAGGAATGAGGAAACGGGTTACTATCTCTAGAATTAGTTTATTTCGCGTAGCTAACTAGTAAATGAACTCTGTAGTAGCATATCAGAGACTATCTGAGATATTGTAATTTTAAGCTTCCACACTACTAATATTAAATTATTAGTTTGTTGTATTTGGGACTATGTTTTATATATTATAGAAACAGTTTATGTATTTTGAAGAATTTTGATTGAAAATATTCGGGCTTCGTACTATGATAAGAGGATTCATTATAGTACGGCCAGGTAGCGCCCTTTGACTTAAGCCTATTCGGTAATAACGTTCGGGGGCGTTACATAAAGTGGTATCAGAGCCCGGTTTATGAATTTTGGCGAAATTTAAGTGCGAAGGTCTGAACACTAGATTATGAATTTCGGAAAATTTTAGTGAGAACCCTAGGTTATTGAGAAATTTA
The DNA here is from genome assembly GCA_018398585.1 of Simmondsia chinensis. Taxonomy (NCBI): domain Eukaryota; kingdom Viridiplantae; phylum Streptophyta; class Magnoliopsida; order Caryophyllales; family Simmondsiaceae; genus Simmondsia; species Simmondsia chinensis. Next base: position 19,420,010 of record JAGTTD010000001.1, on the reverse strand, counting down.
AGTGTTGAAGTGAGAGTCTTAGGTTATGAACCTTGGGAAATTTAACTGATAAGATGAGAACTTGATTTATTAATGCTGAGGAAATAATGTTGAGTATTTGAATTGGTAACTTCAACTATATTAGGGTTTAGAAGTCGTTTAACAACATGGTTTTGTATGTCATTTGGGTAATGTGGAGTTCTGGTGGACTACAGTCAAGGTAGCATATCAAAACACTATTAAACCTTTGGCTTGGGAAAAATTTAAAGAGACCTTTTACAATCAGTTCTTCCCTGAGGCGCTCAGAATGATGAGAGAAAATGAATTCTACGAGCTAAGACAAGGAGAGCAGATGACGGTATTGCAATATGCTAACAAGTTTCATGAATTGGGAGGTTTTAGCCCAAGCATCATGGCATCAAAGACAAGTAAAGCAAATACGTTTGAAAGGGGATTGCTTCCTCGCATTAGGAGGCATCTGTCAAGTGTCATCTTCAAGAAATACAAGGAAGTCCTTGAACGTGCTCTAAAGGTCAAAGCAGATCTGAAGTTAGAGGGACAAGAATATGCTGCCAAGAAAAGGTCATCAGACGGCAAATTTCAGCGAGGAAAGCCTAACCAGTCTGGTGGTAATGACAAAAAGTTTCATACGAACAATCCAGAGAGCTCTAACACTGGGTTCAAAAAATGCGAGTACTGTGGTAAGGAACATTCTGGTGAATGCTACAGAAAGTTAGGGGTGTGCTTTGAGTGTAAGAAGAAAGGAAACATAGCCCGTAATTGTCCTCTCAAGAATGGTACTAAGAATAGAACCAGTGGTGACCAACAGGGACCTCAGGGTAATGCCAGAGTCTTTACTATGATCAAGAAGGCGAAACTGCTAGTGACCATGCCGTGACAGGTACCCTTCTTATCAATTCTACTAATGCGCGTGTATTATTTGACACCGGGGCCTCCCACTATTTTGTGGCTAAGAAGTTTGCCTCTAAGTGGACTTTTGAATTGAAACTACTAGATAAACCCTTTTGTGTCACAACCCCAGTAGGGTATGATGTAATTGCTGATCTTGCATGTAAGGACTATGTGATTACAATAGGTGATATGAAGTTAGTTGAAGACCCAATACTCTTAGATATGGAGGATTTTGATGTGATTCTAGAGATCAATTGGCTATCTTCCTATCACGCACATTTAGACTGTTTTGGAAAAAGGGTAGTGTTTCAGATTCCTAACCAACCAGAGTTTGCTTATCATGGGAATGGGTTAAATCCTTCTATAGGAAGTAAAGACTCTAAGACTTCTAATAGGATGATTTCGGCCCTAAATGCTAGAAGGTCCCCGAGGAAGAGATGTCGAGGATTCCTTTGTCACGTATTTGACAGTAGGAGGGACGACGTGAAGTTGGATGGTATTCCCATTGTTAGGGAATTTCCTAAGGTCTTTCCAGAAGACTTGCACGATTTACCTCCAAGTAAGGAAATCGAGTTTGAAATTGATCTAATACCTGGTAGTGGACCCATATCCAAAGCTCCTTATAGAATAGCTCCTTCTGAACTACAAGAATTGAAGGCACAACTCCAGAAATTGTTGGATAAAGGCTTCATCCAACCTAGTGTCTCACCATGGGGTGCTCCAGTATTGTTCGTGAAGAAGAAGGATGGTAGTATGAGGTTGTGCATTCACTACAGAGAATTGAATAAGGTGACTATTAAGAATAAGTACCCTTTGCCTCGAATTGATGACTTGTTTGATCAACTTCAAGGTGCTAAGGTCTTTTCTAAGATTGACCTACGATCTAGTTATCATCAACTAAAGATCAGGGAGAAGGACGTAGCTAAGACTGCTTTTCTAACCAGGTATGGCCATTATGAATTCTTAGTTATGCCTTTTGGACTGATGAATGCACCTGCTGCTTTTATGGATTTGATGAACAGGGTGTTTCGACAATACCTGGACCGATTCGTTGTCGTATTCATAGTTGACATACTAATCTACTCTAAGAGTAGGGAAGAGCACAAGGAACATCTAAAGATGGTATTGCAAACCCTGCATGAGCACCGGTTGTATGCCAAGTTGAGTAAGTGTGAATTTTGGCTTGATAGAGTAGCATTCTTAGGCCATGTGATATCCAAAGATGGGATCTCAGTGGACCCAAGAAAGGTTGGAGCGATATTGGGATGGAATCCACCTACAAATGCAACAAAGATTCGAAGCTTCTTGGGACTAGTGGGTTACTATAGAAGATTCATTAAGGGATTTTCGCAGATTGCACTTCTCCTCACCCGTTTGACTCAAAAAAGAGTGAAGTTCGAATGGACCAATGAATGTGAAGGAAGCTTTCAAGAGTTGAAGAGGTTAGTAACCGCCCTTGTACTTGCCATACCTACGGATGAGGGCAACTTTGTCATTTACAGTGACGCTTCAAAGAAAGGGCTAGGTTGTGTGTTAATGCAGGATGAGAAGGTGATAGCCTATACGTCCCAACAATTAAAACTTCATGAAAAGAATTATCCAACGCACGACTTAGTTGGCAGCGGTGATATTCGCTTTGAAGATCTAGAGACATTACCTTTACGGAGGATCTTGTCAGATTTATACAGACCACAAAAGCTTGAAATATTTGTTTACTCAGAAAGAGTTGAACTTGAGACAGAGGAGATGGTTGGAATTGATCAAGGACTATGATGTGACCATTAATTACCATCCTGGAAAAGCAAATGTAGTTGCAGATGCACTGAGCAGGAAGTCAGTGGGCAACTTAGCTGCCCTGATCACTTCTCAGCCTAAGCTACTTAGAGACTTAGAGGAAATGCAGACTAAAGTGTGCATCCATGATAAAAAAGGGTGGTGTTTTAGCCAGTTTGATTGCACAACCGCTATTGTTAGAAAAGATCAAGACTGCGCAGCAACACGACCCCTTTTTGAGGAAGATGAACAGTAAGGTGTCCAATGGAGAATCTTCAGACTTTCTACTGCATGATGATGGAGCATTGTACTTTAGAGATAGATTATGTGTACCTAGTGATGCAACAATTAAGAAAGATATCATGGGAGAAGCACACAGTTCTTGCTATTCGGTACATCCTGGAGGCACGAAGATGTATCGAGACCTGAAAAGCTGCTTCTAGTGAAGAGACATGAAGCGAGATATTGCTGAGTTTATGGCTAAGTGCTTGACCTGTCAACAAGTAAAGGCTGAGCACCAAAAGTCTAGTGGATTACTATAGTCATTAGAAGTGCCTGAGTGGAAATGGGATTGAATTTCTATGGATTTTGTTGTTGGTCTACCGAGAACGATTAGGAAGAATGATGCGATTTGAGTCATTGTGGATAGACTCACGAAAAGTGCACATTTCCTTCCTATTAGATTTAACACTCCATTAGATAAGTTGGAAAAGTTATACATTGATGTTGTGATGCGGTTGCATGGTGTGCCAATTGAAATTGTTTCTGACAGAGACCTGAGGTTTGTGTCAAGGTTTTGGAAGAGTCTGTAAAACGCTTTGGGAACTAACCTGAGTTTGAGTACCGCCTACCACCCTCAAACAGATGGACAAACTGAGAGGACTATTCAGACATTGGAGGATGTGCTGCGTGCCTGCGTTATAGACTTTGGGGGTAGTTGGGATAACTACATGAGTTTGGTAGAGTTCGTGTATAATAACAATTATCATTCTAGTATTGGGATGGCACTATATGAAGCTTTGTATGGGCGAAGATGCAGAACTCCTTTGTTTTGGAATGATGTTGGAGAAAGAAAACTATTAGGTCCTGAGATTGTACAAGATGCCGAAGAAAAGATCAAGCTAATCAAAAAGAGAGTGAAAATGAGTCAAGACAGGCAGAAAAGTTGGGCGGATAAGTGTAGAAGACTATTGGAGTTTTCAATAGGTGAACATGTTTATCTAAATGTATCCCCAACTAAAGGTGTGATGAGGATTGGAAGAAGGGGTAAGTTAAGTTCGCGCTTTGTGGTACCATTTGAGATTTTGGCAAAAGTTGGGGATGTGGCTTATAAAGTAGCCTTACCACCGAAACTGTCCAGAATACATAACGCATTTCATGTTTCTCAATTAAGAAAGTATATTTCTGACCCTTATCACATGATACAACACAAACCATTACAAGTACAAGAAGACCTGACTTATGAAGAACATCCAGTTCGCATAATCGACCGCAAAGAACAAAAGCTAAGGCATAGATCGATCTCATATGTCCGCAAAGAACAAAAGCTAAGGCATAGATCGATCTCATATGTCAATATTCAATGGAGTAATCATACTCCTAGAGAAGCAACTTGGGAGACAGAAGAAGAGATGAGAAGCAAATACCCAGAATTATTGGAAAACGAAGATGATTTTCAAGGACGAAACTTTGGTTTAAGGGCGTGATGATGTAATACCCAGTTTAAAAAAAAAAAAAAAAGAAAGGAAAAGGACAAATTAACCCCCCCCCCCCCCCCCCCCCCCCCCCACTTTTCCTTTCCTCTCTCCCGTGAACCTCCCCACCACCCCCTTCCTTATCTCTCTCTCTCTCCAGCCTCCTGACCGGCATCCCCCTACCACCACGGTACAACTCCGACTGCCTCCCTCTCCACACGGCTTCCTCCCCCTACACGTTGTCATCCTTACCTCGCCCCTACCATCCTCACCATTACCACCACCCTTTTACCACCGGTACTGCCTGACTCATGCCGGTATTACTCGACCTCGGTGCCGCCTCTCACCACCACAGTACCGTCCAACCACCAACGTACTGCCTGACCTCCCAGGGGTCTATAAATACCCCAAACCCTCAACCCCTCACACCTCACGGTCTCTCTCTCCTCTCGGTTTCTCTTTCTATCACTCACGACTCTCTCACTGCTCCGGTCACCTCGCCGGTGGCTTAAGAGCTAAACTTTGGAATTAAAAGCTAGTGAAAGTAAACATACTACTCCCCCTACTTGTTTGTAAAATATAAAAAAAATATACTTTACATGGTTTGATATTTAATCTTTATATTTGAATAATTTGTTAGTTTGTTAAAAGAGGTTCAGGCATCTATACTTGGTTGATTATGTGAATCTACTCTTGTGATTTGAACTATACTGATTTATATGATGTTTAAATATGTGAATTTCGAAGAAGTTGTATTTGTGAGTATGTGAAGGTAATTGCTGTGAACCTCTGATTTAAATTAGAAGATTTTTATGAGAAGAGCTTACAGATAACTACGTTGGCCCTCTAAGGTCTATCGATGATAGAATGTAAAATGTGAGAGTCGATCTATGACCCTGTCGCCGGAATAATACCGGCACATAGATCTATGTTTGATCCTAGCGAATCTGTCGACTTAGAACCGGTTCGAATATGTGAAACGTTGATGTCAATCTGTGACCCTACCGCAGGAATAATACCGACCGTAGTTTCCGTTTCATCTATGAGTTTTACCAAAAGAGCTCTTGTAAATAAGTTAAATTATAAAATATTGGTTCGTGCTACTTTGACGTGATAAATTAATTTTACTGGTTTTTGATTGGGATTTTATCCATTTTAAATAATATGCCTGATCTGGGTAGGGAATGTGATATACTTACTGAGCATGTGATTTGCTCACCCAATTCGTTTATTTTCCAGATTAGTAACCCATGGCAAGTTCCTAAAGGAAGGAATGAAGAAGCGGCTTACTATCTTGAGAATTAGTTTATTTCGCATAGTTAAATAGTAAATGAACTCTGTAGTAGCATATCAGTGATTATCTGAGATATTGTAATTTTATGCTTCCGCACTACTAATATTAAATTATTAGTTTGTTGTATTTGGGACTATGTTTTATATATTATAGAAACAGTTTATGTATTTTGAAGAATTTTTATTGAAAATATTCGGGCTTCGTACTATGATAAGGGGATTCATTATAGTACGGCCGTGTAGCGCCCTTTGACTTAAGCCTATTCGGTAATAACGTTCGGGGCGTTACATTTTCCATGCTAAAAAATCTTTAAGTTTGAACTGTAGGAAAAGAGATCTGATTCTGTAAATATTTGGACCTAATCAATTAAGCCCAAAGATTGTCCGAATTCGATCACCTTCCACCCAAGCTTTTTACACATGAATGCTTTATAGACCGTTGACATTCATCTTAACTCAAGATCACTAGCTCCTTTTGCACAATAAACCATGTCCCAAGCAATCATTGCATACCACTTGATAGGTCAACATGCTTCTAGCAAAACGCCCTTACTGACTTTATAAATGCTCATATTCACAGAGTTTGGAATTTTAAAACATTGCATAATGTGAGCTAGGATATACTCTAAATTTGACTTAATCATAATCGTCCTCTCGACTTTCAATAGTACATTGGATTTCCATGGTATTAATTTCTGTAAAACTCTATATTTGAGATCGAAGAAAGCCTCTTTATTAGGCCTACATCCTACCTAAGAACATCCAAGATATCCACCAAAGCCTGCAGTCATACAAATATTGAATATGCTATTGCTTTTGTCTTAAAAACTAGATGAAACATTCATTAAAAGAAGGACTTATAATAATTTACAAGTTGACCCAATTGTAGACAATAGTAATCCAGTAGTAAATTAAGTGGACTATCACCTGCAAATGAAAGGCACTGGACAATTGAAGGTACAAAGGTTACATATCTATGATATGCCACTTTTATATCGCTTTAAAATCATGTTGGTAATATATATATACATAGAATAAAAAGATAAGGGGACAGTGGGTCCCCTTGGTGAGGCCCTTCAGAGGGCTTAAACCATTGCATAGGTTTGTCCTTGATCAAAATATAATAAGATATCATAGACATACAATGCATAATCCATTGTACCCATTTCATACTAAATCCCATCTTTTAAAGCACCTGCCGAAGGAAGTCCCATTTTATTCTATTATACGCTTTTTTCATATCCAATTTTAGGCCCACTCAACCTCTTTTCACCACGTTACTCATGAAACGTCGTCATAATATCGTGAGCTGTAAGAACATTGCCATGAATCGATCTACCCACCGCAAAGGCACCTAGAGTGGGATGAATTAGGTTCGCAAGAAAGAGATCAAATATATTTGCTAACACCTTTACAATAAGCTTGTAAAGCACACTGCATAAACTAATTGGCCTATAATGGCTCGAAATTCCCAGAATACCTACTTTGGGCAACAACATTATAAACGTGTCGTTAATTGCAGACTTCCTCTGGGTTTATTTAGAAGTATGCATAAATAGACTTGCGGCCTTATATGGGTTCGTTTGAAAGAGAACAACTCGGACTTGCTTTGTCAAAGCCTATTTCATTAGATTTTCACTCATTGCACTAGTTAACCAAGACTAAACATCTTCGTAATGGAAGCGATCTTTGAAAATTAGCTGGAAAAAAACGCGTATGGGATTCCTCCTCTATCATATAGAGGTAATATCTAATGGTCATCTACCCAGACGCTTGAAGTATCTTTGAGGTCAAAATTTCGTTTTCTACTTTCCCTTTGAGAGTTAACCAGCTCAAAAATCTTGAAATTTTGATCACCATCAACTAAATATTTCTTGTGATAGAATCGTCTCCATTGTTTTGTGTGGGAAGTTACCAAATCTATTTTTATTAACATTTAAGAATGGTTTAGAAGCCATGAATAAAAGCAAAAAATATTGAATCTCTTTTAAAATAGAAATAACAAAAGAAAAAAAAAAAAAAAATTTTGTCCATGGTTTGGAGCAGATTTGGGCCGTGGGCCTCCCAGGCCCAAATCTGCTCCAACAGGGGGCGTGCGGCCCCCCTGCTGTTCGTCCACGGCTGGGTGGGGCTGGCCCACCCAGGCCCACTGTTGGGCCGGGAACCGTGGCGCTCCCGGTCCAACCGGCCTCTACTTCTGCCTCCTGGGTCGCTGCTACTGTTCCGGGTTCGGTCCGAGGTCATCTGGCATCTGAAAGTTCGGGTCTGCAGCCTCCGGCTCCCCTCATCTCGGATATAGATCGTTCTAGTGCTTTCGAACTTTTTGACTTGACCCCAGCTGATCTAAGGGGTGCTCACCAACTTGATTTGGATGCTTTGGATGATGTCTCCTTTCTTGGGCTCTTGGACTCCCCCGCCTCCCGAGGGTCCCCTGCCGAGTCTGTTTCTGCTACTTCTTCTGGTCGACATGGTCATCTAGTCCTCCCTGGGCTCTCTGACTTTTGTGTCTCTTCGGTCTCTCCTGACTCGAGGCCTTTGACTCTGCCCTTCGTCCCCCTCGAGGCGCTGCTGTTGTTTCTTCGGACACTGGATGGACTACTGCCTCCTCTCATCGTTCGAGGAAAGCTGAGCGTCGGATGAACTGTGCAGCTGCCAAGGTTGCTGCTATTGCTTCTTCTCTTGGGGACTGATCCCCTTTTTTTTCCCTTTTTTGTTTTTGTTTTTCTTTTCTTTTCTTTGTATTTTATTTGTAGGAGTTTTCTCCTTTCTTTTGGGTTTTTGCCTTGTTTGCCTTTCTTGGCTTGTCTCTGTGTGTTTTTTCCGCTTTGTTGTCCCGCCTGTCATGTAGGCTGTTGGACTTGTTAGGGGAATGCCCTTGTACTCTTGTACTTTGCTCTTTTTGGTAATAAAAAATAAAAATGCTGACTTACCAAAAAAAAAAAAAAAACAATTTTCACAAAAATATTTTTGTCAAAAATGTCTGTAAAAAATTTTCACATCAAGCTCTTAGAGGCCTTAAGAATATATTCGTTAATCAACCTGTTCTTTGTGTTTAAAACAAAACAAAAAAAAAAAAAAAAAAGGGAACAAATCAAACTCTTAGTCGAAAAAGAAAAATGAAATTTATTGCAAAATATGGAAGACCAAGTCTCTCCCTTGCACTTTCCAGGCTCTTTCTCTTCTCTCCAAATTCAGACGCCATGCCCATGTCAAAGTCCACCCTTCCCCTTGACTTTCTTTCTCTCTCTCTCTTATAGTTGAAATAGCAGCAGTGTATCTGCAACCCCATTTTGACCAGTCCCTCCATTGAAGCAGCCTTACCCGACCACCCCATCTACCTCTATCTCTAATCACCCACCTCCTTATTTCCTCTCATCTGCTTCAATTCTTCAATTTCAAGAAAACCCCAGTTTGCTAAAAAAATGAACGATCTCTTCTCGGGCTCATTCTCCCGGTTCCGCCAGGATTCGGCCACCGTCGAGATGTCGTCCACTGGCGGAGTAAACCTCGACAAGTTCTTCGAGGACGTGGAGACAATCAAGGAAGATCTGAAGGAGATCGAGGAGATCCACCGCCGGCTAAAGGAAGCGAACGAGCAAAGCAAGACGCTCCACAGCGCGTCAGCAGTGAAGGAGCTGCGGTCGAGGATGGACCGGGACGTGACGGAGGCGCTGAAGAAGGCGAAGAGGGTTAAGGTGAGGCTGGAGGCGCTGGACAGGTCCAACGCGGCGAACCGGACGGTGGCGGGGTGCGGGCCGGGGAGCTCGGCGGACCGGACGAGGACATCAGTGGTGGGGGGGCTGAGGAAGAAGCTCAAGGAGAAGATGGAGGAGTTTCAAGAGCTTAGAGAGAAGATCAATGGGGAGTATAAGGAGACTGTGAAGAGGAGGTATTATACAGTGACAGGGGAGAATCCTGATGAGAAGACTGTGGATTTGTTGATTAGTACTGGGGAGAGTGAGAGCTTCTTGCAAAAGGCCATTCAACAACAGGTATAATCATATCTTATTATTGGTTTTGGTTTGGTTTGTTGTCCTTTTGGCTTCGTTGTATGATGTCTACCCTTTTTAGGTTGAAGTCAAATATATCAAAAGGATTGAGGCGTAATGTGTAAGATTCATGTAGAGAAAATATGTTTGGAAAAAAAAAAAAAAGAGATACAATGGTTATTATATACATATAAAAGGCAAATATTTTGGAAAAAGAACTAGAAAAGGGCAAGATTTTTTTTTTTTTTTTTTTTTTTTTTACAAGGCAAAGGAGCTACCTTTCCCATCTAGTTTCCCGCACTATTAGCTTTTCTGAACGTGTGGTTTGCTATGAAATATATACCTTTACTTGTCTGTTTGTTTATATCTTGAACCAGAGTCTTGATGGACCAAGGAGTATCACATTTGCCTTGAAGAAAACTTCTTTTTCTTCTTCCAGAATAATCTACCAAAAACCTAACTGAATTGCTTTCAAATTCCCTTTCTCTTGCGACCATTGCTTCCACTACTAGGACAGGTGCATCCTCCGTCCTTATGCCCGCATTTATAAAGCTCCCATCTTGTTTACTAATGGTGTAACCGGAGCTGCTTTATCCCTATCCTAGATCTGTCAAAATTAACCTTGACAACCTTTTTTGCAGATCTCATCCATTTTATCCAAATCTTGGATTTTCCTTCCGACTTTTTCTTGTTCGTTATTCCTAGATTCTCATATCTAATGAATTGGGCTCTGTTGTTTCACTCTTAGTAGTAGTATTTGCTCTTGATCCATGTGCAAATGCGGTTTCATGCTTCTTTTTTGAAATCTTTTTGATTTCTTACTCTCCAGATTTGCCATAAGACAAATGTGCTTTTCGTTTGTCTCTAGTACTCCTTTTCTGTAGGGTTCTTAGGGGCCTATTGATGTTCTGCCCATTCCTTCTTACTGTAATCCAGCTATGTTCTTTGATAGTTTCCCAAACCTTAGCTGCCTCCATGTAATTTAAAATTAGATGGTTCGGGTTCTCCCTTTGTTGCATGTATCTCATGCATCTAGGATCCACCGGTATACTCTTCTGCTAATATTATCGCTTGTGGGAGTGCCATGGTTTAGAAGTGGCCATAAAAAATTTGTATTTTCGTAGGATGTGAATTTTCCAGGTCCGTTTGTACTTCCCTGATTTTCTTTGATTTTTTTTTTTTTCGATTAGGTCAGTGAGAAGCGATTTTCTTTTATTCCAATCAAGTCATGAGCTAGCCAAGTTGCCAATTTGATTGTAGACTCCCCCGATGCTGAGTAGCTCCAGCAAAAGGAATCCTTTGTGTTCGTTAGAATTGGGGTAGCCGTGATCTTGTTTAATGATATCGGGTGGGACTACCTGTTCTAGCTTCTCCACTTCCCATTCTCCTTTAGTTATGAATTCTCTGACCTTATTGGGAAACTACCTGGGGGCAATATATTTTGCAAAACATAACAAGGGTGTCAGCATTTTCGCTTGTAACTCACATGACGATGGTGCACTCGGAAGGACAAGATGATAGTTGGTATGACAACTAAACATATGAGATTCCATGGTTGTCATTCCCGTTGTTGTTGATGATCCAATGCCCTTTTCTAGAATATCTTATGCCCACTTGTTCATTTCCTCAAACATAATGCCACATCATTTTTGCCACGTTATTCTCTAACATGACCTAATCTTTGCAATGGGCTCATATTTTCTGTGTTCACATTTAAGAGTATGAGTTATTGAGATTTAAACTTGATACTTCTTGGGAAATGAGACTTTGAAATCATTGTTAAGGAAGCAACTATCCTAAGAGATTGATTTAGTTTTATACTCTAATAGAGTAAAATACTACTATTTTATTAAGATCACTCATCTTTGTACTTCACCTAAAGAATATTTGATTTGAAGATCTGCTGGGATCTGGCTTTAGTTTTGGTATTCATGGGTGCGTTGAGAAAGATCCTATAATGTTCTCTAATGTTTGTTGGCTACCAAAGGCGACTGTCTTCCCTTTTCTTTATCCAAGCTTGGGATTGACTAATGAGTTTTCTTTTCTTTCCTTCTGTTCTTTTATGTGCTTATTTGCCTTCTTGCTTGTATTGATATGGTTAGAGCTCGCATGGAGAACATCCTTGACTGTATCTTTCTTGCTTGAGAGTAGGAAAAGCACTTTATAATTTAAAAAAAAAAGACTTTGTTATTCGTTTATAAGTATTTGGCCAACATATAAGATTCTAGATAGGGTTATTTTCGAGGCAGTTTTGTTATTGCTAGGGCAACTACGGTACGTTCCCTCATTAATTTTTAACAAAAACTGCCCCGACAATAACAAAAACTGCCATGAATTTAACACACCCAAAAATTCTAATAAAAGGATAACACAAACATTGTTTTTGCTTTTAAAGAAAAATAGGAAAATAGAGCTTCTTCTACAAAGTTAAATCAGAAGCAAAATTTAAAGTTTCTTTGGTGAATGTTCTTTGTGACAAAGCTTTTATAAAGTCTGATCCTAAAAATGGAAATTCTGGAAAAAAAAAAGAAAAAAAAAAAAGAAATTACAACACCACCGAATAGGCCCTAAACCATCCACTTAATAGTTCCTTTTGAACAACAACAACAAACCCAGTGCCTGCAAAGGGCTCCCGCAAAAGCAGGGTCTGGGGGGGTAGATGTACGCAGCCTTCCCCTTTTAGGGGGTACCCTGAAGAGAGGCTATTTCCGAGGACCCCCAACCTGAGAGGCTGGTCCGCAGCATAGAGCATGTGACCTGGCAGCAGGAGAGCATCAAAGCATGAGTAGGGCAAAACACACAGCGAGCAAAACATCAAACTCAAGCAAGCCACATCAAGCAGAAATCAAAAATCAAGCGGAAATCAAAGGATAGGTAGGCAGGCAAATAGTGGCTCATGCGAGCCAGTACACAACCTAAGTGCGCCAGGAGGATGTCAAGGCCTAGTACTAGTAAGCTAGACTACCTTACTCCAACTGGAGCATCTATAACCGCTGTACTAGCCCTCCATTGGGCCCTATCTAAGGCCATCTCTTCCTGAAGGTTTAGGTGGGTGAGGTCTTGTTGAATTGTTTCCAGCCATCTCTTCTTTGGCCTGCCTCTTCCTCTTCTGCCTAATGTAGTAAGGGGCTGTTCGCACCTCCTAATTGGGGCGTTGTCCGGAAATAAAGCATTTTAAGAGAGAGAGAGGATGTATTATGTCAAGGAAGAGTCATTCTCAAAGATGAAAATAAAAACAAAAGTAAAGGGTCGTTAGAGATCGTTCAATTAGATGACTGGGTACTAGTGGTGGAAAAGATGTAAATTTATGTGGCATTTTGGCGGGACTGGCTTGAAATATAAGGATCCGTGAGGTCGTTTGACTGATTCTGTAGGTAGTAATGTTCTGCATCCTGCCAAAGTGATGTACTAGGAGTGGAGGCTTGTTATCATGTAGGAGTTTTGCGTACTAGTGCCTTATTATGTCCTAGTCTTGGGAAGAACTCATCCTCAAAAGCTAGATTCCGAAAGTAATGTATCAAAAACTGTTTATAATATGTTGCATGCTTGATCAAGTTGAATCAAGGTAACTAAAATTGCTGTTGATAATTACATGCCGAGTTGAGTTAGGAATGTGCAGAGTAAAATGACTCTAAAAAAAAGACTGGAATGTAGCTCGCTTTGATCAAGTTTCTTATTTAATGAAGACTTGCCAATTATTTTCATGTGCTGAAGGCATTTAGTAATCAATATTCACCTGTGTGGACCCTGATCATTTTGATCCTATCAGGATACTATCATAGAGTGATTTTTGAGAACATATAATAACTTCTGCGAATTTTATGGTATGGTTCTTCATTTGTTTGAAAAAGGATATCAACTATGAAAAATAATCTTGGTTAGTCTGGTCACAATTATACTGCTTGTCAAATGCAGATGATAGACCTTATAGGATTTGAATCACAATAAATATTACCATTTGTGACAAATTTTTTTTTTTTTTTTGGGGTATAAAACTGCAGGGCAGAGGACAAATACTCGACACGATAGCAGAGATCCAAGAGAGGCATGACGCAGTCAAAGATATTGAGAGAAACCTGCAGAATCTGCATCAGGTGTTCCTGGACATGGCGGTCTTAGTGCAGCATCAAGGAGAGCAGTTGGATGATATTGAAGCACAGGTGTTGAGAGCCAATTCATTCGTAAGAGGGGGGACGGACCAGCTGCAAACAGCAAGGAAGCACCAGAAGAGCACCCGTAAATGGACCTGCTTCGCTATCATCCTTCTTCTCATAATCATCTTGGTGGTTGTCCTCTCTCTAAAACCATGGAATTGGGGAAAGTAGCAGCCTTTTAGCTAAAAAGAGCAAAAGACTGATTCTTCCATGGTACATGATACACATGAGCATTTTGCTATACGCGCTTTAGCTCTAATAGGTTATAGTTCTTGGGTTTGATTCGTCTTTGTGTGTAGATAGTATTTGTCAGGAACACCAACACCAGCACTAGATATTGATGAGCTTTGTGCAGTTCCCTTTAGAATGCAAAATCAAGAAAGTCGGATCTTTCTTGCGATCCAGTAAGATGTGCAGTGTGGAATTGATGCATGTTTTTAATAGTGAACTAATCAAATATAGTAGTTAGCTGAGAATATCGTTGCTTTGTATTGGATCATTGCGTTTGTAAATAACGGTGTATGTTCTTTGGTCGCTGTTTTAGTGCACTTGTGGATGATGTGGGTTTTGTTTATATGGAGTACATTCATATTGTAATTTGATTTGAGTTGGGTATTCATGTACCTTATATTTACATATTTTAGTTTTTATTCCCACAACATATTTGATTTTTACATGTGTATTTTGTTGTAATCTAGGTACATTTAGGCTTGGAGTGCAACAGAGCAAACAAAGGTTGAAAAGCGGTATAATCAAGCGTAATTGAGGCATATTTGGAGACTATTATGAAAAATCCGACTATGTATGCAAAAGAAGTACTCAAAGATTCAGTTGAAAAGAGTCTTTCTATGGGCGTGTGGATCAATTGACCATGCATTTTGACAATCGGTCAAGCTCAAAACGAGCAAAAGGTTAAAGGAATAGTATTTATGACCTAATAATTTGCCAATCCACTAATGAAACCACTGGGATCACGTAGATCTCATCGAGAGCTTTGATTTGGTATATAATTTGGCCCATAACGTCTTAGGGATCAAAAGTTATGCTTATTTTAAGTTAACTGTGCAAGCTATCAACGGGTGGCCAATCGATCGCGCGGTGCCCGGGGGGGGGGGGGGGGGGGGGGGGGGGGGGGGGGGGGGGGGGGGGGGGGGGGGGGGGGGATTTGGGCGCTCTAGATGTATCCTAAACGACGTCCCGCCTATAAACAGAGAGGGGTAGACCTATTTTTCTATCTATTTCGTACGTCTCATCTCCCTCCTGAAGACACTATGAGATTCAAAAGTTTCTTAAACACCGAAGCGCAGGTGGTCAAAGTATTGGGGGGATTCAAGCCAGGACTAATGTCAACACAGTTTGGGGGAGTTTTTGCTTCCAAGTTTTACTCGTTATTCTTTTCCTTAGATTTGATGATGTATAAAACTCCTGTGGTGGTAGTAGTGACCACGGGCAGGGCTGGGCCGGGTTCGGGCCTGGGCCTGGTTGTTGACAGCGCCCGGGCTCGGGACCCGCCCCAACCCGGCTCCCCCCTCCCCCTTTTTCTAATTTTATATATGTATTATATTTATTATGTATTATATCAGATAATATAGCATACAATACAATTATAATAATATCTTCTAAAATTATAAAAATATACATTCGTTTTGACAAAAAATAATTATAATTTATTGATAAATAATATAACATACAAATACAACAAAATACAATACAACACAATCATAATTATAAATATATTAATAAAATAAAATGTATCATAAATAATTAACAAATACAACTATACCAATATGATTCCACTATTTAAAATTACAAATATATTTTATAAAAGGAAATATATTATAAAGAAATAGAACTACAATAATATAAATAAGTTAACTTAATCTAAATTGGCAGCGGTTGGTGTGGTACTTGTTGTATCGGTGGTACAGTCGTCTTCTTCGTCGCTCGATGGACCCAACTTTAGTCGGTCTTGCTCTCTATTCATTGCATGCAACCAGTCCTTGAAGCACACTGACATTTCCAAGCTGGACGGTGCTAGCCTCGCTCTTTTGGATCCATTCAACCTGCAACCTATACTAAAAGCACACTCTGATGCTACTGAAGACACCGAACACGTTAGTATATCGCGTGCCATGGTGGAAAGCACGGGATATTGGGTTTGATTGAAACACCACCATTGCAAAATATCAAAATGCGAAGTCGCTTGGGTCGGGCAGAACTTGAGCATAGGTGAAAACAAGTAAAAATCAAGTTCGTCATATTATGTAGGATTTTGTTTGGGCTTGAATCGGTCCAAAAAATCCCACGCATATGATTTTCCTTTACTAGAGGATGTAAATGATGATGTAGAAGAAGCATGTCGATTATCATATGATAATCTTCAAGAATACAAAGAAAAAAAATTCACGCAAATTTGTATCAACTCGCGAAATAAAATATGCTACATTAATAGTTGGATCTAATTTGTCGTAAAAAAATTGTGCAAATAATTGTAAATCCGTAAGTTTACAGCAGGGATAAAAAATGGTGCCAAAATAATATGTTAGTGGTAATTCAGAATAAATATTTATAAAATTTTAGCTTCATGGCGGCAATAGAGTTTGTCAACAAGGGGTTGGATTCGTTCTCTTCCATCCAAACAGCAATATCTACAAGTTTAGGTATTGCTTGTAGAATGGTAGGATAATAACACCCAAAAAAAAGTTGCAGCATCTTTAAAAATTATAAAAAATTTACAGATTTCATTAACTGCATCCCAATCTACGTTAAGCAAATTAAAACTCCTTAGATCTGAACGACTATCCAGCACAAATTCAATTAAAATATCTTTATGCGGTAATATTTTTTCTAACATTTCTCCTGTGGATGACCACCTAGTTTGTGTATCTAATTTAAATTGTGTAAAATGAATACCATGCATCTTACAAAGAGCTTTAAATTTTGTTTTTCTAGATCCAGATAATTTAATTGCTATGGTTACTTCTCTTAAAAACTCAAAAGAAGCATCTATAAGCTCCAAACCATTTTTAATCTAACATGGGTCTAATATGCCTAATTAATTGATCTACAAAAGCGTCGTTGTTTGAAGCATTATCAAAAGTAATGCTAAAAATTTTGCGATGTATCTCCCACTGATGGCATACTTCCACAATAGCACGCGTGATTTTCTGACCAGTGTGGGGATATTCAAATTTTGTAAAAGCAATTATTCATTTTTGCATGACAAAGGAAGAATCAATCCAATATGTCATTATGCACAAGAAAGGCACTCCGGATTTTGACTTCCACGTGTCAGACGTCAACGAGAACATGCCCGTGTTCGTCCTTAGAATATCTTGTAATTCATTTTTCATGTTATTAAATTCTTTTAAAGTACCAGACGAATCTAGGGCCTTCGCCGGTTTTAAATGGGTTTTCAATGATGTATCTTACTAATTCACGTCTATTATTTTCCTGTGAAAACCTAAAGCTAGCAAGCGCACCAATCGCTTGCTGCACTAGAGTTTGTTGGGTTTTATTAACGTATAATTCAGGGTGGCTTTTTGTTAGGTGTCTTTAACGTACCTGTCTCTCCACCACGTGAATGACTAAAAATTTTCGGGGGATCAAATAATTTACAATATGTTTCATTTTGTTCGCGATTTAGTGTGAAGTGATTCCATATGTCGCTAGTACTAGACCTACCGCTAGTGGTGGTGCGGGTTTCAGTTTCATCGATGGTGGGTGTTCGTTTTGAGAACATCCTGCACCACTCGATTCAGGATAATCCTACTTGTAGTGCTGCTTTTGTTCCCAACTTAAGGTGTCTATGTAGGAAGGTAACGGACCGGGTTGTAAAAATTTATGTTCCTGGGAATTAAGCTTAGCTACTCTAGGAGATTTAGGCGGTCGGTAAGAGCCAGAACTAGATCCACCACCTTTAGATAAAGATGAATTATGAGCCATTTTTTCGTTAATTTGTAATTATGAAATGTAATTAAAATGCAGATTAGGTAACTAAAAATGACAAACAAACAAAATTTCAATACTAAATTTACTGAAGCGAAAATTCAAAGTTGAACTTCTACAAGATTCTACGAGCAAAACATAGTTGCAACTTTGAACTTGAGAAATTTAGAGCAAGTTGTAAGTAAAGTAAGTAGAGAAGAGAGAATTGGAGAGATTGTTGGGTGGTAAAATGAGAAAATGAGATTAGTATTTATAGAAAAAATTAGAATTTTTTTTAGTTATTGGTAGGGCAACAGGCTCGGGACCCGGTCCAAACGGGGTGGGGTAGGCCAGGTTGCGGGCCGACCCAACCCACTGGCCACCGCTATATGAAGGAGTAGACATTTTAGTTTAGAGATGAAGGACGGGTAGCCGTCCGCATCCCAATTTTGTATTTTGCTTTGACGATGATTTAGTTATGTTATATTCGCACCCCTATGGGGAATTATTCATGATTGCCTGGTGTTTCTGTGTGTGTGCTTGTGGCCATGTTTAAATCTCCACCTTTTTACCGATGAGTCTTGTGCTTGTAGTCTAGGCAATAACATAACAGGTTTCACGCGTGGTCAAGGTTGAGATTGTACCCAACCCGGAACACAATCTTTTTATAAAGTTAATATTGAATAAGAAGTAACAAAGGAATTAAGTAGTGTTAAAGAGATAACCTATGCTACACGTAAGGTGATATGATAGGTTATGTTTTTAGACTAGTTCATTACCCTAAGCCTTAGTATATATATTAATCTAGGCTTAGAGTTTGTAACCTAAGTCCTTCGAATAATCGCTCTAAGTAAAATATAATGACAGGACATGAGTAGAGCTACCCTAAATTCACTCCCTAAACTAACCTTAATCAAATTGACATGTTGTTCTACTGTTTTAGTTGCCTTTGCATAGTTAATCACTTGACTCAACCCACAAAAACGGATTTCAACTGCTCGCTAATCATTAAGTCTGACTAAGCATTGATTCCCTGTGGATACAAACTGTATACCCGACTAAGTTACTACGATCTCATATGCTTGCCAATAGACGGTTTTAAAACAACTTTAAAATCACATCAAGTTTTTGGCGCCATTGCCGGGGAATCAGTAGGCTAAGTCGATTTAGGAATTGACGAGTTATTTTTATTTTTTTGTTTAAGAAAAAAAATCTAAATAAATAAAAAAAGATTATTTTATTTTACTTTAATTTATTTTTTCTATTTTATTTTTTTTCTTCTTTTTTTTTTTTTGACTTTTATTATTTTTTTCCCCGTTATGGCTAACTTTATACCTCATACAATTGGGGACCACTTTGTCCCCCCAAACATACAATCCTCCCGCCGGAGTTGCATTACCCGCCGTGGGTAATGCAAACTTCAAAATTAAGCTAGGGATCATCAACATGCTTCCCACCTTCTATGGGAAGCTCATTGAGAGTCCATAGGAACACCTTGATGCTTTCATTGAAATATGCAAAACCCACTATCAAGGTATCTCGACTGATGCTCGACCGTTCCTAGCAATGGCCAACGCTATAATTCACTGTAGGACGGGAGTGTCGAAGGTTTCTTTTGGAAACCTCAAGGGCAAATTGAAGGTCTCGAATATTGTTCGACATCCTAAGATAGAGGACGAGCCGAAGTGCTTCAGGATTAATGGTATTGACCCTTTGGTAGAATTAGGTACGCCTGATTCTATCAAAAATGCTGATTGGAGTAATGTCCCCGTCTATGTCAACAACAATGCGTCACCTAAACTTGGCAGGATAGAGATCTGAGATGTCGATGCTGACCATGTTCTTCTCCTTGATAGTCACAAATCTAGTAACGTTGTTCGGTTTGGGGATTGTCACTACAAGCTCAACCACATTTCTATGGCAGACATTGCCTCAGATTTTGGTAGACATTGCGCTCTACACCGCGTCTGGCTAAACATATTAAACTTAGTCCTCTTGGGAGGCAACCCCACCTACTTTTATTTTGGTCGTGTGTTGTTTTTTTTTTTTTGGATTAAACTCTCTTTCGTCGGCGGATCCTTTTATTATCCCTCCGATATTTACTTTGTTTCTCTTTTACTCAACACTTGTACAGTATATGTTCTTAATGCTACTAATAAGTTTGTTTAGTATTCTATCTTCTATGTTTTCTGTTGTAGCTTACTGTTTCTGCCTTCTATTTTTGGATTTGCTCATCACGTATAGCTGAATATGCCACACCTCAGGTCGTCTCTTTCATTCCCTTGCTTGTATTTATTTTTGTTGATTTACATTTAGGACAATTCAAGGTTTGGGTTTGGGAATGTTATGTATGGTGTAAACTTTTGATTGTCCTTTTAGCATCTTTTTTTTTTTATTTAGCTAAGTTTTTGCATGAATTAGCATAGAATTATAGTGACTTATACTGAAGTTTAAATTTGAAATGTACTGTGACGATTAGAATATTTATGTAATGAGATTATTCGTGGATCTAACTGTTGAATTAATATTTTTAATTTTTAACTAGTTAGAGAGATTATTTCTTTTCATCCTTAGTCTTATGACTTACCTTACGTTTTTAGGTTGTGATAGCGGAAATAATTTTAGGAATTTGAATCCATCATTTTATTTCTGACAATGTTGAAATCAATTTTCTATTTCTTTATCTTGAGTGATTCTAAAAAAAGGGGGGTACCAATGCCTGTGAATTAGGTAAGTACCTGTGATTTGTTGATTGTTGTAGCCCGTAAGGGTGTCTTAATACCTGGTACCTTGAGCAAACTGGGTTGGGAGTTGCTGGTCTAAAGCTCGTTACATGGGCCACAGAAAAAGTTTAAGAAGAATCAACCACTTTAGGTCACTGTAATAAATACTAATACCTATATTTTTTTGGGGGGGGGGGGGGGGGGGGGGGGGGGGGGGGGGGGGGGGGTGGAGGAGAGACAAAAGACAAAAAAGAGAAGAATTAAGGTATATGCTAGGAACGACTAAGCTGTAAATTCCTTTGACTCGAGCCATTAGGTTCGAGAAGTGCTCTTCACTCGGTGCCTGAAGCCAACTATATCGCGAGTTGCCGGCCGAAAACTCGTTACATGAGAAGTTCGAAGCTCACTTACTAGTAAAAAGACTTGAATCATGAGAACTTGGGTTGGAACTAGTATAATAATAACATTAAATAAAGATTCTCTACTCTCACGTACACCTTCAAATATGCATGGAAATATTTTTCACAATTAATTCTTGCTATTACATTCTTGATCAAATTTTCCATCTTTAGCTAGTTTGAGCTGAGTCTTGCTTGAGAAAAAGTGAGTGGGTTTGGGGATGTTGATGTATCTTATATTTACATATTTTATTTCTTATTCACACAACATATTTGGCTTTTACATGTGTATTTTATTGTAATTTAGGTACATTTAGGCTTGAAGTGCAACGGAGCAAACAAATGTTGAAAAGCGGTATAATCAAGTGTAATTGAGGCATATTTGGACACTATTATGAGAACCCCGACCATGTGTGCAAAAGAAGTACCCATCAGGTCAAGATTCGGTTGAGAAGAGTCTTTTCTTGGGCGCCTGGATTGATTGACCATGCATTTTGACAATCGGTCAAGCTTAAAACGAGCAAGAGGTTAAAAGAACAATATTTATAACCCAATAATTTGCAAATCCACTCATGAAACAACAAGAATCACGTAGATCTCTTCAAGAGCTTCGATTTGGTACACAATTTGGCCCGTAACTCCTTTCGGATCAAAAGTTACGCTCATTTTAAGTTAATTGCGCAAGCTATCAACTGGTGGCCAATCGATTGCAGGGGTGGGGGGGTGGGGCATCTGGGCATACCCTCAACGACGCCCCATTTATAAATAGAGAGGGGTAGACCTATTTTTCCATTTTTTTCACGTCTCCTCTCCTCTACCTCGCGGAGCCACTACAAGATTCAAAAGTTTCTCAAATGCCGAAGCACAGGTGGTTGGAGTACTAGGAGGATTCAAGCTAGCATCAACGTCAATACAGTTTAAGGGAGTTTTCTCTTCCAAGTTTTACTCGTTATTCTTTTCCTTAGATTTGATTATGTGTAAAACTCCTATGGAGACATTTTAGTTTAGAGATGAAGGACAAGTAGTTGTCCGTATCCCGATTTTGTATTTTGCTTTGACGATTATTTAGTTATGTTATATTTGCACCCCTGTGGGATTTATTCACGATTTCCTAGTGTTTCTGTGTGTGTATGCGTGCTTGTAGCCATGTTTAGATCTCCAGTTTTTTAGCAATTAGTATTGTGCTTGTAGCTTAGATCATAACATAACAGGTTTCACGCGTGATCAAGGTTGAGGTTGTACCCAACCTTGAACACAATCTTTTATACAATTAATATTGAATTAGGAATAATAAAGGAATTAAGTAATGCTAATGAAATAACCTATGCTACACGTAAGGTGATATGATAGGCCGTCTTTAGACTAGTTTATTACCCTAAACCCGAATTTATATATTAATCTAGGCTTAGAGCTTGTAGCCTAAGTTCTTCAAATCATCGCCCTAAGTAAAATATAATGACAGGATACGAGTAGAATTACCCTGAATTCACTCCCTAGACTAACCTTAATCCAATTGCCATTCTTTTCTACTGTTTTAGTTGCCTTTGCTTAGTTAATCACTTGACTCAACCCACAAAAACGGATTTCAACTGCTCGTTAATCATTAAGTCTGACTAAGCACCGACTCCCTGTGGATACGACCCATATACTCGACTAAGCTACGACAATCTCGTACGTTTGCGAGTAGACGGTTTTAAAACAACCTTTAAAATCACGTCAGATATATACCTCGTTAGGATCATGAGCAAATAATTCAATAAAAGTGAGACGCAAGAAAGTGGCAAGTCAAGGGCTGACATTTTCCCTGGTGCTCAATGAGTAGTCATATTATATGCTATTTTCGGTCTCCATAGCCTATTTGGTCCTAATGTGCATACTATGGGTGCAGGTATGCTCCTTGGTTCACCTTGTATTTCATCTCTTTTAGGGTTATATTGTTGTTTGTTGATCATATGAGATAGGCTGCCACGACCGTACCTGCCCAGACACTGCACAATTGATTGGCGCTTAGCCAGTGACAGGCAGCTCTAGAAATCTGATAGTATTTGCAAACATCAGAATATGGCATAATGCCACGTAGATTTACTCATATACATAAAATACAATGTCAAATACATACATTCCCTTCAAGTCTAGGACCCGAGTCCAAGAAACTCAGTTTATGCCATCTGGTTGAAAATCAGAAGTACAAGTCCCTGAAGTGGCAGGCACCAGAACAAGCAGAATTTCGTACAATAATGATAGATAAACTCACGAGTTCTCTTTCCTATTGTTAACTTGATTCCCTAATATGCAAAAAAGGCCCAAATATCAATAGATGACAATGCAAAAATCGTTTAACTGCTGATGCTTGAAGCCATCTCAGGTTGATTAACATCTTCTGAGTCTGAACCCACTGATGGTGAAGATGCTGCATAGTTTCTTTGGGTTGCCATGTTCAATCGTAAAGGCCGTCCCTCCAATTCAACTCCATTCATAGCATTAAGTGCAGACTCTGCTTCCTCAGCAGACGAGAATGTTACAAAACCGAAGCCTCGTGATCTTCCAGATGCTCTCTCATAAATGACCTTGGCACTCAAAAACCCAGGTTGGCTGGAAAATGCATCCCGTAGCCCCTGGGAGGTGAGGGTCCATCCGAGATTACCAGCATAGATCTTGTGAGGAGAGTCCACAAAGCTTTGATAGCTGCTTCGAATTTTGGGCCCCATCACCTGCCTCTCCCCTCCCCTTGGCACCTCTGGGAAGTTCACCTTCACTGTTCTTCCTCCAACTTGCTGCACAATTTTGCATACCAGATTACTAAAAGGGGCCCGTGACTGCATTTAGGAACTTCAGTAATGTTCTCAGATTCACAATACTTTTCACAATGCATCCCTTAGGCTTGGACGGTGATTTTTTGCAGCTAGGATGCAAATCCTATGGTGTATTTAGTAGGTGCGAAATGAATAGCACTTTCAAAGAGTAATATATGCCCGTGAACTTTTTCTAGGCTGAAGATGATCTATATAAGCTCTCTTTATGGAAAACGTTCTTGAAAGAGTTTTTATATAGCTTTGGCTGGCTTGTAGAGAGACTAGAGGGCTTTTTATTTTGGTTTACATCTGTGTTTTCTTTTCATCTTTGAGAACACTTGGGCCATATTATCGATTGTTCTCTCCTAATATAATTTCTTTTGTTATAGAAAATAGTACATGATTGTACTGCAAGAGGAGCAACTATCAGTTCAGCAGGAATGTCTCACCTATATTGCTAGGACTCGGGAAGAAGGATACAACAGGTATGTGTCCAGGAATGGATATGGAGTAATGTATCCAGGTAAGGATTCAGGATTTTATTTGTTTGTAGTATAAGAGCCATATATTGTATCAATCAACGTATCCTAGGGTCAAGAACAGGTACTACGAATGGAATGATGAGTCCATGTAAGAATATCACCAATCGAAGCATTTCATACAACCATCCAAAATATCCATATGATTCCACACACTTGCACCGACAATTACCTACAATATTTGCGAGGCAGAGAGCATGGATAGGGCAAGTATGCAGGGTTTGGAAAATATGTTGTGTCATATTTGTATTATGCGAGGGATCTTAGGAAAGGAGCCAACTCAAATCCGACCCCTTTATGAAACGGGACAAAAACTGGGAACCCTTACCGAACCCAATTGCTAAACAAGTAACCTACAGATTACCTGTTTAATTATATTGTGAGTTTTTGTGTTATATGCTGGTTTGTTAACTTAAAATATGTAGATAATACAACTTAATAATGTAAAACGACCAATAATGGTGAGTGGTGGTGGTTAGCCACAATGATGGGTGGATCATGGTGGTGCCAAGCAACGATCACTAACCACAATGATGGGTGGATCATGGTGCTGCCAAGCAATGATCATGGATGATAATAAATCTTTTGGCACTGAGTGAAATTATTGGGGTTTTTCGCAGCCCCGCGGGGGGGTTTGGGGGGGACGGTGGGCCAAAGTGGCAGTGGCGACTCATGGTGTTGAATAGCGCAAGAGTGGTGGCCATGGTATGAGGTGGCGGTGGTGGGTCATGATGGGTAGAGGTAAATCATGATAATGGCTAGTCAAGACCATGGTTGCAGGAAACTCCTAAAATGCTAACATTTCACACTTTGGAAATGCAATTCCGCGCTTTAAAATCAGATTCGCGTTTCCAACACGTTTCAATCTCGAAGGAAACAAGATTCGAACAATAATGGAATCATTTTGATAAGAAAATATTTATTAACCGATTTGTTGGTTAATTATATCACTTGATTTTGAAGAATGATTGAATTGTGCGGACATGTTGGAGTCAATTTTGGAGATTTTATTCATTGGAGTACTTAATTTCCTTTGTTATTACTTAATATTGACTTTGTTTTGATATTTATGCTTCAATGACTCCAATGATAACACTTCATTACTTTTTTCCTGTGTATCTAATATATAGTCGTATAAGTGCTCCCTCAACGCTCCCAACTTTAGAAACTTTTATGACTGCCTGCTCCCTCGATCCCGCTTCCGTTTCCGCTCCCGCTCCCGCTTTGTGCAACTATGGTCATGACAGTAAAGAGTAGTGAGTGTAGCGAGTCATGGCGATGGAAGGAGTGATAGACGTGGGTGTTTATGAAAGTGAAAGTGGTTTATAATGGTGAAGATTTAAGGCTAACATAATCCTTTAAGAATATTGTTTTGAATAAGATGTGAAAAAGCTCCAGTTTGTAGTTTTTTTTGGGTTCAGTTGTAAAATTGTTTTTTCATATTTCTGTTTAAGCAGTGAAATGTGAAAAGAAGTAAAGGATATTTTTGTTACTCAAACACACGCCTTTTAGTTAACAAGATCCTTTCACGGCTTCAAGATGTTAAAAAGCTGAATTGTTAACATATGGTTCCTATATATACTAACTATGCACAAATTATAAACCAAGGTGTCAAACCTATAGTAATATAAACCTAAAACGTAGTGTTTTAGCCCAGAAAATTCAAATATTAGTAACGGCAATATTGTAAATAATGTGAAGTTTGGGGTCAAAGTTCAGTCGAGTATGGGTTTTGCTCTCTTAACCTAGATAACCCATTTTACCTCCTGCTCCGCTCCCTGCTCATGCTGCCCGCTTTCAGTTTTTACGTTGCTCGATTGACCGTTGTTTTCCATGTGTCCTTAATAGCTTCCCTGGGAAGCTTAATGCCTGTTTTGAGTATTTGAATGAACGGCCATGATTTAGCCACGCGTTTGCATCTAAAATGGTGTATGCTTATGGTGAATCTTAGCCATTGATCTTCCCCTTTTGGACGGCCACAATTTGGAAGCACAAGGATTGAACCTTGCTTATAAAAGGGGGTGTTTTTCCTATCACTGTACACTCTCATCATTTTCTTCTCTCCAAAAACGCTCTGAGACCTTTTCTAGGGTTTTCTCCCAGTTCCTTTTCCAGTGACGCTTCCAAATCCATGGTGATGTAATCCCTTGGGAGGTAATCAAAATTTTTTTGATGGCAGCCATGGCGATTATGTCTAGCACGAGTCTGGTATAATTTTATGACCTTTTCTCTTTATGTTTCGTTCTTAGAAGCTTGTTGAGATGGAAGGAGTCCGTATTTGTAGCTTAGGTTTAGTAATGGTTTGTAATTGATAATTTGTAAGCAATTTGGTCTGTAAAAATATAGTAGGCCTCTCTAATGATAGGAAGGATCATGGATGTAGACCATTAGGGCTAAACCACGTAAATCTCACGTTGTTCTTGCATTTGTTGTTTGATTTATTTCTTCTATCGTCGGTTCTTAATCTCATATCAAAGCTTAGGTTAGAGATATTTTCAAGAACGTTTTCACGATCTAAAAACCTAACAAGTGGTATCAGAACTACTGGTTAGAAAAAAGTTCATGAAAATTTCGGCTAAGTTTGATATTGAGAAATTTGACAGGAAGAACGATTTTGCTCTATGGAAGATCAAGACCAAGGCACTTCTGATGTCCCAAGGCATCGGAGTTGCGCTTTTGACAAGCAACCTTCTCATTCGACTAGGAAGGATAAGGTAGAAATTGAGCATCGTGCTTATGGTTCTCTTGTTATGTGCATTGTGTCACGATCCTTGAATTCGTGACTTTGTTTCGGATGGGACTTGGAACGTGAATTGATAAATTTAGTTGAGAAGGATAGAATTTAGAGAGAGAGTTTGAGATGAGAGATAGAATTAGAATTAAGATGAGAGAAAGAATTGAGATAGGTTTTAGATGAGAAGAGAAATAGAGTTTAGGTGAGAGAGAGAAATAGAAAGAACACTTGAGATGAGAAGAAGAATCATTTGATTCATTCTTTAATTGGTTTGATTGAATTGTTAGATTGATAGATGCTTATTACATTGCTAATGTTTCCTATTTATAGAGAATTAAAAGAACAATCTAGAACTTCCTAGAACTAATCCTAGATCTGAAAAATACAACTAAATGGCAGGAAATAACCAACAATTCAAATAATTGGCAAGAAAAGCGGTTGGAGGAGCGTCCAACTTGGCCATTTCCAGATTATTCTAGATGCTTCCAGATATAGGCGCGCCTTAGGAGCTGCTGGAACACTTGCAACGGTCGTTTTGAAGCTGAAAGCCAACCATTGACACTATTGGGAGCTTAGGACTGGACTATCGGGTGCCTAGGACAAGCCCTTGACACTGCCTGGCCGACCCTGTGACGCTGCCAGGTCGCGAACTGGCCCGACCCAGACCATGAACCTCTGCGACCTTGACACGGTCCTGCTGCGAACTGGGCGGAACCCGGCTGTGAGCCTTTGACATCTGAACCTGACACCCGAACCTCTCCTTGGTGCTCTCGGCTGCTGCATAGGACTTTGTCACGGCTAGGGTCGTGACACATTGATAATAATGTTTTTACCTCTTATTTTTGCTGAGACTACTATGGCTAAAATCTGGGAAAAACTAGAGGAAATCTATAAGACAGAATCTCTATTTGATAGGAGACTATATATGGAGAAATTCTTTACCTACAGGATGGATGAGAATAAACCTTTAGATGAATTCAATAGGATACTCGAGCATTAGAAAAATGTGAATGTAACCTTAGAGGATGAGGTCTAGGCTGTGGTATTGTTATGTGCCTTACCTAAATATCTGAGAGCCTTTAAGGACACACTCAGGTATGGAAGATAGAAAATAAGCCTAACAGAGGTTACTCAGGCCCTTAGGAGTAAAATACTTGAATTAAAAATCGAAGGAAAGTACCAGAACAAAAAAGTAGTGGTGAAGGCCTAAATGTGAGAGGTAGAACTAATAATAGGGAGAGTAATGGAAACAAAAAGAGATCCAAGAGTAGACATCATTCTACGTCTAGAGGTAGGAAGGAATTATCAAAGATAAAATGCTATGAATGCAACAAGTTAGGTCATATGAAGAGAAACTGTCCAAAAAAGAATAAGTCTCAAGGATCAGCTAATAATGTTATTTCATTTGATTCTGATCATATGCTCAAGTTCTTCTTGTTTCATCTGATTTGAATGATGTGAATGTTGTGTATGATGAGTTTCAGCATGCTAGCATGTTACATGTTAATTCTGATGATACAGAACATGAATGGGTATTAGAATCTGACTGTAACTTCCATATGACCTCGAACCAGGCCAACTTCATTCATTACAGACCTTTAACTTGGGGAAGGGTACTGTTGGGATATAACCATAGCTGTAGAGTGGCTAGGATTGGATTTGTTAAAATAAGATTAACCAATGGAACAGTGTATGTGCTTGAGAATGTTAGACATGTGCCTGATTTATGCAGAAACCTAATTTCATTAGGTTAGTTGGCCCTTAGAGGACTATCCTCTAGGGCTGTGAATGGAGAACTAAAGAACATGAAAGGATCGCTAGTTGTCCTAAAGGATGAGGTCAAGAATGGACTGCATGTGCTGAAAGGTCAGATAGTATCAAGGGAATCACATGTTACTGTTAAGATTGATCCAACAAACCTATGGCATAAACGCATAGGACATATATCTGAACGTGAATTGTGTGAATTGTCCAAGCATGGTTTGTTATGTGGTGATGTTGTTTCTAAGTTAGTACTTTTGCGAATCATGTGTTTTTGGTGAACACCATCGTTTGGCATTTAAAACTAGAAAACACACAACTAATGATCCACTAGAATATATTCACTCAAATCTATGGGGACCTTCTAGGGTCAACACTTCAGGTGGAGCTTCATATTTTCTATCCATTGTCGATGATTTTTCGCGTAAGGTCTAGATTTTCCTAATGAAAAATAAGGATGATTGTTTTCCAACTTTTATCATATGGAAAATTTTAATAGAAAATCAAACAAGAAGAAAAATTAAAGTTTTGAGAACTTACAATAGATTGGAATATATAATCTTCGAGTTTAATGAAATGTGTGCTAAATATAGTATAAAACATCATAAAAATGTTAGGGGGACTCCACAGCAAAATGAGGTTATGGAACGACTGAATCGAACCTTGCTAGATAGGATTAGGTATATGTTGTTTGCCTTAGGATTTGGGAAGGCTGTCAAAACAGTATGTTACCTAATTAATAGAACACCCTCAACTAGAATTAACTTTAAAACACCTGAAGAAGTATGGTCAGGAAAACCTGCTGACTATTCAACCCTTAGAATATTTGGCTGTGCTGCTTATGCCCATCAATCTGAGGGCAAATTAGAACCTAGAGCTATCAAAAGAGTTTTTCTAGGTTACCCTGATGGTGTTAAAGGCTATAGAGTAAGGATTAAGGAAGGTAATAGAACCAAGATCATAATGAGTAGAGATGTCACATTTAATGAGTCTGAAATTCCCTACTTAACTAAAGAAAACAGTAATGATCAAATCCCTAAAACCAAAAAATGATGTTAAAATATATGAGTTTGAAACAGACCCTCCAGAACCTGTTTACCATAATAGACCTGAACATGAGATAGAAACATATCCTAACACTGAAATTGAAAATAGAGAAACATAACCCTTAGGCACTAATAGGAGCACAAATGAGGAAGAAAATGTCATAACTGAAAATGATCTAGACAACTATCAGTTGGCTAGAAACAGAGTTAGCAGAGATATCAGCCCACCTAATAGATTGAGATATGGTGACTGCATAGCATATGCCCTCAACACTGCATTAGAATATGTTGGATCAAAACTTTTGACCTTTAAAGAAGCTATTAACGACCAACATTCAACAGATTGGTTGAATGCCATGATGGCTAAAATGGAATCACTTAAGAAAAATCAGACCTGGACTCTAGTACCAATACCAGTGGGTAAGAAACTAGTTAGGTCTAAATGGGTCTTTAAGGTTAAAGAGCCCAGCGCACCATCAAAGAAGCCTAGATTTAAGGCTAGATTGGTAGCAAAGGGGTTTACCCAAAGGGAAGGGATAGATTATAAAGAGATTTTTTTCACCTGTTGTAAAACACACAACCATTAGGGTACTAATGGCCCTAACTATGAATTGAACTTAGCCTCTTTGCATGGGGAGTTGGAGGAAGAAATTTATATGGCTTAACCTGAGGGTTTTGTAGAGCCTGGAAAGGAAAATCAAGTATGTAGGTTAAGAAAATCCCTATATGGTTTAAAACAATCCCCTAGGCAATGGTATAGACTGTTTGACCAATTTATGACCAAAAATGGGTTTACCAGATCAATTCATGATGTGTGCTTTTACCTAAAAAATATTGGAAAGGATTATGTCATTTAACTTCTTACATATGTGGATGATATGTTGTTGGCAAGTAAATGCATGACTGAAATTCTGAAATTAAACGATCTAGTGAAACAAAATTTTGATATGAAAGATCTGGGTAAGGCAAAGAAAATTTTGGGAATGGAGATAAGTAGAAACAAAGATTTGAAAACAATTCAAGGATATTTAGAAAAGGTTGTCATGCTCTTTAACATGACCAATTCAAAACCAGTCAAGGTTCCTATAGCACCACATCATAAATTCTCAACAGGCCAAAGTCCTAAAAACGAATAAGAACAAGCTAATACGACTAAAATACCTTATGCAGACACCATAGGTTCTAGCATGTATGCCATGACATGTACAAGACCAGACTTAGCTTATCCCATTAATATTTTATCTAGGTTTATGGGAAACCCAGGGAATGAACATTGGAATGGGGTAAAATGGCTACTAAGGTACATTAAGGATACGATCAGCTTAGGACTTACCTCTGGGAGAAAGGAAACAGACATAAAACTTTTAGGTTACACAGATTGCGACTTCGGTGGAGACTTAGATAAGAGAAAGTCTACTAGCTCTTACATTTTCATTTTGAATGGCGGGCTCTCAACTTGAGATCTAAGCTTCAGTCGTGACAACACTATCAATGACAGAGGCTGAGTTCTTACCATTGACAGATGCCAAGAGGGAATTTGGCTAAGTGGACTGCTGACTGAACTTAGATTGGGCCTAGGGGGTACTAATAATATATACTGATAGTTAGTCTATCCTAGCACTTAGCAAAAACCTAGCATACCATGACAGAACAAAACATCTAGTTATTAGGAGACATTTTATTAAAGAACAACTTCAGATGAAACAATTGATCTGTTGAAAATTTCAACAGAGGATAACCCAGCTGATATGGGGACCAAGGGTATGCCTCTAATTAAGTTGGTGAAGTGCATCAACTTAGTTCAGAGCTTTTAGGATCCTGGAGGATACTAGGATCAAGGATATCCCCTTTATTACTAGAGTAAGCTCAGTAGTTAGCCTATATAGTAACCAGGTTGAGGATTATTAACATATGGCTCCTATATATACTAACTATGCACAAATTATAGACCAAAGTAAAACGCAGTGTTTTCGCCCAGCCAAAAATTCAGATATTAGTAGTGGCAATATAGTAATAATGTGAAGTTTGGGGTCAAAGTTCAGTCAAATATGGGTTTTACTCTCTTAACCTAGATTACCCATTTTACCCTTGCCCTGATCCCTGCCCGTGCTGCCACTTTCGGTTTTTATGCTGCCCGGTTGACAGTTGTTTCCCATCTGACCTTAATAGCTTCCCTGTGAAGCTTTATGCCCGTTTTGAGTATTTGAATGAACGGCCATGATTTGGCCACGCGTCTGCATCTGGGAGGCCCAAATTATGTTTGTTTATGGTGAATCTCAGCTGTTGATCTTCCCCTTTTGGATGGCCATGATTTGGTAGCACACGGATTGGACCTTGTTTATAAAAGGGGGTGTTTTTCCTGTCATTGTACACACTCGTCATTTTCTTCTCTCCAAAAACGCTCCGAGACCTTTTCTAGGGTTTTATCCCAGTTCCTTTTCAAGTGATGCTTCCAAATCCATGGTGGTGTAATCCCTTGGGAGGTAATCAAGATCTTCTTAATGGCAGCCGCAACGATTACTGTCTAGCAGGAGTCTAGTATAACTTTCTAACCTTTTCTCTTTAGGTTTCATTCTTAGAAGCCTATGGAGACGGAAGGAGTCTGTATTTGCAGCTTAGGTCTAGTAATGGTTTGTAATTTGTAATATGTAATTTATAAGTGATTTGATTTGTAATAATATAAGTAGGCCTCTCTAGTGATAGGAGGGATCGTGAATGTAGGCCACTGAGGGTTGAACCACGTAAATCTCGTGTTGTTCTTGCGTTTTATAGTTTGATTTGTTTCTTCTATCGTCGTTTGTTAATCTCATGTCAAACCTTAGGTTAGAGATATTTTCAAGAACATTTTCCACGATCTAAAAATCTAACATGAACCAAACGCAACATGTAACTGTTAATCATATAACGGCTGCCGAAACTCGTTAGACCAAGGGAAAATTATAAGAAATCTTGTAAAAATTAACTATTTGCTCAAAATTTCCACCTTCTGAATGAAGCCATGGACAATCAGAAGAACAACCTTTAGCCCAGCACAGTTCATGCAGCAAAGGATCAAAAATTGAATTTAATACTGCATTGAAGTTATTCAGTGGATCCCAAGTAAAACAATATATGGTTCATATTTTTCTCTCCCAAAATAATTATGATGATATGTATAAGCAAACAAAACAAAGAAATGTCAATGAAGGGAACTCACAGATCCATCAAACATCCGAATGGCCTCCTTAGCCTCTTCAATGCTTCCCATGGTGACAAACCCGAATCCCCTACTCCTATCAGTTACTTTGTCATATATAATCTGAAAAATTTGGAACAAATTAATAAAAAATCAATCAATTATCCAAAAAACCAAATTTCTTAATTTCTACAACAGCGTGATAAGCAACATACTATGCCAAAAGCTTCAGTTGCAAGGTGAACAAGCAAAAATAGGTTCAACACTGTAACAAATCCTCTCACACTCTCATGTAAATCTGATTAAATAGTGGATAGTGCTAACCCTGTTATCTTATGAGGGATGTAAATGAGCAGAGCTGGCTTGCGAGCTCATCATAAAGTTCAAAAGGCCCGGGACGTTTTCAGCTTGAGCTGAGCCGAGCCTACTCATCAATGAGCCTGAGCCTAATGAAGCTCAAGCTCATGTGCTCGTGAGCCTATCTTGATATAATTTATTAGTTTACATATGTCCAATTGAGTCTAAATCGGCCGAACTCAAGTCTTGAGTATCAAAAAAAGGGCTAAGCTCAAGCTTAAACGATCCTATATTAAGCTTAAATGAGCTTAAAGATCACAAATTTAGTTCAAAACTCACTAAGCCAGGTTTGAGCTCAACTGAGTGGAGCTTGAGCCCGATCAGACGATGAGTTGGGCTCGAGCTTGAAGTTTTTAAGCAAGACGCTTCGAGCTAAGTCCAAGCCAAGTTAAATGTAAACAAACCGAACATCAAATAAATACATCCCTGGTTAGCAGTAGTAGCAGTAGGAGTAGTACTATTAATACTGCTACTACTACTCCTGCTCAAAGTGGTAAGGTTATTTGGAGAAAGAACACATGACATGTCAGTTAAATGCCTCTGTTGCTATATCAAGGAACCATATATCAAAATATGATACGATCGTGGACCCCGATACTACAGTTGGAGCCACGTCACAGGGAGACACAATAGCTGATCGGGACTCATCCACTTGACCGTCAGCCAAGGATTTGAAGATATTTAGTAGGCTTTTATTATCTAATTACGTATCCTTAGGTTAAGATAATCTAGTATAAATATTATGTTTTGTTTAGGAGAGAGAGTATGGATTAGGTTTTTGTCTTCTCTTCTCCCTCTCTTTCTCTCTCTCGGCTCTCCCTCTCCTTCTCTACTTCTCCCTGTCTTCTTCCTCCTTCTATCCTTAGCTTACATAGATTACTATACTTGTAATTACTTTATACATAGTGAAATATACTACACGATTTCGCTATTATTTCGTTGTTTTGGTGTATCGGATTGGATTGCTTGAGTGATTGGCTGTGGGTTGAACTTAAATCACAACAATTGGTATTAATGCCTATCTTTCCTCGGATTTGAACTGATGGCTAATAATACTCGTTCTCAAGCTCCGTTTCATGAACTAGAGGAGAATCTGAAGTCGACTTTTACTGCGCAGCAAGAGCAGCTATGCAAAGTGTTCTCCACCCGCCAAGACGAGCTCGATGCCCAGATTTCCCAAAACAGCCAATCAATGGATGGTCTTCAGGGTTTGTTGATTTTGGCTGGTCTTCAGGGTTTGTTGATTCACATGGGGTTGATCGCGAATATGCTCAGTGATTTACAAGGTTTCATGGGTATGAGAGAGACCCAAGCACCGAACCGAATGCCGACACCTGCGTTGCGCAGCTCCAAGGGGGTGGGGTTCCCAGTAGTACCTTTGGGTCAAACATCTCAACCTCAAGTCGAAACCTTGGTGCCCGATTCAGCCAAGCTTGGAGATGGCAACTATCACTTCCCTACTCGTGCTACTAAGATTGATTTTCCGCGTTTTGATGGTAGTGATGTTAGGGGTTGACTCTTTAAATGTGAGAATTATTTTGCTATGGATAGAACCCCTGAGGTTAGTAAAGCAGGCTTGAGGATGCACTTTCGTGGCACCGTACCTATGTAGGCACGTGGCCCACGAGTAGTGTCATACCTTGGGAGTCGTAGTCTATTGAGCATATGTGGCCGTTTTGCAAGTTCTATTGATGACCCATTCTCAAAGTTGACCCAATTGAGACACACCAGCGATAATATTTGAGTAGATTTGAGTTGCTTGTGAGTCGTTGCGGGTTGTCCGAGGTACAATGCATCAGGATTTCTTGGGTGGTTTGAAGGTTGAGTTGGCCGGGTGGGTTAGATTGTTTAAGCCCACAATGTTACAAGACAATTGAATTGGCTCTCTTGCAAGAGCAAAATTGTGCTCATTTAGCCCGTGTCGCAGGCACAAGCTCCAATAAAATGCGCCCCCCCCCCCCCCCCCCCCCCCAACCCACCCACCTACTATGCCACTTAGAAATAGCTCGAATTACCCTAATATATTGCCCCCACCCCTACCGAGCCCCATTACAACCCATAGACCCCCAACTCAAACACATCCCAACCCCCCCCCCAAAAAAAAAAAACCCAAAATCGGAGTCAAATTTCTTTGACCCCGCAGAAGTAGAGGAACATCGAGCTAAGAATTTATGTTTCTATTGTCATGGCCGCTTTAGCCCGGGTCAAAATTGTCCCATAAAGAAGAGGTATCAAATGTTCCTTATAGAGGTGGACAATGATGAAGAGGAGTTGAAAGTGAACGCCCGTGTTGTTGCGGCTAAAACCCCAGGGGAGGTTGAACCGGACCCGGACCCCGATCCTCATATTCCGATTCATGCTCTTGAGGGTATTGTCCAATGTCAAACGATGAGAGTTCGCGGATCTTGTGTAAAGAGGGTGATCAGCAATGATACCTGGATCCGTGATTTTACCAGACGTACCTGGGTCGACACGACACGACCCGGGATATGACCTAGGATATGTACCCAATCCGGCAATTTTTGATCTGACTCTGACTCGGTCAAAACAAAATTGAAAAAAAAAAAATAATAATAAGTGAGGATGAAAACCTACACTGTGATACATGTAGTTCTTCAGCTTCTCATCATTAATCTCGCTTACTTGAATTGGTGGCATCAAGGTTGATGGTTTGACAAGAGGGGATGATCCAAACAACCCATAAACAACTTAATTAGAAGGAAGCTTACTGCAACCACGATGAAAGAAGTACCAGAAGGCCGGAGGCCCGAGCAAGGCCGGAGGCAGGAGCAAGGCTGCCGCCTGTGACTGCTGTCGCCTTTCCAGTTTCCAGTTCCCCAGTGTTTCTTTTCATTTCCAAGATAGCAGAGAATGAAGAGAGAGGAGAGGGAGAGGCTTTTGTTCAATGAAATCCGCGAGGAGAAGAGCAAGGGGCAGGGATAAAATAAAAATAAAAAAAGCATTTGCCTCTCGAGTCTCGATAGTGGTGGACACTGGGCAGATGGATAATTATTGTTTGGAAGGAATTCATTTATGCCGTTGATTTAATCTTATTTTGTAACTGTACGATGTACATTCCCCGTTCCATTATATGAAGCCTTAAAGAGTGCTTAAAGACCTTAGTAATTCTTTTGCTTTGGGAATAATGGTGGGCATATGGAGACTCGGGAATTTTTTTTCTTTTGGAGATATGTTATGATCAATTATATATTAATAATTTTTAAGATGTCATGTGCAACGTGGATACTTAATTTTTTTTTTTTTAGGTATTCAGCGTCAGGACCCCGGGTGTCAACTTTTTGGAGTATCAAATTTGGCATTTGATTTTCTGGGTTCCATTGTATTTTGGGGTTATTTTTTTTTAAACGCTGCAAGGTCAATCGATCGTCAAAAATATTTTCTTTTATAATCCGAGTCATACCCGTACCCAATAAAAAAGTCTGGACACTTGTTGACTAGATCCCCGTATCTTAGAATTTTATAATCCAAGTGTCCGACCCTAGGATCCACACCCGTACCCGACCCTTCTTCCCGAGTCCAAGCAACATTGGTGATTAGTATCCTTATTGAAACGGGTAGCACCCATAACTTCATTGACATTGCTCTAGTTCCACAATTGAAGAGTTTTGTAGATGCAACTCATAGACCTGCCATCACGGTAGCCGATGGTAAACAATTTTTGTGTGATGGGTTATGTCATGATTTCTCTTGGAAGATGAAGGGTATTAGTTTTGGGTCCGATTTTATAGTCATCCCACTCTCGGGGATATCATATGGTCCTTGGAATACAATGGTTACAAGCATTGGGAAAGGTTCAATGGGACTTCAAGGAACTTGTCATGGAATTTGTGAAGCAAGATCGTGCAATTAGTGCGAGAGGCACCAAAAGAACAGCTCAAGTTAGTGTCCGAGACTTCATTACAAAGTGTGTAAGCTGCGGGGGCTGAATTTTTCCCGATACAGCTCACGGTTGCTGCAGAACCGGGCTGTCACGCTCTGCAGCTGTCGGGTACTGAGACCGAAGTGTCTGAAGCTGAGCTCGCTGATTTATTATGTGAGTTTGAGGCCTTATTTGCTGAACCGAGAGGCTTACCACCCTCTAGACCGAACTTTGATCATCATATTCCCCTCAAGGAGGGAAGCAACCCCATTAATCTACGGCATCGTTACCCCGCCTTTCAAAAGGATGTGATTGAGAAACTAACCTAAGAGATGCTTGACTTGAGAGTGATTCAAAACAGCTCATCTCCTTTTGCTTCACTGATTGTGTTAGTGAAAAAGAAAGATGGCACTTGGAGATTATGTATAGATTACAGGGTCCTCGATAAAATGACAGTTAAGGATAAATTTCCGATACCAATCATAGAGGAATTGCTTGATGAGCTTGGTGGCTTGGTTTTTTTTACCAAGATGGATCTCCGCTTCGAGTATTGGCAAATTCGGATGTCGACTCGGGATGTGTACAAAACCGCCTTCCGTACTTACTCCGGCCATTTCGAGTTCACCGTCATGCCTTTTGGGTTGACAAATGGCCCATCCACAGTCCAGGGCATCATGAACGATATTTTCCGCCTTTACTTACGAAAGTTCGTGTTGGTTTTCTTGATGACATTCTTGTTTATAGTGCATCATAGGCAGAGCATATGCACCATCTACCGGTTGTTTTTGATGTGTTACGCACCAACCAGTTCTTGGTTACGCTTTCTAACTGTTCCTTTGCCGCGACGAAAATTGAGTATTTGGGTCACATTGT
This sequence comes from Simmondsia chinensis, assembly GCA_018398585.1. NCBI lineage: Eukaryota > Viridiplantae > Streptophyta > Magnoliopsida > Caryophyllales > Simmondsiaceae > Simmondsia > Simmondsia chinensis. Next base: position 19,382,011 of record JAGTTD010000001.1, on the reverse strand, counting down.
ATCGGGTGATAGTGTGGCAGCCGACCCGGCGAAGCTTCGGGCTATCCACAAGTGGCCCCGGCCCACAAATACCAAGAACCTCCGAGGATTTTTGGGACTCACCAGGTATTACCGATGCTTCATCGAGCAATATGGTACCTTAGCTCGTCCCTTAACCTATCTTTTGAAGAAGGGCAATTTCAGTTGGTCAGATGAGGTCGAGCGTGCATTTGAGTTGTTGAAGAGGGCTTTGACTTCAGCTCTAGTCCTTGCATTACCGGATTTTTCCAAAGTTTTCGTGGTGGAGACCAACGCATCCGAGGTTGGTATTGGTGCTGTTTTGATGCAAGAGGGGCCATCCTCTAGCATTCATTAGCCGAGTCTTAGGCCCAAGACACTAGGCTTGGTCAGTTTATGAGAGAGAGCTGTTAGCCGTTGTTTTCGCGGTTGACAAATGGCAACAGTACTTGACGGGCTAACACTTAATCATACGCACTGATCAACAGAGTTTGAAGCACCTGTTGGAACAAAAGCTGCCTACCCCATTCCAACATTTTTGGCTTTCGAAGCTCAATGTGTTCGATTATGACATCATTTACAAACATCGCAAGGAAAACCAAGCAGCCGATGCCTTATCTCGAGTTAGTGGTGCTGAGGTGCTTTGTATGGCAGTGTCACTGATTTCATCGGATTTTTTTAGACCGATTACGTCGCTCATGGCAGACTGACTCCCTCCTAGCTCGGATTATTCATGACAAAGTGGAGGATCCGCTCTCACAGTCCTATGTCGGTACGGTCGGTAGTGATGGGACGAGATCTGGATTTGTGTCACACAATATTGTTATGGCTGCATGACTCCGCACTGGGAGGGCACTCGGGAATAGACGCTACATACCAACGTGTTCGTACCCTCTTCTTTTGGAAGGGACTAAAGAACAACGTTCGTGATTACATACGACAGTGCACAGTTTGCCAACAACACAACTACGAGACCATTGCATCCCCGAGGTTACTCCAGCCACTTCTTGTACCGAACACGGTATGGAGTAGTGTCTCCCTTAATTTTATTGAGGGTCTTCCTTCGTCAACCAGACATTTAGTGATCTTGGAAGTAGTCGATCGATTGACTAATATGCACACTTTCTAGCCCTTGCTCAATCGTATTCAGCAGCTTGTGTAGCTCAGCGCTACCTAGATCAGATCTACCGTCTACACGGCATACCAAATATGTTGATTAGCGAACATGATCCGATCTTTGTGAGCACATTTTGTCAAGAGTTGTTTACACGCATGGGCACACAGCTAAACCTCTCATCCTCGTACCACCCACAGTCTAACGGGCAAACTGAAGTTCTCAACCGCTATCTAGAGACGTATCTGCATTGTATGGCTAGCAAGCATCCTCGGGAGTGGAACAGGTGGCTACGCCTTGCAGAGTGGTGGTACAACACCACATTCCATACCGCCGCTCAAGCTACACCTTATGAGGTGTTATATGGGGCAACCACCACCCATTCATTTACCTTACCTGCCACGCGAGTATCGAATCGAAGCTGTTGATCGTAGCCTCCGAGCCTGAGAGGACATGGTTGCCTTGTTGCGTTTCCACTTGCATCGAGCCCGCAACCATATGAAGCAGTATGCCGATTCTCACCGCACCGACTGCGAGTTCGCCATAGGAGACTATGTTTGGTTGAAGCTTCAACTTTATCGTCAGCATAGTGTAGAGCACTGGGCCTTCCACAAGCTTTCACCCCGTTATAATGGACCATTCAAGGTTCTTGATCGAGTCAATACATTGGCTTTACAGGCTTGACCTGCCTCCTCATGCTCACATACATCACACTGTTCACGTGTCCTGCTCAAACGGTGTTTTTCTGTCCCCGTCCATAGTATTCCGCTTCCGAAGTTTGGCCGTCCGTGGCTCCCCCACCGCGACCACTGCGTGTTCTTGATCGTTGCCTTGTGAAGTGGCGCCGCATTGCAGCCACTCAAATCCTTGTTCAGTGGGTTGATCGTCCACCCAAGGAGGCCACATGGAAGTTCCTTTATGACTTCCAGCACAGATTTCCCAATTTTGACCCTTGGGGTTAGGGGTCAACTCGAGAGGGCAGCATTGATACCATAGTGGACCCCGATACTACAGTTGGAGCCATGTCACAGGAAGACACGCCAGCTGATCAGGACCCATCCACTTGACACGCCAGCCAAGGATTGGAAGATATTTAGTAGGCTTTCACTATCTAAGTAAGTATGCTTAGGTTAAGATAATCTATTATAAATATTATGCTTTGATTAGGAGAGAGTGTGGATTAGGTTTTTGTCTTCTCTTCTCGCTTTCTTTCTCTCTCTAGGCTCCCCCCCCCCCCCCCCCCCCCCCCCCCCCCCTCTCTACTTCTCCCTATCTTCTTCCTCCCTCTATCTTTAAATTACATATACTACTATACGTTACTTGTAATTACTTTATACATAGTGAAATATACCACACGATTTCTCTATTATTTCGTCGTTTTGGTGTATCGGATTAGATTGCTTGAGTTATTGGTTGTAGGTTGAAGTTAAACCACAACAAAATAGCTGTAGTAACACACTGAAATCCAAAATTGAACATGGAAATCAAGATGATGAGAAGCAAGAAAAGAAAACAAACCTCAACGGAGCGAACGTTGCCTGATTCACCAAAGACTTCAGCCAACTGAGAAGAAGTCATGGAGTAAGGCAAATTGCCCACATAAAGCCTACAATCATCAACCGAATCCGGCCCTTTAATCTCCTCAACCTCACTTTCCTCTCCCTCTTCTCCATCCTCTTCCTCTTCTTGAACTGGGTATGGTTCCCATTCCTCCGCCGCCGTGTCTTGGAATTCTCCAGCAGTAGCGCGGGGGAGGCTGAAGAGAAGGGGGAGAGAGGAGAGAGAGGGGGATAAGGATTTGAGAGAGAGGGAGTTCAGGGGTTTGGGGATAGTTGAGAGAGAAGTAGGGGGGAAGCGGTGGTCGGAGAATGGAGGAGAGAGAGAGGAGGCGGAAGAGGAAGGAAGGGTTGTGGTGGTGGAGGAGAGAAAAGCTGCCGCTGCTGCCGCCATCGCAATGGTGGTGGTTATGGTGAGTTAAACTGGCCGTTTCGGGAGGTTTATTTCCCTCCCTATCTGCTTCCCTCTTCAATGGATAAGGTTACTTGATACTATGCTTTTTTATCAAAGATACTATACTACGTTGAAACGGGTAAAATGATAGGGGCAGAGAGAAAAGGGGCAGCTCAGGGCGGCTAGGGCAGTGCGTATCTCGCAGGGTGGCCGGCGGCTAGGGCCCGGCTCGGCAGCGCACGACTTGCCGGACGTCACCCCTCCTGTTGGTGGCGGCGGTGGTGGCTGCAATAGGCGGCCGGAGGTAGGTGGAAAGAGAGAGCGAGGGAGTTAGGATTTCGGTGCTTGGTGTCGTGGCGTAGGACGCATGGTGCTGCTGTGGCAGCCCCTTCTACCGGCAATTGACTCCGACGACCCCTCTCTGTCTTCGCCGCCCCTCAATGGTTGGTGCGGTGGCCGGATTCCTGTTGGTGGCCGGGCGATTAGGGAGGTCGCAAGGCTCGCGACTTCTCTTTCTTCTCTTTCTCGATTTTCGGAGCAATTCCTCGTAAGTCTTCTTTGATCCTCACTTGCTTATTGTTGCTGGGTGTCGGGAGTGTCTTTCCACAGCCAAATTCTCAGTCGCCATTAATGGTGAGCTTCAAGGGTTCTTTGACACGAGCCGGGGTATCGGACAGGGGGATCCTCTCTCCCCCTATCTCTTTGTCATCGCTATGGAGGGTCTGCGAGGTCTGCTTCGTAGTGCCACTACCGATCCGCGGTTTCGATTCCACCGACATTGTGAGAGTACTCGCCTCACTCACTTATGCTTTGCTGACGACCTTATGATCTTTCGTGAGGCTGATGACGGTAGTGTCTCAGTCATTCGTGAGATGTTGGATCGTTTTACTGTTTTTTCGGGGCTGTCCTCGAATGTTACGAAGAGCACCATGTCGTTTTTGGGGTTGATCCTGAGTTTCAGGAGTCTATTGCAGACGTTTTGGGGTTCAAATTGGAACAGTGTTCAATCAGATATCTGGGGGTGCCGCTTTTATCGTCAAGGCTTCAGTACATTCACTGTAAGCCACTATTGGACCGCTTCCTTTCTCGCATCTAGCTCTGGACTTCACGGGCTCTTTCGTATGCTGGGAGATTACTGCTTATCAGATCGGTTCTGTTTTCTATTCAGGTCTTCTGGACTTCCGTCTTCCTTCTTCCGAAGGAGATTGTCAGGAAGATCGAGTCGACCCTTGCTGCCTTTTTATGGAGGGGTGCCTCGCTGGCCCCGAGGGGAGCAAAGGTGGCATGGCAGCACTTATGCTACCCTCATAGGGAGGGGGGCTCGGGATTCGGAGCTTGACTGAGTGGAACCAGGCTTCTCTTATGAAGCTTATATGGGTCCTACTCACTGATCGCGATTCCCTCTGGCCTCGGTGGATTTATGCCAACTGTCTTCAGAGGAAGAGCTTTTGGGAGATTGAGGCCAAGGGTTCGATTCCTTGGTCGTGGAGGAGCATCCTTGATATTCGGCCACTGTGTCACATGGCTTTCAGACATATCATTGGAGATGGCCAAGATACTGCTCTTTGGACTGACTACTAGCTTCCGTGCGGGCGACTCGTAGGGCGGTTCTCATGCCGCATCTTGCACTCTACAGGTCATTATTGGGGCTCTCGAGTGTCGGATATTATTAATGGTGATCAGTGGAGGTTCCCTCAGGACAGGGTTGAGCTGCTGCCTTTTTGGGCGTCTGTTGCTTTCAGGCCCCAGCCGAGTGTTGCTGATTGTATCAGGTGGATGGGTGACAGATCAGGAGTCTTCACCACCAAATCGGCTTGGAAGATGATTCGTAGCAGGAGGGAGGAAGACTCCATCCATCATCTTCTTTGGTTCCGGCTGCACATTCCAAGACATTCCTTCATTCTTTGGCTGGCCTCCTGTGAGCGGCTCTATACTCGTGACAAACTGTTGAGACATCGGGCTCCAGGCGTCCTGTGTGGTTCAGATGATGAGTCGCATAGCCATCTTTTCTTCGCCTGCAGCTTCTCCGCCTCTGTTTGGTCCCACATTTCGTCGCGCACCTCTATTGCTTGGCCTATACTTCCTTGGCGTGAGCTCGTTCAGTGGGCTTCTACTCAACTCCATGGCCGTGGGGTGGATCGCATCCTCGCCTGCCTTTGCTTCTCTGCGACGATTTACATCCTTTGGTACGAGCGTAACCTGAGGATTCAGCGTTCTTAGTCCAGACCTTCTGCTGCTGTCATCGAGGAGATCACAGGACTGGTCCGCAGCAGTCTCATTGCTGCTCCTACGCTCCGTGGCACTCATCGTCACACTCAGCTTCTGCAGGAGTGGGGGATTGAGCATTAGTCTTGTTTTGGCTTCATTGCTTTGTTTCCTTTATTTGGTCATGTTGACTTTTGACAATCTGCCTTGATTTGTTGCATTTTTGATTCTTTGATGTAGGCCTTTATGGCCATGACTTGGGGTATGCCCCTCGTAGACTTATACATATATTCTTTCTCATATATGGTATATATCACTGACTTACCAAAAAAAAAGGGTAAAATGATACACATATTTAAATACCTTTTCGTAATTTTTTAATTTCAAAAGATGCTTATGTACAACTGTTAATAATAATGCGGTAAAATATATGTTTTCTTTGTAGTGTCGATATACTATATATATTATAACATTTTTTTTCCAAATAGGGTGCTAACTTGAGGTGTCGTCCCTTTCTCCGGATTCGATAATATGTATAATATTATTAACAACACGCTGCAATGACTAAGAATTCGTTTGATACCAACATCAAGGGGCATTAAACAATAGTCGGCAAGTTGCTAAAAAAAACAATAGTCGACAATGTATGGTGTGCCATCCCTTGTCCATCATATATTTTATGTTCCTTGATAGTCGTCAAATGGGTATAAATAATCATTTGATACCGACATCAAGGCAGGTATGGCATCAAGACAGGTATTGAAGACTCGGTGGATACTTGCAAGTAATGGGGCGGGGATGCGTATGAGTGTTTACCCGTCAGGGCGGGTATAAGTATCCACTTACCTGTGGTGGATAATGGGGCGAGTAGCATGTATGTATTTAGGAGGCAGGTACGGATATGGAGGAGCCACTCCCTATATCCGCTTTGTTCAATTGCCAACCCTCTTTGTGTATCATTGATGTCATAGTTGTCAATCTTTCTCTATGAATTATCGGTCTTATAGAGTGCGGGGTTGCCATTCAAAGTTATTCAAGCCTCCCTATCCCAAGTGTGTACCTTTGGTTTTTGTTTGGCGCTAAGTCTTGGATCGGATCAATTAGAGCTTTCAAAATATATATAAAAAGTCTTACGTATTTCATTGAATATTTAGGCAAATACTTGGAGGAGACATAATATTTGGAAAAAGGAGTTAAAGATGTAGATGTAATGGTTTGTCTCTCAACCTCAAAGCTAAAGGTCTTGAGTTCAAAAATCGTTTCCCGTCTTCTAAGTGTTGGTTTCCACCTTTAGAGAATGTTATTATACTCTTTACCAATACAAAAATAGAAAATTTGAGAAAGAGATCAAGAAAGAGTATAATATTTATTGGGATAATAACAAGGGCAAAATATAGTAGGACCCCCTAAACTTTGCAATTAATCACAACACACTTGCTGCACCTTTAATTTTGGAAAATAGCCCCCTAAACTATGCAATTAAATAAAACACACCCCATTTGCTTTCAATTTTAAAAAGTAGCCCCCTGAACTTTGTAAATTAACACAATACACTCCCAGCACTTTCAATTTTATAAAATAGCCCCATAAACTTTGTTATTAGTCCCAACTCACCCCCGAACTTTGTTACTAAACATAACACACTACTTAGACATTTATAAATTTCAAAATAAAAAGTATGAAATTAAAAATTTTGAAAGATATTTTTTTGGAAAAAGTAAAAAAAATAAAAAATAATAATAATTTAAAATTGTATTTTTTAATATTTTTAAAAAATATTTTTTTCAATATTTATTTTTAAAATTTTAATATAGTATATTTTTTTAGCTTTAAATTTTTAATCTAATTTTGGAATTTATTTTTAAAAAAATATTATATTTTCCCTTATAGTATTTTTTTTTAGAAATTTAAAAAAATATTTTAATATCTTCTATTTACTATATTAATTAAAATAATTATTTTTATAAATATCAAAAAATTGTCTTATCTTTTATCTAGAAATATAAAGCTTATACCTTTCGTCTAAAACCATAATTTACTATATTTTGTATAAAACTAAAAAATCTTTTATTTTTAATGTGATACAAAGCTCCTATCTTTCGTCTAAAAATATAAATTCCTATATTTTATATAAAACTAGAAAATTCCTTAGTTTTAATTTAATATATTTTTTATTTTAAATTTATTATTCTAATTTTTATTAAAATTAAAAAAATATTATTATATTTTTTCAAAATTTCTCTAAATTTTTTTCATAATTTGTTTTAAATTTCAAATTTTTGTATATTTTCCAAAAAAAATATCTTTTATAATTTATTCAAAATTTTTAATCTCATACTTTTTATTTTAAAATTTATAAATGTCTAGGTAGTGTGTTATGTTTAGTAACGAAGTTCGGGGGTGAGTTATTTTATGAAATTGAAAGTGCAGGAGTTGTATTATATTAATTTCCAAAGTTCAAGGGGCTATTTTTTTAAATTGAAAGTGCTGGGGATGTGTCGTGTTTAATTGTAAAGTTTAGGGGGTTGTTTTTTAAAATTGAAAGTGCAGAGGATGTGTTGTAATTAATTGCAAAGTTCAGGGGGTTTCACTGTATTTTTCCCTAATAACTATTGATCAAAATCAAAATGACCATCTAAACTTTTAATTTCATCACACACACCCCCTGAACTATTGGTAAAAGTGTATATGACCGCCCAAACTTTTAAGTTTATCAAAAAAACCCCTCGAACTATTGATGAAGATCAATGTAACCCTCTCAACTTCTAATTAATATCAAAGACATCCCCGAACTCTTAATGAAAATCAATTTGATCTCCTAACTTTAAATTTTATTAAAGACATTCGAAACTATTTAAAAAAAATAGGATTGGTATTCTAACATTTGGTAATATATTTTATGGATGCTCTAATATTTTAAAATATTTTTGAGCTATCCTAAACTTTCTTATAACTTATTTTCAAGTATTCTCCCATAACTTCATTAAGATTCCGTTAACTTACATTGGTGTGACCCATAAAATACAAAGAAAATACATAAAACATAATTTGACTATCATTTATATTTAAATTATGTTAAATATTTTTAAAATATAAAATAATTTTAAAAATATGGAACTTCATACCAATAAATAATTTTTAAAATTAAAAAAAATATTTTTATTTTTAATTTAGTTTATTTTTTAAAGATATTTTAAAATGTTCTAAATATAAATGAAAATGTTTTGCTTAGTTATATTATTTTTAAGTATCATGTTAGCTTAATTTAATGAAATCTTCGGGAGTTACGGGAATGATATTAAGAAAAGAAGTTACCAAAGTTTGTATTGTCATAAAAATATTTTAAAACCTTACTGCACCTAAAAAGTATATTATCAAATCTTAGAATACTTGAAACAATTTCTTTGAATTTTTTTAATTGTTTAGGATGTTTGAAAAATTTTTGAAGATGGGATCAAATTGATTTTAGTTAATAATTCGAGGGGTGTTTTTGATGAGATTATATGTTTGGGGGGTCACATTGATTTGGACCTATAATTCGGGGAGTGTGTTTGATGAATGTAAAAGTTGAGGGGGTCTCATTAGTTTTGGCCAATAGTTCAGGGGGTCACTATAAATATTATCCTATTTATTATATACACTAGAAGGACATATGTTTTAGAAAACCCAAGAAGGAGATCTATAGAAAAAAGATGAAAAACAATAATGACTTCATCAATATTTACCACATCATCGTTATGATTACCATATCATCCATTGTTTCATTATTTTGACTATTATGTCATTATTCTGATCACTTATAACATAGCTGATGCCTTTAATTGTACAAAATAAACATTATGCTCATCTTGGTCCTTTTTCAAAACATTATGCCCTTTCAAAGTATCTTTGCCTAATATTTTCTTAGTCTTCTTTTTTTCTCGAGATGATAGAGAAATATTTGAAGCATGATATGGTGGTTATAATGACCACTATCAATTATTTATCAGGAGTTGTGTGAGATGTGATTAATTGTATGGCATATCAAGTAGTGATGCTAGGGTCATATATTAATAGTGAGTAATAATACAAGATAAGTTAACCCAATCATACAAATATACATGTAAAAAAAGATATCACATCATATCCACATCTAGAAGATAAAATATTATTCCATTCTCAAACTGAATCGAGGGGGGACCAATGTGCAGATTGACCTTGTAAATGTGAAAGTGCTTAGTGGAGAGAGCCTTGGTGAAAGTATCAGCCACCTTTCTAATGCTAAGAGTGTATTGAACCTGTAGATCACCCTTAAGCACTTTCTCAAGAACATAATGAAAATCTAAATTTACATGCTTACTACGATCATTAGAAATTGGGCTAGCAGAAAGATAGGTAGCATATATATTGGGTTTGCAATGATAGGCCCTATTAGGTGTAAGCCAAGATCGCACATGAGATATCTAATCAAGTCACTTTTAGCTACAATTTGAGCCATGGGGAAATATTCCAATTTTGTAGTTGACTTTGCAACGGTGGGCTATTTCTTAGCATGCCAAGAGAGCAAATTCGGCCTAAGAAAGAGAGCATAACCAGTAGTAGAACATTTGATGTCAGGACAACCACCCTAATCAGGGTCATAAAATGCAATGATAGTAGTGAGGATTCGGGTTATATGGTGAGACCATGATCGAGCGTAACCTTCAGGTACAATAGGATCGCTTTACTATCTGCCAATGAAAGGTCCTGGAAGCATGCATAAACTGAGAAACATAATTAACAACATAACAAATATTGGGTCGGATCAGGGGTTAGATACTTGTTTACTTTATTTGTTAGTAGTGTAATGTGGTCACAGTAAATACAAATGTAAACAAACATGCAAAAGAGACTCACTGTAACTTGGGAGTGAGCCTAAGTTCAGACCGTTCGTCTTTGACCTCAACCACTCACCATTTTTAAAGAAGATTTAAGTGGAGCAAGCCGTACTTGGGTCATTAGATGAGGACCAATGCAATCAAAGTCAAGCCTTAGTTGTCAAAGCCTTTAAACAATGGAGCAAACCTAAGTTCACTTGACTTATTAAGCAGTGATAGTAGTGTTAAGACCAATGCAAGGTCAAGCCTTGGACGTCAAAGGCTAAACTAAAGCCTCAATTCTTTACTTTTTGATTTTGGGAATAGATTAAAATGAAGAGTTCACACCTGAAGTTTGAAGCATTGTATTACTGAAGAAGTAGTACAGCAAGATCTACGCTACGCTAAGTTAAGTTACGCTACTCCTAGGTAAAAAGCACAAGTGTGCTGTAGAAAAACTTAAAGAAGTTTTGTAAGGTTGGTGTTTGACACTTTACAATTACAATAGTGTCTCTTATTTATAGAAAAGTGAAATAATGGCTACTGCCTATTTCTGCAGCATTTTCTTCCCACGTAGGCCACCAAGCTTCTTTGGCTTGTGAATGAGCAATTAATGTGCCTTTTGGTGTACTCTAGCGTCTTTCTGGAAGCCCACATTTGCTTTTTCAGCTGGAGTCCCTTCTAAATGCCCCACATTCTGTTGGATAAGCTTGCAACCCACGCATTTGAAATTGCGCTCCAAGTAACTACCTCGAGCTTAGAAACCACCTGTTTTGCAACCTTTCTAGAAAGTCCACGTTAGGAATAGTGTCCTAAAATCCAGATTAATTATGTTAATATTATTTTATTAAAGAATAAAATTGAAGTTCCAGTCTTTTTCTTATTAAATTTGTGTAAGTGAGCATTTATACTGCATGTGGTTTTCTTTTAGGAAACATCCATGTGATGGGTGTAATCCTCAAACTACAATTTACATGTTTGTACTAAGTGGTTTATGAGATTAACCCACAGATAGACTTGGAACAAATGGTATGGATTGTTGTTTGAAAAACTCGTAGTCGAAGACAAGTTTGGACCACTTGTATGCTAAGACTATAACGTGACACTTTAGATGACTTGTCTTGGTCATGTGGATGGTGATCCATAAGTGTTAGGTTGGTGTGTTTAATAAGATTGACACACTGAGTTGGACCATATGGATTACTTATTTCTAGACTACTATCGGAAATATGTGATTCATGTTTTACTGTTTGAACAATGACTCTAATTCTGAGAGTATTCTGGACTTGTACATGGAGCGTTAGTTACTTTGGTGTACTATAAGTAAGGTCTCAATGCATGACTGAATTCCCACGTACACTGGGTAGCGGCATGAAGTGTGACAAGGATCAGGTATTCAATAGGGAATCTATAGTCTCTTATGAGATACAGATGTCCCCTTAGTTGATTTGCAAATATTTGAATAGTTCGAAAACTTTGGCCAAAGTATTCCAAGTGTTTGACATTTGGAATTTATACTATGAATATGTTCAAGTATAAATGAATTATTCAGTGAAAGGGCGAGTCAGTAACTAATGGAGAAGCTGTGAGAAGGATAATAGTAGTAGTTATACTTATTCTTCATCATGGACATCTAGTGGAGGGATTGTTGTAATCAATAAGTCTATTAGGAAGATATTGAATAAATAATTTAAGTCTGAAGTGTAGTGAGATTTATTTAGTGGAATTAGGTCTCATTAAATGGTAAATAAATTATTTCATGAGATGATTAATTTAACCCATTTGGAGCTAGATTTAAATTGTCCCTAAGGTCCCTGCACAAGCCTTTGTATTTATTGCCATTGAAAAAATATTAAAGAATTCATGAGATGGGTAAATTAATATTACCAAACATTATTTATAAGATGAATAAAAATTAAAAATTATAAAATAAAATAATTTTGAAAAATTAAAATTCATAAGATGAATTTTTACTTGTGGGAAATAAAGCAAAAAAAAAAAAAGGAGGCAAAAATACAACCCAGCCCACGATCTGCGTACTCACGAATGGGCCAACCAGCATGCGGCACGTGTTCCTCGCTCGGTAGCCAAGGGGAATCCGCATGCATTGGCCGAGGCCAATCAGGCCGCGCCACATGGTATGCGTTTTGAATTAAAAACCACACAGTTTTTGAACTATGATGAAACGACGCATTTTGACCCCTTTTGTAATTAAATGCTGCGTTTTGATTTTAACTTTTTTTTTGTTTTGCGAATCCCACATCGTATTTTTGTTAACTTTTCGCTCCGGTACACTACTATAAATAGAGATGCCTATTCCAAGGGTTTTGCATGCAATTGAAATAAATTATTTTGGGTTTCTGAAATTATTTTGGAGACTTAATTGGATATAAAAATTTCCTTTAAAACTTTTCTTTTGTAGTTTAATATTTTTTGGAGCCCACCCTCCTGGCAGTTCGAGGTCATTGCGCAGAAGATCGCGGGATCTTGATTTTGAAGATTATTATTATTTTCTGGCTTTCTTTATTTGGAGCAAATCCAAATATATTTTCTTTCCTTCACTTTTAGTTTTTCGCTTTTCTATTTATTTATAGTATTCGTTATTATGCTTTTTTAACCATTTTTTTTTTGGGTAAGTCAGTGTGAAAATATCATATATGAACAAATATATGTACAAGTCTACAAGGGGCATACCCCAAGCCAAGGCCCAAGGCCTACATCAATGAATCAATCCGAAGAAAGAAATCAAAACAACGAAATCAAAAGCCAATATGGCCAAATAAAAAGGACAAAGCCAAAAAGCAAAAAATATAAAGCTAGCGCTCAATCCCCCACTCCTGCAGAAGCTGTGAGTGACGATGAGCACCACGAAGCGTAGGAGCAGCAATGAGACGGCTGCGAACCAATTCTGTGATCTCCTCAGTGACGACTGCTGAAGGCCTGGACTGGGAGCGCTGGATCCTCAGGTTACGCTCGTACCAGAGGGTGTAAACAGTCGCTGAAAGACAAAGGCGGGCAAGGATCCGATCGACCCCGCAACCACGGAGTCTGGAAGCAGCCCATTGAACCAGCTCATGCTAAGGAAGCAAAGGCCATGCGAAAGAGGTGCGAGAAGACACCCTGGACCAGACAGTAGCAGAGAAGCTGCAACTGAAGAAGAGATGGCTGTGCGACTCAGCATCTGACCCACACAACACACAAGTAGCCCGAACATCCTGCACTCGATGTCTCAGTAGCCTGTCAAACGTCCAAAGCTGCTCACAAGAGGCAAGCTAGAGGATGAAGGAGTGCCTTGGAATATGCAGCTGGAACCAGAGGAGATGGTGGATGGAGTCCTCCTCCCTCCGACTATGAATCATCTCCCAAGCCGACCTGGTGGAGAAGACCCCAGACGGGTCGCCCATCCACCGAACACTATCAGCTACCCCGGCCGGGGCCTGAAGTCAACAGAATCCCAGATAGGTAGCAGCTCGGCAATATCCTATGGGAAGCGCCACTGATCACCCTGAATAATGTCAGAAACATGAGAGCCCAGGCGATGACCAGTGGAGTGAAGTTGGCGGAATGTAAACCGCCGCCCCTCTAAACGTCCGCACGGCAACCTGTAGTCAGACCACAGCGCTGTATCATGGCAGTCACCAATAATATGTCGGAAGGCCCCGGCACACAACGACCTAACATCCAGGATGCTCCTCCATGACCATGGAATTGAGCCTCGAGGCTGAATATCCAAGAAGGATTTCCCTCGGAGTCGGTTGGCATGGATCCATCGAGGCCAGAGAGAATCACGATCAGTCAAAAGAACCCAAATAAGCTTCATGAGAGAAGCCTAGTTCCACTCACGCAACCGCCGAATCCCAAGACCCCCTCCCTATGGGGATAGCAGAGATGCGACCAGGCAACCTTGGCCTCACCTGGGCCTAGAGAAGTGCCCTTCCACAGGAAGGCGGCAAGAGTCGACTCAATCTTCCGGATCATCAGCTTCGGAAGGAGGAAGACAGATGACCAGAAGACCTGAATAGAAAAAAGAACGGATTGGATGAGCTGCAGACGGCCGGCATATGATAAAGAGCGGGAGGTCCAAAGCTGAATGCGAGCTAGGATGCGATCTAATAAAGGCTTGCAGTCCATGAACTGAAGCCTCCTTGTGATGAGCGGCACCCCCAGATATCTGACCGGGCACTGTCCCAATCTGAACCCCAAGATGTCAAGGATAGACTGTCGAAGCTCAGGCTCAACCCCGGTAATGAAGACGGTACTCTTTGCTGCGTTCGAGGACAGCCCCGAAAGTGCAGCAAATCGATCTAACGCCTCCCGAATAACCAAAACACTGCCCTCATCTGCCTCACTGAAAATCATAAGGTCATCTGTAAAGCATAAGTGAGTAAGGCTGGTAGTCTGGCAACAAGGATGAAAGCAAAACCTCAGATCAGAAGACGTGCGGCGCAACAAACCCCGTAAGCCCTCTATGGCAATAACAAAGAGATAGGGAGAGAGAGGGTCTCCCTGCCTGATACCCCTGTTCGTGCCAAAGAACCCCTGAAGTTCGCCATTAATGGCGACTGAAAATCTGGCTGTGGAAAGGCACTCCCGCACCCATCGAATCATAACCTCAGGAATACCCATAGACCGCATAGCAGTAAGAATGAACTCCCAGTGCACCGTGTCAAACGTCTTGCTAAGATCGACCTTCAGAGCACATCGAGGCGATGGCGTCTGAAGGTGATAATCGCGCAAAGCTCCTGAGCCAACATAATACAGTCTGATATCCTCCGACCAGGCACAAAAGCAAACTGCGAGTCATCAATGAGGTAAGGAAGCACCCCTTTCAACCTGTTGGCAATAATCTTAGTGATACACTTATAGACCACATTGCAACAGGAGATCAGGCGGTAGTCAGTGAAGGTGGAAGGGTTCTCCACCTTCGGGATCAAGCTGATGCGAGTAGAATTCAGGGCTCCCAGCATGCCCCCCGACTGAAAGAAAGATCGGATAGCTCGAATAACGTCACGCCCCATCACATCCCAAGCCCTCTTAAAGAAGAGGGAGGTGTAACCATCAGGGCCGGGAGCCCTATCATCACCAGTGGAGAACAAAGCATCTCGCACCTCAATATCTGTAATCGGAAGGGTAAGAGGCCTAGCCTGATCCTCAGAAAGCCGGGTCTGAAAGAGCTCTGAAATATCCTCACGAAGCGGCCCACTCGGCTCAGTCAATAAGTCACGGAAGAAGGAGACACCTGCCTCCGAGATCTCCACATCATCATATGTCCTCCTGCCATCAGTGCGAACAATGGAGTGGATCCGGTTCCTAGCCTACTGATGTGTGACAGACTTATGGAAGAACCGGGTACCCTGGTCTCCCAAAGAGAGCCACTGGATGCGAGACTTCTGACGATAGAAAGCCTCCTCATCCCTACATAAACGCGAGTAGTCAAGAGAAAGGCAACGCTCGTCCTCTCGAAGCAAAGTACTCTCCAGATGATCATCAAGCGCCCGCTGACCCGCACTCCAGGCATCTCTCGCCGCCACAACACGAGCTGAAATGTGACTAAATGTCTAGCATTGAGGGCCTTCAGCTCCCCCTTCAGCCGCTTCAGCTTCTGGGTGAGCTGATACATGGGTGTGCCATCAATGCTAGTCTCCCAAACTCTCCTCACCGTGGGTAGAAACTCCTCATGGTCAGCCCAAAAGTTAAAGAACTTGAAAGGGAGCCGTGGATTGCGGCGCTCTCCAAGTCCTGTAGCTACAAAGGGACAGTGGTCAGAACATAGCTCTCGAGGAAAGAACTCGACAGAAGAGGAGGAGAAAGAACGCAACCAACCCTCGCTTACTAAACACCAGTCAAGACGCTTCAGAATGAGAGCGTCACCATCTAATCCATTAGACCACGAAAGGGAGCCGCGGATTGCGGCGCTTTCCAAGTCCTGTAACTACAAAGGGACAGTGGTCAGAACATATGCTTTTTTAAGTGTATGTATTGTTATGAATATATTAGAGTAAAAGGCTTGTAGATCCAAATTAAGAGTTTAGATATGTCGATTTAAACTGTGAATTTGAATCTGTAGATTTAAAATTATGAATTTTAAATCAACCCTAGGTTTATAATTATGAATTCTAAACCCCGTCCGCTGCGTAAACTTTATAAAACTAGGGAGAATTTTTGAAATTTGTCCCGACAACCGGTATTAGAGCAAAGGAATTTATAGAGATAACGTATTCCCGGGAGCTCTCGCACGTGAGGTGTCACTAAGCGTGACTCTCTAATCAGGGGCTTATGTAGAGAGAAGAGTCTTCTACTCTAACTGCTCTAATAGGTGCCTATTGTTGAGAACTGTGAACCCAATAGTCTACATCAGAGTTTATTTTTCCAACAAAAGTTACTTTTTCCCAACAGTCCCTTGAGCTCGAGCTCCTTTTACCCCTCAACCATCTCGAGCCTCGAGTGGCTGATACCCTTGTTAGGGTTTTAAACTTCTGAAGCAGTTAGGCTCGAAATGCTGTTATCTTAGCATTCAGAGGCCTGACTTTCCTCGAAGAGGGCCTCACACGACAAGCGCGTGATGCTTTGCTTAAATGGCGTTGTCCCAACTCCCTCAAATTTAGGGTGTAAACAAATGCCCCTTTTACCCTTTGATAATTTCAAATTTCCAACGGGTAAAAAATCGACTTGATTTGACCCTCAATGGCTAGAGGGAGCTTAAGAACACTATTTGATATCTGACCCTCATTCCCACGTATCTATAAGTACAATAGTTAGGGCTTTGAAACTTCACTTTTCTACTTTGTGCTCCCTCTTCGTTGTGATCAAGCACTCAAAAACACTGACTCTCTGCTTTTGATTGTTTGCTTTCCATTGCTAATCTGCTCTTTGTTTCTTTGAGATTTTTCAAACCACCAAGAAATGGCACTAATCTCTTACGCTGTCTCTGCTCCCATCCCTTAAGCTAATAGCCTTATTGAGCAGTTGGCACATCCGGTTCATTTAGACTTTTAAATGGTCTTTAATAGGCTTCAGAGCCCTAATGATCTTGGTCCCATCGAGGAGGATCTTTCTTGGATGTTAGAGGATGATCCTTCTTCAATCTTTGAACCTTGTGCCCTAGGGCCCATTTTGACCCATCTTTCAACATCCCCAGCCTCGATGGTGTGCTCCTAGATACTGACAAATATCCTCTACTCTGTACAATTTCTGAAGGCCAATCTTGGGGTGGAAGGCGCATCTGCAAAGAAGTGACCCCTGGAAAGGATGGGCGTTCCTGACCAAGCGGTATGCTAAATGGATGGATCAACTGATGCTCACCTACGAAGATAAAGGGAGGAATCTCCACACTTATGGAGCTATCAGACTCTCCAAGATCCCTTTTAGGTATGATTACCCCATAATGATAGTACCCACTTGCTGCTGGAACATATGTTATTACCTTTTGTCCTCCCTGAGGGGTTTCTTGGGATTACCTTAGAGGACATAGCAGCCTTAGCAGGACTTTCCCCAAGAGGAGAGGAGTTGCCTCTTAATTCTTTTATTTCTAAAGAGGCTAAAGCCTTTGCCACTTCCTTCTCTGTGACTGACCTGCCTAGTGGTTATGAATCTTTCGTCAAAGCTTTTGTCATAGAAAGATATAACTTTAGATGAGGGTCCAAGGAAGAAGAGGTCTGATTTTACTTGCTTTGGTTGAGCAAGTTCTTTTTTTGCCAACTCCTACAACTCCATGCTTAAGTCTCCTAAGACGATGGCGATAAACCTAACCTTTAGCACTGGTCCGCTAGCTTTAGGACCATTGTTTTTTGCCCAAGTGTATGGATGCCTTCGGGACATCATAGTCAAAAACTATGTTGTTTAAATAGAAGGACCCTTGTAGCTGGTCCAACTATGGGCCCATGCCCACTTGCTTGAGCTTTGCCACAGAGGTTAATTCCAACCGAGATCTTATGTTCATTGGGTAATTGCATGAAGTGTGGCATGAACGGATATTTTATTAGGAATCTACCATGTAAAATGTCCCCTTAGTTGATTTACAAGTATTTGAATTGATTTCAGAGACTTTTTGGACATTTCAAATTAATACAGAAGTATTTTTTCTATATTAGTGAATTATTTAAGAAGGGCGAGTTGGGAACTATAGAAGAAAAAGTGAGAAAGAATGACAATAGCAGTTTAAGTTATTTTTCTCATGCACATTTATTAGATGGGTCAATTGTAAGTAAACTATTACAGAAAAATTTAATGAGTAAATATATTTATTTTTAGAGTACAGTAAAACTTATTTAGTAGAATTAAGTTTTACTAAATGGTAATCAAATATTATCATGAGATAGTAATCAGATTTGACCCATCTCGAGCTAGAAATAAATTGTCCATGAGGTCCCTGCATAACCCTTTAAATTATGCTCCTACAGAAATCAAGAGAATTCATAAGATGAATTATTTTATTCAAAGAGTTGAATAAGATGATTTTTTAATAAATCCAAAAAAAATCATGGGATGAATTTTACAAGAAAAATAAAAAAGAGGTAAAACGGATTACCTAGTGCGAGCCAATTAGAGCACGACACGTGGTTGGGGGGGGGGGGGGGGGGGGGGGGGGTTGGGTTAGTGTCCCCTCCCCTTGGCCAACCAGCACTATATACATGTCGCATGCTGGGCTGGCCCCAATCAACTAACCGCGCTAATTGGCACCGACCAATTGCAGGTGCCACATGGCACCCTTGCGTGAGGTTTAAAAGAGATGCACACGGATAGATGCGTTTTAAAGGTATTTTATCCTAATTAAAATATAATTTTACCTTTTATTTTATATTTCTAATAGAATTAGTCATGTTTTGAGACTTCTATATATTAGGAATAGTGTCTTGAATCAAGATTTATTCTGTTAATATTATTTTATTAATGAATAAAATTGAAAATTTTCAGTTGTTTCCTTGTTAAATTTGTGTAAGCGAGCATTTATACTGCATGTGATTTTCTTTTTGATAACATCCATGAGATGGATGTAGTCCTCATACTACAAATTGCATGTTTGTTCTAAGTGATTTATGAGATTAATCCACAGATAGACTTAGAATAAATGGTATGGACTGTTATTTTAAAAACTCATAGTCGAGGACAACTTTGGACCACTTGTATACTAAGACTCTGACGTGATACTTTAGATGACTTGTCTTGGTCATGTGGATGGTGATTCAAAAGTGTTATGTTGGCATGTTTAATAAGATTGACACACTGAGTTGGACCATGTGAGTTGCTTATTTTTAGATTACTATCGAAGATGAGTGATTCATGTTGTACTGTTTGAACGATGACCCTAAATCCTGGGAGTATTCTGGACTTGTGCATAGAATGTTAGTTACTTTAGTGTACTATAAGCAAGGTCTAGACAAATGACTGAATTCCCGCATACACTGGGTAGTAGTGTGAAGGGTGACAAGGATGAGGTATTCAATATGGAATCTACAGTCTATTATGAGATATAGATATCCCCTTAGTTGATTAGCAAGTATTTGAATAGTTCGAAAACATTGGCCAAAGTGTTCCAAGTATTTGACATTTGGAATTTATACTATGAATATATTCAAGTATAAATGAATTATTCAGTAAAGGGCTACTTTGTAACTAATGGAGAAGCTGTGAGAAGGATAATGATAGTAGTTATGTTTATTCTTTGTCATGAATACTTAGTGGAGGAGTTGTTGTCATTAATATAGTCTATTTAAGAATTGTCAAATAAATGATTTAAGTCTAGATTACAGTGAGATTTATTTAGTAAAATTAAGTCTCATTAAATAATAATTAAATTTTATCATGAGATGGTAATTAATTTAACCCATATGGAGCTAGAATTAAATTGCCCCTGAGGTCTTTGCACAAGCCTTTGTATATTTTTCTTTTCTTCTCTTTTATGTTTTTGCTTTTCTATTTATTTAAATTTTTTCTTATTATGCGTGTTTTAAGTTCATGTTATTGTTATAAATGTATTAGAGCAGAGGCCTATTGATTTAAATTCAAAATAAGATTTAAAATTAGGAATTTTAAATCAACCTTAGGTTTAAAATTAAGAATTTTAAACCCTTTCGTTGCGTTAAATTTATTAAATTAGGAAATTTTTTTAAAATTCGTCCCAACACTATAAATAGGGATGCCTAGCTCATTCGGATTTAATTCAATTCGCTGGGTTTTTTCTGAATTAATTAAAGAATTAAAAGGGAGAAAATCTCTTCCCAATTTATTCTTAAAAACATTTTAAGAAGTGCTTTATTTCATGATGTCCACTCGTTCGATGCTAAAAGAAGAATCGCGGAGAAGATCTCGGAGGTATCATCTGAAGCATCTTTACGCATGCGGTCCACAATGAGGTATGATATTTCTTGACTTATACTTTTATATTCATATTTAATTGTTTTTCATGAGTATGTCTTTTATGCTATGCATTCTTATGTCCAATTAGAGTCAAAGATTTGCATGTATTTAAAATTACAGAATTTTAAATCGGGATTATGCTGCGCTAGAAACAATCATTGTATGCTATTTTAGTTTATGAAATTAAAATTGCCCACCCAACAATTGGTTTCAGAGCCGGACTCTGATAATTAATGATGTGCATAAGGTCATTGATAGACATAATTGAAAAACTCATTTTAAATACGAATTTATGATGGGATCATGTAAAAGTATAATGTAATCATTATTGAATATATTCGTATAAATTGTTATATGTTTAATTGATTGTTTAAATTTTTTAAAATTCAATTAAAAGGAATGTATTCATCAATGTTTACATAGGTTTTGGTTTATGATTATGAAAATAGGATTTTCATGATAGATTAAATTCTTCGTGTACTTATCTAATTTGATTAGATAAAGTTAATTGATATAATGAGATTATAGTTGATTAAAATACGAAAATATTTATTTTAAATAAAAAACCAATTTTTTTTTTTGTCAAACCTGCTGAGATCAGATAATAAAAAAAAAGCTTAACCTAGCACCTACAGATGTCAGAAATTAATTAAAAAAAGTTTCTTTTTTTATTAATTTTAGAATGTGACTCTAAAAGAAATTATATGATAATGAATATTTTTCTAAGAGAGTTTAGAAAATAATTAGAGTCTTATCTTGACTTAAATTGTTATTAAAAGGAGTTTTAATAGCATGTTTGATCGAAGTGAATAATTTGGATAATCCGAATTGGATTAGGATAGTAGTTTAATTATTCTATTCAGATTATTTTAATTAGGTTATGAGATAACTTAAGGTAAATAAAATCCACTAATTTATTTTAAAATCAAGTGCGAGCAAGGTTCAAAGATTGAAAATTCACAGTCTCTATTACTGGT
This sequence comes from Simmondsia chinensis, assembly GCA_018398585.1. Classification (NCBI taxonomy): domain Eukaryota; kingdom Viridiplantae; phylum Streptophyta; class Magnoliopsida; order Caryophyllales; family Simmondsiaceae; genus Simmondsia; species Simmondsia chinensis. The sequence goes on along the minus strand of JAGTTD010000001.1, from coordinate 19,360,577 downwards.
CTAACAATATAGTGGGTTGCATTACTCCGTGAGGAGGATGTTAATCCACGTAATATAGGGTTAGACTTTTGTTAGGATGAACTAAAGTCCAAGCAATCGAGTACGGCCACGCCAACGTGGAGTATATCGAGAGCTTGTATGGATGTTCAGGTAATGGTTTATACTTGACTAAAAAACTACATTAGCCTCCTCAAGGAGTTCCATTGTACTATTTTAATGACTAAGGACAGAATGGTGAATTATTGATATTTAGTAAAGAGTTTACAAAAACGTATAATAATAGAGAAACGTTCTCAACCGAGCTAAGCTTGTTGCAACCTCACCGACGAGGAGTAACGAGTGGGTAGTTTGGATCATAATTGCTTTTGTCTTAATAAGGTGTTGTGGATACCTAATTAATTATAATTGCTAAAATTTGAAAGAAATAGTGTCATAGATATATGTATGACTCGTATGGTTTATTATCTTTTTAGTGTAATCTTAATGACTGTTGGTGCATTGCATTCCATATTAAAAGATAACCTCCTTACTGGACCGAGTTACCCAAATTGCAAAATGAACCTAGACATTGTGCTAATCCACGAGGGACATAAATTCGTGTTAACTGAAACCTGTCCTTCTGTGCCTGCTAATAATGCCACCATTGCTGTTAAGAAACTTTATGACTACTGGATTAAGTCCAATGATTTAACTTGGTGTTACATCTTGGCTTCCATGTCTAATATTCTCAAGTATCAGATGCTTAAGATGAAGATGGCAACAAAAATAAAAGAACATCTTAAGAAGATGTTCGGTGGGCAAGATAGAGCAGCATGACAAGAGCTTATTAGGAAGCTCATTTTCATGAAAATGCCTCAAGGAAGTCAGTTCAAGAATATTTCTAAAAATGATGGCTTATTAGATGCACTCGAATTCCTAGGTGCTAAGATTGATAGTCAATCTTATCAAAACATGATACTCTGCTCCTTGGTAGAGTCCTTCACTCAGTTTATGATGCAGATAGGGATCGAAATAATCTAATCGAGACGATAAAATGAGTTTTAATTACGGTACAATTAGGATATTATTTATTAGTGTTTAGTTTTATTTAATTATGTAATTAGATTTAGGGTCTTTGAGTTATATTATTATTAGAAGTTGCAGAGTTTATTTTAAAGTAGGATTAGTTCTTAGAATTATATTATTATTATGAGTAGGATTTTGTATGTCTATGAATAGGTCATTAGTTTATAGTTTTGGAGAGCTTTTGATTAATTAAATAATTTTATGAATTGTTTTGTTTAAATTGATCTTTGTAGTTTTTATTTTCAAATAGTTCAATAAAAATTACATAGCTTCTCTTTCAGCTGTTACTCGGGTATTCGCAGAATCAATGAGTTTTAGCCGATCCCTCTCAATCCAGTATCGTTTAGTATGATCAATGGGTTAGAGGCTCCTTAATCCCAAGATTCCCATTCACGCGCTGCATCAGTATGTCTATAAATAGGCCCTTAGTTTATAGGTTTAGGGAGCTTTTGATGAATTAAATAGTTTTATGAATTGTTTTGTTTGAGTTGACCTTTATAGTTTTTATTTTAAAATAATTCAATAAAAATTACATAGCTTGTCTCTAGGTTATTGCTCGGGTATTCTCAGAATCAATGAGTTTTAGCCGATCCCTCTCAATCCGCCATTGTTTGGTACGATCAACGGCTTAGAGGCTCCTTAATCCCAAGATTCCCATTCACGCACTGCATCAGTTGGTATTTGAGCTCAGAACGATTTCTGAGATAGCTCGTGGGCGACAGAGATACACTGCCGTCGAGGACGTTTATGATCGAGATCGTCAACCGCAGACCGATAGGAAATTGGACGAGTTTGAGAAGTGATTCCAATGAATCGAGCATTGCTAGATTCAACTAGGGCCAAATCCCGATCTTGCATCGGGAACCTAGCCCCAACGCCCATTAACACCGGCTGCTGAAGAAGAGGAGACGGATGAGAGCTTCCAAAATCCATTCCTGGACGATGAGCTACCGAATCCTAAGTTGAGGCAGCATCGGCCTAATACTAGCAACACTGATGATTTTGATGATCTGAGGTGGGAATCTGGTCTTTGGACTAAGATTCTGGAGTTTTAAGGAGGCGTCATAGTGGCAGAAGTGGCTCAGGACGAGTTGGCGTCTACACCAATAGGCAACTAGCCGATGTTTGATGGATCGACATGTCTTGATTTGTCTTCTCCACCCATATTTGATGAGCCTATCTATGACGAGGAGGAGGAGTCAGATAAGGTAGGGAGCCTAAAGGAGGTTCGTCCAAAAGGGTCAGTGCATTGCTTACCGCCAACAAGGAAGGAGCATTGCCGGATGGACTGTGTGACCGAAGATGCCTTACCAAGAAGGCGGATTCAATACTGAGTAAGCCTTACAGAGCGTGAGGATTTCAGGCACCAAGTGTGGAGACTACTTGCTAGAAGTAACATCGGAGTAAACTTAAAGGGCAGATAAGTTGTCTTAACGACAACAAAAGATGGGACTTGGTGGGTATTCCTTGACAACAGAACAATCAGTAAGGTCACGAGTCAAATTTTGCCAGAAGGTGAGTGGAAGACTAGGTTTCAAATTTGAGGGCAAATTCTCTCCAACCCGAAGAGGATGATGCAGCTACGCCTTCATATTTGGCAGATAGCTTGGCGAGTGAGTCTTGGCGGATTGGCCAGGACAACAAATCACAACTGGGTGAGCTTGGTAAGATGGGGACCAAGTGCGCAGGGATGTAGCTTGTCTAGAATCACCCACATGATCCATTGGCGAATTCGAGGACGAATTCTCTCCAACCCGGGCAGAATGATGCAGTCCTACCTTAGCCTTTGGCAGGTTTCGGGATGAATGGGTCTTGGCGGGTTAATCTTGGCGAGATGGGTCAATTGGTGGAATCAAGATAGAGAAACGAAAGGGAAAGAGAGAGGCACGGGGTGACCTTGGCTGATCATTCTTGGCGGGATCACGGGTTGGCAGTTTGGGTTTGAAACGCGGCTGACAAAGAATTAGAGTTTAGGATTAGTGTTTAGATTTAAATTTTGAATTTTTTGAATTTTGAATTATCTTTTAGTGTTTTATTCTTAGTGAACTAGCTCTTCTATATAAACAAAAAGAAGACTAGGGTTTAGTTTGTCATTCAATTTTTCAGATTTAATTTCCAATTTTAGAGCCTCTTTTCTTGGGTTGTGAGAATCGAGTTTATTTTCTTCTTAAAGTTTTACTATTTCGTTAATAAAATTAAAGGGAAGGCTGTTGAATCCTTCCCGTTCCCCAATTTTTTACTTAAGCATTGCATCAATTCAGACTATACTATACAATGAATAATAAAGATTATTCATTGCCTAAGCTGATGAAGGAGCTGCAAGTTGCTGAGTGGGTGATGAAGGCTAAGGGGACTGTCCTCTTAACCTTAGCACCCTAGACATGGAATAGGGAACCATCCAAAAAAAAAAAAATTGTCTGGAAAGAAGAAGAATAAGGGCAAAGCTGCCAGTGTAGTAGCTAAGCTAATAAAAAAGAAGCCATCAATAGGAGGCAAGTGTTTCTTCTGTGGGAAGGATGGCCATTGAAAGAGGAACTGCCCTGAGTATTTAGCAAGCCTTTCTGTTAATAAAAAGAAACCATCAGGACAAGGTAAGGAGATATCTTATCTGATTGAGTCATGTGAAGTTGAGAGTCCACCAGGATCCTGGTGTGTGGACTCAAGTTCAACTGACCATGTATAAAATATGTTCCAGGGACTCAGGCCAACCAGAAAGTTGCATGACGGAGAGCTGCACCTAATTGTACGAGACGGGAGGCGCATTTTAGTCTTAGGAGTGGGAGATATTAGCTTAGTATTTAGGAGTAGAGTTTTAATTTTAAAGAAATGTGTTTAGGTACCTGCATTACACGGGAATTTGATTTCTATGCCACAATTAGTCAATGATGGATATTCTATTACTTTTGGAATTGATTTTGTTATTCATTGGTAAGAATCAGGGGCATATGGCATGCAAACTGAAAAGGTCCATTTATGGACTTAAACAAGTATCTCGCCCATGGAATAAGAGATTCAATGAAGCAATTAAGTCCTACATTTTTTTTTTCAATCGACTGATGAACCGTGTGTGTACAAATGCAACATAGAGAAAGTAGTGACTTTCTTGGTATTGTATGTGGATGATATCATACTCATTGGGAATGATGTAGGAGTTTTATTAGCTGCTCAGATATGGTTGTCAAGTCAGTTTGATATAAAAGACCTAGGAGAATCCAGCTATATTTTTGGGATTAAGCTTATGCGAGATCGTAAGAATAGGATGCTGGGTCCATTTCAGGCTACGTATATAGAAAAAGGTATTGTCTAAGTTTAACAAGGTGGACTCCAAGAAGGGTTTGTTGCCCTTCAGGCATGGAGTACCTCTTTCTTTAGAACAATGTCCTATGACATCTCAAGAGAAAGAGTATCTAAGGAATATTCTATATGCTGCGGTTGTGGGAAGCCTTATGTATGCTATCTATGTACTGGACCTATTATCTGTTTTTCCTTTGGTATGGTGAGTACATATTAGTCTAATCCAGGTGTAATTCACTAGACAACAGTGAAGTTTATTCTCAAGTACTTAAGAAGGACTGGAGATTATGTGTTGGTTTTTCATGGTGACGAACTGATTCCAGTGGGCTATCCTGACTCAGATTTTCAGTCAGACATGGATGCTATAAGTTTGATGTCTGGGTATGTCTTTACCCTCGATGGTGGAGCCATAAGTTGGACGAGTGTCAAGTAGACTTATATTGCTGACTCCACCATGGAAACTGAATATGTGGCAGTTTCGGAAGCTGCCACGGAAGCTTGTTGGCTAAGGAAGTTCCTTATAGATCTTGGGGTTATAAAAAGGGGCTTGCAGCTATTGTCATTTATTGTGACAACTTGGTTGCGGTAACTAACTCTAAGGAACCAAGGAAGCACAATCAGTCTAAGCATATCGAAAGAAAGTGTCACCTCACTCGGGACTGTGGAGAAAGGGGAGACTGCAATTCTAAAGATAGATACCTTAAGCAACTTCGAATATCCTTTTACAAAAACATTGATTCAAAAGTTGTTTGAGTCACATTTAGATAGAATGAGAATGCATTGTATGGCAAATTGGATCTAGGACAAGTGGGATATTGTTGGAGCTGGTATCCTAGGGAACCCAATTTATGTAAAACATTTTTATTAGTGAATAAAAGTTATTTATCATTATCTTCTATTTTATTTATGAGTCTTTATACATGTGATGTTGTTTTCTTTCAAAGCACGTACCATGTGATGGACGAAGTCCTTAAATGACATTTGGGATATTTGTTTTTAGTGGACAATGATATTATTCCACAGATGGACTAAATAATGGATAAGAATGTTATTTAAAAATTAGTTCATAGTCAGTGATGAGTTTGGGCTACTTGTCTGCTAAGGCTATAACATGACACTTAGATAACTTATCTTAGTTATATGGATAGTGATCCAGGATGTTGTGTTGGTGTATTGTAGTGAGATTGTTACACTGAACAGGACCACATGATTTGCTCGTTTCTGTACTACTATCAGAAGTGGGTGACTCATATATTTTGTTTATACAATGACTCTTAATCTGAGAAATAGTCCAGACTCGTGCATGGAATGTTAATTGCTTTGATACGCTAAAAGGACGAGGTTATTAAGTCTAATCGGGATCTTACATTTGTTGGGAAATTGCATGAAGAGTGGCGAGAAAGGATATTTTACTAGGAATATACCATGTGGAATGTCCTCTTAGTTGATTCACAAGTATTCGAATTAATTCTAAAGACTTTCGCCAGATCATTCTTTATGTTAGACATTTGGAATTAATACAGAAGTATTTTTCTGTATTAGTGAATTATTCGAGAAGGGTGAGTTGGAAACTAAAAAGGAAAAGTGAGAAATAATGACAATAGTAGTTTAAGTTATTTTTCTCCTGGACATTTATTAGAGGGGTTAATTATAAGTAAACTATTACAGAAAAATTTAATAGGTGAATATATATATTTTTTTAGAGTGCACTAAAACTTAGTGAAATTAAGTTTTACTAAATGGTTGTCAAATGTTATCATGAGATGATAATTAAATTTGACCCCATTTGGAGCTAGAAATAAATTGTCCCTACGCAAGCTTCTAAATTACCCACCTACAGAATTCTAGAGAATTCATGAGATGAATTATTGTATTCAAAGGGTTGAATGAAATTATTTTTTATTAAATCCAAAAAAATTCATGGGATGAATTTTACAAGAAAATAAAAAAGGGTAAAATGGATTAAATGCCGCGACCCAATTAGGGTGCAGGGACGGGATGAACTGTGTCCCCTCCCCTTGGCCAACCGGAGCGCGCTGGCCCCAGTCAAGGATCTGCGCCAATTGGCGTAGACCAAGTGTAGGCACCCTGCATGCCGTTTAAAAGAGATGCGCATTGATTGATTTGTTTTTAAGGTATTTTATCATAATTAAAATACAATTTTACTTTTTATTTTATATTTCTAATAGAATTAGTTAGGTATTGAGAATTCTATAAATAGGGGTACTTGGTTCATTCAGATTTAATCCAATTCGCTCGGTTTCCTCCCAATTAATTAGAGAATTAAAAAGAAGAAAATCTCTGCCCAATTAATTCTTAAAAATGTTGTGAGAATTGCTTGAATTTACAACGCCCACTAGTTCTCTGTTAAAAGAGGAATTGCGGAGAAGATCTCAGAGGTACTATTTGGAGCATCTTTACACTTGCGATCTATAACAAGGTATGATATTTCTCGACTTATACTTCTACATTCGTATTTAATTGTTTTTCATGAGTATGACTTCTATGCTATGCATTGGTATGTCTAATTAGAGCCAATGATTTGTATGTATTTACAATTAGAGAATTTTAAATCGGGATTTTGTTGCACTAGATGCAATTGTTGTATATTATTTTAGTTTATGAAATTAAAAGCCATCAATGGGTTTGTTGTTGTTGTTGAAATTAAAATTGCCCACCCAACATAATGATCTCTGAAGCAGACTTTAGTTTTTTTCCTTTAGATGGCTTGAACAAAGACTGATCCTTGTTCTTTTCTTGCAGCCTTAGTTGCTAAACTCCTAGGAATACTAGGAGCTTTACCAGAATGCTATTGGAGGAATCCCCTTTAGAAACCTCTCCACTAGCCTATTGAATTTGTGGCTCGAAGTAAAGAATGAGGAGAGGTACTCCTCTTGCTCTTCCATCCAGAGCCATTCAATTAGCAGAAGAAGAAGAAAATGATGAAGAAGAAGTACCCATCGTACAGTTCGTGAGAAAGAGAAGAGCTAGGATCCCTTAACCAGATGTGTTAGCCTTTTCTTTGTGGGTTTTATTTTATTCATCTTTTGTCGAAGCTGTTCTGACTTAGCCTTGTATAGCCACAGGAAGTAACAGCCTCAGTCATCATGGAAATTCCATATACTCCAGCACATCAACATGTGCCAGAGCCCCCTTAAAAAACTGAATCTCTTAGCTCAAGCACTGGTAAAGAAGAAGATACCGGCTTAAGAGCCACTTGTAAGTGAGCCTCCCAAGGAATCTTCACTCCCAGCATCTTTGGAACTCAGCCTTGTCCAGGCTTCATTCCTTCTCCCAGGAACGCCCTTCATAACCATTGAAGAGATTCATGAAGGTATCATCTCTTCTTTTGGCTCATGAATCCTTGATGTCCAAGCCATTAGTTTTTTTTTGACATCCAAGCATTACCTTTTTCTAGAAGTCCCCTTGAGGAAGACAATCCAGTAGCTGAAGTGCAAGTAGAAGTCCCTCTGGTCCTTCCATCTGAAGCTTCAGAGGTAGAAAATAGTCCTTCCTTACTCTAGTTGAACTCCAAAGTTATGACTTAATCTGACGTCTCTAATGTTGTCCCTTTAAGGTTACACCACCAAGGGCTCACCCCTCCTCCTACCTCAGAGAAGATTACATCTCCTCTAGAGAAATTAGGTACAAGTGGGAGATTGCCCTTCCAGTAGTTAGACCAGATATATCTAAGATTTCCAAGACTAAGGGAAATGGCACACCTCCCTGTCCTTGCTCTGACTGAGAATTTCACCTCCCAAGAAGCTATCTCCCTAGTGATGGCCTTGAAAGAACATCTTAGGGTGGCCCCTACCACTGCCAGAGAGCTCGAGGTGCTGGATAAGGTGTTTACCAAAGTCAACCAGGATGACCCATCAATCCTTCAGAAGAAGCGGTAATGCAAAGATGCTATCAGGAATCTGGGGTGTTCAGTTGGCCTAGGAGACCTACAGCTTCTCTTTGACGAACTCGAAGGAGCTAAGGAGGTCTAGAGTTAGCAAGCTTAGGACGTTAAAGTCTCAAAGGATGAAATCTATCACCTAGAGGACAAGTTGAGTCACCTCAAAGCAGCAGCATACCTTTCAGGGCTCATGAGTTGGAGAGCTCAAGCAAGAAATTATAAAGTCTCGAGGAACTCAGGAAGCCCTTCAAGAGGAGGCCCTCTTTATGGACCAGCAGTTGAATGAAGCCACTAGCCAGTTGTCAGCTATAGAGAAATCCTCAGTGAGAATTAGGACTCAACTCTTCTATGTTGTTAAGAAGTTTTTTGGCCATACAAGTAGCTTACTTGTATTGTTTTTTATTAGCAATGTACTCCTTGACATTATCAATGAAATACACATTTTGTTGAATACATCAGTTTGAGTTATGATTCACGATAAATCTTGAATCATAACTTATGAAAAGTGAAGAATTAGAAAAGAGTTGAGAATAGAAATTGAAGAAAGAGATGAGAAAGGTAGAGAGAATTAGGGTTGAGAAAGAATTAGGAATCAATTATCATTTATCAATGATCTATTACATGATAGATCTCACTATTTATAACAAGATAGACGTAATGAACTATTACATTTTGCCACCCATTTTTGTTTGTTGAAGTGAATTGTATGTGTTCTTGATGTGTTCTTGCTTAACCGTGTGAATGTTCTATTTAGCCAATTTTTTTCTTTTATTTGATTTATCTTGCATTTATTTGTTGATACTGATGATAAAACCTGGAAAGATTTAGCATAAAATGAGGGTTTTTGCAAAGAAATAACGACAGTGAGAAAAACAGCAAAAGTGAGCAATAGCGATAAAAATTTTATGTAAAATGGTAAGAAAGTGAACCAAATGATATGAATAATTATATACTAAATTGGACTTATTACACAGCTCTAGAGCGATAATGGACCATTGCAAGCACGTAGGCACTAACTCAAGACGTACTTTGAGTGTGCATGAGGGCATATATGTTAATCTAATTGGGCCCCTTGACACCCTAAGGTTGAAGCCTTAACCAATGGACTAGTTCAATTCTTGTGCATGCAGCGCGTAGCCCAACCTTGCAGCATACGGGCATTAGCTCCCGGATGTGGGCGCTAGCACACACACATTGGGGACACTTAGCCCCATGGCATGCTACACACGTGCACAGCAGTGCGCTTGCATCTAGGACGTACTAGGACTAAGTTCGTGAGCATACACACGGTGTGCACCACGCAGCCCACTCATAAGTGCTAGCAGTACCGCGCACGCACTGTAGTTAGTGGGAGGCGTCAGCACCGCGGAATTGTGGCGCTTGCAGCGCACATGGTGCGTGCAACATGCACGACACTAGTGACACACGGGCATGCCTTGCTTGGGCAAGGGTGCTGGGTGCCCGCACAGCAACGCATGTCCGTGCAGACACACATGAACATTTAGGAAGCCTTGCACATACAGAGAGATGCTTGGCACATCCGAGTCACGTGTTGGGAAAAATAACTCGGATAAGGATTGTTGGATTCACAACTTTTCAATTGTGGTCACAACAAGGGGCACCTATTAGAGCACTTAGAGTAGAAGACTCTTCTTTCTATATAAGCCCCCGATTGGAAAGTCACGCTTCATGACATCTCACGTGCGAGAGTTCTTGGGAATAGGGTTATCTCTTTAAATCCTTTGGCTCTAATACCGGTTGTTGGGACGAATTTCGAAAATTCTCATTAATTTTATAAAGTTTACGTAGCGGAAGGGGTTTAGAATTCATAATTCTAAACCTAGGGTTGATTTAAAATTTCTATTTTTAAATCTACATATTTAAATTCATAATTTAAATCTATAGATCTAAATACTTAATTTTCTTCTATAGGCCTTTTACTGTAATAAATTCATAACAATACATAAACTTAAATAAGCATAATAATGAATACTGTTAATAAATAGAAAAGCGAAAAACTAAAAGAAGAAGGAAAGAAACATACCTGGATTTGGTCTAAAATAAAAATACCAGAAAGAAATAATACTCCTCTAAAGCCGAGAAAATCAAGACCCTGCGGCTTTCTACGCAATGACCTCGAGCTACTCGGAGAGTGGGCTTTGAAAAATATTAAACTTGAGGAAAGAAATATTTCAAAAGAAATTTTTCTCTCCCACCAGGTCTTCGAAAGTCAACACTTTTAGAAACCTTTTTTTTTTTTTTAATTTCTTATAACTAATACCAAACCTTTGGAATAGGTACCTCTATTCATAGGAGTATATCGGACTGAAAACAAGCTAAAATTTTGATGTGGGATTCGCAGAGTTTAAATTAAAACGCGTCATTTTAATAAAAACAACAATCGAAACGATGCGTTTCATTGCACAGTGCTCACGTGCTCTTGCCCTGTCACCACATGCCACATGGCACGCGTGATTGGACTGCGTCTAAAGGCGTGGATCCACAACTTGTATCCTGTATATGCGGATCGACCCCTTTGCAGTTCAATTTCGCTTTCTTTTTTTTTTTTTTTACTTTGTTTCCCGTACGTAAAAATTTATCTTATGAATTTTAATTTTCAAAATTATTTTATTTTTTAATTTTTAATTTTTATTCATCTCATGAATAATGTTTGGCAAAATTAATTTATCCATCTCATGGATAAATAATTCATCTCATGAATTCTTTAATATTTTTCCAATGGCAATAAATGTAGAGGCTTGCGCTGTGATCTCAGGGAAAATTTAAATCCAGCTCCAAATGGGTTAAATTAATCATCTCATAAAATAATTTAATTATCATTTAATGAGACTTAATTCCACTAAATAAATCTCACTGTACTCCAGACTTAAACCATTTATTTGATATCTCCCTACAACAATAACAACGACAACGACAACAACAAACCCAGTGCCTCCAAGGGCTCCTGTAAAAGCAGGGTCCGGGGGGGGGGGGGGGGGTGGTATAAGTACGCAGCCTTCCCCCTTTAGGGGGCTACCTTGAAGAGAGGCTTATTCGATATCTCCCTAATAGATTATATTGATGACAACAACCCCTCTACTAGATGTCTATGACGAAGAATAAGTATAACTACTACTATTATTCTTCTCACAACTTCTCCATTAGTTATGGACCTGCCCTTCATTGAATAATTTATTTATACTGAGAAAATGTCAAATACTTGGAATACTTTGGCCAAAGTTTTGGAACTATTTAAATACTTGCGAATCAACTAAGGGGACATCTGTACCTCATAAGAGATTGCAAATTCCATATTGAATACCTGATCCTTGTCACACTTCACACTGCTACCCAGTGTACGTGGGAATTCATTCATACGTTTCGACCTTACTTATAGTACACTAAAGTAACTAATGCTCCATGCACAAGTGCAGAATATTCTCAGGATTTAGAATCGTCGTTCAAACAGTACAACATGAATCACTCACCTCCAATAGTAGTCTAGAAACAAGCAACTCCCATTGTCCAACTCAGTGTGTCAATCTTATTAAACACACCAACATAACACTTTTGGATCACCATCCACATGACCAAGATAAGTCATCTAAAGTGTCACTTCTTAGCATACAAGTGGCCCAAACTTATCTTTGACTACGAGTCTTTCGAACAACAATCCATACCATTTGTTCCAAGTCTATCTATGGGTTAATCTCATAAACCACTTAGAACAAACATGTAAATTTCTAAAAAGAAAATTACATGTAGTATAATTACTCGCTTACACAAATTTAACAAGGAAACAACTGGAATTTCAATTTTGTTCTCTAATAAAATAATACTAGTAGAATAAATCTGGACTTTAGGACATTATTCCTAACATCACGTGTGTGAGACATGGAACATTGATGGAAGACCCTTGACCATGATCTTGACAAGTTACCATCACGAAGTGAAGTTAGGCCTTGACCGGAGCACTGGGAGTGCCTTTGACCTGATATCGTTTCTTTGGGTGGGAAATTCCAAAAGGGCGCCTTTTTGACTGAGTCCATGGTCTGGTAACTGTAGTCAAAGGCCCATCAGTGGAGTGCCCATAATGGGAAGTGGGAAATTCGGATTGACTAAGGTGCTTCTAGGTGTCCTAGGCAGTTTCCTTGCAACCATGACATGGGGAAAGGTTTGGAACTTCTATAAATAGGGTTGTTTTGTGAAGAGTTTTATTCATTCAGTAGCTTGCGAAAGTTTAAGTCTTGTACTCGGTTTTAGAGGGCATTGTGAGAGTTTCCTTTTTAAATCAAAGAGTGCTCAATAATAAAAGTTGTCCCTTATGTCTTGTGTTCCATATCTCATCTTTATGTTCGTTTAAATTTAATTCCGCTGCTATTTTGTTGAATATGTGTGTGTTGAGGTTGAGTGAATCGTAAATTTACCACCATCACAGGTAGTCATAAAATTACCTACGACAATAACCATAGTTAAATGTCAAAATGCGAAGCCACCGTTAGAAGTTCAAAAATGTGAGAAAGTAATATTTTATAATTACGCAAACAACATCGTCAATAGATGAGAGAAGGGGAAGTGAGTCACTTTCATAACACAATATGAACACAAACAACATCGTCAATAGATGAAGATGCAATAGAGGCTAGTTTTAGGGAGTTAGAGCTCGTCCACACGAAAGAAGTGATGATGACATGTAATGAAGATGAAACATCTTTAGATTGCAAGAAAGCATGGCTAATGGTCTAAATGGTTGTTTTGCTTTATAGTGAGTTTGGGAATGTTTATGATTTTGAAAACTCAATCTTAGTCATTGTCTCTTTTTATTTTTTGTCTTATGGTACTAGTCTGTGAAACACTTATAATAAATTGAAATTTCCAATGAGGTATGCGATCCAGTGACAAAAACAATAATATAGTTAGCGTATTGTAAATATAGAGTTTGAGATTAAATCTCTTTTCTGCAAACTATATGTGAGTAAAAGGGATGTCTAAGTTGAAAAATTGAGGAGAAATATCTTAATTGAGCACTGTATTTGAGAAACGGAATCAAAATCTACACAATATCTTTTTCACATTTATGGTGTCTAGCCTGAATTACATGGTCAACTTTTTTAGGAGTGGTCCAAATGGTAGCTCCGTGGTCCACACTTAAAATAGTGTCGTATGGCCCACTTTGAAGTTTTCCTATATAAATAGAGTAGGTTGGGGTTTAAAAATTAATGGACGGTCCGAATAATTGTTTCCAAACTTAATGCTTTTGCAACATTATATCCAAGTACCTTACTACTTGACTTAGCCCCCTAAAATTAATATAAGTATATAGATAAGATCAAACAACATGGGAAAAGCAACGACAAGATATTTTAAAAGCCCGAAGAAAAGGAACCACAAATATCTTTGAAACATGTTTGTATTAAAAAGTGGCTTGACAAGATATTTTAAAAGGCAGAAGAAAAGAAACCACAGATATCTTTGAAACATGTTTTTATTAAAAAGTGGCTTTTTCCTTTTTGTTAAATATTATTACTTTTCTATGTATATAACACTATTACACCCTACTCTTTTTTCCTCCAGATACCATTAAGGCAAATTACATAACAATGCTATGAGATTTGATATATTAATTATTTAGGCTACAAAAGGAACATACCCAATGCCTTAAAGGCTCCTGCCTACGCAGGGTCTGGGGGGGCGGATATACGCAGCCTTCCCCCTTCAGGGTGTTAACCTGAAGAGAGGCTATTTCCCAGTGCCCCTAACTTGAGAGTGAGAACTTCTCAGGATGTCACCCATCCTGGTACTACTCTCGTCCAAGCACGCTTAACTTCGGAGTTTTAATTGTTTAGTCTACAGACTTTGAAAAATAATTTTTTAAAGCCAAAAATTACATGTATTGAATAAAATAATCCAAATGGTGACACAATGATGTAAAAGAACGTAAAACTTCTCATATTTATTGATAAACCAGTCATCCTCTCATTGTTCACCTCATCCAACACACGCTCCAATATATTATTACATTACTAATGATGAAGAGTCTAATAAGAGGTCTGTTTTACACTATCCTTTGTATCATTTTATTAAATATACCTAACTGTTGGACTAAAGAATTATTTCTCAAAATTTATTATCTAAAAAATTAATTAACCAAATTTCATAAGACAGTTGTTAATACTAAAGCAAAAAATAGTATTATTAGAATAATAATGTCATATAAAAAATAAGAGCTACAGCTTCTGAGAACTCCGATGCTAAGAAGATCTTAGAAGCGGAGAGAACTCTTGAAATGGGGAAAAGGCTGGGCCTTGACTTTGATGGGTTCGATTCGCCTATGATAAAAACCATGCTCGATAGAAGTTGAAGACGGGGAGAAAGTCCACTTCTGCTGAGGTCCCGGTTTTTTTGTTTTTGGGCAGTGCTTGTCCTGGTTAAATTCTCGGTTCCTCTGTGTCTGTTGAGTTTTCGGTGTCTTTCTGCCGCTCTCTGGGGCGTCTGTTTTGCTTGTTATTTTTTGTTTGTTGTTGTGTTTTTCTGTCTCTTTGTCTTTGTGTTGGTTGTTTTGGTCCCCGCTTTTCAGGGGCTAGACTCAGGGCTCGCTTGGCGAGTATCCTGCTTGTTCTGCGACTTGTCGCTATTTATCAAAAAAAAAAAAAAAAAAAAAAAACCTACAACATTACCTTGAAAATAAAATCTTGCTACTACAATAGCATTAGCATTTTAGAAAATCAATATGTAATTTTTATCATATACCATCATGTACTTGATTCTGCGCCAATCCAACAACCCCGATCCATCCCCCCCCCCCCCCCCCCCCCCCCCCCCCCCGGGGGGCTGCGGGGTCGGGAATAATGAAATACCATGATTAGCAATTGGGAATTTAGCATCTTCTTTCTATTCTGGTTGAGACTCCCAATCATGTTGTCTACTCCAGTCACATAGTACACAGTAGTGAGCCATTTGCCATTGTCAATGTGATGCCAACAAGTCAACACCACAATTTTAATTTCCCTTAAAAGAACCAGCACAAGTTACCCGTATGAACTGGGGTTTGTATGCAGCACATGTGGGTCCAGACTACATATGATAGTTCGGCGGACCACTCTAAAATAAATCTTGTACGCCATGGTTGAATTCTAATTTGAACATTAGAATCTTATCATTCTACAATTTAGTGATACCATTGTTGAAATGTGGGACTAATATGTTGGAAAATATGGATAAATAAATAATCAAATTCTCAAATTCGAGATAATAAGACTAACTTGAGATAGGGGCAGACAATATAAAAACAACACAATGAGAAAGCTGAACTCAATAGACCTCTTATTGCACCAACTTCACTTAAGACAAGATAATTAAACAACTAAAACATAAAAGATTCAGGGAAGAAGATTGAATTGAAGGAAATTGCCGCACTGTGGAGTTCATCACTGCCCTAAGTCGTTTATGCCACCGCTACTATACAAACGGGACCGTTAGGCACTCCTAGCACCAAGGGTCAGCACGGCACCTAACACAGGACTGTACTCTTGGGTGATGGATTAAAGCATGCCCCAACTTGCTAAGTAACTAGAGCAGAATAGAGAGAATTTCAGAGGGAAAAAAAAGAGAGAATGTTGTATTCTGAGTTGTTCTGTGTCACTTTGGAGTATAGAACAATGCCTCAAAGCACTATATTTCAAGGCAAAAATATATGGCGTGCAATTAAGGCAAAAATATATAGCGTGCAAGCAAGAATTGGTTAAGGAATGTGGGTAAGAAATCCGGCCATGATAAGGAAACTTGAGGATATGGAAGAGCACAAAATCCTGGCACAATTGAGGCACAAACGGTTATGGAAAGGAGTGGGTGAAGATGCGGTCAAACGCCTATCTCGACCTCGTACCAATACCAATAGATAAAGGCTCGAGCTGAATAGCCTCGAGGTTGGACACAACAGAATCTCGATCTCGAGCATAACAGCCTTGAGCATGGACCCAAGAACTCCCCTGGAGTTCAACAACGGTAAATAAAACATAGTGTCCAGAAAATAAAATTCCAGGTTAGAGAAAAGTCAACATCACACCACACCGCAACGCAGCTCGGCGAGGCGGGCCCGGCCCTCGCTCACGTGTTATTCACAAAACCCACTCTAGGCCCACAATACTTTACCAAGTACAAGGAGAAGGGGTTATATAAACTAGACACCCCTTCACTATTTTTCCAAAGTGGGATAGAGGTAAAATTATAAGACTTCAAAATTAAAGCACACTACCCCAATAATCCAATAGTCCCCCATATGATTAAATTTTGAGTTAGGGAAGAAGGAAATGAGGTTATTGAGCAATGAGACCCACACTTGACAATACTAATGTCTTTTGGACTTGAATAAGCAACTAGTGAATAAGCATGGCCCACAACCAAGCAATGGTGAACATAGTCTTGAACCATGAGCGGTCAGTGTGAAAAGCACACACGTCCCCTTCGTGCGGTTCTTGGGTTGTGATGCACTCTGCAATCCGGATGTATGAGGTTCTTCACAACAAAAGAGATTCAACCTGGGTACTTAGGAACACTCTAACGAGTAAGCCCTTACTCTCAACAGGGGATGTCCTACCACCCCCACATTCCTGTAGGTGAGTCAACCAAGTGCGTGGCGTTCATCCTCATCATCATGGCAGGTTGGTGAGTCCATTATGAGGTTCTTCACAACAAAAGAGATCTGACACCTGGGTACTTAGGAACACTCTAGAGAGTAAGCCCTTACTCAACAGAGGATGTCCTACACATTCCCGTAGGTGAGTCAACCAAGTGTGTGGCCCCACACCACCATCATAGGCTATGGACTATATTAATAGCATAGAGCTCATCCTCAACATCATGGCAGGTCAGTGAGTCAATTAAGTTCACTGCCCCGCACCACCACTAAGGGCTATGGATAACATTAAGAGCCTCAAGCTCATCCTCATGTCATGGCAGTAGCGGTGTGTGTCCATCAGGTGTTTTGCCATCACACCCCCAAAATGGGCTATGGACTACATTAAGAGCTTAAAGGTCAGCCTAAAATGTTAAGGCATATTCAATAGATCCAAGCCACCAACAGCATTATCTTGAAAGGGGCAAGGGTTCCTTAATCACAAAACGCTTAACCTTGGCTTTGTTTGACCCATTGAACATCGAGAATACGCCCGAGACGGTTATCCACCAAGATCACGACACACAAGTGGGCTTAAGCCCCATTTCCTCTGCTATATCACATACCGCCTTCTTAGAAAGGCCTTTAGTAAGGGGACATGCCAAATTCCTCTCACTTCTCACAAACTTGAGCAAGATCACATTATTCTCAATAAGGTGCCTTACTACACCATGCCTTAGGCAAATATGCCTGCGCTTACCATTATACACACCACTTTAAGCAACACTTATGGCTACTTGTGAGTCATAGTGCATCAAGACTAACGGCATGGGCTTCCCCTATCGTGCAATGTCTCCCTGTACATTCCTCAGCCATTGAGCTTCTATACTTGCCATCTCAAGAGCAATAAATTCCGACTCCATGGTCGATTTAGCAATGCAGGCCTGTTTACAAGATTTTCAAGAAATAGTGCCGTTAGAAAGTATAAAAACATAGCCACTAGTAGAGTTGATCTCATCACTGTCAGATGCCTAACTAGCATCACAATATCCCTCTAAAACAGCAGGGAGTCTTTTATGACAAAGACCCTAGTCCATGGTATCTTGAAGGTATCTCAAAAGCCTAACTACAGCAACCCTATGCTCATCACTTGGACTAAGCATATAACAACTCAATCTACTAACGACATAGGCAATATTAGGATGAGTGCAATTCATCAGAAACATCATGCCACCAATGATTTTAGCGTATTCGACTTGCGACACACTATCAGCTATGTTGCTTTTCAAACGAACATTTAGGTCATTGAGAGTTTTAGTAGGAGCGTCATCAAAGTGACCAAACTTCTTCAATATTTTCTCCACATAGTAGGATTGACTTAAAGTCAAACCCTCATTGGATCTAATAATTTTAATTTCTAGTATCACATCAGCCTTACCTAGGTCTTTCATATCAAAGCATGAACTCGAGAAAGACTTAGTAGCATTCACAATATTCACACTCGTACCAAAAATAAGCATGTACCAACATAGAAGCAGATACTCACACAATCATTGTCAACATGCTTAGAGCACCATTGTTCACAACAAAACCATGCGTGGCCAAAGTACAATCAATCGTTTGATGCTATTGTTTAGGAGCTTGCTTAAGACCATAGAAGGACTTTACAAGTTTACGAACTTTATGCTCCATACCTGGAATCTCAAACCCCTCCGGTTGTTCCATTTAAATTTCCTTCTTAAGGTCACCATTCAAGAAAGTGGTTTTGACGTCCATCTGATGTACTACAAGGTTATGTATGGACGCTAGAGCAATCAAAGCTCTCACAGTTGTTATCTTAGTTATGGGTGAGTAAATATTAAAGAGCTCTATACCTTTTTTTTTAATGTACCCCTTAGCCACTAATCTGGCCTTAAATTTATCAATTGACCCATCAGCCCTCAAATTTTTTTTTAACACCCATTTACACCATATGGGCTTGCATTCCCTATAAAGGTCCACTAATATCCAAGTGTTATTATTGAGTCTATCTCAGTATTAACAGCCTCACTCCAAAGTGGAGTATCTATGGATCTCATGGCCTTATGAAAAGTCTTAGGATCTTCCTCTAACATGAATGTACTCACAATATGCTCATCAAAATCAAGGTGTTCCGATTGAAATGCAGTGATGAAGTCAAGTCTAAAACCAGTCTCAATTCAGCACTCTTACTTCGCCTAAGTTCCTAAACCTTGAGTTCAGGGGCTAAATGACTAGATGAAGGAGCAGATGCATCAGGTAATGGCGTGGTCACAACAAAGGGCACCTATCAAAGCACTCAGCATAGGTGACTCTTCTCACTACCTAAGCCCTCGGGCAGAAAGTCATGTTTTGTGACACCACACGTTCAAGAGTTCTTGGGAATAGTGTTATCTGTATAGATGCCTTTACACTGATACCAATTTTTGGGATGAATTTTAAAATTTTTTCCTAATTTAATTAAATTAATGTAGCAGAAGAGTTTAGAAATCTTAATTTTAAACCGAGGGTTGATTTAAAATTCTTAGTTTTAAAACGATAGATTTGAATTCCTAAATTAAATCTACAACCCTCTGCTATAATACATTCATAACAATAACATAAACTTAAACAGGTATAATAAGGAAAACTGTAAACAAATAGAAAAGCAAAAACTTAAAAGAGAAGAAAAGAAGAACATACCCAGAATTGCTCCAAAATAAGAATACCATAATGAATAATAAATTACTTTGAGAAAGCTGAGAAAACTGAGACCTAGCGGTCTTCTATGCAATGACCTCGAACTGCCCAGAGGGTGGGCTCCGAAAAAATATTAAACTTGAGGAAATAAAAATTTCAAAAGAAATTTCTCTCTCCCACTAGGTCTCCGAAAGTCAACACTTTCAGAAACCTTAATTTTTAAATTGCTGCTAAATCTTTGGAATGGGTACCTTTATTTGTACATTGGAGCGAAAAAAATCTGACTTTTTCTATATGGGACACGCAATTATAAAACCGAACGCAGCGTTTCAATTTAAACACAATCTAAATGAGGCATTTCAACGCCATTCAAAAATATAGTCTTTCAATTTATTCTGCGTGACATGTGGCACCCATCAATTCTTCTTCCCCTGTTGACACAGATAACCCCCATCTTGCGCTGGTTGGTCCACTTGCGAATACGCGAATCACCAACCCTGTACGCGTTTTTGCTTTTCTTTCTTTCTTTTTTTTTTTCCTTTGTTCCTACATATAAAAATTCAACTTATGGATTTTAATTTTTTAAAAAAAATATTTTATTTTATAATTTTTTACTTTTATTCATCTCATGAATAATGTTTGGCAAAATTATATTTACTCATCTAATGAATAAATAATTCATCTCATAAATTCTTTAATATTTTTTCAATGGCAATAAATACAGAGGTTTGCAAATGGACAATTTAAATCTAGCTCCAAATGGGTTAAATTAATTACCGTCTCATAATAAAATTTAATTACCATTTAATGAGACTTAATTTCACTAAATAAATCTCACTGCACTCTAAACATAAATAATTTATTCGATAATTCCCAAATAGACTGTGATGAGGACAACAACCACTCCACCTAGATGTTCATGACAAAGAAAAAGTATAACTACTACCATTATCCTTCTTATAGCTTCTCTATTAGTTACCTACTCGATCGTCACTGAATAATTCATTTACACTTGAACATATTCATAGTATAAATTCCAAATATCAAACAACTAGAACACTTCGGCCAAAGTTTCCAAATCATTCAAAAACTTGCGAATTAACTAAGGGGACATCTGTATCTCATAAGAGACTGTAGATTCCCTATTGAATACTTGATCCTTGTCATACTTTACACTGCTGCCCAGTGTACGTGGAAATTCATTCATTTATTTAAACCTTACTTATAGTACACTAAAGTAACTAACGCTCCATGCATAAGTCCATAATACTCTCAGGATTTAGATTCATCATTCAAATAGTACAATATGAATCATTTATCTCCGATAGTAGTCTAGAAACAAGCAACTCACAAGGTCCAACTCTGTGTGTCAATCTTATTAAACACACTAACCTAACATTTTTGGATTATCATCCACATGACCAAGATAAATCATCTATGTCATGGTCTTAACAGACAAGTAGCCCAAGCTCATCATCGACCACTAGTTATTCAAAGAACATTCCTTACCATTGATCCTAGTCTGTCTGTGGCTTAATCTCATTATCCACTTCGAACAAACATATAAAATGTAATATGAGTACTCTGTCCATCTCATAAAAGATACTTAAAAGAAAATCACATGTAGTATAAATGCTCACTTACACAAATTTAACAAGGAAACTACTGGAACTTTAATTTTATTTATTAATAAAGTAATATTAATAGAATAAATCTAGATTTCAGGGTACTATTCTTAACAATATGCACATATTCTTTGATATGAAACACATGCTCGAAGAACTCAGCATCTCGAGACTCCATTATTTTACTGAGCCCAGGGATATGATGCGTCTCATATTTACGCATCTTTTAATTGCTATTTTAATTATTTTGCATCTAATTAATTATAGATTTATACTCACTTTGATAATTTTAATGTTTATAGGTTTGAATATTAAAATTTCGAAAATTGTCAAATTTGGAACAACTAAGACAAATTCGATGCATAAACAATGAAATCAAGTCAATCAAGAGTCGGCACAAGAACGTATAAACTCGGCCCCTTTGCACAGCCTGTCACCTCTCATTTTTTTTATTTTCCTTTTTTTGTTAAATTGGAACGAGAGCAAAATTAACATGAAGACTGACATGAGTTCGTTCATCTCCTCCTTCACCGGTTCATCCTTGATGGAGACCTAACTTGCTCTCTAGGGTTAGATAAAGTCTTAGCACTTTTACTTTTGTATTATTTTTAATTTTGGGATAATTTGTTTGTTACATGAATTGCTTGATTATGAGATAAATACTTCAAAGTATTATGTCTTTATTGTTTATTCAATTGAGATGATTATTGAGTTTGTAGCCTTTGATCATTGATGTTGATATTTATAAATTAATTCTTTGTGCTTGTAGCCTTAGGATTAATTAATCAAGTAATAATATTCACCGAATTGTTAATTTAAGCCTATCTTCCCTATGCTTTATTTAGATAGGGTAATTAGGTGATAATTAACAGTACGTTAGGTAGAGCCTATTTTCCTTATGCTTTAGTTGGATAGGGTCATTATGCGATACTAACAACATCACCTTAGTAGGTTGAAGCTTGTAGCCTAAACCACTACCCATGTGAAAATTAATAATCCCAATTTAAGAGTTAATGTAAGAATAATTGGCTAATGATATATTCGAAACCCTAGGTTCCAACTCCAAACTCTTTTCCCCATTAGAAATAGAATACATAGTTTAATTTTCGTTTCTTTAGATTAATTAACACAAAATCCCATAATTTTCCTTAAATTAATATAGGTCATAGAATAAATTTACACACTCTTAGTCACTGTGGTTCGATACCCTCTCGTCTTAAACTTCAATTTAGATGTGTTTAGTGGATAGGGTTCAATATTAACTTTTGATAGACATAGAAAAACACATCAAGATTTTCGGCACCGTTGTCGGGGGCTAGGCAACGTTTGTGGTTTATTTTGTGATTTTCTTGAAGTTTTAATTTCTTAATTTTTTTTTTAAACTTAATTAATTTATTTTTATTTTAAAATGTAGGATTTTTATTTTGAAGTTTGATTTTAATTTACATTATTTATTTTGCGTTGTGAGTTTCACTGTTTCTTAGTTTAGGACTTAGGATTTACTTTAGGATTATTATTTTTGTGATTTCATCTAGGGCTATATTTTTACTTGTATTTTAGTTTAGTTTTAGTGTTTTAGTTTTTTGTGTTTTTCTATTTTTAAAATTTTTCGTATTTTTTGTGATTTTTCGTGATTTTGCAATGGACGAACAGCAACCACATGCATTTATGGAGTATTTTACTCCCACCACTTACACCTCACCTTCGTACATTAGGTTGCCACCTATGGCCCATCGGTTTGAGTTGAAGCCGCATACCATACAAATTTTTCCTTCATTGCATGGCTTAGGCAAAGAGAACCCGTATAATCATTTGGATAGTTTCATGGAGGTTTGCTCAACCTTCAGGATTCGTAATGTTAGGGATGATGCCATCCTACTTCCCCTTTTTCCTTCTTCTTTGAAGGATAAGACCGAGTATTGGTTAGGTACCTTACCTAGTGGGACGATTAGTACTTGGACTCAAATGCAACAAGAATTTCTTAATAAATTCTATCACATTAGTAAGATCAACACTGCTAGGAGAGCCATTAACTGGTGGGGATATGTAATTCAAAATTTTTTCCTTAAATGACTAGAGCGGGGGCAGCAAAAAACTAATTTAAAATTCTCAAATTTAAATTTAATGCCTTATCTAATTAAATTATTTAATTAGACCTATATCTTACTCTAATAAGCTCATAATATAACAATCAAAATATACAATAAAAAAATATAAACATGGTATGTAAAATAAACGAAATAAAGGAAAGAACAAATTAAATATCAAGTAATTAATTTAAGCATACCTGAAGCGCAATTCCAAATTCGGAATTTGTAGATCTGAAACTGGAAGAAGGAACTTCTTGACATCTCAAGATCTTCTCTGTAATGACCTCTATTAGCACCGAAGTGTGGGCTCCCAAAATATTTAATTTAAGAAAGATTTTGGAACAAAATTTCCATTTGAATCTTTCCAAAAAATAGTTTTTCAGAAAAAAACTATGCTAAACATTAATTTAGAAAACCCTAAAATAATTTTAGGTTTTACAACATAGAAGAAAACTAGGTTTCAAAACCTAAAACCAAAACTTAAAAAAAACACTCGGCTACCCTATGTGTGTATATACACACATATAAAAGATGTGGGGCCCGCATGGGGCCCACTTGAATACGTTTTCTTCTTCTTGTTTTTTTTTTTTTTTTTTGTGATCTGGGCTGTGCATGTGGCCTAGTTTGACGTAATTTTTTTATTTGTTTTTGTTTAATTCCCACATGTATAAAATTCATCTTAGGAATTATAAAATTAATTTATTCATCTCATGATTAAATAAAATTCATCTCACAAATTATATTTGGCAAAATTAATTTATTTATCTTATGGAAAAATTATTCACCCCATGAATTTAATTTAAATATTTTCAAACAGTGCTTAAGTTGCCGCTTGCGGAGGGACGTCAGGGACAATTTAATTCTAGCTCTAAATGGGTCAAATTTGATTATTAGCTCATGACAACAGTTGACTGCCATTTAATAAAACTTAACTCTGCTAAATAAGTTTTACTGCATTCTAGAATTAAATATATTCACTAAAGAAATTTTTGAATAATTTTATTATTAGTATTGTGACAATTAACCCCTCTATTAGATATCCATGAGCAAAAACAACTCCAACTACTTTATTATTTTCCTCACCTCTATCATCGTAGTTCCCGACTCGCCCTTCTCAAACAATTCATAATACGGAAACAATTTCTGTATTAAATCCAAATGTCAAACATGAGAAATACTCTGGCCAAAGATTTTAGAATTTGTTCGTGTACTTGGGAATCAACTAAGGGGATATCTTTCGTTGTAGCTTCTTAGTAAAGTATCCGTTCCTACCACACTTTATGCAATTGCCCAATGACGTAAGATCCTGGTTATTAAATTTTAACCTCATCATTTTGGGCATCAAACCAATTAACATTCCATGCATGAGTTCAGACTATTTTCCGGATTTAGAGTTATCGTCTTATAGAATTAATTATTTATGATAGTAGTAAAGAAACAATTAATTCAGATGGTCTTGCTCAGTGTTCTAATCTTATTAAAAACACCAACATAATACTCTTGGATCCCTATCCACATAACGAAGACAAGTCATCAAAAGTATCGTATTATAGTCTTATCAAACAAGTTGTCCAAACTTATCACCGACTATGAACATATTTTTACAACGTGTCACTAGTTTGATCTAAGTCTTTTCGTGGTTCAATCATATTGACTACTTAAATCAAACCTGACACATCATCTTGGACAATATCCATCTCATGGAACGTTTTAGAAAAACAATCACAAATGTTTGACTCGTGAAACATAATATGGCAATAAATAAATAAAACAATTCATTTATTTAATATTTTAAAAACTAACTAATTGGGTTTTTCTAGGACACCTATTCTAACAATCTCCCACTTGTCCTAAAACCCAAATGGCTTGCATTGCGTATCTATCCCTAGGGATCTGTCAACACTTTAACTATAAGCTTTAACCAATACTGATATGTCACTATCTCATTCTTTTGCTCACAGGCTTTCATCTACTAGAAACCTTTTGAGTCAACTAGTCTACTTAACAACTCCCTAGCTGTCAAGTACCCGCCTTTCATGATGAAGCAAACAATATGAGACTACTTCACTCTTCACCATTGAATGAATCCCACTATAAGGGTAAAAAAGAATTCTGACGTTCAACGTCTAAACTCCCTTTTAAAACAAATGATCTATGATAAACCCATCATCCTTTGTTTTGAATCTCACCAAAGCTCAACCCTAAGAATACAATTGGTTCATCTATAGTCTTTCGCTTTTAATTAACTGACTGGACAATAAAACTTAACAGCTCATAAGAGTTCTACATCATTCTCAATAAGTAGAAAATGTCATCTATGTACAATACTTAGAAAGTCTCTACTTTCATGTTATGTCACTTGTACACTAATGGTTCACTAACCATTCAACATCAAATCTACTAATCCATGAACAAGATGTTCATTTAAGCTTATAAATAGACTAGCTCAGTTTGCATACTATATGCTCCTGACTCTTGGCAACAAATTTGTTTGGTTGCATCATATACATAATCTTTTAAGATAACTATTCAGAAAACATCGTCTTGATCTCCACTTTGCCGTATCTCATCATATGAAACACAATGGATGAGTATCCTTATGGACTTCAGCATAGCATCTGGATAGAAGGCTTCATTAAAGATGATTCATTCATATAGAGTATTAACCCACTGCTATCAATCTAGAGTTGAAGGTCTCTACCTTCTCGTCCACTCAACTCTATATACTTGTAGATCCATTCAGATCCAATCTAATGGACTTATTGTATTTCAACGCCTCTATAAGTTCCCAGACTAAGTTAAAATACAATTACTTTAACTTGAATTTTATCACCCCGACCCAATGGTCTGCATCTTTATGCTTAAGAGTTTTATTGTAGTCTAGAAGATCATATTCATCATCATTCTTAACTGTTAAAACTGAAAACATGAATCCGTCAGGTGTGAACTTGACTATCCTCCCACTACACCAAAGCTATCATGTACCTTGTGGGACAATAATATAATTGAAGATATATCTAATACATCATCTATATTATAAGTTGTACTGTACTGTTCAGACCTAGTATCTCATACTATCAATTTAACCAATACAAGCTATCTATTGTACTTTTAGAACGCTTTCTAAAACATTTTAAATAGTAAACCCTTTCGATTTGTAAATGTGACTCATCATATCTTACCATATTCAATAACACATTATTGATCCTTTCTACAACACTTTGTAATAAGAAAAAAATAGAATTCTTCCAAAACCTCCACTTCGATCTAATTAAAGTGACTTGATATAGTTACCTAACTGATTCCAACTTAAGTCTCTAATTCTTTGAAAATTTTACAGGATTCAAGAATTAGTCCTCATAGGTATATCCATATATCGACTTACCGGGTAGCCATTCATAGATATTTTATGAATTACTCTTTCGCTTCCACTTTCTTGAACTTTTAGCAGTCCATAAACACTTTATGAACAAGTCTTAGCAGCTTAGTGGTCCTACTGTCTTTACTCTTAAAGACACTTTCAGTCACTATTAATTCGAACATGATTCACATACCGGTTATTATTTAAGTACTTAAAGATCCATAAGACAAATCAAACCAGTCTCGAATCATGGATTAATGTGATCTAAGATTAAGTACCACTTAAGAGTTACATGGTCTTCCGGAATTTATCGTTTATATGGTTACACAACCGAACTTGTATAAGACTACTAGATCGCCAATAATGTAGCTTTGATCAAAATAAGTCAACTATCTAACAATGCACATTTTTAAATAAACACTTTTTTTATATAACTATTAGTTAATTTTTTTAAGAAAATAACAAAAAATCTATTTTGAAACAAATAGTAGAAAGAAATCAAATTACTTAAGTACATCAAGATAGTTGTTCAAAAATAGAACTACATTCCCCGACTTAAACTACTACCTCTTGATGCCCTTACTGAAAACCCATTCTCCAGAACATTAGCGAATTTCTTACTAGTCACAACTAGAAGAGACATGATATCAAATATCTTGTCATGTTGGCATTTTGTTCGTGGAAACAATAGTATCTAAGTACAAAGGAAATTCCTTTTAAAGTCCAGTGCTCTTATAAAATAGGCAAAACTATTTTGACTTGTGCTTTATTTTACCCTTTTGAGGTTCCTAATTCCTGAGATAGATGTTTATACTAAGTGGACTCTTCCCTTAGGCTCTATTTGGCACATGGAATTGGAATTCGATTGTAGAATTGCAATCCCAATTCTTATTCTAGTGGAATTAGAATTTTGATGGAATTAAAATTTCATTATTTTGTTCATCAAAGGAATTGAATTTTAGAATTATAATTACATAATGATTCAAATCATCAAGGGTATTCAGTCAATCGAGTTGGACAATTTCGAGCTTTAAATCAACAACGGTCAGATTTTGGTCGGAGCAATTCACATTGCATTCGAGTTACTATGGTCAAAGCAATTTACTTTGAGTGTGAATTATTTGAGGTTTGAGTCAAATTGGGTCAAGTATCTTGTTGGGTCATTAGCGTTCATGTTATCTCAGATTTTAGTTAATCAGGTTAGGTTTTTCAGAATTCAGGCTACAATCAATCGGGTTGGTTGATTTAGGTCACTTCCAACTGGAGTCATCTTAGTGTTGGGGCAAATGAGTTGTATCATTTCAAATTTTGAGTCATCTTAGGCTGAATTTGAGACGAGTTGGGTCATTTTGGGTTTGGATCGTATTAAGTTTTGGGTCAATTTGAAGGGGTTTCCACTTCGGCTCATCTTCCTTGCATCATATTCAAGTCGAGTAGTTTTATTTTTAATATTCAAGTCATCTCGAGTTTCGGGTCAATCGGGTTGGGTCACTTCGAACTTTTAAGCTAAGGTGATTTCGGTTATTTCAAATTCAAGTCATTCGACTTGGGAGATTTCGAGGTTTGGGTCAAATTTTAGGTTTGATTCTTTAGATTTGGAGTCATCCTGGATTTGGGTTGATCAAGTCGGGTCATTTTGGGTTTTAGGCTGGTGAAGTTACTATGGAATTGTAATTTCTTACCCTCACCCTCAGGAATTGGAAAGTATGATTTTCAGTTAAAATCCAATTCCATGGAATTGCGCCGTAGAATTGTAATTCCAATTCCAGAATGTGAACCAAACAACAGAATTGGAATTCTGGGCCCCAATTCCAGTCTCAACCCTAATTCCAGGCTCCAATTCCATTCTCCAAACGCAGCCTTAGTTCTAATGACACCGTTTCTCATAAACTATTCTCATGCTACTAGTTCTTTGACCAAACGCTTCTCTCAAGTATC
Source organism: Simmondsia chinensis (assembly GCA_018398585.1). Lineage (NCBI taxonomy): Eukaryota > Viridiplantae > Streptophyta > Magnoliopsida > Caryophyllales > Simmondsiaceae > Simmondsia > Simmondsia chinensis. The sequence goes on along the minus strand of JAGTTD010000001.1, from coordinate 19,331,992 downwards.
TGATCATCTCTCCTATAGTTGGTAATTCAAGTATCTAATACTAGAATAAGTTCAACATCTAATGTCTGAATCTTGCATCCGACTAACCCTTTAGTCTAGTCTAATATTCCTAACGTTCTTTTCAACTTAGTAGATCTACTAGTAGCATCTTAGAGAATTCTAAGCATCCCTTAGTGCTCCACGTGTATTGAACATATCATATTATAATGAACAAAATAGAACAGATAAGACATACCAGTATTGGTCGCAGTGTATAATTCAACAACCAGTCTGAAATCAAAAAACTGTAAAACAAGTCATATAACATATTGGATTACTTTTCTTATTTTTCAGTAAACAATCAAAATTCGGAGTTCACATTCCGATACTTACATGTATGTAATGGAGACCCAACCGAACCACCTCAACTCCTTGTTAGCGAGGCCAAATTGAGACATCAGAAGGGTGAGAACATTTCTTAATAAATATGTTTTCTTGTAAACTCTTTACTAAACACATTTAACACACAACCTTTCCCTCAGCCTCTAAGGTCCTACAACAGAGCTCCTCGGGGAGGCTAATGTAGACCCTAGTCAAGTGTATACCATTACCTGAACACTCATATAAAGTCTTAATATACTTCATGTCGGCGTGACTGTATTCGATTACTTGGACTTTGGTTCATCTCTTTGAGATCTAACCTTATATTTCGCAAATGAACGCTCTCCTCGGGGAGCTGCGCCCACCTAATATATTGCGAGACCGGTAATGAAGGCCATGAGTATTTATTTAGAAGCTCGCTCCCACTTGATATTTTGAGTATTGTGAACTTTTTAATAATTTTAGCAAACAAACAAATCATGGATCCACCTAAACATTCTCTGTGTATTTACAACGATGAAATAACCAATCTACTCATTACTATGGGAGATGCGTAACAAGTAATTAGTTAAATAAGAACTATTCTCAAATAATATGTTTCTTAAAATTATTTAACTCATCGTTTCTTCCTTGGTCTCTAAGACAGTATCACAACGCTCTCTAGCAGACTATCATACTATCATAGTCAAGTGTATACCATTACCTGGACATTAGTACAGGTAAACAAAATACTCCATGTCAACATGGCCGCATGCATTTTCCTCGTATCTTGATCTATCATTAAGAAGTCTAACCCTGTATCTCGTAAACAAACGCCCTCCTCGGGGAGTAGCGCCTATCCACAATGCTATTAGACTAGCAATGGAGACCATGACGAATCAACTCCTGATCCTTGCTCCAACTTGAAAATTTCATTGGCGAATCTTTTTTTTAAATTTGATTATCTCATAATCAATATTAGAATCTCATTCTAAATTTTGTATAACAATTAAATAAAATTCTAATCATATTAGGTTCATTTAGTTATCCAATACATTATTCAAATAATTCAACTTTTGAATTATCTAATCTAATTAGATCTATTTTAAAAAAATTCTCCCACTAGATAAAAAGAAAGGAATATATTTAGTGCCTCAAGGGCTCCCACCTATGCAGGGTCAGGGGGGGCAGATGTACGCAGCCTTCCCCCTTCAGGGTGTTAACCTGAAGAGAGGCCATTTTTCAGTGCCCCCAACCTGAGGGTGAGGACTTCCCAAGAGGTCACCCATCCTGGTACTACTCTCGCCCAAGCACACTAGATGAAATCAAATATTTCACCAGGTTATATGATCTGATAATTTTATTCACATTATACATAATATTTAACTTTTTAAATAATATTAAATATGTAAGCAAAATTTAATAAGTACCCTATTATGAAACAATTTGAACAACATTACTTAAGGTCTAAAGGTTGGAACAATTATAGATTTTTCTGAACTCATTTAGAAGAGATTATCACATAATTGTAAGAAATTTTTATTACAAAATTTTAACATATTGATCTTAGTTACATTAGATCAATTCCATCATCAAATCTTATCAGACAATAGCAATCACAACATTTTGAATATATGGAATTCTTTAAAATTAAAAATTATAATTTTTATTTAATATATTCTAAATGTACGATTTCACTGATTAAATTCAAGTAATCATTTGCAATTTTAAACAATTTAAAATTCAAGTGATCATATATTAATGCTATATGAACTCATTCAACAGCGGGTTTAATTTTTCTTTTAATATAATCTCATCAAAATTTTGTATTTCTATACACTTTCTCAGTTATACCTAACGTTGTCCTCATCATATCATTAAGAATCAAAGACTGGCTCTTATTTCAATTCTTGCAAAAATTTTAATTTTTAAAACTAAAATTTCCTAAATTAATAAGATCAAACACAACAGATACAACAATAACAAAAACAACAACAACAAATCCAGTGCCTCTAAGGGCTCCCGCATAAGCAGGGTTTGGAGGGGTAGGTGTATGCAGCCTTCCCCCATAATTTAAAATTCAAAATTTTATATATAATAAAATCTCTACTATATTATATTCAAAATAACGTATGACAATGGTAGATATAACATCAAACATGAATAAATACAAATTCTAAAAGAAAAATTATGACTTCATACCTGTATGTAGACCACAGTATAGCTCTAGAAGTAGAATGACACCACCACAATCCTTCAAGACACCTGGTGTGTGGACACTGAAATATTAGAGCTTGTTTAATAACAGAGAATTTTCTAGTTTTCCATGAAAATTTTCCTAGAAAATTAGAAAATTGGAAAAGATGTTCGATAATCCAGTTTTCTAATTAGAGAATTGGAAAATAGTTTTCCAATTTTCAATTTCTTTCACAAATTTTGAAAATTTTTTTAAATATTTTCCAAATTTTGTTCACCAAATAGGGATCTTGTTTTCCAACTTTTTCTTCACTTTTTTTTACATTTTCACATTACTCATCCATTTTATGATAATTTTCTATATACCCCCATCTTATCCTCCTCTTCTTACGTAAATGATTTTGGAGAACTTAAGGCTAGATTCCCAATTTTAAAAGCAATAATGATTTTCAAGGTAGAGGACACATAAGAGGATCATGTGAGTGGTTTAATTATAGACACTCATCTTTGCAAATGTGATAAAGCGGTCTTTTAGGATACTTAAGGCGAGGTTCCCAATTCTAAAAGTGATAAACCAAACTATCCACTAAAGTGGCAAAATTTGATTCCTATATCGAGTTGTATATTACATAATTTTAATCAAATGGAAGATAAAGCTGATATAATATTTGCTTCATATAGTAGAGAAGATGCGGTGGTCCCAAATGAGAATGATATTCCTTATAGGAGGGCATAGAGGTGGATATGTCCCATCAAATCCAAATGAACAAGGTCCATCAAGAAATTACCGATCAATTGGGGCACAATTATGCCCCTGGTAGAGTAGAAGCTATAATGTTGTATGTTTAGACTATATACGTAATTTATTTTGACAATAAATTACTACTTTTCTTAGTGTATGACTAATTTACAGGTATTACTTTGCTGTATCATTTTGAACTTTCAAATTAGTGACATTATTGTTTGGACTGGGTTCGAGTCGTATTATTCGATATTTGGATTTACGGGTATTACTTATGTTATATTCTCAACGTTCAAAAAAAATTGAAAATAGGGATAACAAAAACTTACTTTCCTATATTCTATGTTCTAAAACTGGATAATGAAAACTAGAGATCAAAGGGAAAGCTAGAGATGAAAAGGAAAACTAGAAATAGAAAAGAAAAGTTGTTTTTTTGCAATCAAACAGGTCCTTAAGTACTTCTTCTCAGAGAAAAATGAGAACTCACTTCTCTATTTTTTCTTGTGTGCTAAATAAATGTAAAGGGATATATTTATAGATAAAACAATTCTATCAAAAAAAAAAAAAAAAAGAAAAACGCATACATAATCTGACCCAGTCAAAGATCGCCTCCCATGACACGTGTCGCCCAGCGAATGGTTCACGTCTAATGATGTAGATCACCTCTTCAGGGTGGCTTCATAATGCGTGACATGTATTGTTCGCTAGTTGGCCCAATGCATATTTACACTGATCATGGTTCAGCGAGTCGTTCACGCGTTGATTGGCTAGCCTAGGTTTTTAACGCATTCTTGCTTTAATTATATGTTTAGCAAAATTAATTTATTCATCTCATGATTAAATAATTCTTCACATTAATTCTGTTAATATTTTTAAATGGTGTATAATATAGAAGCATGTGCAGGTACCTCATGGACAATTTAATTATAACTTCTAATGGGTCAAATCTAATTATCATCTCATTATAATATTCAATTACCATCTAGTAAAACTTGATTCCAATAAATAAATTTTTCTACACTCTAATTATAAATATAATTACTCGTTAAAGCCCAAATAACCATTTACTTACAATGAGCCCCTCTATTAGATGTGAAAGGGAAAAAATAATTCTAACTACTACCATTAATTTCCTTATAGCTTTTTCTTAGTTCTTGACTGCCCTTCTTGAATATTCATTAATATAGATTCCATGTAGAACAACTTTTTTTTTTTTAACTATGGTAAGGAAAGCGCTAGAACTATTAAACAAAGTTAGTAAGGCCTAGCGAATCATGATATGAAGCCCAGTGAAATTGCATGTAAACACCATTATGCTAGTCTTGTGGGAAAGAGCCTAATGCTGCAATCCTATTCCCAGCCTTCTTACCTTCTCAGAACACATGAGAAACACGATACTCCACAAACTACAATAGCATATCCCAGATATCCTCAATAACAATTCGAATTTTCCAAGGACAAAGAAATATGTGTCTTAAGATTATCTATATCCTAGATATCCTCAAAAACAGTTCGAATATGCCAAGGACAAAGAAATCTGTGGCTTATTATTCAAACAACTACAAGATTATCTCTTTCAATATGCAATGTTCAAGACCCAGATTCAGACATTTTTGAATCCTTTCTCTAGTAGCCCAAGCCTCTAAAAAAATAGTAGGAGCATTACCAGTGCTACTGTAGTCAAAATCAAGGGTTCTACTACACCAATCCTGAACAACAAAACCTTAAGAAGATGCGTCATTTTATTATGAACCACCAAAATAACTTTCATCAAATTCGTCTCCGAAGGTGTCCACTTGATCCCCATTTCCACGTCTCATTTTCCTCCTAACCCTTCTTTGGTTGTTGTCACAACCTTGGGTTGCGACGCGAGAGAGAGGTGGAGATGAGAGAGAGAATAGAGAGAAATTAAAAGGAGAAAAAGAAGATCTTTTTTATTATTTCATTGAATGCCTCTTACAATAGTTCACATTACATTTTATACAAGAAGTATCTAGTAACCAACAGAATGACAAAAACAGAATCTGGGTCTGCATCACAACATGTCCTAGGTGTGACTTGGAATTGTCATGACAGAGTGGGAAGCAAACTGGAAGCTTTCGGTGCATGATTGTGACACTCATGTTTGGAACAGTATCCTGAAAATCCAATTTTTGTAAATATTTTATGTTAGAGAATAAATTTAGTTATTTTCATTTTCATTATTATTGTATACGTGAGTTCATTATGCATGTGATTTTCTTTTAAGTAACATCTATAAGATTGGTGCAGTCCTTGAATTATGTTTCAATGTTTGCTGGAATGACATGTTGTTTGAAGATTCATAGTGGATAACAAGTTTGGACTTCTTGTCTGCTAAGGCTATAATGTGACACTTTAGATGACATGTCATAGTCATGTGGATGGCGATCCAAAGGTGTTGTCTTGGTGTTTCCATTGAGATTGTTATACTGAATTGGACCAAGTGAATTACTTATATCTAGACTACTATCGGAAATGAGTAATTCATAATGTAAAGTTTGAATGATGACTCTAAATCCTGAGGGTATTCTAGACCTATAAATGGAGTGTTACTTATGTTGGTGTACTAAAAGTTAGGTCTCTGGATGTAACTGAAGTCTTAAATACATTGGGTAACGCATGAAGTGTGGAAGGGATCTAGTATTCAATATGAAATTTATAATCTCTTACGAGATACAGATGTCCCCTTCATTGAATCACATGTGTTTGAATTAATTTGGAAACTTTGGCAAAAGTGTTCCAAGTGTTTGAGATTTGGAATTTATACTATGAATTTGTTCATGCATAAATAAATCATTCGAAAAAGGGCGAGTTGGAAACTAATGGAAATGTGGTGAGAAAAATAATGATAGTAGTTATAATTATTTTTCTCATGGATATTAAATAGAGGGGTTGTCGTTATCAAAATAGTCTATTTGGGAATTATCGAATAAATAAGTTTAATTCTAGAGTGCAGCAGAAATCATTTAGTGAAATTAAGTCCTGCTAAATGGTAGTCAAATATTATCATGAGATGATAATTAGTTTTGACCCATTTGGAGCTAGAATTAAATTGTCTTTAAGGACCATGCTCAAGCCTCTAAATTTACACCATGAGAAAATTGTTGAAAGAATTCATGAGATGAGTAAATTTAATTATACTAAACAGTATTTATTAGATGAATAAAGTTATTTTTCTAAAATAAAATTTATAATATGAATTTATATATGTGGGAAATAAAAAAAAAACACGTAGAAATCCGCGCACAATGCACTCAGCAATCATGGTGCGACACACGCCGCATCGTGACATGCAGAGGTTCGATCCGCATTGCATGGGATGGTTGTTGCACACTGGGCCATCCTACGCAAGCAGTCGCGCCATCAAGTGCGGGCGAATCAGAACATGCCACATGGTAAGTTTTCGGCTGGGTGCACAGAGTTGACTTTTTCGAGTTAAATGACGTCGTTTTGGTTTGTTTTTGTATCCCACATCGATGTTTTATGTATTTTTTCATCTAATAGCCTGTTACGAATAGGGATCTTGGAATTCCGGTTTAGCATCATTAAAAATTAATAATTTTATGAGAGTATTGACTCTCAGAAAATTAAAAGAGGAAAATTTTCCTTTGAAATACAATGCAAAATTGTTGGGAGCCACACTTTGGATATTCAAAGGAGATTGCGTAAAAGGTCTTGTGGTCTCGGTGATTTCTAGGAGTGACACTGTAGTATATATTCAGGTATTTTGATTTTTTTTTCTTTATTTTCACTTTTTATTTATTTATAGTATTTATTATGCTAGTTGTCTCTTGGTTGATGGATGCAAGACCATCATCTTAGGCTGGGGGTCCAAGGAAAAATCCTCTCTTCAGGGTAGCCCCCTGAAGGGGGAAGGCTGCGTACACCTACCCTCCCCAAACCCTGCTTTTGGCGGGAGCCCTTGGTGGCACTGGGTTTGTTGTTGTTGTATTTATTATGCTAATTATTTCCATGCTATTATTATGAATGTATTAGAGTAGAGGCCTGTATGTTTAAAATTAGAAATTTTAAATCATTGCACTCCGTTAGATCTGATTAATTTAGGGACTATTTTTGAAATACATCACAACACTGGTATCAGAGTCAGTCTCTGATTACATTCATAGTATACATGTGGTAAATAATGGACATATTAAAAGAAAATTAATAGATCTACGAATGAATAAAATAGAGATTTTATTAAAAGAAAAAGGAAACCTAAACGACTTATTAAAAGATGTTTAAAAACGATTATACTTATCGATTTGGTTTCAAATTGTCTAAAGTTGCAAATGAATTAATAAGTCAACTTAGATATGAACATTTCAAAAATTGCATTTTAGATATATATGGATTAATTTTACATATTCGATACGATAGGATGTTAGATAAAATGAAATAACTGACCTAATGATTGGAATCAAATAGTTTTTTTTTTTATTATTATTATGATGCTAATGTCAGCACCGACATGCTAATGTCAGCACTGACGTGTAATTTACAAAAAAATATATATTTTTTCTGACACTGTCGTCAGCACTGACATCGACGTTGATGTATCATTAATTAAAAAAAAAAAAAATTATAGAATGTGATTCTAATGAAGATTATATAATAATCAATTTGAAAATGCAATTTAAATAAAAACTACTACTTTATAAAATTCAAGTGGAAGCAAGGTTCAATAGTTGAGTCCTTATGGTCTCCATTACTAGTCTAACAGTTTAAGTAGATTGGCATCACTCCCTGAGGAGGGTGTTGGTTTATGGAATATAAGGTTAGACTTCTGAAAAGATAAACTAAAGTACAAAGAAGCGAGTGCGGCCATGCTGCCATGGAGTACTTCGTGGATTTGTATGGAAGTTTAGGTAATGGTATACACTTAACTATAATGATACATTAGCCTCCCCGAGGAGCTCTGTTATGTTATGCTAGAGACTAAGGAAAGAGTGGTGAGTTAATCATGTTTAGTTAGAGTTACAAGAAAGCATAGTAATTGAGAATAGTTCTCACCTAAACTAGTTTCATGTGGCCCTGCTGCCAAGGAGTAAAGAGTGGCATGCTTGGGTCATCATTGCATTCACGATAATTCAGTTTTGTGGATACCTGAATCATTTTATTTGCTAAATTTAAAAGAATGGATATCACAACATTTTGCATGACCCATAATAGGTTACATAAATTTTGCATTTACAGAGTTATAATGGCGATGACTAGTGCTCATCATTTGATCTTTAAGGGTAACGCACTCAATAGACTGAATTATTTTACTTGGAAAATGAATTTAGATATTGTACTAATTCACAAGGGACACAAATTCTGTCTTACTGAGACTCGTCCTCCAGTGCTTGCTGCTAATTCCACAGTTGCTGTCAAAGAGTGTCACGAACGCTGGCAAAAGGCTAATGAGTTAGCCAGATGCTGTGTCAAACATTCTCAAGCATCAGATGCTTGAGATGCAGATAGTAGCTAAAATGTTGAAACATTCTAAAGAAATGTTCGGAGGTCAAGATAGAGCAGTGAGGCAAGAACTGATGAGGAAGTTACTCAACATGATGATGTCGGAAGGAACACCAGTTCAGGAACACGTGATGAAATTGATGGCGTGTTTGTCTGAATCGGAAAACCTAGGAGCTAAGATTGATAGTCAATCTCAGCAAAATATCACCCTTAATTCTCTGTCCAGCTCATTCACTCTGTTCAGGCTGAACTATACAACAAATAATAAGGATTATTTGTTGCCCGGGCTAATGAAGGAGCTGCAAGTAGCAGAGGGCGTGATACGGGCCAAGAGGAGTGTCCACTTGACCCAAGCATTGATGGTGAGTGACAGTAAGTAGGCTAAGGGTTCAATAGGGAAAAAGAGGAAGGCCGAGGTTGTTAGTGTAGCAAATAAGCCAAATAATAAAAATGCTAAGGGAAAGTGTTTCTTTTGCCTAAAAATGGGCCACTGGAAGAGGAACTACACTAAGTACTTAGCTGCCCTTCCTGCCAAGACTGGAAAACCATTTGGTGATGATATGATAATATATCACTCGATTGAGTCATATGTAGTTGAGAGTCCACCAGGTTCCTGACATGTGGACTCATGTTCAATTGACCAAGTCTCTAATATGTTGTCGAGACTCAGTCTAACAGGGAGCCTGCTTGATAGAGTGGTGTACCTGATAATTAGAGACGGTACAAGAGTTTCGGTCTTAGGAGTTGGAAATATTGGCTTACTTTTTAGTGGTAGAGTTTTGGTCTTGAAAGACTATCTATTTGTACCTGCATTATGTAGGAATTTGATTTCTATGTCTTGTTTAATTAATACTGAATATTTAGTTAGTTTTGGTTCTGAATTTTTCATTAGTCGAAATAAATTGTTTATTTGTAAAGGTACTTGTGTGGATGGTTTGTTTATGTTATTTCTTGATCAAAACTCAGTAGATTGTTGATATGAATCTAACGCCGGCTTACTTGTCCTACCTTGTAAGGGGACACACTTTGAAAAGGGTAACACCTGCACATGGCTGCAACACCTAGGTCACATTAATACGAACATGATCCAAAGACTAGTAAAAGATGGACCGATAGAACCTTTGGACTTAAAGTCCTTACCAATCTACTAATCCTACATAGAAGGTAAAATGACCAAGTCTGTCTTTAAGAGTAAAGGCAACAGGGTTGGTGACTTGCTTGAGCTGGTTCACAAAAATGTATGTGGATCAATGAATGTTCAAGTAAGAGGTGAGTGTGAGTATTTCATCACTTTCTCATATGATTACTTTAGATATGGACATGCACACCTAATGAGACATTAATCTGACTCTTTTAAAAAGTAAAGAGAGTTCAAGGCTGAAGTTGAAAAACGATTAGGTAAACATGTTAAAACACTTCGATCAGATCAAGGTGGGGATTCCTTCAGAGTTTCTAGATTTCCTAACTTCAAATGGGATAAGATTGTACCTTTTTGCACCTAGTACTTTGCAGCAAAATGGTTTTGCAGAAATGAGAAATAGGACACTATTGGAGATGGTAAGGTCCATGATGAGTCATGCTACTTTACTGATCTCTTTTTGGGGTTATGCCTTGGAAATAACAGTATATCTCCTTAACTTAGTTCCATTGAAGTCAGTTCCTAAAGCACATTTGGAGTTGTGGACTCGGCGAAAGCCTAGTTTAGGATACCTTTAAATTTGGGGGTGTCTAGTACATATGTTGAAAAAGAATCCTGAGAAGTTGGAATCAAGGATGGAGGTCTGTTTGTTTGTAGGTTACCCAAGAGGAACGAGGGGTAGTCTTTTCTACGATCCTTCTGAACAAAAGGTGTTTGTAAATGTAAATGCCAAATTTTTGGAGGAGGATTGTATAGTAGTCTACAAAAGTAAAAGCAGAGTAGTATTAGAGGAATTAAGAGATGTTGACACTATTTTAAAATAGTTAGAGACATCTCGAGACACCATAGATGTATTAGATACATCTACAGAAAGAATCGAGAATGCTTCAAGTACACGAGAGCCTTGGCATAGTGGGAGGATTGTTAATGCACCTGACAGATTCATGGCCGGGGCCTTAATAGTTGACCGTGGCATTGAGTCTGATCCTATTAACTACACTGAGGTACTTAAAGACAAAGATGCTGATAAGTGGGTCTTGGCAATGAAAGCTGAGGTAGAATCCATGTATTCTAATCAGGTTTGAGAACTTGTAGAGGCGTCGCATGGCATTAAACCCATTGGATGTAAGTGGGTCTACAAGAGGGAGGAAGAAAAGAGTGGACGGGAAGGTAGAAACCTTCAAGGCAAGACTAGTTGCTAAGGTTTTTACCCAAAAGGAAGGTATCAATTATGATGGGACTTTCTCACCAGTAGCCACTAAAGTCCATTAGGATACTCTTGTCCATTGCTGATTATTTTGAGAATGAGATTTGGCAAATGGATGTCAAAATGGCCTTTTTAAATGGTCATCTTGATGAAGACATCTATATGGTGCTACCAGACGGTTTCATTGGCAAAAATCAGAGCATATGGTACGAAAATTAAAGAAGTCCATTTATGGTCCGAAACAAGCATCACACTTATGGAATATTAGATTTAATGAAGTGATCAATTCCTATGGGTTTGAGCAATTGATTAATGAACCATGCATGTACAAGCAAAATCATAAGAAAGTACTGGCTTTCTTAGTATTATATGTGGCTGACATACTACTTATTGGGAATGCTATAGGTTTCTTATCAGCTGTAAAGACTTGGTTTTCAAGTCAATTTGATATGAAGGACCTAAGAGAAGCCATCTGTTTTCTTGGGATCGATCTTTTGCGAGACTGTAAGAATGGGATATTGGGTCTGTTTTAGGCCACTTATATTGTCAAAATGTTTTCAAGGAGTCACATGGAGGACTCTAAATAAGGGTTATTACCTTTCAGACATGGAGTACCTCTTTCTTTAGAGTAGTGTTCTAACACACATCAAGAGGAAGAGCATATGAGGGAACGTACCATATGCTTTGGTTGTGGGAAGCCTCACGTATGCTATGTTGTGCACGAGACTAGATATTTGCTATGCTATCAAGATTGTGAGTAGATATCAGTCTAACCCTAGTCTATTGCACTAGGTGGCAGTGAAGCACGTTCTTAAATACTTGAGAAGGACTAGAGATTATATGCTAACCTTTCATAGTGACAAGCTAGTTCTAGCGGGCTATAGTGATTCAAAGTTTCAGTCAGATAGGGATACCAGATGTTCAACGTTTGGATATGTCTTGACCCTTGGAGATGGGGCTATCAGTTGGTGGAGTGTTAAGCAGTCTTGCATTGCTGACTGAACTATGGAGGTCGAATATATTATAGCTTCAAAAGTTGCAAAGGAGGCTTGTTGGCTTAGAAAGTTCCTAAAGGATCTTAAAATTGTTAGAGATGGTCTTACACCTATCACGATCTTTTGTAACAACTTTGGTGTGGTGGCTAACTCTAAAGGACCTATAAGACACAAGACTTCCAAGCACATTGAATGGAAGTACCACCTCATTAGAGACTTTGCCAAGAAGGGTGAGATAGCGATATTGAAGATAAATATGAACAATAACCTTGCAGATCCTTTCACAAAGACTTTGACTCAGAAGAATTTTGAGTCACATTTAGAAGGGATGGGGATAAGGTATATGGTTAATTGGATTTAGGACAAGTAGGAGATTGTTAGGAACAGTGTCCTGAAAATCCAATTTTTGTAAATATTTTATGTTAGAGAATAAAATTTGGTTATTTTCATTTTTATTATAATTGTATCTCTGAGTTCATTATGCATGTGATTTTATTTTAAGTGAAATCCATGATAAGGGTAGTCCTCGAAGAACGTTTAACTGTTTGCTTTAAGTGGGTAATGGGATTATGCCACATATAGACTTAAAACAAAATGAATGACATGTTGAATGAAGATTCATAGTCGATGACAAGTTTTGACTACTTGTTTGCTAAGGCTATAATGTAACACTTTAGATGACCTGTCTTGGTCATGTGGATGGTGATCCAAAGGTGTTGTATCGGTATTTGAAATGAGATTGACACACCGAATTGGACCAAGCGAATTACTTGTATCTAGACTACTATTAAAAATGAGTGATTCATAATGTATAGTTTGAATGATGACTCTAAATCCTAAGGGTATTCTGGAACTATGCATGGAGTGTTAGTTATCTTGGTGTACTAAAATTTAGGTCTCTATATGTGATCAAAGTCTTATGTACATTGGGTAATATTATGAAGTGTGGCAGGGATTAGGTGTGCAATATGGAATCTATAGTCTTTTACAAATACAGATGGCCCCTGATGTGTTTTTCTACATCTATCAAAATTTAATATAAAACCTTATCTGTTAAACACATCTAAATTGAAGTGTAGGGTGAGAAGGTGTCGAACCACATGGATTAACAGTGCGTGAATTTATTCTATGACCTAAATTGATTGGAATAAAAGTGAGGGTTTTTGTGTTAGTTAATCTAAGAAAACGACAATCAAACAAAGGTATTTTGCTTCTAATCGGAAAAGTGTATTAAATTGGATCCTAAGGTTTCGCATCCATCATTAGCCAATTATTTTTGCATTAACTCTCAACTTTGAATTATTGATTATCACACAAGTAGTGGTTGAGGATACAAGCTTCAACCTACTAAGGTAATGTTGTTAGTATCGCGTATTGACCCTATCTAACTAAAGCATAAAGAAAATAAGCTCAACCTAACATATTGCTAATTATCACGTATTGACCCTATCTAACTAAAGCATACAGAAGATAGGCTTTAATTAACAATTCAGTTAATACTATTGCTTGATTAATTACTCCTAAGTCTACAAGAACGAAGAATTAATTTATAAATATCAACAATTAAAGGTTACAAACTCACTAATCATATCAATTGAATAAACAACTAAAGCACAATACTTCATAGTATTTCTCACAATCAAGCAATTCATACAAAAACAATTATCCCAAAATTAAAAGTAATACAAAGTAAAAAGGCTCAGACTTCATCTAACCCCAGAGAGCAAGTTAGCTCTCCATCAAGGATGAATTGGTGAAAGAGGAGATGTGTGAACTCATGTTGGTCTTCACGCTAATTTCGATCTCATTCCAATTTAACGAAAAAATAAATAAAATAAAAAACAATTGAGAGGCAGAGAGAGAGAAATTCAGAGAAAGAGAGTTGTTGCAGTGAAATTCCCCTAAAACAGAGCATCAAGTTGTCTTTTTATCCCCTCTCCAAACCGACTTTCCCTTTCAACGAACACTACGTGCACTGCAATGGGCCTGGATAGTGACGGGCTTGAGCTGGTGTCGGTTGAACGGGGATGCGGGTGGTGATGGAGGTTTGTGGGCCTAACGATGGTGGCTGGGAAGCTGTTGTACGTGGGCTGGACTGGAGTTGGTGTCGGTGGTTGCGCTGGTGGGCTGGTGAACGCAGGTGTTGGGCCGAACTAGACAGAGGAGGACGCAGGTTTGGCCTGGGCCGAGTCTTGGTGGTTGATAGTGATGACGATGGGCTTGTGTTGGGCTGCGTTGAGTCGCTGTTGGTGGGCCTGGTTTGCATGGGCTGACAGGGGACATTGATGCAGGGTTGTTGGTGTCGGGTATGACAGTGCAGGTTTGGGTCGGAACAGGTACTGGTCGGATTTGAGCAGCGTGGGCTAAAGGTTGATGATGGTGCCGATAAAGAATTGGACAGATGTCTGGACGTGGGTCGATCTTCGATTATACGATTTTGTCCCAACCTCCAATTGACTTGATTTAATTGTTTACGCATTGAATTGTCTTATTTGCACCAGATTTGACAATATCTCGAATTTTGATCTTCAAGCCTATAAACATTAAAATTGTCAAAGTGAGTATAAATTTATAAGTAAACAAGTGCAAAATAACTAAAATAGCAATTAAATGATGCGTAAATATGAGACGCATCAACACCCCCACACCTAACCTTTGCTAGTCCTTGAGCAAGGTGTAGAATAGACATTACGACTCAGGTGACCAACTACCCCAACCTTCTCCAAGTTTTTCGAGATTAACACATACAATACAATTCAAGACAGGATTCAATCATTTAGAGCATTCTCCAGTTCTATGAATTCATATGATTAATCTTCAAAGCTCATCATAAAATTTCGTTAACCCTGTATCAACTAATAGAAACTACTTAAAAATTTAAGCACACAAGTGAACGTGAATGGGATCTCATGCCATAGAATCTCTTCAAATTCTGGCATCCAACCAAATATACCAAGGTTTTGTACGCCCACATCATTGAATCACCTAAACACATGCCCTTACATAGAGAATTTTAAGTGGCATATGAGTGACCACTTTACAACTTTTTGACATCGATATAGCTCAAAAGAAGAACATCTTTATCATGAATGTATATCAAATTTTCACTTTCTTTTTTTTCTTTTGCTTTTTTTTTCTTTGTTTTTTTTTTGGAGGAAACTTTTTGCTTTCTTACTTTTCATTTTTTTTTGTTTCCTCTTCTTTTTCTGTCCAGTTTTTGGACTTTTGCACAACAAGTACCTCAACTTTACAATTGACATTGATTAACAAGTACTTTACATCATATCAAGAGGCAAAGATTAGGATAATCCAATATAGTAAGCCTGCAAAACTCAAGACATATAAGATTGTTTACTCAAAATTTTCAGATTATCCACAACATGAAAGTTCTGTGCATAGTAAATATGTGAGCCGCATGAGTAGAGCCCATTAATATCAATACTGATTGACAATAATCACTAACAAGTATAAAGTAGAATCATTTAGTTTCATGGAATTAAGAGAACGAAATAAACAAATAATCCTATTATCATCCTAACATGCGCGTCGATCAAGGAAAACTTGGCTAAACGGTTATAATGCACACTCAAAATGCACAAAAGATGTTAAAAATTGTAAAAATTTGACCCAAAAAAATGAGCACATGCAAATGAGCCTCACCCCCACACCTAAACCATGCATTGTTCTCAATGCGACAACATAAATCATTAAGGCACAAGAAATAGGTGAAATAGGGCAATACAACCTAACAAAGTGGCGTGAACATTTATATATGACTCCTTCAACCCGGGACAAGAACCTGAAAAGAGAGAAAACAAGTCTCCAAGAAACTAATTAATTTAAAAACTAAACTAAAAACAAAAATTAACAAAACCTAGGCTGCCTCCTAGGAGTGCTAAGTTTTACGCCTTCAGCCGAGTGCAATGAATCCAGCCAAAATCAAGTGTCAATCATGGTGTCCACCGAAGAGATGACTTCAATAAGCTGTCGATCAACAATGTCATCCAACTCAACTACAGGTTTAAGTGTTTGACCATTTACAGTGAATGCACGACCATCTTTTAAGTGGCATATCTCAATAGCACCCGAGGGGTACACCTGCTTAACCACAAAAGGACCATCCCACCTAGACCGCAACTTACCAGAAAAAAGACGCAATTTAGTATTAAAAAGCCAAACCATTTGATCAAAAACAAATGTTTTCCTCAAAATATGTTTATCATGAAAAGCCTTGGTTTTAGCTTTATAAATCTTTGCATTCTCATAAGCTTTATTTCTCAACTCCTCAAGTTCACTCAATTGAAGCTTTCGGTTAGATCCAACTTGGTCTAAGTAAAAATTCAAAGCCCTAGTGGCCCAATAAGCACGGTGTTCTAAATCAACCAGTAAATGACATGCTTTACCAAAGACTAACCTATAGGGTGACATACCAAGTAGGGTCTTATAGGCAGTGCGGTAAGCCCAAAGAGCATCATTCAACCTAAATGACCAATCTTTCCTATCAGGACGAACTGTTTTCTCAAGTATAGTCCTAATCTCATGATTTGAAAGCTCTACTTGACCACTAGTTTGGGGGTGGTATAGGGCAGCAATCTTATGATGCACCGAGTACTTCCTAAGAAGTGCCTCCAATGACTTGTGAATAAAGTGTCTACCACCATCACTAAGGAGTGCTCTAGCGGTACCAAAACAGTTAAAGATGCGGTCTCTGACAAATTGCATGACCACCTTGTGGTCATTGGTCCTAGTAGGCATAGCTTCAATCCACTTCGACACATAGTCAACCCTTACGAGTATGTCAACAAACCCAAAAGACGGGGGAAATGGACCCATGAAGTCAATACCCCAAACATCAAATATTTCCACGATCAAAATAGGGTTTAAAGGCATCATGTCTCAACGTGTCAATGCGTCTGTCCGCTGACAACGCTCACATGCAAGACAAAACTCGTGAGCATCCTTAAACAGAGTAGGCCAACAAAAACCACATTGTAGGACTTTTGCAGCAGTCCTACGACCTCCAAAGTGTCCTCCACATGCATATGAGTGAGAAAAAGATAAAATGCTGTGATATTCACACTTTGGAGCACACCTACGAATTACTTGATCCGCATAATGTTTAAACAAGTCAGGGTCTTCCCAATAAAAGTGCTTTACCTGAGAATAAAACCTATCTTTTTCATACTTAGACCAAGTAGATGGAATCGGACCTATGGCGAGAAAATTAACAATATCTGCAAATCAAGGGCCACGTGAATGGGAGATAACAAAAAGTTGCTCATTAGGATAAGAGTCATGCATTGAAATAGATGGATCATGATGCTCAAAGAAAATCCTAGAGAGATGGTTAGCTACCACATTCTCTGCATCTTTCTTATCTCTAATCTCAATGTCAAACTCTTGAAGTAGAAGAATCCATCTAAAGAGCCTAGTTTTTGTTTCTTTCTTTAAGAACAAATATTTTAATGCAGCATGGTCAAAATAGATAATGACTTTTGACCTCAAAAGATAGGAACGAAACTTGTCAAGAGCAAACACAACAGCTAGCAACTCCTTTTCAGTGGTGGTGTAATGGCGTTGGGCATCATTAAGAGTTTTACTAGCATAGTAAATGACATGAGGCACTTTATTCACTCTTTGACCTAGGACGACACCTATAGCAAAATCAGAAGCATCACACATAATTTCAAAAGGGAGAGAATAATCAGGTGGCTGCATAATAGGGGCCGACACAAGTAATGATCTGAGCGTTTGGAAAGCTTCTAAGCGAGACTCATCAAACTCAAATGATATTTCCTTAACTATCAAGCTAGTCAGTGGTCTAGCTAACTTCCCAAAGTCCTTAATGAATCTCCTATAGAAACCTGTATGACCTAGAAAGGATCTAACTTGCTTCACATTTGAGGGACCGGGTAATTTTGCAATCAAATCTACCTTAGCCTTATCAACCTCAATACCCTTCTTGGACACTATATGACCCAGTACAATCCCCTCTTGAACCATAAAGTGACTCTTTTCCCAACTCAAAACAAGATTGGTCTCTTCACATCTTTTTAGCACAAGCCTTAAATTATGCAAACATTCATCAAACGAAGATCCAAAAACAGAGAAATCATCCATGAAAACCTCAAGAAATCTATCTACCATGTCAGAGAAGATAACCATCATGCATCTCTAGAATGTAGCGGGTGCATTACATAATCCAAATGGCATCCTATGGTAGGCAAATGTGCCAAAGGGGCACGTAAAAGTCATTTTTTTCCTGATCCTCTGGGTGGACTGCTACCTGGTTATATCCTGAATATCCATCAAGAAAACAGTAAAAGCTCTGACCATCTAGCCTCTCTAAAATCTGGTAAATAAATGGTAGAGGAAAATGGTCCTTCCTAGTGGCCGAGTTAAGCTTCCTATAGTCAATACACACTGTCTAGCTCGTGGTCTCTCCAGTAGGCACTAACTCTCCATCACTACTCCTAACCACAATAACACTCGACTTCTTTGGGACTACCTGAATAGGGCTAACCCACGTACTATCAGAAATTGGGTAAATGATACCCGCATCAAGCAATTTCACAATCTCTTTCTTTACCACTTCCTTCATGTTAGGGTTTAACCTCCTTTGCATCTCTATAGTGGGTCTAGCCCTCTAATCAAGAAAAATCCTATGCATGCGAATGGAAGGGTCTATACCATTCAAATCAGCCACAGGCCACCCAATGGCACTCTTATGATCACTAAGCACTATCATCAATGCATCCTCTTGTTCCCTAGGCAACTGAGAGGAGATAATCACAGGTAAAGTCTCATCAGGGCCTGAGAAAGCATACTTAAGCGTAGATGGCAACCACTTAAGTTCAAGTTTGGGTGGTGAAACTATGGAAGGCAAGGCAGGGGAATCCGACAGCGTAGGTAAGGCTTCTACTTTTGACAACCAATGACAAGTCTCTAAGGGGGCACACAACTCAAGCAAATCATTCATCTCTTTAATGTCACTTTCGATCTCAAAATCATTAGAACAATCGTATACTAGTGCTTGCTCAAGGGAATCACTAACTAGGATAGAGGAAAGTGTTTGGTCAACCAAATCATAAATAGCATCCACCCAGAAACACCCCAACTCATCCTCACTAGTGGGTGACAACGAAGCCTTAAAAAGGTTCAACCTAATAGTCATGTTTTCAAAACTGACGTCCATTACCCTAGATCTACAATTAATGGTAGCATTGGCCATCGCTAAGAAAGGCCAACCTAGAATGACAGGGACATGGCTTTTCGAATGACTGGAAGGTTCCATATCAAGCACGAGGAAATTAGCAAGAAACAAGGCTCTGTCTACTCTCACTAACATGTCAATCAGCTCACCACGGGGGATCCTAGTTGATCTTTCTGCTAACTGCAAGGTCATCGTGGTGGGTTTCAACTCTCCCAGGCCTAACTTCTCATAAACTGAGTAAGGAATAATGTTGACACTCGCTCTTAAGTCTAGTAAAGCTTTATCAATCGGGTAGTTTTCAAGTGAACAAGAGATGGTGGGGACACCAGAGCCTTTATACTTAATTGGAGTGTCACACTTTAGGATAGAGCTAACTTGCTTGGCTAAAAATACTTTTTTAGGCAGATGTGCTCTAGATCGCCTTTTTTTGTTCAGAAGGTCCTTAATAAACTTCGCATAGGTCGGGACCGGTATAATTGCATCAAGAAGGGGAATGTTTATCTTTACTTGCCTAAAAGTCTCCAAAATGTCTTCCCACTTCTTGTCCTTCCTATTTGGATGTGGTGTAACTAAAGCTTGGGCAAAGGGCACTCTAAGTACATATGAGGAAGGAAGATCAGAGGTCTTAGGAGTCGGAGAAGGGTGCATGACCTCATCGGTCTTCTTCTCTCTTTCCTCCCTCTTTTCTTCTCCCTCGTCACTTATGGGTACTTCAACACTCACCCCATCGTCAACCTCTTTCCCACTTCTTAACTTTGTAATAGACTTTGCTTGTTCTTGATGGGAAGGATAATTGTCTTGCCTCACATAATTCCTAGGGTTCTCTACGGTTTGGTTAGGGAGTCTTCCCTCATCTCTCCTACTCAAAGTATTAGCTAGTTGACCTATTTGGGTTTCTAGCTTTGAGATTGATTGTGTATGGGAGTGGAGGAGTTGGGAAATAGCTTCCAAACCTTTCAGCACACTCAAAGCCTTCTCTTCGAAATTCGAATTGGAGCTCAAATTAGAAGGTTGAGAGTAGTTAGAAGCATACCCTTGCGTTTGAAAACCGAGAGGTCATGGCACACCAGATTGTTGAGGTCGTGGATTGTGTTGCTGTGGCATGAATTGATGGTTTCTCCAGCCCGAATTGTATGTGTTCGAGTACGGATCATTCCTCGAGAATCCTTGGGCTGCATTAACCTGTTCCTTCGATCACTCAACAAAAGGTGAAGCAGAGGGGAAATCTTGTGTAGAATGAGAGACACTAGAGCATGAAGAACAGACACTATGCATGTTTTGAACATTAGACAAATTAGGAATAGTAGGGGGAGTCAAGGTCATCTTAAATAAGGAAGTAAGCTGCTCCACAGAAGAGGCAAGAGAGTCTACTTTCTTATCTAAGATGGAAGTGTGAGCAATTTGATGTACTTCTCCTCTATTTAACCTAGCAGCATTTAAACATGCATGTGCGGCATTCTGTTGTGAGTTCTCATTCAAATGTTCAAACAATTCCCACGCCTCATCCTCATTCTTCCTAAGGAACTGACCACCACATGAGACATCAACAGTTTGTTAACCCTTTTCATTTAACCCATAATAGAAATTTTGGACTAGTTACCATTTAGGGATAGCATGATGTGGACAAGCTCGTAAAAGTTCCCTAAACCTATCCCAACTCTCGTGAAACTCCTCAGTAGGGAGTTGGGCGAAGGTGTTGATGGCTCTCCTAGCATGTTGGTCTTGCTAATGGGATAGAATTTCTTAAGAAATTATTGTTGCATTTGAGTCCAAGTACTAATTGTCCCACTAGGTAAGGTGCCTAATCAATACTTAGCCTTGTCCTTCAAAGAGAAAGGAAAAAGACGAAGTAAGATTGTGTCATCACTAATGTTAGGAATCCTGAAGGTTGAACAAACCTCCACGAAATTGTCCAAGTGTGTGTACGGGTTCTCATTACCTAAGTCGTGGAATGAAGGGAGCATTTGTATGGTATGTGGCTGAAACTCGAACTGATGGGTTATCGGTGGCAATCTAATGCATGAAGGTGAAGTGTATGTGGTGGGAGTAAAATACTCCATAAGTGGACGTGGTTATTGTTCATCAGCCATTGCGGTTTGTGCTCGGTGTTGGGCTCTAAAGTCTCTTAAGGTCTTTTCAATTTCATGGTTGAATCTAGTAAAGTCAAGAGACAAAGAGCGGCGGCCGTGCATGAATAAACAATCACAAGTAGCAAATAAAACTAAAAACTAAAACTAGCAAAACAAACAAAAAAAAATGCTTAAAAAGAAAAAAAAATAAAAAATAATAAACTATCCTAAAATCATCCTATGCACGAAAATCACAAGATAAATAATGCATTAAAAATAAATAAATAATAAATAAATAAATAACCTTTTTAAGAAAAGTAAATAAAATATTTTTTTTATAAAGAAAGAGACAATAACAACTATAAACAATTAAAAAAAATTAAAAACGAAATAAAATCACGAACGTTGCCTAGTCCCCGGCAACAGCGCCAAAATCTTGATGTGTTTTTCTACGTCTATCAAAATTTAATACAAAACCCTATCTATTAAACACATCTAAATTGAAGTGTAGGGCGAGAAGGTGCTAAACCACAGGGACTAAGAATGCGCGAATTTATTCTATGACCTAAATTGATTTGAGTAAAATTGAAAGGTTTTTGTGTTAGTTAATCTAAGAAAACGACAATCAAACAAAGGTATTCTACTTTTAATCGAAAAAGTGTATTAAATTGGAACCTAGGGTTTCGAATCCATCATTAGACAATTATTTTTGCATTAACTCTCAACTTGGGATTATTGATTGTCACACGGGTAGTGGTTTAGGCTATAAGCTTCAACTTACTAAGGTGATGTTGTTAGTACCGTGTATTGACCCTATCTAACTAAAGCATAAATAAAATAAGCTCAACCTAACATATTGTTAATTATTACGTATCAACCCTATCTAACTAAAGCATAGGGAAGATAAGCTTTAATTAACAATTTGATTAATACTATTACTTGATTAATTACTTCTAAGGCTACAAGCATGAAGAATTAATTTATAAATATCAATATCAGCAATTAAAGGTTACAAACTCAATAATCATATCAATTCAATAAACAACTAAAGCACAATACTTCATAGTATTTCTTACAATCAAGCAATTCATGTAAAAACAATTATCCCAAAATTAAAAGTAATACAAAGTAAAAAGGATAAGACTTCATCTAACCCCAGAGAGCAAGTTAGCTCTCCATCAAGGATGAACCGGTGAAGGAGGAGATGTATGAATTCATGTTGGTCTTCACGCTAATTTCACTCTCGTTCCAATTTAACGAAAAAATAAACAAAAGAAAAAGGAATTGAGCGGCAGAGAGAGAGAACAATTCAAAGAAAGAGAGTTGTTGTGGTGAAATTCTTCCAAAAACAGAGCCTCAAGCTGTCTTTTTATCCCCTCTCCAAACCAACTTTCCCTTTCAACGAACCCTACTTGCACTGCTGTGGGCCTGGATCGTGATGGGCTTGAGCTGGTGTCGGTTGAACGGGGATGCGGGTGGTGTTGGAGGTTTGTGAGCCTGACGATGGTGGCTGGGCAGCTGTTGTACGTGGGCTGGACTGGAGCTGGTGTCGGTGGTTGCGTTGGGGGGCTGGTGAGCACAGGTGTTGGGCCGAGCTGGACAGAGGAGGACGCAGGTCTGGGCCGGGCCGGGCCAGGTCTTGGTGGTTGATAGTGATGACGATGGGCTTGCGCTGGGCTGCGTTGAGTCGCTGCTGGTGGGCCTGGTTTGCGTGGGCTAAACAGGGGACGTTGATGCAGGGTTGCTGGTGTCGGATATGACAGTGCGGGTTTGGGTCGGAGCAGGTGCAAGTCGGATCTAAGCTGCATGGGCTAAAGGTTGATAATGGTGCCGGTAAAGAATTGGACGGAGGTCTGGACGTGGGTCGGTCTTTGATTATACGATTTTGTCCCAATCTCCAATTGACTTGATTTAATTGTTTATGCATCGAATTTGTCTTATTTGCACCATATTTGACAATTTCTCGAATTTTTATGTTCAAGCCTATAAACATTTAAATTGTCAAAGTGAGTATAAATTTATAAGTAAACAAGTGCAAAATAACTAAAATAGCAATTAAATGATTTGTAAATATGAGACGCATCATCCCCTTAGTTGTTTTGCAAGTGTTTGAATTAAGTCGAAAACTTCGGCCAAAGTGTTACAAGTGTTTAACAATTGGTATTTATACTATGAATTTGTTCATGTATAAATTAATTATTTGAAGAACAGCGAGTCGGCGACGAATGGAAAGGCTGTGAAAAAATTATTATAGCAGTTATAATTATTTTTCTCATGGATATCTAATAGACGGGTTGTTCTTGGTAAAATAGTCTATTTGGGAATTATCGAAAAATAAGTTTAATTCTAGAGTGCAGTAGGATTCATTTAGTGGATTAAATCCTACTAAATGGTAATTAAATATTATCATGAGAAGATAATTAGTTTTAACTCATTTCGAGATAGAATTAGCTTGTCCTTGAAGACTTTGCGTAAGCCTTTAAATTTACACTATCAGAAAAATATTGAAAGAATTCATGAGATGATTAAACTTAATTATAATAAACAATATTTATTAGATGAGTAAAATTATTTTGCAAAACTAAAATTTACAAGATTAATTCATACATGTGGGAAGAAAGCACACTTTTGAAATCCAAGAACATTGCAGTCAACCAATCACAGCGCGACACGTGTCATGCCGTGCATTCGCGCCATCAGGCGCGAGTGAATCAGAACATGCCATGTGGCATGCTTTGGGCTTGGTGCGAGGAGTTAACCTTTTTGTGTTAAACGACATCGTTTTGTTTTGGTTTTTGCATACGACATTGACTTTTTAAGTATTTGTTCATCCAATAGCCTATTATAAATCAGGGTCTTGGAATTAAGGTTTAGCATCATGAAAAACTAATAGTTTTATGAGAGTATTGACTTTCAAAAAGTTGAAAGTGGAAAATTTTCCTTTGAAATTTTTTCTCTCAGTTCAAATTTTTGAGAGCCCACACTCCGTGTGTTCAGAGGAGATTGCATAGAAGGTATTGCGGTCTCGGTGATTTCTAGGAGCGACACTGCGGTCTGCATTAAGGTACTTTTCTTTGTTTTCTTTTTTCTTTTATTTTCACTTTTCTATTTATTTACAACATTTATTATACTAGTTATTTCCATGCTATTATTATGAATGTATTAGAGTAGAGGCCTGTAGGTTTAAAATTAGGAATTTCAAATCGTTCCGCTGCATTAGGTCTTATTAATTTAGTGAATATTTTTAAAATACATCCCAACAACTCATTGGGTCACAAGCGCGCACCCGTATCACTATGCCGTGACAGTGCGCAGCTTGATAGTATGTGTGAACATTCCATCCATCCAACCTTGTCATCGCCTTTGTCATGGCTCTATGCGTGACATTGTCCTCCGCTTTAGGCAATCCTTGTCCTCAGGGAAAAAACCTTTAGAATTATGCCCTGATGAAGGACCAATCCTCCCACGTTACTGCTTTTAGAGGTATGTTGGCCCACTGTACTAAGACCTGGATCACTGCTTTATTGTTGCACATCATGCTACACTATTTCAGGACAGCTAGAGGCGTTACGTTAGGCTGGCCATCTGTGTCTGAATCTGGAAGCGCTGAGCTAGGTGTCACGTTATCCCCCAACTTCTTCTTGAGCAATGAGTCATGAAACACAGGGTGCAATAGAGATCCTTGAGGCAGCTCTAATCTATATGCCGCTTGCCCCACTCTGGCCAAGACTCGGTAGGGACCACAGTACTATGCTGCCAACTTCAAGTTCCTTCATGAGAATACAAAGGTTTTCTTGCAGGTTTGTAGGTTTAGAAACACCATGTCCCTAACTTCGAACTTGTGCTCAGTTCTGCGTCGATTAGCGTGTTATTTCTAGCGGTGTTGCACCTGTATCAAGTTTTCCTTTATCAAGTTCACCATAACCTGACGCGTGCTCAACATATCTTCCACTACTGCTACTGGCATCACTATGGGACAGTCAAGCGCCAATGTGCATGGCTCATAGCCATATAAGGTGCAAAAGGGTATCAGCTTAAGGGCTGTATGGTAGTTGGTATTGTACTAATACTCTGCAAGTGGTAGCCATTGTGCCCATTGCTTAGGCTTGTTCATCACCACAACCCGCAGGTAGTTCTCGAGGCTTTGATTAACTTGCTCCATTTGCCCATCCATTTGTGGATGGTTTGCGCTGCTCATGCTAAGCTAAACCCCCTACAAACACAGTAGCTCCTTCCATAACAGTCTTTGGAATGCACGGTCACAATCTGACACTACGTTTCAGAAGCCCATGCATTCTATATACGTTGTCAAGGAATAATTACTCTACTTTGGTTGCAATGTAAGGATGCGCCAGTATCAAGAAATGCTCATATTTTGTGAACCCATCCACCACCGCTACCACAACCACTATGTCTTTGCCCATGGATCTTGGAAACCCCTCAATAAAATCCATACTCATACTCTCCCAAGCCCGACTCGAAATTGGAAGAGGCTGTAGTAACCCAGGATAGGGTCCATGTTCCCCCTTCACTCTCTAACACACATCACATCGTTCAACCCAAGCTTGCACATTGTTATGATTCAAGATTAATCTTGGATCATAACCTGGGGAAGAGAATAAGAGAGGAGAAAGCATTGAGATTAAGATGAGAAATAGAGAGACTAGAGATGAGAAGTAGATAGAATATTTGAGGTGAGAGAAGAAAAGAATTAATCAATATCATTCCATGAAACTCACCTACTTATACTAACTACTAACCTAAGTCAGTTATATAAGAAAACATCTAACTATGCAATGCACCTAGACAATACAAGACTCACCAACAACTACCAATAACCGTCATTCCCTCCAACAAGACCCTTAAGCTACGGTTAAAGGAACCTTAATACAAGAATAACTACATGAAGTGCTACATTGACCTATACTAATGACTTTTACTATTTTATCACAACCAATGAATTATTAGAACTTAGCCACATATATACAATATACTAAGATCATGACAACACTCCCCCCTTTTGAGATTCTTACCTCAAGGATCTTAGTAGAGAAGTTATGACTTGAAGACCCTTATTGTTGCTGAGATTGTCGCTGGAAGAGGGCTTATTGTTGCAGAATTTATGCTTATTTGTGTAGTATGTACATTTGAAATATGAACATTTGGATCTGAATTGTAGCTTGAAGACTTGCTATTGTTGTTGAATTCCGGCTGTTGCGAATGTTGCAGCTTGAAAAATTCCTTACAAACCCAATAACGTGCTGTTGTTGCTGATGTTGCTTTAGCATATGAACTTCACTCAAGAAGCTGCTATGTATCTGTCCAGTGCCCTCTGCGGCCGCAATATGATTAAACAACTTGCAAATGTCCTCCCAATTGCAAGGTTTCACTATGAAGTCCATAATGTTCTTGATGAAAGTTTGAAGTCTCTTGGAACCTTTACACATCTCACTAGCTTGCATATAGTTCCCTACCTTCGTGCTCGTGTCTTTTCTGTTAAACAAAACTTCTTCACTCTTGTAAATCTTAGAGACATCAGAATTGAATGGCTGAATAAAACCCAAAAGCATGAGACATATGAGAGCAAAGCGATCCAAATCACAAGATCTTGCCTTTATCACCCAGCCAACCATCCTTATTGCAGGAACTTCTAAACAACAGACTCTTTTCCTTCCAAATTTTAGAGTCCAATCGATAACAGGTTGATCCACTTCATAAGCTATGCAAACTTTTCCCATTCCAGCCTTTCGTTTGGCAATACCAGCGGAACAACAGGTCACAACCTCTTGTTCCAAGCTTTGAGTCCACTTCTCAGCAGCAACTTCCTTTCTTCCATTACCATACTCTTCCCGAGTAACAACTGCCAATATCTGCATCAATCTTTGGTTATGTTTACTAGCTTTAGACGCAACTTTCACATCGCTTGCTGTCAGCCAAATAGCTTCAGATAGAACACTTGTTGATCAGCTCATGTTTCCCTTATTGAACTGCTCAAATTTATTAGCTGAATATGCTTCCTGTTCTCATGTTTTGCACCTCAACATAAGCTTTTTGGTTCTTACTATCGAATTGATCAATCTCCTTAACACACCTCTTACACAACGCCACTAACTCAACCTTTATATAATCTTGAACATCACATAATCGATAACACCTTCTACAATCAACTCCAAGATCAATGCGTCGCTTCCAAGGATAGCTTGCTGCTTCACCCAGATCATCTTCTTGCTGTTAGAATAAAAGCCAAAAGTGTTCAAGAGGTCTCACATTTGCTTGTACCCTTGGAGGATGCCCCTTACTTTTAGCTTGACTAACACAAACACCGAGCTCCTGACCTGAAGTCCCTGCTGTTACAAAGCTAGAAACATTCACAAGCAGGTTGGACTTACATTTATGTGCATAAAAATACTCTTGATTGCAAATATATTCCTTCCTTTGGGCCTTCCTCTCCTTTCTTCTCACTCTGGAGCTAGTTTTGAGCTGAATTCTTCCAAACCTTTGGCTCCAAGAATGAGGTTGTTGTCCAATAAAGATGTATATCTTCACTTCATCCCTTGGACATTTGACAGCGTGCTGCACTTTGCTTGGATTAGGTGGCCTATTGTTAGTGCTGAAAGATGAGTAAGCACTAGCTCCACAAGAGAGCTTGCAGTTTGGTCTAATTTTGCATATTTCCCAACTCAAAATTAATGTTTGCTCGCATTGGAGTGGTAACAAATTGATTCTGTATTGAATTTGTTGGCACCACAACAGTATCAGCTAGTTTCTTTGCTTAATTTGAGTCTACTACAGTAAGAACACTCTGATTTGTTACTAAACTTGTATCATTGCAGCTGGAAATTCCCTTTTTCTTTGTTATCTTGATAGTCGTTTTGATCCAAGAGAATGCCCCAAGCCTATCAATAGACATCATCACCACCTTGGGTTGCTTTAGACTCAACCTCTTGATCATGTATAACCTTTCAAGAACCTCTTCATTTGCCTCAAAGAGTAGGAAATCCGGTGATCTTCCTTTGTAAACCAAAATTAGCCTTGTCCTTGCTCTAAATCCCTTGCATGTATAACACTTCTTGCAACTTAGGTGTATGACCAAACTGATCTCCGCATTTTGCTGCAATGTGAACTTCGATCGTAACAACCTGATGCTCCGAACTTCAATTTGCACTTGTGATTTGCTTGCAGCAACAATCAGTGGTACCACACCTTGCACAACAGATTGAAATGCTCCAATTTCAGATTGTAATGTTCCAACTCCATCCCAAATTGAGGTTGATCTTGCTGTCATTGGCCTTCCAAATGTTGCGTGATCAATCCTGTTTTGATTCACTTGATTTGATCCTGACTACTCCAAAATGTAGCAAACTTGGCATCAAATTTCCCTTCCATTCCATCACAAACAACTTGTTGACATGGAACCACATTAGCCTGAATCAAAGCTGCAACATTCAGACCTGAATTCACTCCAGCTCCTGTTGAGGATGCGATCGAATCAATAGCTGCAACAACTTGTCTTTTACAATTGTTCTTGCGTTGCGATTGATTATATTCTTGCATTTCTATTGATTTGCTCCTGCAGTCCAAGTATCTGCAGCTGCTATTGTAGGTACTGCTGCTGCGATTGCTGCATAGTAAGCTTCAAATCTTACGTGAGCTAATGCATCAGCTGCTGCATTCTACCTGCTTGCTCCTGCTGCATCGAAACATAAGCAACAATGCTAGCTCCAATAGCTTGATTCCCACCTTTGATCATGCTTGATTCAATGCAAATTCAACTCAATTGAATGTAAATTCAACTTAATTCGAATGCAAATCCACAAACTTTGATACCAATTGTTATGATTCAAGATTAATCTTGGAAAATAACCTAGGGAAGAGAATAAGAGATGAGAAAGAATTGAGATTAAGATGAGAAATAGAGAGAATAGAGATGAGAAGTAGAGAGAATTTGAGGTAAGAGAAGAAAAGAATCAATCAATAACATTCAATAAATCTTACAAGTGGTGAAACTCACCTACTTATACTAACTACTCACCTAAGTCGGTTATACAAGAAAATATCTAACTATGCAATGCACCTAGACAATACAAGACTCACCATCAACTATTAATAACCGAAATTCCTTCCAACAAGACCCTTAAGCTATGGTTAAAGGAACCTCAATACAAGAACAACTAAATGATGTACTAAATTGACCTACGTTAACGACTTTTACTATTTTATCACAACCAATGAATTATTAGAACTTAGCCACATATATCTAATATACTAGGATCATGACACATATCGCGTCTCAAGTTGGACTAGTAGAAAACCCCTTTTATACGCATATAAGTTCCATGAACTCTTGAGCACCCACTAGTAGGTGTGTCATATAGTGCCTGCATTATCTTGGCCCGTAGCTCTGTTGTGGCTCCCATATAAACTTTGCATTTGTAATGTGTCAGACCGCCATTGTAAGTATAGTGACTTCTGCCCTTGGGGTCAATCATGAGCACTGTCAACAACTTTGAAGTTTGCGTATCCCCTGCATAGCTATCTGTAACCTCTAGGGTCCAATTTGGAACTACCGCAGTCATCGGTGCTCAACTTGAGGCTTTATCGCTGGCGCTATCAGTCCTAGGCGTTGCGCTCAGTGGCACTGCCCCGCTTGAGCCCTAGATTCTTAATCCCGCCTTGATAAGGCTTCTACCACTTTATTGTCTGCTTCCTTTCACTAAAAAATGCTATAGTGCATACCCATCAGCTTTGTCAAGCCTTTCTGTTGTCGTTGAATAGTGATGTGCTACTCTATCAAGTACTTCAAACTTTGATGATTCATCAGTACAATGAATTGGTTGTCTAACATATAAAGACGTCACTTTTCCACCACCATCAACACTACTAACAATTCCTTCTCATAAACAGATAGGCCTAAGACGCCGGCACAGCGCCTTAATTAGGTAAGCTAGGGGCTTGTCCGGCTGCATTAGGACAGCGCCTGTACCCACTGCGCAAGCATCTGTCGCCAAGACAAATGTCTTGCTGAAATCAGGCAAAGCCAATACCGGCGTTGTTGTCATTGCTTCCTTTAGTAAATGCCTCTTTAACAGCACTTGGCCACCCGACTTCCCCCCTGTTAAGTAAATCAGTTAGCGGTTTACTGATGACTCTATAGTCTTTTACAAATTTCTGGTAGTACCATATTAGGCCCAGAAATCCTCTCAAGCCTTTCACTATTCTGGGTATAGGCCATTTACACATGGCCTCAATCTATTGTCGGGTCAGTTGTAACTACACCTCGTGATATTATGTGCCCCAAGTACTCTACTTATGTCTTGCTAAAAGCACATTTGCTGAGCTTCAAGTATAGCTAATGTGCATGCAGGATGTCCAAAGTTTTCCTCAAATCAATCAAGTGCACTACCATTATAGGGCTGTAAACTATGATGTTATTATTCAGAAGCACTTGGAACATGGTAGGAGTGTTCGTCAATCCGGAGGGCATCACCTCGAATTCGCAATAGGGCTGCAACATTGAGGGATGAAAACACATTAGAAGATCCACCTCTATGTGATATAACCCCCTTGATCAACTCATTGCCACCAATGACCAAACATATTTTGACCAACCCACCACCACCAATGATTGAAATAGAGTGTTGAGCTTATCTAACAAAGTTAGAGGCTTTCGGAGCCAATGATGACTAAGTGAAAAAAAATGCAAAAAAGATTAGAAAAGAAAATTTAAGTTGTGACACATTAAGCTTAAGGATCCCATGACTAGAAAAGGTGGACATGGTCATGTAAAGAAGGGTACAAAGAACATCTACAGAAGAAAATGGTCATTGAGGTTGGATGGAGGAACTCCATTATTCTTTAGCATTTGGGATAGATCATCATCAAAAAGTCAAGCTAACGACTATAGCTTAAGCATTTCTTGGGAGGCAACCCAAGTTTTCCTTTCCTTCTTTTTTTCAACTTCCTTTAATTTTTATTATTTTCCAGTATTTTTGTACATTTTGTTCAACTGATTTTTAAAACAAGTTTGGGGGTAACCTAATGACAACATTTACAATCAAATAAGAAATCCTCAAATCTGGGAAGTATTTCTCACCTAGTGCTTCATTCTCTGTATTTCTTTTAATATTAAGGACAACGTTAACTTTAAGTTTGGGGGTGAGAAGACATTTTTTTCATAATTTTTTTAATTTTGAACAAACGTTTTTTAAAAATTTTCTTGTCTAGTCCTATAATATCTTCTAGAGTCAACTTTAGTGCCTCCTAGAGTTTAGAGCCTTTATATGGGAATGTAGATAGTGTCGGCCAACAAAATGATTTCCTATTTTCTATAGTTTAGATCATTAGTCATTTTAAATTTCATTACACATTTTGAACCAATTTTTAAAAAAATATTGAGATCTTATCGTCATACTTTTTAGGCAATATTTCTACTTTTTTTAGCTCGTTTACTGTAATTAGACTTGAATAACCTGAGAATCAATTGTTTTTGTGTTCTAATTGCAAAACATGATCTATTCTAAGGCAATATCGTGATAAAACAATGGTGTTTGATTTCACCAGTTAGCATGGCTGTTTTACCTTTCTTTCTAGTTAAAAGATGCTCAAATATGAACAGATTGCATTAAGATTATCATTTGCATAATAGATTTTGAAGAGTTATGCCAAAGTCTAAAGAAAAAAATGAAAAAAAGAGGGAAGCATCTCTAAGCACCGCTATCCTATATAAATGTTTATCTTTAAATATATGTACTGCCCATTATGAGGGCGTCTCAGTGGTGGCGTCTCTTATCCATACGGTCATCACCCAGGGGTCAGGAGTTTGATTCTCGCTGAAGATATGCTTATGGGTTGGAGTTGGCTGGGGCAAATCAGTCACTCATTAAAAAATAAAAAAAAGAGAAAATTTTGTGAATAATTTTTAGACTTGGGCATACTTGAAAAGTCTTGTTATTAATGACATGATCTTTGTCATCTATTCGGTTTGAATGCCCTAAGATTAGAAAGAATGAATAAACTTAATTTGCTTAGTCAACTTTTAAATTCATTAACCTAGGTTATTGATAGGTTTTTCCTAAGAAATATTGTTTTGCCCTTAGAACCTTAAGCTTTGAAACTTGGTCATTCTTTTCTAATAGAAATGTACTTACTTTGAATTGCGTTAAAATACTTAAAAAGTATTAGATCATGTGCTTTCATATTTAGCTTTGCCTGAGGACGGTCAAGATTTATGTTTGGGGGTATTTTGATAAGTCCAATTTAGTATACAATTATTCATATCTTTTAGGTTCAATTACTTACCATTTTACATCAGATTTTGCTCACTTTTGCTCTTTTTCACTCCTATTGTTATTTCATTACAAAAACACTCATTTTATGCTAATTCTTGCAAGGTTTTATGTTCAACATCAGCAAATGAAAGAAAGATATAATAAACAAAGCAATAATCAAGCAACTTGTATCAATTTGGTAGCAAACCTCACGGCTAAGGCAAAGTTTATGTACAAGTTGTTGCAAATTGCAAACTTTGGTGGCAAAATCAACAAATCACAAGCAAGGGTGGATTGAACATTTCAAGAACACATACAACTTGAAAAAAAGACTGATTTTGGGCAGCAAAAGTGAAGAAAAAATGAAAAAAGAAGAAGCAAAGGTAGCAACTTGCAAAGAGGGGCGGCAAAACTAGCAAATTAGGAGTTAGTTCATGTAATTTTTTATTTCATGAATTGGCAACTTGAAAGCTATAAATAAAGGATGAGAGAAAGAGTTTGGCATCATTCATTCAGCAAAAACGAAATACAAAATAGAAAAACTTAGGAGAAACCATGAGGAGGAGAAAGAGGTGAAGGAAGAAACGTTTGGCTGTAATTTCATATTTTCAAGTTCTTTTCTATCTTTTTCTTCTTTAAGTTCATGGATTTTGTCTTATTTTTTCTTTATATTATGTCTACCATGAACTAATTTTGTTTTTCCAAGCCTAGGTTGTAATATGCGCTTCTTTCTAATTCATTGAATTCAAAGTTTGTTTATTGTGTTGTTTGAGTGTTTATTATTGTTCTTCATAAGTTTTGAATGTTTCATCACCATTCAAAACCTGTAATGATTCATAATGAGTCTAGAAGGAGATTTATGATGATTGATAGTAAACACCACAAATTGAGTGAATGCTACAGATAGATTAACACGATTTGTGTGGTCTTAAGTAAAAATCGTGAATCTTTAAAACTCTTTTCTTATGTAAATTCATGTAATATATTGATGAGTTAATATGTAAAAGAGTATGCTAAATGTTGCTCGAGAGAGAATATTTAGTAAATTAAGATTTTTGACCATCAACATATAATAACAACTTGAATGCCAAGAATAGAAAGGTGTATTAATGTAGCTAGATGAAATTGGATGCTTTGGATCTTATTAAATTATAAAAATTTTGAAAAAAATTCAATCACCATATTTAGTTATTTTCATTTTGTTTGTTTCTTATTAAAAACTACGAATTTCGGTTTTTTAAATAGTACTGAAACTACTGATTTCGTTACTCATTCAATAAACAATCCTCATGGGACGATACTCTACTCACTCTGTATTACTTAATACGATTTAATGCACTTGTTAAGCAAACACCAAGCATCACTATCCATGTAACCAAGACAAGTTATCCAAAGTATCATATTATAGTCTTATCAGACAAGTTATCCAAAGCTCATTACGGACTACTAACATACTTTGAAAACATATCAACAATTTGATTTAGTCTATCTTGGGCTCAATCTCATTGGCCACTTAAACTAAACTTGACATGTCCTCTTGGACTACGTCTATCTCATTGAACATTTTAAAAAACAATCACACGTACATTAGACTCGTATAACATAATCAAACAATAAATAAATAGAACAATTTTATTTAATTAAAGTTTAAAAAGTAATTAATTGGGTTTTTCAAGACATCGATTCCAGCACATTCAAGCTATCATAAATTAAGGGTGCCAAGGTAAAAACCATGTAGACTTAAGATTGTGAGTAGATTGCTACGCTCTTCGACTTTTGTCTGCCCCAATTCCTAGCTCTTAAGTGTATGAGACAAAGTGTTTAGAGGCTTTGCTCCTTCTCCCCAACTACCACTTGGGTTAGGTCTATATCCTTTTATTTTTTACAATGAACCAAATATTCAACAAAAAAACTCAGAAAGTATATTCAAAGTCTATTGAAATGGTGCGTGAACATGATGTAGTTTTAATGAGTGTGCAAAACCGTGCACTCACAAGCGTACGAGCAAATCACAGCTGTGGCGGATATATTGGTGTTGTATCCACATGGAATCGGTATAAAGTTCGTTTCGATGATTATCAAGTAGTTTAAAATCGATTTTAATTGATTGTGTTGAAGTTTAAACTACTTAAACAACAAATTGAGTTATCGAATTAATCCGGGATAGTTTAGGGTATGAATTTAGATTAGCCTAACTTAGATCCTTTCATTACATTTTATCACAATAATAAATTTCAAAGTTTAGACTACTTGTTCTAAACCTAGATTAACACTAAATTAGGGCTTAGGATAATGAACTAGTCTAAGAACATAACCAATCTAATCACTCTAGGTGTAGCATAGAATATCTTAATACCACTAACAAATTCCGTTATCACACCCGGTATAATGTTAATTTATATAAATATTGCTTTTAAGGTGGGGTGCAACATCAATCCAAACAACACGTGAAGAGCCTACTATACTATAGTCCAAGCTACAAGCACTAACAGCATGCAAATAAATTGGAAATCAAATCATAACTTCAAGCACATAATGACAACCAATCTTCAAATTTAAAAGTTCCCCAAGGGGAGCGAATAATAGTATAATATAAGTCATTATCATAAATAAAATATACATTTGTGATTCTAGATGACTAACCGTCTTTCACCCCTAAACTAACAGTCTACTTCTCCATTGGAGTTCTACAAATAACTAATTCAATAAAAAGAGGCAAAGACGAACTTATGGATTGATGACTCCCTCGATCGATGTTACACTGACTCTTGCTTGATTTTCAGGTAATCAGACCACTTGCGCTTTTGCCATTATGAGAATTGAATCTCTCTTGTTGGATTAGGGAGGGAGGAGATATGAATGAAAAAATAGAAGTCTTAAAAAATAGCCTACCCTCCCTTCATTTTATAGGACATGTCGCATTTGTAGCCGATCGATCAGTGACTTACGTCAGGCGAAAGATCCTTTGACCAATCGATTGGCTAGAATTATAAGCCTAAAAATACTTGATTTGAAAGACGAATGTTTGACACGATGGGTCTTTTGTTTCCACATGGTCGGGTTTCTCAACGTAGTTTTTGGAATTGTCCATTCTCTCTCGTTTTTCACCACTTGTCAAGTTGTTCTTGGTCTAACACATTTTAAGACTAAATATAAAAAGATTACATGCAATGCGCATACAATAGCCAAAAATGTCATAGGAATGGGGAATAAAACAATTGACTATGAGACACATCACATCCCCAAACCCACACCATACTTGTGCTTAAGCAAGATTCACTTCAAACAAGCTAAAAATAGAAAAGGATTCGATTGGTCACAAGACTATATGAATTGGTTGTGAATCACACTTATGAACACACTTGAGAAAGAAATATGAAAGCAAATTCACATGTAATATTATTAACTCACTGGTTATAACTAGAGATCTCACAATTTAAGTTTTCCTACTAGTAAATGAGTTTGCAACTTTCTCACTATCTTACTCTAAACATTTCACATCTAAGAATAATAGTAGAAGTAATTAAAGGAATACATTACCTTAACAAGTTCCTTGCAAACAAAATAGAAACCTTGAGTCTTTCCTTTTCTTTTTTTTCTACCACATGATATCTAGTTCACCCCTTTTTTCAAATTTTTTTTTAAAAGTAACTATAATCAAGTGTACACCCGTAAGACTCATTTAGTGCAATTTTTGTTGGTGACTCCCAATCTAGTTGGCTCAAGACATCTAATGAAAAACACCCATCAAACCTAATAACTCGAATTAAAGGAATTCACAACCTACGCTGTTACTCGCCTATACCTCAAAAGAATGAATTACTCATATTAGGCATTTGTACTTATTACGTTGACTTATGAAGTTGCTCCTTCTTAAGCTTTCCCTATGTCTTATATAGTGAGCTTTCCATGGGTAGCTCCCAATCTAGTTGCTTCATGATGCCAAGTGGCAAAACACCCCAACAGGTTTTCTTAGTTGAGACACAGGGGCTATAAAAACCAACTAGTTACAAGTCCTTACCTAATTACTAAAGGCATTGGTACCCTTTACTTTTTTGGTAGATATCCTCAACAATGAATTTAGAGAAAAAAATAGGCTCGTGATTTCAACAGTGCTAGAAATAAAGCATTAACGTCCTAATTCCTAAAATGATTCCAAATAATACAACTTAATGGATGACGTTTGTCAAAAGATTGAGGGTTGACAAATAAACCCTTAAACTAGTTTAAAGACATAAACAATAAGTTTAATAGTAGAATCCGAGAATAATCACATTACATAGAAACATTAATTATTGAAATAGTACAAAGTTGAATGCAATATGATTCACATAAATTCATAGATAACCATTTAATTAAATAATTCAGCTAATTTAAAGCAAATTGTGCTAAAAAGACAAAATAGATATATAAAAATCTAAGTATTCATGCCATCCCCAAACCCAAACCTTATATTGTCCTCAGTAGTAAGGTACGCTGATTGAAAAGAGTTAGCTATGCTTGGTGAAACTGAAGACGTTAGAAAAAGGGCACTCAAGGAAACATAGCTTCAAATAACCTAAATAAAGACAATTTGTCGAAGCAAATTTGTTAAAAGTGTTAGGAAAA
The DNA here is from genome assembly GCA_018398585.1 of Simmondsia chinensis. Lineage (NCBI taxonomy): Eukaryota > Viridiplantae > Streptophyta > Magnoliopsida > Caryophyllales > Simmondsiaceae > Simmondsia > Simmondsia chinensis. The sequence continues at coordinate 19,294,737 of JAGTTD010000001.1, read as the reverse complement.
TTTCATAATCCATGTGCTTAGTGCATCAGATAACCAAAAGTAATCATGTGGGTGGGAAAAACAAGGACTCATGAAAAGCGAACGGAGGTCCTTCCGAAAATTAAACTAAACTATTAAACTAAAACAGATTAGGTTACCTCTTAAGCATATCGTCTTCAGCTAGACATGGATTAGAACTAAAAATTAAGTAAATTCAGAGGTTAAGTCCTTGAATTGTATCGTGTAATACTCTTAAGAATGATCCCCAACAACAACACTCCTAGTACAGTGGTCATTTTGGGAGAGAACTAGGCCAGCATTCGAGCCTCAAATTTCTATCCTATCATGCTTAGTTGGCAACTTATCGATTAAAACACAGTCATCAACATAGATAGGGCCACTACACAAATCAACAGTTTTGATAAAATTGGCTACGTTTGACTTAACTAAAGGGTCGATGTCATCCAACCAGTAGCACTCTTACATGTCCTCAATCTAAAGGTGCCGAGAATAATCAGCACATTCAACTTTCCCCTTAGATTACCAAAAGAGACCTCTAATACACCCGTTCTATAATGAATCACAAAATCAGCTGTTGTCAAGAATGGTCAGCCCAAAATTATAAGAGTGTGGTGCTTTCACCTTGGAATGGGGTCCATACCTAACACAATAAAATCAATCATGAAGATAAACTTATCAACCTTGACAAGCACATCCTCCAACGGCCCAGAGATGCATGCTCTAACCTATCGGCCAATTGAAGTGTCACATTAGTTGGCTTAAGGTCTCCCTTACCCAATTCCTAAAAACATTGAGTACGGGATGAGGTTTACGCTCGCTTCTAGATCTAATAAAGCTCCACTAGCATAATTTTCTCCCATGACACATGGGACAATGTGTTTGCTCCTTTTTTTTGCTTTTAATGTGTGTTTCTAGTCGCTACAAAATAAAACAAACATGAAAAATAGGACTCCTTCGGTTGGGAGCAAGTCTAAATTTCAAACGACGTGTTTGGCCTCAATCAACCACCTCTGAAAAGGGTTGATGCTTTTAGTGAATCCAACTTCGGATCGTAATAATTATGATTCTCATTGTAGGGGCACATGAATTAGAGTATGAATGTAATAAGTGATGTATGTCAGAGGATTGATGTCATGATAGTCTAACTAGTTAAGGTCGGTTATGTCGTTAGTCAAGGCTAGTCCATTGTGGCGGCTAGCTTAGGTATTCGTAGGATTAGATTGTCTTGATTCAAGGCATTAGCTCATAGCTAGTAAGTAGTATAAAAATGTAATCTCAATATTGTAATCCCATAACTTTGATAATGAAAATATCTCTTTTGAGATCAATTCTCTCTACTCTCATCTAACCTTCTCTATTTTCTCATCTCAATTCAATTCTCTTATCATCTAAACTCTCTTTGATTCTATCTTCCCTTAGGTTATGATTTGAGATTATATCTCGATCATAACAATTGGTATCAGAGCCTCGTTGGGCTTCCAAATCAAATGTGATTTGATATCAAATTTCCTTGATCGCATTGCAAGTTGAATAGCATGTTATTTTCGATCAAAATCTGTATGATTAGCTTGGAAAAGCTGAAGTGAGATCAGATTGTTCTTGATTAGAACTAGAAAGATTAGCTTAGCAAGGTTGAATTGAAGATACTTCAGGTTTTGTAATTCAATTGTTGAAGTGAAGGTAACAGATTCTGAATTTCTAAGTCATATTTGATCAGAATCAACTTCTTGTTGCTGAAAGTTTGGAGAAATTTTGCTGGTAAACATAGAAGTGTACAAAAATTTATCTGATTCTATAAGTGTTATCTGAACCGAGTAGATACTTGCTCAAAAGTGGAATTAACAACAAACTAAGTATAGAATCACAGAAAATCTGACCTAGTTCTTGTGGATTGTTGTGAGTAAAGTGATGAGGGCAAATTTGCAGCTAAGTTCGAACCTAATTCAGTTTCAGAGTCAGAATTGTTGAGTAATACAGCTGTTAGGGTTTTGTTCGAGTTTTTTTCGAGATTCGTAAGGTTCGACTGTTAGGGTTTGTTGTTCGATTATCAACCTCGGCTGAGCAATGACATTGATTTCTTGGTGTTGAAGAGTTGGTTCTTTGTTGCAAAGAATCCTTGGCTGCGATTGTGCATTTCTCTTTTCAGTGAGCAAGGTTAGGGTTTGTACTCTGCGACAATCCTTGAACTGGAAGAATTAGAGTTTGAGCAAGATTATTTATACAAATCTATAATGGCTCGATCGCAAATTTTAGGAGATGAGGTTAAGTCTAGTAAAGGCTGCCCTTAAAAGACGGAACTTCGAAGAGTCTACGATTAAGGTTATGATTCGCAATGTTCCTTGTGTGATCAATGAACACATTCTTCATCAAGTTTTTGATCCTTGTGGAAGTGTTGTAAGAATTGTAATTGTTTCAACATCCTCCTCAGTAGTTCAAGCTCGAGTGACCTTCTCTATGAGAGAACAAGCTAAGACAGGGAAGAAACATTTTTGACCACTGTTGTGGTTTGGATATTTGTTTCCTTATTCCTTATGTGGAAATTGGGAAATCTGGTGAAGGTCTTACTGCAAGTGAGACCGAAGATGATGTAGAGCAACCTGAGCTCGATATTGATCAAAAAGAGGAGTTAAATGAAGAATGTGCTGAATCAGCTGAAGGCAAAGACACTGATGTGCTGCACATCTCACAATGAAATCAATCAGGAAGATAAATTTATCAACCTTGAGAAGCACATACTCCAACGCCCTAGAGGTTAATTCTCTAACCTATCGGCCAATTGAAGTGTCACATTAGTGGGCTTATGGTCTCCCTTACCCAATTCCTAAAAACATTGAGTATGGGATGAGGTTTACGCTCACTTCTAGATCTAATAAAGCTCCACTAGCATAATTTTCTCCCATGACACATGGGACAACCGCCTCTGAAAAGGGTTGATGCTTTTAGTGAATCCAACTTCGGATCATAATAATTATCATTCTCATAGTAGGGGCATATGAACTAGAGTATGAATGTAATAAGTGATGCATGTTAGTTGATTGATGTCATGATAGTCTAACTAGTTAAGGTCGGTTAAGTCGTTAGTCAAGGCTAGTCCATTGTGGCGGCTAGCTTAGACATTAGTAGGATTAGATTGTCTTGATTCAAGGCATTAGCTCTTAGCTAGTAAGTAGTATATAAATGTAATCTCAAGATTGTAATCTCATAACTTTGATAATGAAAATATCTCTTTTGAGATCAATTCTCTCTACTGTCATCTAACCTCCTCTATTATCTCATCTCAATTCAATTCTCTTCTCATCTAAACTCTCTTTTATTCTATCTTCCCCTAGATTATGATTTGAGATTTATCTCGATCATAACAATTGGTACCAGAGCCTCGTTTGGCTTCAAAATCAAACGTGATTTGATATCAAATATCCTTGATCGCATTGCAAGTTGAATAGCAGGTTATTTTTTATTAAAGTCTGTATGATCAGCTTGGAAAAGCTGAAGTGAGATCAAATTATTCTTGATTAGAACCAGAAAGATCTGCTTAGCAAGGCATAATTGAAGATACTTCACGTTTTGTAATTCAATTGTTGAAGTGAAGGTAACAGATTCTGAATTTCTAAGTCATATTTGATCAGAATCCACTTCTTGTTGCTGTAAGTTTGGAGAAATTATGCTGATAAACATAGAAGTGTACAAAAATTTATTTGATCGTATAAGAATTATTTGAACTGAGTTGACACTTGCTCAAAAGTGGAATTAACAACAAACTAAGAATAGAATCGCAGAAAATTTGACCTAGTTCTTGTGGATTATTGTGAGTAAAGGGTTGAGGTCAAATTTGCAGCTAAGTTCAAACGTAATTCAGATTCAGTGTCAGAATTATTGAGTAATACAACTGTCAGGGTTTTGTTCGAGTTTTTTCTTGATTCGCAAGGTTCGACAGTTAGGGTTTGATGTTCAGTTATCGACCTCGGCTAAGCAGTGACATTGATTTGTTGGTGTCAAAGAGTTGATTCTTTGTTGCAAAGAATCCTTGGCTGTGATTGTGCGTTTCTCTTTTCAATGAGCAAGGTTAGGGTTTGTACTATGTGACAATCCTTGAACCAAAAGAATTAAAGTTTGAGCAAGATTATTTGTACAAATCTATAATGGAGGAATTCAGTAAGTGGCTAGTTCGTAATTTTTAGGAGATGAGGTTAAGTCTAGTAAAGGCTGCCCTTGAAAGATGGAACTTCGATGAGTCTACGATTGAGGTTACGATTCGCAATGCTCCTTATGTGATCAATGAAGACATTCTTCATCAAGTTTTTGATCCTTGTGGAAGTGATGTAAGAATTGTAATTGTTTTAACATCCTCTTTAGTTGTTCAAGCTCGAGTGACCTTCTCCACGAGAGCACAAACTGCTTCCGCCATTGAGGTAAGATAGGGAAGAAACATTTTTTACCGCTGTTATGGTTTGGATAGTTGTTTGCTCTTTCCTTATGTGGAAATTGGGAAATCTGGTGAAATTCTTACTACAAGTAAGGCCCCTCAACAGAAAACTGAAGAGTAACAGCAGTAAGTGATTGAGTTCAGTAGTTCCTCATATAAAATTATTGACTCTGGAGATATAGTAATATGGATGATGTTGAGCAACCTGAGCTCGATATTGATCAAAAAGAGGAGTTAAATGAAGAATGTGCTGAATCAGTTAAAGGCAAAGACCCTGATGTGCTCCACATCTTGCAAACAGAGGAGATGGAAATGGGAGCTGGGGCTATTAATACTGGATTTAAGCTTGAAGGTGTTGAAGTTAAAGCTCACATGTTAGGAAAAACTGAGAATTACTTACTGCTGAAATAAGTTTATCTTCACAATAGGGTGTGAGTGAAACGATACAGCAGGATACAAGAAACAATCGAGAAGTTGTTGGAGCTTTTCAATCTGGTGAACAACTGGGAAGTAAAGCAAAGAAGTTGCAAGTGAGCATTGAGATTCTAACCATTAGAAAGCTGAGGTTTAAGCTTACATTTTGTAACAAGATTTAAATCAATTCGGAAGTTTGCCTTAATCAAAAGGAGTGCTTCTCGAGTAAAAGATTGAGATCATTGGAAAGGCCATTGGTGGTTTATAAAGGAAGCGTTCTGGACTTCTTACTCCTTGAGAAAAACAAGTTATTCCTTAAGAAGCAACATATGTTAGAGAATATTGAAGTGGGAAAAACGAGGATGGTGTTTTGGTATGTGGAAAGACTCGGAGCTTCTTTGTGGATCAAGAGAATGCTTAAGAAAACAAGGAGTAAAGTGATTCCTAGTTGTAGTGATTCACAAGATGAGCATATTGAGGTTTCAGCCAACAAACAAGAGGATAGTACTGCAGAACCGAAATGCACTGCTGAAAAATCTGATGCTACTGCTGTGGTATCAATGCATGCATCACAAAATACGTTAAGTACTTCTCCATGGCACATTGGTATGCAAAATCATAACCCGAGGTGTGCAAGAGACTGCCGATTGAATGCACTGCAAGGTTCTTTGGGTGAAGAGAAGGTTTATCAAGTTTCAAACTCTTATGACAAGCTCCCTCCTGATCCAGGAGAGGTAGATCATGATTATAAGAGGCTGAAGCATGAGGTTGAGTTGGAGAAAAGGTTTAATCAAGCTGCCAAAGTTAATTCCCTAGTTCAGCAGAGGCCAAGTTTCGACTCTGGAAAAGTTTTTGAAGTGTTAGAAGTTCACAAGCTGGGTAATGAGTTAAAAATTAAGTATGTTCGGCCAAGATCTAGTAGAATTGAAGGTCATTGGGTTATGTTCGAAGTTGGAAGACCCCCTGATGCTTTGGTGGAATCTGGTTTATGGGTTGGGTTTGGAATGACAGTGCTGGACAACAAATTGGCAAGTGTATTGAGCTCCAAACTAAGGTTGTGTAATAATCAAGCTACGGGCAAAGAACATGCTCCAATGGTCCAACCAAATGTGAGGCCTCTTGAATTTAAAGTGGAGGTGCGATACCTGAGGAACAGGGCAAATTCAGATGCTAAAAATTGAGTAGTTCAACCAAGATCTCTCGAGCTGGTCTGCTGCAGCTTGGAGATAGAGTTTGAATCTGAATCTAGTGAGCTGTTATGTTTGTTCTGAAAGGAAGAATTTGAGGCACCATCTATTGTGTCCTCAAAATGCTTGGGTTGAAGAGCTTAATGAGAAATCAGGAATAGTTTTAGCTAAAATTAGCTTGTAATGCAGCAGTGAAAAACAAGACAGAACCATACTTGTTCTGGAGAAGTTCGTAGCTGTTCTGAAATGCCATTGGGTTCCTGATTTGATGTTCATACTTAAGCTCATCGACAAGAAAGCAAAGTTTGTACAATTGAAGCAAGTTTGGTGGCTGCAAGAGCATGGGATCCAAGAAAGTCTTGTGAACAAGCTGGAAACTGTGAGCTGGAGTGTGAGCATTACCAATAGGAATGCTTTAGGAATTCAAGTAATGACATTTTGTCTTTGGAATTCAACAATGGCTTATGAAATCTTAGTTTGTGTGGTCTATGCAAGAGTTTGGGATGGAAAGGCTGAGACTTTCAGATCATACAAGTTCACACTTAAGATTCAAGCAACAGAATTAATAGAGGCTGCTGAAAATTCTTGGAGAATCTCATTCCCTTCACTGTCAGCAGCATATCAGTCGCTGAATATAACCACAGTTTGTGCAATTATGGTCTGGAGAGGTCTTATCAACCTATTGATGATGGGAAGTTTCCATCTGAACATTATACGAGCTGGATTCTGTGATAGCGGTAGCTACATTTTGCTTGGGATCTGCACTATCGAACTTCTAAATTCTGCAGTTAAAAGGTGACATGGGAAGACACTGCAGGAAGAGATGAGCTTGGCGTGTATAGGTTCGGTCAAGCAAAGTTCAAATATTACACATCATGGAGGAGAACTGAGGTCAATGGCTGGCAGCTGCACTCTCCTTGGTCTCTTATATGCTTCTACAACAAGCTGGTGTTGTTGGGTTGCTTTAATAGAATCTAGAGGTTTCTGGAAGGTAATTTTGCTGCTTGGTTTAATTGGTTCGAGCTGGGAAGACCTGCCGAGGAATGTACAGCCTTCATGGGTAGCATTGCGGGTAGCAACAACTTCATATTGAAGTATTTAGCAGTGACAGCAAGCTTCTCAGCAAGTTCCAGTGCACAGAAGCTTCAGTTCCGAAAAATTGTACTCGGGATGTGCTCATGGTGTCACTGATTTTCGTAGCTACAACGTACAGCAAGTATGCTCTCCCATTCAGCTCATTCTTCCTCCTATGGCAGCTTTGATCTTCAAGTATCAACTCTTTTTTAGATTGTTAAGGATAAGAATCTCTTAAGGGGAGAGTATTGTTATGATTCTCATAGTAAGGGAATATGAATTAGAGTATGAATGTAATAAGTGATGTATGTTTGTTGATTGATGTCATGATGGTCTAACTAGTTAAGGTCGGTTATGTCGTTAGTCAAGGCTAGTCCATTGTGGCGGCTAGCTTAGGCATTAGTAGGACTAGATTGTCTTGATTCAAGGCATTAGCTCATAGCTAGTAAGTAGTATATAAATGTAATCTCAAGATTGCAATCTCATAACTTTGATAATAAAAATATCTCTTTTGAGATCAGTTCTCTCTACACTCATCTAACCTTCTCTATTTTCTCATCTCAATTCAATCCTCTTCTCATCTAAACTCTTTTTGGTTCTATCTTCTCCTAGGTCATGATTTGAGATTATATCTCGATCATAACATGTGGATTCTACTAGGCTCCAACTAAGCAGCCTAAATTCTATACTTTTGGGTCTTTTAAGTTGATTATTTTGTTAGAATAAATTAAAGAATTATTGACTAAGCATAAGTGGTGTCTGGGGTGATGAAGCGGAGCCCACAAGCACCTTACCTCGTGCACTTTAGAGTTAGGAATTGGGATGGAGACATGTTCAAGAGCTTAACAGTCCACACATAAGCCCGTATTTACAAATTTATAGGCATGACACCCTTGACTTACATCACTCGAATGACTTAAAACTGGGCAAGATTAAGGTGCATAAAATTTATTCGCGTCACTATATAAAGACCAGTGCAACTAAGGTCAAAGCCTTGCCGTCAATGTCTGCACCCCAAACTCGAGGGAGTTAGGATGACGCCGTTTAAGAATAAAATGACATGTGCTTGTCATGTGAAGCCATGCTTAATACTTAAATAGCCTTTAGAAATAGAAATAACGAAGTTTCAAGTTGAGTAACTTCAGGAGTTAGAAAAAATAATTAACAACCATTCAAGGTGGCTAAGGGCATAAAAGGGGCTCGAGCGTGAGGAACTACCCAGAAGGTTTGCACAAAAGGCGGTTTCTAGGCTCGAGGCATTTATTTGGAGCACATATCAAGGAAAATGGGCCGCAAGCATATGTAGAAAGAGGTGGATGTACGTGAGGCATATAGAAGGACCTTGAGACATGTGTTTAAGCATGTCCAATACCATTTTAGCATGGCAAAGGTGGGGAGGATATGCCAGTTTTTCAAGATGCAGTAGTTAGAACTTAGGCACCATAAATAAGAGACACTTTTTTCATTGTCAAGTGTCCAGCACCAACTACAAAACTTCTTCTAGTTTTCTTTACAACATGATTATGTGTTATTCTTAAGAGTAGCTTAACTGAGCCTAGTATAGCGTAACTTAGCTTGTAACTTGTTTTGCTTTCATCAAGACAATACAATTCTCGGGTTTCAGGTACGAACTCTCTATTTTAAATCTATTCCCACAATCGACGAATTAAGATTTGATTCATTAGTTTAAGGTTTTGACAGCCAAGCCTCGAACTTGATTGCATTGGTCTTACAATTAGTGTCATTGCTCAGTGAGTCAGGTGAATTTAGGTCTAAGTCATCATTTCAAGGCTTTGATGGCTAAGGCTTGACCTTGATTGTGTTAGTCCTAATCCAACGACGCAAATATGGTTAAATCACCTAAATCTAGTCAAGCTTTTACTCATTCAAGTTATTACATGTCAAGGGTGACAGGCCAAAAAATCTGTAGACTCGGGCTTGTAAGTGGACTGCTCAGCTCTTGAGCTTATCTCTATCCCAGTTCCTAGCATTTAAATGTATGAGGTAATGCGGCTGCAGGCTCCACTCCTTGACCCAACTGCCACTTGAGTTGTATCCACAACCTTGAATTATCTGCCAAACCATTAAACCTGAAAAATGCCAAAAATATATAACTTAAGTGTCCTTAATTGGGACAAGTGTAGAATCCACATTATAATATCATGGTTAATGCACGAATTAGATGATTATATTCATATCGATCATGTTTAATGCATGACTTAGATGATTATATTCATATCGATCGTGTTGCTATTATGTGTGATAATATAGGGCAATATGCTTAATCAAAAATCCTACTCAATGTTCTTAAACCAAGCAAATAAGGGTGGACATAATTTTATTCATGATCATGTGCTTAAAATATCGTTTTAAATTTTATCTTCACCAAACAACAAATTAGTAGGTATTTCTTATAAAGCCTCTATGTGTAACTGCTTTGTGACTTTAGAAATGGGATTGGAATGTTGAAATATGACTACTTGCTGCTAGTAATTTAGAAAAAATAAATAAATAAAAGTCAATGCAATTCGCCTAGTAGAGGTGAAAAACAACACAATTCCCCCAGTTAGAGAAAAATCAACATAATTTGTCTAGTAGGGGTAAAAATCAACACAATTCGCCCAGTAGGAGAAAGAATAACACAATTCGCCATAGGAGAAAACACAACATAATTCACCCAGTAGGGATAAAAAACAAACAATTAGCCCAGTAGGAGAAAAACCAACACAATTCGCCCAATAGGGGTAAAAATCAACATAATTAGCCTAATAGGGGTAAAAATCAACACAATTCGCTCAGTATGGGTAAAAATCAATATAATTCGCCCAGTAGGGGTAAAAATTAATAATTCATCCTATAGGGACAAAAAATATAACTTATCCACTTTTACTTCTTTTATGACACATTTAAAACATAAAAGAAACTTAACTTATAGGCAAAAAAGGGGACACCTGTTTGACACTTAAGCATCATCCTACTACTATAAATAGAGAGAAAAAAAAAAAAAAAAGAAAGAAGGACAAGAAAAACCAAGGGATAACAAGGATCTTGATAATTTTTAAGTAGCTTGAGTTTAGGTTCTTCCCAATCACCTACTAAACACCACAAACATAATTGACGCAGTCTATGGGAAAACAATATGACCGAATTATCAAGATTCCCAGATCCCCCAATTCAAGATAATGAAACCAAACAAATTCCAACGAGTCAACTCCAAAACATACAAATGGTTTTAGAACAGCTTGTAGAAAAGTTAATAGCACAAGGGCCAAAAATAACTCAGACCCTAAGAACGTAAAGCTGAGCATGATTACGCCCATGAATTTCAGTAAAAGGAAAAACCTGAAAGGGGAAGAGTCCATCCTTATCATGAATCCGATCGTAATAACAAAAACTTGGAATACGTGCAAATGGACCATGATAACATGGAGGACGAATCTACGACAAGCATCCACATCAGACACAGGAGCCAGCCAGATCTTACCCTTTTTTCGGAAGAGACAAAGATTCACTCAATTCCCGAAGTTTCGGGTAGGTACTCTCCTTTTTCTCTAAGAATTTTGTCTTTTTCAGCAGAAAAGGTTAAGGTTCCAAACATAGACCTCTTTAATGGATCTCAAGACCCAAAGGACCATCTGTTGGGCTTTAAATCCCGAATGTACGTACAGAATGCTTTGGAGGAAGTGTGGTGTAAGTGCTTTCCAACCACCTTAAAGGGAGTGGCCCAATCTTGGTTTTCTTCCCTGCCTCCTGGTTCAATCAACAGTTTTGCACAGTTAACAGAGTGCTTCTCTAAGCACTTTGTAAGCAATAAGAGAAAAAGAAAGACGGCTGCACAATTGATGCAGTTGCAGCAAAAAGGGTCAGAAACCTTAAGAGACTACGTTAGGCGATTCACTAGAGAAATGATAGATATACCGAGATTAGCTGATGAAACAGCCATTGGCGCCTTTATCAAAGGACTAGAACATTCAGACTTCAAATTTTCCCTAGCTAAGAAGCAACCAAAAACCATTGATGAGCTATAGAGTAAAGCCAATAAATACATATTAGCCGAGGATGTTATGACCGCGTAAGAAGGATGCAACTAGGAGTCATTGGGAGGCAACGAGAAAAGTCAAAAGCTTCTCACTTGACAAGGCCAAGGGCACCAGAAATGATTTTAAAAGAAAAAATATAAGTGCGAAGACCTACAGGAAGTTTTGCTTACAAGATATAGGAAAAGTTGACATGTCGACCTCTCCCTTATAAAAGAATGTCCTACGGGTCAAAAGCGCCCTTCAATCCACAGGCCAAGTCAAAGTGGTGTGACCACCATCAATTCTATAGCCATACAAAAGAAGAATGTCGTGTAAGAAGAAAACAAGCCCGAGACATTTTAGCTAGAGCTGCTAACCCCGGCCCACAGTCAAAGAAACCAGATAGTAAAGCACTGATATCTGTACCTCCGAGAGAATTGATAAAACATCCTAAAAATACGATTTCTATGATATCTCAGACTTTACATCCTAGTAACTTTTGCTCATCCAAATCACAAAAAGGATAGGTAAAAAGAATCTGACCCCTGTTGGAAATCACTTTTAATGAGGAAGACTTGAGTGACGTTTGCGTCCCACGTGATGATCCTCTAGTTATCACCCTTGAAATGGAGCAATATTGTGTACACCGGGTGCTAGTTGATCGAGGAAGTGCGGTAAACGTACTCTTCTACCAATGTTTTGAGCACATGAAAATGCCAAACAATGAAATTTCTCCGGTTTACTACCCTGTGGTAGGCTTCACATGGGAAGCAATCAAACCATTAGGAGCATTTGCCATGAACATCGTGTTTCGAGGACAAAAGACTACCAAGAAAACTAGGATGGAATTCCTAGTTATAGATCTACCCTTCCCTCATAATGTAAAACTTGGTTGACCTGCTTTAAATTGGATACGAGCCATAATCTCTACCTATCACTTGCTGATGAAATTTGAATCGGATAACAGAGAAATAACGGCCATTCGGGGAAACCAAAAAGTGGCTCGTGAATGCTATTATGCCTCACTAAAAAGTTACAGTTGTGAAGTCACATCTGGGGTAGACACAAGAGAATTTAGCCTTTCGGTGAGAAGCGAGTCCAAAAACTCAAACCAAGATCGGGGAAAATTAGAGGAGATAGAAGTGAGGAAGGAAATACTATAAGAGTAGGGTATTGGCTATCAAAGGAAATAAAGAAAGAATTGGCTTGGTTATTGAAGCAATACTGAGACGTCTTTGCATATAACACCGATGAGATGACAGGAATTAATCGAGACGTTATGGTTCATAAATTAAATGTTTTAACAGGAACTTTCCCTATAAAACAATAGAAAAGAAGCTTTTGCACAGAAAGAGGGGAAGCCATCAAAGCAGAGGTAAATAAACTGTTGTGGTTAGGATTTATAAAAGGGGTTAGATATCACGAATGGTTGGCCAATGTGGCGTTGGTGAAAAACCCGAATGGAACTTAGCGAATGTGTATCGATTTCACATATCTGAACAAATTCTGCCCAAAAGACTTCTACCCCTCCCCCACCCAAAGAATAACCAACCGGTGGACTCTACGGCAGGAAATGAGTTGTTCGGTTTTATGGACGCTTTCTCAAGCTACCACTAGATAAAAATGGATCCGCAAGACGAGGAGAAAACATCATTTGTTACTAACGAAGGAACCTACTATTATAAGGTAATTCCCTTTGGCTTAAAGAACGCAGGTGCGACATATCAACGGTTGGTTAACAAGGTTTTATTTGCGCAGCAAATTGGACGTAACATGGAGGTTTATGTTGACGATATGATTGTCAAGTCACGCGCCAAAGAAAATCATATAAAGGAATTACAGGAGACTCTACAAACCCTACGAGAATATTAAATGAAACTAAATCCCAACAAGTGTTCGTTCGGCATACCCAAGGGAATGTTTTTGGGTTACATAGTCAGTGCTCGGGGGATCGAGGCCAATCTGGTAAAAATAAAAGCCATTCAAGAAATGGGAACTTTGAAAATGATTAACGACGTATAACGACTTACGGGACTGTTAGCCTCACTCAATAGATTTTTCAGTAAGTACACCAAGAAGGCACTCCCGTTCTTTTGAGTGCTGAAGAAAAAAAGGAGCCAGCTAAGGCATAAGGAGTGCGAACATGCTTTCCAGCATGTCAAAGAACATCTTGCACATCTTCCTTCTATGGCCAAGCCCAATCTAGGAGAGATCTTGATTTTATATGTAGCAGTCACAAGTAAGACCATTAGCGTAGTTTTAGCAACCAATTGCTCGAAAGGACAGATCCTGGTATATTTTGTCAGCCAAGTGTTGAAAGAGGACAAATTAAGATATCATCTTTTAGAAAAAATGGTGTTTTCCGTTATAATGGTCTCGAGAAAACTTCAACCTTACTTTCAAGCACATACTACAAGTATACTAATAGATTAACCCATCAAGAAACTATTATCAAAATTAGAATGCTCGAGTTGATTATTAACCTGGACTGTAGAGTTATCAGAATGTGATTTACATTATCTACCACGAACTGCCATAAAAGCATAGGCCCTGGCAGACTTCCTTGTTGAATGCAACTTCGAGATAGAGTCAAATCCCAAGCTAGACAATGTTCCCGAGGAAAAGAAAGAAAGGATTGGAGATTCAAGTGCCGAGACGCTGGAAAAATTCCTGATATGGAACATATTTGTAGGCGGTTCTTCATGCCAAGAGGGTTCGGGAGCTGGAATTTTCATTCAAGATACAAAAAGGGGGACATATCGTTACACCCTGTGTTTCCATTACCCGCTGACTAATAATGAAACTGAGTACAAAGCCTTGACGCACCGAGTTGGTCTTGCACAGGCCGCTGGAGCTTATTCTGTAATAATGTACACTGACTCCCAGATGATAGTTAGCCAGGTAAACAGAGAATACGAAGCTAAGGAACCTAATATGGTTAGATACCTTAAAATATTTCAAGAACTGGCCGCAAACTTTGTAAAGGTAGAGGTAAAATATATCGATAGGAATGATACTCACATAGCAGATGAGTTGAGCAAGTTAGCTGGCTCTCATTAGGCAGATCCTGAAAACACTGAGGTAGTGATCAAACAAATATACCTCCAGGATTCTGCAGGGGAAGTCATAAAGAGAGTATATTATCTTGGAACGTCACCTAGTTGGACACGGCAAGTGATCGAATATCTCCGCAATGGAAACCAACCTTTAGATCCTCTTGAAGCCAAGAAGTTAAGACGACAGGCCTCTCGATTTGTGCTCATAGAGGACCAGCTTTACAAGCGATCTCACTCTCATCCCTTACTCAAATGTGTGGAAACAGATGAAGGACGAGATATTCTAGAAGAAATTTATGAAGGCAAATGTGGAGGGCATATAGGGCGACATGCACTTGTAAATCAAACTCTGCGAGTAGGATATTTCTGGCCCACCTTACAAACAGATGCCCAAGAGTTGGTACATCATTGTAAAGCCTGCCAACGATTTGCCCCAATCTATCATGCACCTCCTGCCACTCTACATACTTTGATCCGTCCACTACCTTTTGCGCAATGTGGAATCGATATATTGGGTGCCTTCCCCTTGGCTTCAGGACAAGGAAAATGTGTGATAACAGCCATTAATTGCTTCACTAAATGGGTTGAAACCGAGCAAGTGGCAAAAATAACAGGCCAGGCGGCACAACTCTTCCTGTGGAAAAATATTATTACCCGCTTTGGGGTACCCAAAATACTTGTGGCAGATAATGGATCCTAGTTGAGCTCAACAATGTTTCAAGCTTACTGCAGAGAAGTGGGCATCAGTCTTCATATCTCTGCCATAGCCCACCCACAAAGTAATGGACAGATCGAGGCAGCTAAAGGGAGATACTAAAAGGCATTAAGAGAAGGTTAGACAAAGCAAAAAGTTTATGGGTTGAAGAGCTGCCCAGTATACTGCAGTCCTACCAAACCACCGCAAAAAGAGCAACTGGAGAAACCCCTTTTATGCTAACCTATGGAGCACAAGCTATCCTGCCGATAGAAATACAGAACCCTATGTTTCGTGGAAACTATTACCATCTAGAAGAAAACGTGGCACTGATGGCAAACTCTCGAGATTTAGTAGAGGAGGTCTAATCTAAAGCTCTTTTACGCAAGGTAGCACAAAAACAAGCAATGGCAAAATATTTTAACCCTAAAGTTAGACCACGACAATTCCAAGTAGGGGACTTCATTTTAAGACCCAAAAATGCTGCAGGAAAAGGCTCTGAATTTCAAAAAATCACACATAATTGGGAAGGTCCTTACAAAGTAATCCAAGTCCTAAGAGAGGAAAGTTATCAATTATGCCGCCTAAATGGAACGGAGATATCCAGAAGCTGGAATGCGCAGAACCTCAGAAAGTATTACCCTTAACTATGCCACATCTTTAGGCATATAATGATCTTTCTTTTTGTGTAAACGTACGTTAACTGTATTGTACATTTGTAAATACACTTTGAATAAATGCGACAACGGTTATGTAAAGTGTAAATGTTCTCTCTTTTCATTAAATATTGAGCGACAAATTTAAGTGGATAGATATTGGGCACTTCTTGCATCACAGGTAAATAAAGCCATAAACAACAAAACAAAAAAAGCAAGGAGATGCAACTATGTAATTTCACCTATCAGAGGTGCAATCATTCACCTATCAAAGGCGCAACCATTCACCTATTAAAGGTGCAACCACTCACCTATTAAAGGTGCAACCACTCGCCTGTTAAAGGTGCAACTACTCACCTATTAAAGGTCCAACCACTCACCTATTACAGGTGTAACCATACACTTATCAACGATACAAAACAACACAATGTTGTCGATTAACGATATAACTCTTCACCTGTTAAAAAGAGAGCTACCATATACTTGTCAACAATACCAAACAATGTTGTTGATTAATGATACAACTCTTCACCTGTTAAAAAAAGAGCTACCATATACTTATCAACGACATAAAAAACACAATGTTGTTGATTAACAATACAACTCTTCACCTGTTAAAAAGAGAGCTACCATATACTTGTCCACGATACAGAACAATGTTGTCAATTAATGATACAACTCTTCACCGGTTAAAAAGAGAGCTACCATATACTTATCCACAGTACAAAACAATGTTGTTGATTAACGATACAACTCTTCACCTGTTAAAAAGAGAGCTACCATATACTTATCAACAACGCAAAACAACACAATGTTGTCAATTAACAATGTAACTCTTCACCTGTTAAAAAGAGAACTACCATAAACTTGTCAACGATACAAAGCAACATGATGTTGTCAATTAATGACAAAACTCTTCACCTGTTAAAAGAGAGCTACCATATACTTATCAACGACACAAACAATGTTGCCGATTAACGATACAACTCTTCACCTGTTAAAAAGAGAGCTACCATATACTTATCAACGATGCAATACAACACAATGTTGTCGATTAACAATACAAGTCTTCATCTAAAAAGAGAACTACCATACATTTGTCAACGATACAAAGCAACATGATGTTGTCGATTAACGATACAACTCTTCACCTGTTAAAAAGAGGCTATCATTCACTCGTTAAAAGTACATCTATACATTCAAACATATCACAAAGCCATACATTCTCATTCATCAATAATTAAGCAAATACAAAGCCAAGCATACCCATTCACAAATCAAACCTCCCATTTGAACACACAAACGTCATAGCGTCAGTAAAATCATCACATTACCAACAAGAAAGAAGGAGAGAACAGAAGAAAACTAAGACCTCATAAGACTTATGCTCGCGAATGAGCATTACCTCAAGCAGAAGGAGAAGCATCCCTCTGAGATAACTCCTCATTAATATCATTAGTAATTTGAGAGATTAAAGAATCTATCATAGGTCGGGTAAAGTTGGGACCACCATCACTAAGTTTCTGGGACAAACAAGCAAAAGCAGAATCCATGCCCATCCAATATAAGTCACTTTATGCAATCTAAAATTCAGAGCTAGACATAAGATTAGCAATAGCCTCCTCACGAGCTCGAAGTAGTGCGGCTCGAAGATCGTCAATCTGCACATCTTTATTACGTTGATCTCCCGCTGGACGACGGTTATCAGCCCACGCCTCATCCAGCATCTTTTGAAGCTATTCCACTTCACGATGAAAGTCTTCCTATTGCCCCAAAGATGCATTTTGAACGGCTTGGAGCTCCTCCTAAAGGTTCTGACAACGGGCCGTGGCATTTGTGCAAGATAAGGCCATTTGACTCAAATAACCCAAGACACCTAGATGCTACAAAAACAAGCCATATAAACACACCTAAAATAAGCAATAATACTAAAAAAAAAGGGAAAAAAAGAGAAGAAGAGGAATGGACAACGTAAGAACGAATCATCACCCCTGAGAGGGTGAAAGAGCTCTAAGGACAGATGGTCCCGGGAGGTGACAGCTATTTAAAAACTTTAAGCAAAGACGCAAATCCATTAGGGGACTAGGGAAGGTAGAAGTATCTCCCCCGCGAGCCCAAGTCTCGTCTGGGGAAAAATCTCTTACAAAAGGAGTGCGAGGAGGTGGCGGCAAATGAATAACAACAAGTGCATCCACTGTGGCAAGATTTTGTACCCACTCGGAACGTGCCCGAACGTTTATCCGTTCAAGTTGCGAGTCTAACTGAGTGGACCGGCCCCGAGGAGGTAGCTATGGAATGCTGCTGCATACACGACGATGAGCAAAGCCTTCACCCTCAGAAACCGGCTGTGTAACAAGAAGAGAGGAGAGGAAACCTAAGCCCAGCACTCAAAGACGCCAACGTCACAAAAAAAAGTCATGCCAAGGGGGAAATATTATAATATCAGTCTCCTTAGAAGCCCATATTTCAAACTCTAAAGGAAAATAGTACTTCTCTCCAAGAAAAGCGATCCTCTCTACACTCGAATAATGCTGAGCAAACCATTTAAAAGGTTTAATATCCACAATGTGTGGGAATTCGGCCCGCACTGTAGCTTCATTAAAAGCTGTGACAGTGGAAGCAAGATTAGACGCGGGACCAGAAGTTGAAGGCCAGTTTTCGGCTTGATCGCCTCGATTCATACTTCGAGTCCTACTTCTACCTTAAACCATTTTTTAATCTACAAGAAAATCACCCTAATAAGTATAACATGAATCAAAGAATACATATACATATGCGAATGCTCCTCCCTTTGGATACATCAAGAAGGTAGAGGCGATGCGGTTTAGATTCCTGACTCATAGGAGATAAAATATCTTCTAGCCTACGGGGAAGTCAGGTAAACTAAAGTTATTAACATCAATAAAATAACAGGGCACATATTACCAGGGAAATTTTGATCAAACTATAGTTAATAACACCCGCAAACTAGCACAATAAGGCACACGTTATATTAGAACATAAGAGATTTTAATTGAAGTCATGTTATTGACATCCGTAAACCAACAGGGCACACGTTACAAAGGATATTTTGATCAGACCATAGTTAATAACATCCACAAACTAGCATGGCAAGGCACATGTTACATTAGAACATGAAAGATTTTACTTAAAGCCATGTAAACTAAAATTGTTAAAACCTGTAAACCAACAGGGCACACGCTACAAAGGAGATTTTGATCAAACTATAGTTAATAACATCCACAAACCATCACAATAGGGCACACGCTACTGACAAAGCATTAACAAGTTAACACTACAAAAAGAAGACAGATGTAACTTGTAAAACTACAATATACCCATAAGACAAACTTTTCTGCAAAACTAGGGCAGAATCAAAATTAAAACTGGATCTAAAACCCAATCCACACAAAAACCATAAGAATCGCGACCAACAGCTTCCATTTTCAACATATGATAAAAAAAAACCTCTTATATTCTTATGAAATTAGGGCAAAAAGGGATAAAAGACACCATATCTAATATCAAAATCCGATGAAAATCACAAGAAATAGAAGAAAAGCGACCCAAACAACCACTGTAGGGGAGGATGAAGGAAAACTTGATGAAGAAGAAAAGAGGAAGTACAAACGGTGAGGAGAAGAGGGAAGGAGAAAATCGGGAAAAAAGAAAGAAAAAGAAAGAAGAAAAAAAGAAGAAAAAGAAAAAAGCAAAGAGAAAAAAGAAAAAAATTAGGAAAAAAAATTTATATTGGTATAAAAACATTTTATACACTGGGGGCTACGTTAAATGTTCACCAATGTAAAAATGGGAGATATAAGTGATTGAAATTATTTCATACACTGGGGGGCTACACTAAACGCCCACCAGTGTAAAAATGGGAGATGTAAGTGATTAAAACTATTTTATACATTGGGAGCTACGTTAAACGCCCACCAGTGTAAAAATGAGAGATATAAGTGATTAAAATTATTTTATACACTAGGGGCTATGATAAACGCCCACCAATGTAAAAACGGGGGATATAAGTGATTGAAATTATTTTATATACTAGTGGCTATATTAAACGTCCACCAGTGTAAAAATGGGAGATATAAGTGATTGAAATTATAAATAATTATGCACTGGAGACTATGTTAAAAGTCTACTAGTGTAAAAATGGGAGATATAAGTGATTGCAATTATTTTATACACTACGGGCTACGTTAAACGCCCACCAATGTAAAAATAGGAGATATAAGTGATTGAAATTATTTTATACACTGGGGGGCTACGTTAAATGGCCACCAATGTAAAATGGGCGATATAAGTGATTAAAATTATGACTAATTTTATACACTGGGGCTATGTTAAACACCCACCAGTGTAAAATGGGGGATATAAGTGATGGAAATTATTTTATACACTGGGGGCTACGTTAAACGCCCACCAGTGTAAAAATGGGAGATATAAGTGATTGAAATTATAAATTATTTTATACACTAGGGGCTACGTTAAACGCCCACCAGTATAAAAATGGGTGATATAAGTGATTGAAATTATAAATAATTTTATACATTGGGGGCTACGTTAAACCCCAATCAGTGTAAAAATAGGAGATATAAGTAATTAAAATGACAAATAATTTTGCACCCTAGGAGCTACGTAAAACGCTTACTAATATAAAAATTGAAGTTATGGATAATCTCTCACATTTAGAATTATTCGGAACCTGTAACCATGTTACTCGCTACGGGGAGTAAACAAAAATTGCCAAGTAAGTACCTAGATAAAAATTATCAACAATTGTATGCTCCTAGTACATACAATTTACCTGCTTCATCTCCTTCACAGCACACCCAAAACACTGTCTTTCCTAAAAACCACAATAGTACAAACATGTTTATATAACATATAACATACCTAGGGCAAGCTTATCTGATAGCTCAGGACTAACCGCAACAAGTACTGAGTTATTTATCTACGACCACCTACCTTCAATATACACAAGAGGTCATCAAAATAAAAAAAACAACAGTGCGCTTAAATAGAGAAATTACAAGCAAACTTGTACCAATCAAGTTCAATATACACCCTAGTCACAAAGTATCCCACGAGCATAACCTAGAGCACCACAAGGATGGAGTGAACTCCAATATGCGTACAAATGCGCCCATTCCCCGTACCCATGCGGACATATGACCTGAAGTGCCCCATGATGTGGTCCAGAAAAAGCATAGCTATAAATCTTAAACTCGGTAGAAAAGATTATGAGAGAATCCGTCACTGTAAAACCTGTCACGCCTACACTTCTCTACACGCTTGGATGATGGATATTGAAGAAAATGTTTAGAACTAAAATCCATGAATTCGCACCCCTCCGTCTGAAAAGTTCCATAAGGAAAGAGCCAAGCCATGCAACACGGCCAAACAAAGACGTCCTTGCCAATGGAAAATTTCTAAACTTTGACTACGAACAACTTCGTCACGAATATTCGCAGTAAGAAATAAGAGTGTAGCAGAGTCCCATACGGATAAAATTACGGGGAGTCTGGAGTAAAGTAACCACAACGCTCCGATAAAAGGTACAGTATCCCATAACAAAACACCAAACAAGTAAAATCTATTGTACCCCCACCTGTATTAACATCTGCCTGATAATGCCAGATACCAAGATCAAAGTAAAAAACCGAATACCAATCTCCTTCAGCCCAAGAGTCACCTCTCAATTTGGCTTCAAGATTAAGAGAAAACATGAAAATATGATAATTAAAGGGGTAATGAGAAGCATCTTCAGAACATACAAACACAACATTAAGAGTACTACCCGGATAGCGTAATTCTTCAGGTAAGAAGATGGGAAGATACGTTCTAGTAGCTGGGTTACCTATAGATAAGCCCATAGGCCCATGAAAAGGGATGCCCCGACATAAGACTAACCCGTTACTCACCCCCATGATTTCCTTATCCTCCGTCAAAAAATGCAGGAACCCAGGAGTAGACAAGGCGCGAAAAAGGTCGGGTGTAACGAATGCATTTCTACTTGTTCGCCAAAGGGAGATCGATACCCATTTAAGATAAGCACATTATCTGCTGGACGCTGGAATTAGTTCATGGATTGATCCTTAACAAAACTCGCCCGTGAGAAAAGCGGACAACAAAATTGAGAAATTGCACAACATTGATTTAGGACCTTAACAGACAGCCACGAGAGTATTACAGACAGAATATCTTCCAGAAATATTTCCATCTTAAACATTACAAGTAAGAAGATTGGGAATAAGAGAGAAATTATCACTCTAAAGTGATGTTTACAAAAGAAAGGGGAAGGGAAGTAACTTACAAATCAAATAAAATTATCATACTATAAGAGGGGTGTTTATTAAAAAAAAAAAAAAAAAAAAAAAAAAAGGGAAACAATACTAGGTTGACACTTTCCAAACAAAAAGAACAAATTTTTTTTGAAAAGCGGGGGGCTAATATGTTTGTAATTCAAAAAAAAAACTAAAAATTTTCAAACAAAAAGAACAAAATTTGTTTGAAAAGTGGGAGGGCTAATATGTTTGTAATTCAAAAAAAAAACTAAAAATTAACCCAATTAGCCCAGTAGAGATAAAAACCAAGACAATTCGCCCAATAGGGGTAAAAATCAACACAATTCGCCCAATAGGAGAAAGAACACCACAATTCATCAAGTAGGAGAAAACACAACATAATTCGCCTAGTAGGGATAAAAAAAAAACACAATTCACCCAATAGGAGAATAACCAACACAATTCGCCCAGTAGAGGTAAAAATCAACACAATTCGCCCAGTAGAGGTAAAAATCAACATAACTCACCCAGTAGGGGTAATAATCAAGTCAATTTGCCTAATAGGGGTAAAAATCAACATAATTCGGGCAATAGGGGTAAAATCAAAGCAATTCGCCCATATAGGGACAAAACAATATAACTTATTCGCTTTTTCTTCTTTTAAGACACATTTAAAACATAAAAGAAATTTAACTTATAAACAAAAAAGGAGACACTTATCCAACATTTAAGCATCATCCTACTACTATAAATAGAGAAAATAAGGAAATAAAAAAGGACAAGAAGAACCAAGGGATAACGGGGATCTCGATGATTTTTAAGTGGCTTGAGTTTAGCTTCTTCCCAATCACATACTAAACAAATACTTGCATGCATTAATTTCATATTCATGACGCTATCGAAGATGACTTTCAAAGATTCAACATGATGGTGGTCAATTATCAAAGTATTCTTATCAAATCCAATGAATATTAGTGCTTTGAGACCATTTCTAAAGGAAACATAAGAATTAGACTTATCTTCTATCTCTATTTTAAAAAAAATCTCGCCAATATTTTTTTAACTTGAATATTCTCTCACACTCTTGCTCATAATTTTTTTTTCTATCGATCAAAGTGGTAAATGTGCTATGAGAATTACAAAACCTCAAGCAAACTTAAAACTCTAGCTTTGTGCAAATTTGTTCATGTTCATCTCATTGAGACATACGAAAACATTAGTGATCAAAGAGATGAAACTATACCTTAATATATCGAGCAATATCTACGGTTACTAATTGTTGTCCTTTTCCCATATTTTCTGTTAATAAGGGAAGAAAATGCCAATGTAATCCCCCCATTTATTGCTTTATGTTGATGACAAAGGCAAAGAGAGATCGGTATTGTTTATGTTGCTTTTAACATTGCGCAAATCATTCCTTGTTGAAACACTTGCTATATATCATGAAGAAAGGGGGGGCGGGGGGGGGGGGGATATCAAAACACTGAGCATCAAATTGATTTATTCTCTTTTTGTTGATGACAAAGGGAAAGAGAAATTGGTGCTTAGTTAATTTATGCGATAAAAATGATGTTGATGCAAGTTATTGAATGTTTAACTCCTAAAACACATCAACATGAGGGGAAATAATTAAGTTTGAATTTTATGTATGATATCAAGTTGATGTTTATTTGGTTGGTTTAAAGTTCATGTCGTTGTAAGTATTCAATGTTTCATTCCTAAAATACATCAACATAAAGGGAAACAATTAAGTTTGAATTTAACTATGATATGAAGTTGGTGTTTATTTGGTTTGATTAAAGATTGATGTTCATGTTAAGCTATTTAATGTGTAATTCCTAAAATGCATCAACTTAGGGGGAGCAATTTAGTTAAAACTTTAATCATGATACGAATTGCTCCATGACTACATTTAAAATGGGCATGTGTATATTTTGATAAGTGAATGCTTCTAGGGCAAATCCAATACTTCAATTTTCATATTTTCAAAAGAAAACATCAAATATTTGTCATCACAAAAAAGGAGATTGCTAGGGATAAATGCCATTTACATTGCAGTTTTAATGATAACAATCATTTAGTAAGTCATTGTACATAATTGTTCTAGCCTTATAGTGACTGTTTGCTTTATTTCGTTTGCAGTTAAGTGTAATATGGTCTCTGTAAAATGATAAACACAACAGACATGCAAAAAAGACTCACCGTGACTAGAGAGTGAGCATAATTAAGAATCGCACGTCTTTGACCTCAACCACTCACTGTTTTCAGATAAAAGGTTGTGGTATGTTGGTGTATCTAACTTTGGTAATACCGTGAGTTTTGTTTATGCTTCAATTAAAAAGACTTCTATTAAGTATTTTTGTGAATTTTTTTATAAGTATATGTTGACATAAAATAAAAGAATATGGACCTAACTGAAGTCGCAGTTATAGTGACCAAGCGGGGCCCACATACACCTTTCCTTGTACACTTAAAAGTCAAGAATAGGGGCAAAGACAAACCCCAAGAGCTCAGCAGTCCACCTACAAGCCTGACTCAATTAGGTTTTTAAGCCTAGCATCATTGACTAATAATTAGGGGTGAACAAAAATCGGTCCGGACAGGTGGACCGGACCGAACCGGACCGGCCATTTCAGTGAAGGACTAGACCAGACCGACCACATATCAGTCTAGTCTTCAATCTTGGTGTATGGGATTAATCAGTCTTCAGTCCGATCCGGCCAGAAGACCCAAAGACCGATCAACATCAATTATGCAATAAATATTTTGGTAAATAATTTTAATATATAATTAATGTATAATGTATGTATCTAAAAATATTAAATCTTAGAAAATTATATATATATATATATAAATTATACTATTATCATTATTTTCTAATTTTGAACTTTCGTATGAAAACGTATTTTCTCTTATAGTTACACTTGTTTGATAAAAATCAGTCCAAATCTGTTTGGTCCAGTTCGGATTGGTTTCTAACCAGTCTTGGATGGGATTGACCCAGTTTTAATTAGTCCAGTCTAGTTCGGTCTTGGACCACTGTGCACCCCTACTTATAATAACTTCAATGAGTTAAGTTCGACAAGATTAAGGTGGAGCAAACCGTATTCAGGTCAATAAGTTAGGACCAACGCAATTAAGGTTAAGCATTGGCCATCAAAGCCCTAAACAATGGCGAGCCTAAGTTCACCTAACTTATTAAGCAATGACAGTAGTGTTAGGACTAATGCATTAAAGGTCAAGCCTTGGCCGTCAAAGCGTTAAACTGAAGCCTCAATTCTTAACTCGTCAAAGTATGGATTAATGCAAAGCCCTTTATTTACATAAAATGAAAATGTTTGTTCTTATTTCTGCAGCAACGTCACCCATGTTTGGCAGCTAAGCTTCTTCTTTGCGTGTGCAAATCTTCAATGAACGTGTCCTAAATTCAGTATTTGAGGGAAATCCTTAATGCCCATATCCGTAATCTTAGCAGAAGTCCCTTCTAGAAACCCCATGTCCTCTTGGATTTAGCTTAGTGCCCAAGTATATGAGATTGCGCTCCAAGTAACCGCCTCGAGCCTGGAAACCACCCCTCTTGTAGCCTTCTTAACAGTCCCATGGACTCGAGCTCCTTTTACCCTTCAACCATCTCGAGTCCTCGAGTGGTTGATACCCTTATCAGGGTGATCATCTCTTTAGGATGTTGGGCTCGAGATGCCGTTACTTCAGCACCTAAATGCTTAATTATCCTCGAGGGAACATTGATCAAAACAACATTGTCCCAGCCCTTTTGAAATTAGGGTGTAAACAAATTCCCCCCTTTTAGCCATTTGTAAATTCAAATTTATAACGGGTAAAACATTTTCTTGATTTGACCCTCAATGGCTGCAGGGTGCTTGAGAGAACACTGCGCGTCGCTTGCTTTTCCTTCCCGCATGTCTATAAGTATGACTGGGCTCGAAATTTTCACTTTCAGCTCTGTTCTCTCTCTGCGTTGTCATCGAGCGCTCTTGCAAACTCTTGCCCTAGTTCTTGAATTGCTCAATCTTAAATCATTCTACTCCTCATCCTTTGCTTCCCTTAATTTACCGATGGCACAAATGTCATTCGCTATCTTTGCCACCATTGCTCTAGTCGATAGCCCAATTGAGCAATTGACGCATCTGTTTCAATTAGACATCTCAATAGTCTCTAACATGCTTCAAAGCCCAATTGATCTTAACAGCCTTGATGAGGATCTTTCTTGGTTATCACAAAATGATCTTTCATCTTCATTTTTGTTTTATGCCCTAGGGCCTAACTTTGTCCCATCCCGAGACGTTCTAAGTCTTTAAGGACTTTCTTTAGATACTAACGAATCTCCTCTGCTTCACACAGTTTCTGCAGGTTATTCTTGGGGAGGAAGACGCTCCATAAAGGAAGTGACGCCCTTTAAAGGATGGACTCTCTTGACAAAGCGATACGCTAATTGGGTGGATAATCTAATGGTGACCCATGAAAAGAGATGGAAAAGTCTTCATATTTACGAAGTCAATAAGCTCTCCACCATCGCTCTCAGGTATGATTACCCCATTATGATGGCGCTCACTTGCTGTTGGAACTCCTGTTAAAACGCTTTTGTCCTCCCTGAGGGATTTCTTGGTATTACCTTGGAGGACATAGCGTCCTTCATAGGTCCTTCGCCGGGAAGGATTTGCCTCTTGACTCTTATTTCTAATGAGGCTGAAGCTTTCGCCTCTTCCTTCTCTATAACCGATTTTCCTAGCAATTATGAGTCCTTTGTTAAGATGTTTGTAATAGGGGCTCATGACTTTGGGCTCGGTTCAAGAGAAGAAGAGGCATGCTTTTACTTGTTTTGGTCAAATAATTTTTTCTTCGCTAACTCCTCCAACTCAGTCTTGATGTTTCTATAGACCCTGGCTGTAAACTTAGTCTTTAGCACTAGTCCATTGGCCTTGGGACCATTGTTCTTGACCCAAGTATATGGATGCCTGAGGAACATCATATACAAGAACTATGCCGTCCAAACAGGTGGACCCTTATGGCTGGTCCAGCTTTGAGCCCAAGCTTATTTTCTTGAGCTTTGCCCCAGGGGACCCTATGCTCCCATAGGTGAAGGACTGCTTTGGGGAGGACTTTGCTCATCATGAGGTCCTACTACCCCTAAGATGATCCTTTGTCCAATGCCTTGAGAGACTAATGTCTTCTCGAGGCAGGAAGGGGACTCAGTGTACTCCTTTCAGCGAGAGGAATCTTGGTCCACTTAGGTTCAGGAAATAAGACCTTCATTATGATGTTCTGTGGACATTAATTCATAGATCTGGCAGGCAATCATATGCCCTCAAGATCTATTCTTCCTTTACTAGACACATCTTGGTGTAGAAACGTATAGGCCTGGATTGTATGTCAAGCAATTTGGTATGGTCCAAGACATCTCTTTTCCCAGTCTAAGGACCAAGAACCTTTGTGGGCTAAGAGGTTCTCCATCCAACCTATCCAACTTAGGGATCTCCGTGAGTTTAACCAAGAGATAAAATCCCTTTATGGGTATCCTGTTGTTTATAGGTACACCTCGTGTGCCACATCATGTTTTGCAGCTTAGTTTCAAGCCTATTAGTTCTCTTTGGAGGCCAGAGGCACCAAGCAGTATTTTACGCCTTTATCTGAATTTGCAAGTCCCAGCTCAAGAAGAAGCCATCCCATCAACATCAGGCCAACCCTGTAGAAGGCACGATCAGGTAAACAGCCACCTCTAAAGTATGCTTTAGTCTTATTTTAGTGGCTTAAACAAATGCTAATCTCTATTCTTGACATTGTTTCTACAGCAACTGGCTAGGCAACCCCTAGGAGTGCCAGGACTATAAGCTTTACTAAGATGCAGCCCGAGGAGTCCCATCTAGGAACCTCTTCACCTGCCCTTGTGGTTGGCAGCTCAAGAAGGAGAAAGAAGGATGTTGTTCTTTCAACTCTTCCTACTGTAGCCAAAAAAAAAAAGAAGAAGAACAAGAACAAGAGGTACCCATCTAACAATTAGTAAGAAAAAGAAGAGCTACGCTCCCTGTATCAAAGGTATTGGCTTTTATCAACTGGTGTTCTTGTTCATATTTGTTAAAGTAGCATCTAACACGGCTTTTTAAAGCCACAAGAAGAGCCAGCTCCATATATTATGGAGATACCAGATTCTCTATCTCAAGAAACTGCACCAGAGTCCCATTAGAATGCTAAATCGTTGAGCTCAAGTACTGAAGAACAAGATGATATGGCTACCTCAGTTGTCAAGCCAATCATAAGCTATCCTCTTGAAGAGTTTCCTTCCCAGCTGTCTTGGACCAGGGTCTTGTGCAAGCTCCCTTTCTACCCTCAAGAGGCCAAATCTCTACTGATGAGATTACTGAAGGTAAAGAGCTATTTAGTTTCCCAATTCTTGATGTGTCAAACCATATTTGGTTCTAACATGCAAGCCTTATTGTCCAAAAGCTCCTCTCAAGGAAGGTGTATCAACAACGAAAGAGCCAACAATAGTTCCAACAGTTGAGATACCCGTTGAAATTTCAATGACGGATGTACCATTAGGAGCTCCTATGAAAGCAATGCTAACAGAGGCCCCTTCTTCGCCCCAAACTGAGGCCATAGAGGTAAAGGCGCTTCTTTTAACCTTAGTTGTCCTCCAAAGTCAAAATCATGCCCAACTCTTTTTGTTGTTAACTTTTTGCAGTTCACTCCTCCTAGAGCACTCCTTCCCCAAGAATGGGGAGAATCCTTTAGAGAAGTTTGGAGCAAGTTGTAGATTGACATTCCAGCAACTAGACCAAGGATCTCCCAAACTCCAACAGATGAGAGAAATCACGCATCTCCTTATTCTGACTCCTGCAGAGGGGACAATTTTTTAAGAGGTCATATCCCTGGTAAGATCCATGAAAGAAGATGTTACAATCTGAAAATCCGAGGCTAGAATTTAATTGATGAAAAAGGCGGGAAAACTAGTTGGAGGGAAAATCTATTAAAATCTGTTATGGCTGCTGGACCTGTGCTACTTCACTGCTATTATGCTGCTGCTGTTATTTTGTTCTGCCCAAGCTGCTGCTGCGTACTACTTGTTGTTGTTAGTTACTACTGATATCTGCTGTTATATTTGTGTTTTTGGCGCCAATTCAATAAGTGAATATTAGTTAATAGTTCTAGATTGTTCTTAGTAGCTTTGTCTCACTTAGATTGTTATAAATAAGTGAAGGTTGTAATGGTTCAAGAAATCAATGAATGAAATCTGAAGCAATATCTCATTTGAGATTTAAACTCTACTTTCTTATCTCCTTTCCCTTCTTTCTCTCATCTAACTCTAAAACTCTATTCTCTCATCTTAATTTCCCTTCTTTCTCATCCCAAACTCTCAATCTATCCAAATTTATATTAGTTTACGTTCGAGGTTCGAGCTCGAGCGTAACAATTGGTATTAGAGCCTCAATCCGATCGAGTGCATAATCAAAAATTAAAAAAAAAATTTCAAAAATCAAATTAGTGTCGCTCAGATTATGCAGATTTCAAACAATCAGATTGTGTTGATCAAAGTGCAAATTTCAAGTTCAATCGAGATTTTTGTCAGCAAAGGTGATTTCTGACAACTGACAAGGTGGCGAATTCTGACAAGCGAACTCAGGTGTTGAAATCCGATATTGTTCTTGAAGATTGTTGTGTTTCGTGTGATAAAATCATCACTATAGATAGAAATCAAACCTATTTCGGATTCTCAGTCCGAATTAATCAAGAAAACATCACTGTCAGTAATCGTTCGAAGTTAGGGTTTGTCGAATTCGTTGTGTGCGAAATTTTGCAAGCTAGGGTTTGGAATCATTGATGATCGTGGAATCAATAGCAAGGGATTGTCGTGCGATCGAAGGAGTACAACTTCATAAAACAATCGCTTGTTGGAGAGTGCGAACCAATTTCTCATTTTTGCTTTTTTTTTTTCCTGTGATTTGAACTGGTTCAAGATTAAGGTGGTTGTTCATGGCTGCTATGAGCTCTTTTCAATCAAAGTGGGATGAGCTTTTTGAGAAATTTAGACAAGAAATGAGATAAGTATTTGAAGATTGGAGACAAGAGTGTAGGCAGCAAAGTGAGCAAAGTAAGAATCTGCAATATTCAGTTCAAGAATATCTTAACATCAGTTGTGATGGTGCTAGTGTTCTTAATGCAAATGAGTTTCCGGAGCTAGCAGATAGCGTTAGACAACCAAAGTCTGATATTGAGCAAAGAAAGAAAGTGGAACTTGTGGCTGTTGGAGATGAATTCGACCACGACAATGCCGAAATTGATGAAAACAAGCTTGAAGAACCTGAGTCTGAGCATGACGATCCTTATGAAGGTCCTTTGCTAGAGTTAGAGTATCTTGATGATGTTGAGTCACAATACGACATGTATCCAGAATATGATTTCCATATCAAGGGGATGTTAAAGAAAGCAAAGAGTAAATTGAAGAGAAGTCACCTAAGTGAAGCATTGAAAGACGTTGGGGGTAAAAAGAAGTTGACAAAGCCGAAGTTAAAGCGTGAAGAAGGATCTCAACTTGTTAAGGTAAATGTTAGTCCTCAAGTTCATCATCAATCAATTGACGATAGACCTCAAAATCAACTATCCGAGGTGGAAATCGTTGTCAGACCTCATGAACATACAGATCATCAAGTTACTGATGTGGAGTTGGATGCTGCTTTTACCAATTTACATGCTGGTATACAAGATTTTGAAATGAGTGTTGGCATACAAGGGTTGGGTGCAACCGAGTTTGGGATTCCAGCTGAAAAATTAGATGTTACTGCTACAATATCACTGAATACATCTCCAAGTCGGTTAAGTATGATCCCATGGAAAGCTTATATGCAGAACCTAAGTGCTTTCAATGCTGAGCCATATCATTCTGTGTGGAAATCAATCGTGGCTGTTGCTGCAATGTTCAACATGGCTGTGGGACCTGCAGTGGTTGAAGGAATGACTCGTGAGGGACTTCAAGTTGTGAATGTGCTAGCTAAACCCCAAAGTCTAACTCAAACAGCTAGTGTTAGCTTCCAAAATCCAATTCCAGTAGCAGTTAGGCAGTGTCGGCAATCCGATCGGCAAGTTCGGGATGATTTTTTGAGTGGAGTTGTGATCAATAGGGTCCTTTCAAGAAGCTATGCTATTGGGAAGATATTTGTGAGTTGTACATCAAGTTATATAGCTGCAACAAGTTCTCATCAGTGGTATTACATAGTTCTTACAGTAATGATCCAGAATTCAGAAGTTCATTACATTCTCAGTGCACTTCCAGTAATCTTCCAGCATGGATAAGTGATTTTAAAGTCTCAATTCTCTTTCATTTTTGAGGACAAGAATGTTTTCAAGGGGAAGGGAATGTTATAATCCGAAAATCCGAGGCTAGAATTTAATTGATGAAATAGGCGGGAAAGCTAGTTGGAGGGAAAATCTGTTAAAATCTATTATGGCTGTTGGACCTGTGCTGCTTCACTGCTGTTATGTTGCTGCTGTTATTTTGTTCTGCCCAAGCTGCTGCTGTGTACTACTTCTTGTTGTTAGTTACTACTGATATCTGCTGTTATATTTGTGTTTTTGGCGCCAATTCAATAAGTGAATATTAGTTAATAGTTCTAGATTGTTCTTAGTAGCATTGTCTTACTTAGATTGTTATAAATAAGTGAAGGTTGTAATGGTTCAAGGAATCAATGAATGAAATCTGAAACAATATCTTATTTGAGATTTAAACTCTACTTTCTCATCTCCTTTCCCTTCTTTCTCTCATCTAACTCTAAAACTCTACTCTCTCATCTTAATTTCCCTTCTTTCTCATCCCAAACTCTCAATCTATCTAAATTTATATTAGTTTACGTTCGAGGTTTGAGCCCGAGCGTAACAGAAGATCCAAAGGTGGCTCTCTTTATTGCTAGGGAACTTGACGTTCTTAAGGAGGTGCTCTTAAAGGTGAACTAAGAGGTCCCAGCCCTTCTTCAGAAGAAACGAAATTGCTAAGATTCCATTAAAAACCTAAAGCGTTCAACTTGCATTTATTGTTTAAAGAGCTCCAAGCAGCCAAAAGCATCAAGGACCATCAAGCTTAGGGGATCAGCAGTCTGGAAGACGAGATCCATCACATGAAGGAGAGGTTAAGT
Organism: Simmondsia chinensis; assembly: GCA_018398585.1. Taxonomy (NCBI): domain Eukaryota; kingdom Viridiplantae; phylum Streptophyta; class Magnoliopsida; order Caryophyllales; family Simmondsiaceae; genus Simmondsia; species Simmondsia chinensis. Next base: position 19,262,782 of record JAGTTD010000001.1, on the reverse strand, counting down.
CTCCTTAAAGAAGAGCTACTCTCCTTGAGACAACAGCATCATTCTCATGATTTAGTAGTTAGAGGTCTCGAAAAGGCCACCACGGAGGCTTAGAGGAATAATCAAGCCATTCAAGAAGCTTCCTTGAATCGTGAGTTAAATCCCAGAACCAGCCAACATTCTTCGACAGAGGAATCCTTAGTGAGGATTAGGACTTAACTCTTTTGATTTTTATTTCTTGTAAAGAGATTTTGGCTGTACAAGTTACTCACTTGTAATTTTTGTATGTAAGCCATGTACTCTTCCATAATTAATCAAATACATATTTTGTCCAATGCATCTCTCAGATTGGTGGTTCTTTTCCTTTCTTTTTATTTCAACTTAAGGACCATGAGATTGATCCTCAAGACATTAATATCGAAACTGAGCCCATAACTCCAGGAATATATACTTAAGGACTTCTTTGTTAGAATCCTATATTGATAGCACATATTTATTTAGGAACCTTTCATTAGTAGCTCTCGGGTGAGTTCTTCCATCTAGATCTTGGAGTAAGTAAGCATTTCCTCCAAACACCTCGATGACTCTAAACGGGCCTTCCCAATTTGGGAACCATTTTCCGAAAACATGGTCCTTCTAGCCAATGGTAAAACCACTTTCCAAACTAAATCTCCTAAGTCAAAAGACCTAGGCTTGACCGATTTGTTGTAGGCTTTAGCCATCCTCTTCTTCTATGTTTCCAACTTGTGAACAACATTAAGCCTAACTTGGTCTAAGTTAGTTAGTTCGTCCATCATAGCTTGCTCATACTCAAGTTCAAAAAACCTCTCTTAATGAGCTAGTCTAATAGACTAAACCATTACTTCAATTGGGAGCATAACATCATGGCCATATGTCAAATGGAAGGGAGTTGTCCCAATTGCATCTCGTTTATGGGTCCTGTAAGCCCAAAGGGCATTTAGTAGGAATTCATGCCACTTCTAGGGACTACCCTCAATCATATTTTTAATATTGGCCTTTAGAATCTTATTGGTTGAATCTGCTTGGCCATTAGCTTGAGCGTATTAAAAAGTTGAGCTCAAGATTTCTATGTTGAAACTCTTAGTAAATTCCTTAACTTAAGCTCCATTAAACACTCTAGCTTAGTCCACAATAATGGTTTCTGGGATACCAAATCTATATAAGATGTACTCTTTGATAAAATCAATCATATCTTACGGATTAATGCTCCTATATGGCCTGGCCTCCACCCACTTTGTGAAATAATCTGTGGCCACAAGAATGTAAGAGCATTGTTTGCAGGAAGGGTTAATTTCTCCTACAATGTCCATTGCCCAACCCTTAAATGGCCAGGGTTTTACAATAGCATGCATTTCAGCCATAGGGACCCTCAGCACATGACCATGTCTTTGGCATGCTCTTCACCCCTTGACCTACTTTGTGCAATCATCCATCATTGATGGCCTATAATAGCCATGACTTCTAATGAGCCAGTGCATTTTGTTACCAATCAGATGGGATTGATAGATACCCTCATGGACTCTTACCATTACTAGCATTACTTCGTCTAAGTCAAGGCACTTGAGAAGAACTCCACTAGCTTCCAATTTATATAAGTCTCCAGATTTATCATCAAGATGGAATCTATGAATCCTCATCTTCATCTTTTTATCCTTAACATAGTCTTGAGGGTTCTTAAAGTAATCCATTAGAGGCTTCCTCCAGTCTTCACGTTGACTCAAGACATTTGCATGGGTTTCAAAGCATTCCATGTGTTCACTTGGCACTATTTCGCACTTAATACTCAAAGACTCGATGTCATAGTCTAAAACTTTGGTTTTAATGACCATGGTTTCTTCGCACCAAGTCCTGGAAAATTTATACCCTAATGCTAGTTGAGCCAAGTCATTGGCTTCATTGTTATGGTATCTAAGGTTATGCTCAAATTACACACCTTCGAATTTATTCACCAGCTTTTGTACTACTGATAAGTATCGATCCAAGGTATCGCTTAAACATTGAAATTCCCCTTTTACTTGGCAAATTACCAGCTGTGAATCCCCCTTGATGGCAACATTGAGAAGTTGCATTTCCCAGAGAGTTTGTAGGCCTATTTTCAATGCCTCATACTCTGTCATGCTGTTGGAGCATCTGCCAACTGAAGTAACACTAATATAATGATGATCCAAGCAAGAGATTCTATCACAATTCCAACTCCAGCACTTGAAAGTGTCCTTGATCCATAGAAGAATAACTTCCAAGAGATCATTTCCACCACCAATAGTTGGTATGGCTCATAGTCCAAGCCAGTATTAATGTTTGGGTGGTCAGCTAAAAAGTCTACTAAGGCTCAACCATTTACTAACTTTTGCGATTAACCATCTCAAACTGAAGTATAGCTATACTCACTTGTTCAACGTTCACCTTAGAAATGGTTTATCTAGCATAAATATAAGGACACTTGTCTGAGCAACTATATATATAGTAAATGCCACGAAGTAATGTCTCAATTTTACTGATCATAAAATAACGATAAGCACATTTTTTCAATCAAGGAGTATTTTATTTCAAATTCATTTAAGCAAAGGCTAAGGTAAACCATAGCCTGTTCAAACCCTTGCTCATTTTCTTGTACAGGCAAACAACCAACAAATTCCTCAAAAACAGAGACAGGGATCTTCAAAGGCCTACCTTGCTTCAGTGGAACAAGAATTGGGGGCTTGGACAAGCACTCTTTGATGCCTAAAAGGCTTCTCGATGCGGCTCCTCCCACTTGAATTCCTTCTCATATTTGAGCCCCGGTACTTCAGAGAAGACTTTCATTTTTTTTAACAACATTCGAGATAAAACGTCTTAGGAAATTAACCTGCCCTAGGAAGCTTTGAAGCTCCTCCTTATATGAAGGCAATTTGGCCTATTAGATGGCCTTAGACTTATTAATATCCACCTCAATGCCCCTTTGGTGCACCAGAAAACCCAGAAAGTTTCCAGCACGCATGCCAAAAGTACACTTTAATGGATTCATCTTAAGGTTATGGGGCCTTCATTCTGAGGAACGCGCCCCTCAAATATTCGAGTGTTTAACTTGGGATTTTGATTTGACCACGTTCGCATCTATATAGATTTCTATGGTCTTTCCAATGAGATCAAGAAAGACCATGTTCATGGCTCTTTGGTAGGTGGCACCAGCATTTTTCAAACAAATGGCATAGCCACCCACTCAAACGTCCCTATTAACCCAGAACACCTGAATGTCATCTTATAGGTATCCTCTAAAGCAATCATAACCTGGTAGTATCCATAGTAACCATCCACGAAAGACAAAATTTCATGCCTCAAAGCTGAGTCAATGAGAGCATCAGCAATAGGCATTGAGTATCGCCCTTTGTGGTGGCTGCATTCAAAACCCTAAAGTCAATATAGACCCTGATTTTTCCATTCTTTTTAATGATAGGGATAATATTTTCCATCCATTCGACATACCTGCAAGTCCAGATAAACTTTTCCTTTAAGAGCCTTTCTATCTGTTCCTTGACCAAATTGATTACTTGTTGGGACATTCTCTTCTGGGCCCAAATGATAGGTCTCGAACTTCGCTTGATAGGAAGCCTATGCTCAGCCACATTTCTGCATAGGTCAGGCATCTCAATATGATCCCAAGCAAAATAGTCCTTGAATTCGTTAAGCAAAGTTAAGTACTGCTCTATCTATTCTTGAGAAAGTACATATCATGATTCTAGTAGTTTAAGTCTTTAGTTGAGTCAATTAGTTCTTCTTTTATGAATAAGTGATAACTAGTGTCAAGTTGGTTTAACTACTTTAGGAGGGAATTGTTGTTATGGCTGTTAATAAGCCTTTAGCAGGTTGTTTGGCGGCTATGCTTGCTAGAGTCGGTTAGCTAAGTGTCCTAATGCATAGTATTGCTAGTAATCTAGAGTAGTATAAATAGCTTGTTTCTCTTGCAATGTGGGAAGGATGAATGATAATTGAAATATCTTCCTCTCTCAACTTCTCTTCTTTATTCTCTCTTAATCTCATCTAATTCTCTCTAATCTTCACCTATTTCACTTCTTATCTCATCTCATACTCTCTTACTCCTCTTTATCCCTAGGTTATGATCAAGATCTATCTTAAATCATAACAAATGGTATTAGAGCTTGTGAATTTGCTTCAAATTGAGTTGAATTGATTTCAATTTGATTCTATTAGCATTAAATCAAGCTTACATGCTGTCAAAATTCTTGATCATATTGTAATTGATCAAGATCGTGCTATATTGAGGACATTCAAGACATTCAAGATCGTGTTGTACTTAATCAAGATCATGCTGAATTTGGCATCAAGTGCTGTTATAAGCTTGTTTTGATCAAGATTCGGTTCAAAAGCTGTTGTTAAGGTGATCACATAGCTGATTCTTGTGACTCGTGCTATTGCTTCATCGATCCAGCTAGAATTGCATTCAAACAGCTGAATCTATATTAATTTTGCTGAATTAAACTCAATCTAGCATCAGTACTTCAATCGAACAGAAGTGCTGAGTAGTGGCTGCGATTGTAGTGCAATTCTAAAGTGATCAACTGTAGTACACTCACATACATTATTACTCACACACATTGGTGAGAGTGCTTGATAGTGTTGAATTCACTTTGAATAAGATAGTGCTGCATTGGACGTTAGTTTTGCTTGTTCATATTAAAATTGATCAAGAAGTTCAGCTCAAAGGTTGCAGTTTAAGTGATCTGCAGTTAAATTTGTGACCTGACTAAAGGTTCACTAATTTCGTTGGAATGGTACTAGATTATGTCGGCTTAAGATTGAACTTCCTGAATCAATAACACATCCAAGGTTGAAGTGCATAATCAAGTCTCAACACTTATTCCTGACTTGAACTACCAAATTGTGAACTGCTACTGATTGGGAATCAATCTGGGCAGAAGAAAGAAACCGATTGAAATGGCTGGAGGTGTTACTAGTTGATCACAAGCTGCAACATGTGGTGAAGCAGCTACTGGACCCACTCCTGGTGCTGCTGTCAATGTGATAAATGCTACTGGTGTTGCTGCTGGAGGTATTGTTGAACAAATGACTGTGGCAGCAGCAAATGCAAGAGATGTTTCTAGCATTTGAGCAAAGATTACACATGATGCAAGAGCAATTTGAGCAAAAACTTAAGCAGCGGTTGAATGGGATGCAAGAACAACTTAATAGACAAGCTATTCCTCTTGGTGCCGATATCCTTCCTTCGGTGCAACATCAAGGAAAAAAATTCAGTACCTTCTATTTTTGCTGGTACCAAAATGCTGTTATTGAGCCTTGTAAAGATAGGCGTCCAGATCATATAGTTCATAGACAAGATGAAGAGCAAGGAGAAATAGTGGCAATGGTGAGAAGAGCTAGATTTAGACAGCCAAAAGTTGAACTTGATGCTTTCGATGGATACGAAGATGTGAAAGATACTTTAGGTTCTATGCTATTCTGGAGATAGCGAAGGTTGAATTCGCCCGCAATTTATTTCTAAGGAGATCAAGAAGTCTGGTATCATAGCTTAATCCTTAGCAATCCATCTATAATGTGGCAAGAATTTGTGGATGAATTGTGTGAAAGATATGGGGATGAAGATCCAGGAGACATAGTGAACAATTTCAACAAGTTAGCTCAAGTGAGTAGTGTCAAGGAGTACATGACACAGTTCAAATATTTGAAGGCAAGAATGATGTCCATTAATCCGGGGGCAAAGGAGGCCTATTATGTTTCTAGCTTCATTATTGGCCTTAATCCTAAGATTAAGAATCTAGTCAAGGCACTTAATCCTCTAACACTATCTAGAGCTTATTCGAAGGCAAGATTGTATGAATCTATAGTACCAACCCACTTTAAAGAGGGTCAAAAGGGTCGGTTCTAGGCTCCCTCGTAACAGGTTGCATCTGATGGAACTATGGCATTGAGTTTGGAGGATAAAAAGGCACAAAGGCTATGCTTTAAGTGTAATCAAAGGTACTACTAAAATTGAAGAGGATCATGGGTAAGCTTTAGAGCAAGAAAATCAAGTCGGGGAAGGTTTGGAGGTTTAGCCTTAGGCTCTTGTAGCACTGGTTCACTACTTGATGTCAAGAATGGAAAGTCTACACCATATCGTGTCAATAAGCTTCATACCGCATCTATGACAGGAAGTTTGCACCAAAGAGCTCATTTCCAGCTGCAATTTCAGAGGTTTTCATCATCACTAAGAGTTCTTCAAGTCACCATGCTCTCTTATAAGATTCTTGAGGACAAGAATCTCTAAAGGGGGAAGTATTGTCATGATTCTAGTAGTTTAAGTCTAGTTTAAGTCTTTAGTTGAGTCAATTAGCTCTTCTTTTATGAATAAGTGATAACTAGTGTCAAGTTGGTTTAAATACTTGAGGAGGGAATTGATGTTATGGTGGTTAATAAGCCTTTAGTAGGTTGTTTGGCAGCCGTGCTTGCTAGAGTCGGTTAGCTAAGTGTCCTAATGCATTATATTACTAGTAATCTAGAGTACTATAAATAGCTTGTTTCTCTTTTAACATGGGAAGGATGAATGATAATTGAAATATCTTCCTCTCTCAACTATAATTCTCTCAACTTCTTTTCTCTATTATCTCTTAATCTCATCTAATTCTTTCTAATCTTCACCTATTTCATTTCTTATCTCATCTCATACTCTTTTATCCCTCTTCTATCCCTAGGTTATGATCAAGATCTATCTTGAATCATAACAGTAAAGCACTCATATAGGTATGTCTTAGGTCTTTTGTCGAGCCCAAATTAACCTCAAGGAGGGGATCTTGGACTTTAGCCCTCCAATCCTCCATTTTGGCTAGTGCTGCTCTTAAGTCAGAGAGTTCCAGCTCCTCTTTTTGTGATGTATGGACTTTGAAACCATTAAAAGGCTACTTGGTCCAAAGCTGTTCCTCAGCATGCCAAGCCACGAGCCTGCTAGTGCTGAGGAAATGACCTCTTGGGCCATTAATGGGAAGTCTTGGCCCCTCCGCATTGGGGTTCTGGCGTGCCTTTGAAGTATCCTTCCATAAGAAGGGCCCTCATGCATCCCTAAAGGTTAGAGTCTTCAGACTCTACATCCAATTGACCAACCTCAACCTCAGTCAATGGGCTGTAAAGGATGGCAATCATATGTCATGTCATTGGGCAGATTATGGACTGGTCCTTTTAACATTAAGTGGTCCCACGCTATCTTAGTAGAATTTTGCCTCCACATAGTTAGAGCAAGCCATGAATGGCCTGTTATCTACCATAACAAGCTCATACTTGTCATGGTTCTAAAACATTAACAACTGGTGAAGTTAAGAAGGGATACAATAATTGGAATGTAACCAATCTGTCCTAAACAAAGCATTTTAGCTTGAGGTAATATCCACTACAAAAGAAAGTTGTTAGCTTGCTTCAGCTGCCAACTGTTAAGTCAATTGGGATGACCCCTATGGATTTAGTAGTAGCTCCATAAAAGCCACAGTTTGCAACATCCGAAGTAATTAGATCATCTCGAGATTTACCAATGACCTCCAACATATATGCAGGCATAACGTTGATGGCAGCACCATTGTCCACCATGACCTTATTCGTCAATATGCCATCAAATTATGCCATCAAATTTGGCCGTGATGTATGGGGGCTTGATGTGTTTTTTTTGTGGTATTAGACCCATCAAACATCATCTTCATTATGTCAAGTGATTCATCGGGCGATTTGAATGTTAGGGCATTAACTTTAAAGGACAAGGGGTAAAGGTTACCTTTGGTGGCTGCTACTTCAGCCATAAGCTCCACTTGAGGATCCTCGCCTGATGCTATAACATCTCCTCTGAGGCCTTATTGAGTGTCAATTGGCCTAAACTCCAAAAGAATAAGTAATGCAGTTCTAACATTAACTTTTTCTGGGAGCGTCCCAAATTGCATCTGGATCCCTTAATCTGTTCCCTTTTCCATGCTGACAACCATGGATTTGTCCTGATGTTGGTGTTGAGGAGTGCCATTCATTGGCATATCCTGCATTAGAGGCTGATTATCCGGATCAACCCTCAGGGTTTGAGACTCCTTTATTGGCTGGGGGAATTCCTCCTCGTGGAATTCATTCTCTACATCAGACCACGTTGGGTTAACATGGCATAGAGGTTCCACTAAGTTGATGCTGAGATGGGAGTTCTCCTCATCAACCATAGCTACTCCCTGAACTAGGGAATTCATGGCTGATCCCACCAAAACTCTAGCCCTTTAAGGGATGAGAGGCTAGCCCATCTCTCGAGCTTCTAGTGTGTCTGCCCTTTACCAGTAATAGTAAAAACCCTAGACTCAGCCGTTCGATCCTCGAGATAAATATGCTCAGTTTTCTTGCCCTTGAGGACTCTAGCTTCCTCTTAAGAGAGCCCAGTTGAGCAAGTATCGAGCAAAATCCTCCACTGAGCTGCCTTCTTCCGTAGCTTCCTTTTCTTTTGATTTATGGTAAGGCTAGAGGGACTAACCTCCCCATGTCCAGGGTGATTTAATCTCCAGACATTACCGAATCGGACCCCAAAAGGTTGGTGTCCGGAATGTTGCGGTGCCTGACTGGTGTCCACATCTAGTAGGTGGTAATTTGGGTTTTTCTTTGGATGCCCAGTTCTCATGATGTTCTGGGTCTTTGAAGTAAGACAACGAGGAGGTCCTTTCACTGGTGTTTTTGCCGAGCGAGCTGGTTTCTTCTTTGTGTAAAGACTCAACTTCTTCATTTCTAACACTAACTTGTGACCTCAACTTCTGTAGAGGTCATGTCTGAAGCACAAGAGTTTCCTCAATGCCTATTTCTTATAAGCGAAGACTATCTTCTAGTGGTCATCAGTGAGGATACCCATGGCTAACTCTTCTTCCTTAGAGAGAAGAATAATGCCTTCCCTTAATTTCTTCTTTATGAACCTTCTGAACGTAACACACCTATGTGTTGAATGTTCAGCCGTAATGTGCCATATGCAGTAATCCTCTGGCAATCTCGATGCAGTTATGTGGAACCTAAGTGTTAATTCCAGTAGTCTGTCAACAAAGCATTGGCCATGACCAGCCTGTCTTTGTCCATATCCATCGTGCATAAAGAGCTACCATTAGTTGGCCATTATAGGAATCATGAAGTTTTGCTACCTCGATTGTATTGAATTGGATAGGACTAGGGAAGAGGTCTTTGTCAACTCCCACCTATCCTTTTCTGAGGAAAATCAATTCCCTTGATTCTATGGCATCCTAAACCACGTTCCTGAAGCAGTTCTTCATTGAATGGATAAATTAATCATGCCATTTACAAGTATACCTTCCCTTTATTAGAATTAGGGTCAGGTTTTCTATATTTACCCCTAATCTTGAGTTTATTATTTGCCTCAAGCAAATCAAATATAACACTAGCTACTGAGAGATCGAATGAGTACTTTCTCAAGTCTTAGGATTGATAAGACTTCCTTGCTTTGACATCCTTCTTAGCCAAAGGATTGCAGACCATAAGAAGGCCCCTTGACGTATTCAGCAACGTCAATCTCATAAGGAGGTCATCCTTGTCGATTAGATCGCGTACATAAGTCCCATCCACTCTATTTTTATTCAGGCTTTCTCTTTTTAAGGCAGCCATATATCTAGCAGCGTATTCTGCCAACAGTACGAGCATCATGAAGTTAGAGCCTTCAAATTTCTTTCTAAATTCATTATCCAAGCAAGGCTAGCATGGCGTATTCAACTTCAGGAAGGGCTACTGTGCACTTTAACCTAGCTCTCTTGAACCTGTTAATGTAATCTTCCACAAATTCACTTGGCTTTTGACTCATTCAAGCCAAGTCAGACATGGAAGTTCCAAATCTCATTCTCGAAAACCGGACCTGAAATTTCCTTGCCATGTCATCCCAACAATAAATGAAATTAGGTGGCAGGCCAAGGTACCACTGAAAAGCGGTCCGAGTTAAGGAGATGGGGAACAACCTAAGCTTGAGATACTAATTGTCAACCGATTCCCTACACTGGTAATTAAATCTTGCCAAGTGCTCAAGGGCAGACATAGTTCCTTCCCTTGAGAAGGGTAAACTTGGGGATTTTATATCCTCGAGGAAAATGATAGTCCCTGTCTATATAGTCAGGTAAGGTTTACTGCACAAGGGTTTATTGACCCATCTGAGGCCTAGCTCATACATCTGCTTGATGAGGGTAGCCTGTTGGTCCTAGTGGGTAGGTTAAGCACATGATTATGCGCCTGCCATTGCCCCCCAAGTGGGTAAGGATCTCGAAGGGGATCTGCAAGATACCCCTAAGCACCCATCACAATCGGGTGTAAGAACAAATGTTGTTGCCCAAACCTGGGGTAACCCCCTTATCAATATGGCCATGGGCTTAGTTGGCCACGAATTATGTCCCAGTAGGACCTGGGTTATACGGCATGCCTGGGAGCACACAAATATTAGCAAGTTGTTGGTTCATTCGTTCTTGATCAATCCCCAAGTCACGGTCTTGAGAAAATGGGTGGTTAACTTGCCCCCCAGTGTGATAAGTATGGAAAGGTCTAGGAAGGATAGGCTAGTTCCCAGGATTTGGTGCCTATCCTTGCATTTCTACTTCAAAGCCTTGAGTGGGCCTCAAGGTTACCTCTACAACCTGAGGAGAGTATGAGCGGTTTTGCGCCCCTGTCTTGGGGACAGGTAACACTGTCACATTGGCATTGAGATCCCTCGAGGTCAAAGAAAAACCTTGATTCTAAAGTCAGCAACCCCTAGAGGCATATTGTTCCTACGGCTTGATTCCAAGTATATGACACTCAGGTTAGCCATAACTAGGTTTTCCGTTCTCTCAGAGACATTATAGTCAACCTGAGTCACTAGTAATCGTGAGCTCGAGGGAGCCTCACGAGGATATCCAGTTAGTGTTTACGGGGGAGGAGCAAGCCTAAGTTTCCTGATATCTTCTCTAACAGCTTAAACCAAGCCATTGTGAGCCTCAACCTATCTAACCAAGACAGGCTTGACCTCAACTACTGTCTATCTTGCCACGTCCTTAACAATAAAGGTAGCAATAGAAGAAAAGGTTGAGTTCATTTCAACTAAGACTCTGTTAGTCTCTTTGTGAATCCTATCATGCATTGAGGTTCCAATGTTTTTTATTACAGCTCTCATGACGGCAGAGCTTTCACACTCGGCCACTAGATTGCCCTCTATTTCAGCACATTGTCTCTCAAGTGCTTCTCCCATTATTTGTTGGATTCTTTGGTCCACAATTTCTAAACGGTGTTTAAGCATAGTCATGAAACTCTTGGGAGAATAGCCATCTATATTTATTTGTTCATCCTCCAGGATGTCATCAACACCACCGCTCTCCCCGTTGTGGCTATGACTCGGTTTATCCGTTCGTGTTAGAAGGCCCTATCCAAGAGGATGCTCAAATGGGGATCCAATTAGGGCTAAGCCCTCTCACTCCTCATGCTCGAGAGCACTAGACCTCCTGGTTCTAACCATTGTTGAATGGTCTGAAACTACATTCTGGTAATCCATGATGCACTAGACACGATGAAGTTTCGTTTCAAGCCTCCCACTATGGTCACCAAAAGGCATTTTTCCTTTATTTTGTTTGTAGTTAAGTGTGATGTGGTTGCCGTAAAATGTTAAACAAAACAAATGTGCAAAAGGGACTCAACGCAATTAGGGAGTGAGCCTAACTACGAACCGCGCTTCTTTGACCTCAACCACTCACCATTTTCGGAGAAAAGGTTGTGGTATATTAGTATATCTTACTTCAGTAATACCGTGGGTTCTTCTTATGCTTCAATTAAGAAGACTTTTGTTAAGCATTTTTGTGAATTTATTTATATACATATGTTAACAGAAAATAAAAGGATATGAACCTAACTGAAGTGGCAGTTATAGTGATTGCCACAGACATCTTTCCTTGTACACTTAAAAGTCAACAATTGGGGTAGAGACAAACCCAAGAGCTCAGCAGTCCGCTTATAAGCCCGATTCAATTAGGTTTTTAAGCATGGCACCCTTGACTTATAATAAATCGAATCAGTTAAGGTCTGACAAGATTAAGGTGGAGCAAACCGTATTCACTTGACTTATTAAGTAGTGACAGTAGTGCTAAGACCAACGCAATCAAGATCAAGCCTTGGCCGTCTAAGCCTCAAACTAAAGCCTCAATTCTTAACCTATCAAAATTTGGGAACATAATAAAACCGAAAGTTCATACTTGAAGCCCGAAAGACTGTATTACCGAAGAAGCAAGTATAGCAAGATCTATGCTAAGCTAAGCTATGCTGAGTTACGCTACTCCTAAGAAAAAGCACAAGTGTGTTGTAAAGAAAACTTGAAGAAGTTTTGAATTGAGCGTGTATACTATTTTGGACTGATGCGGAGTCTTTTATTTATAGAAAACGAAAAATAACGGTTGTTCCCATTTCTGCGGCAACTTCATCCATGTCTGGCAAGTAAGCTTCGTCTCTGCCCGTGCAAAACTTCAATGAACGTGTCCTGAATTCAATACTGGAGGGAAACCTTTAATGCCCACCTCTGTAATCTTAGCGAAAGTCCCTTCTAGAAACCCCACGTCCTCTTGGATTAAGCTTAATGCCCAAGTATTTGAGATTGCGCTCCAAGTAACCACCACGAGCCTAGAAACCACTTGTCTTGCAGCCTTCTTAGCAGTCCCTTGAACTCGAGCTCCTTTTACCCTTTAACCATCTCGAGTCCTTGAGTGGTTGATACCCTTGTCAGGGTGATCATTTCTTCAGGATGTTGGGCTCGAGACGCAGTTACTTCAACACCTAAAGGCTTAATTCTCCTCAAGGGAGGCCTCAGGTGTTAAGCAGGTGGCACTTTGCTCACAATAGCATCGCCTCAGGTCTTTCAAAATTAGGGTGTAAACATTGACTCATAAAAAGGCAACAGAAAAATCAAGAATGACCACATGGATATCAAGCTTTTGAAGATAATGGTGCTAGGAAAAAGTAACTCTGATACAAATTGTTGGGTTCACAATTCTAAACTATGGTTACAACAAAATGCACCTATTAGAGCACTTAGAGTAGAAGACTCTTCTCTCTACCTAAGCTCCCGATCGGAGAGTTATGCTTCGTGACACCTCACGGGCGAGAGCTCCCGAGAATAGGGTTATCTCCACAAATCCCTTTGCTCTAATACCAATTTTTGGGACGATTTTTAAAAATTCTCCCTAATTTTATAAAGTTTACGTAGCAGAATAGGTTTAGAATTAATTCTAAAACCTGTGATTGATTTAAAATTCCTAATTTTAAATCTACAGATCTAAATTCATAATTTAAATCTACATATCTAAATTCATAATTTAGATCTATTGACCTTTTACTTTAATACATTTATAACAATACATAAACTTAAACAGACATAATAACGAACACTGTAAATAAATAGAAAAGCGAAAAGTAAAAGAAGAAGGAAAGAAAACATACTTGGATTTGCTCCAAATAAAGCAAACCAGAAAATAATAATAATCTTCAAAACTGAGACCCCGCAATCTTCTACGCAAAAAATATTAAACTGGGAAAGATAAATTTTAACGAAAATTTTTCTCTCCAATTAGGTCTTCGAAATAATTCTATAAATCCAAAATAATTTGTTTTTAGTTGAATGCCAAACCCAAAATAGGTCCCTCTATTTATAGTAGGTTACTGAAGCAAAAAAATCTAATTTTTCGATGTGGGATTCGCTGGGATTAAAACTAAACACGGTGTTTTAAAACAAAAGCAAAACTAAACGCATCGTTTCAAAACTGTACAAACAGCGTGCATTGGCTTATAACTGCGTGCAGATTGGTCCGCGCCCGAAGGCGCGGATCCTCCTCCATTTAGCCCAGCGCACAACTGGTTGATTGATCCGCCCATACGCGGATCGACCCCTGTGTACGCGATTTTGCCCTTCTTTTTTTTTTTAAGTACAAAAATTCATCTTATGAAATTTAATTTTTTTAAATTATTTTATTTTTAATTTTTAATTTTTATTCATCTCATGAATAATGTTTGGCAAAATTAAATTTACTCATCTCAGAAATAAATTAATTCATCTCCTGAATTTTTTAATATCTTTTCGATGGCAATAAATATAGAGACTTGCTTAGGGACCTCTGGGGCAATTTAAATCTAGCTCCAAATGGGTTAAATTAATCATCTCATGAAAAAATTTAATTGTTATTTAGTGAGACTTAATTCTACTAAATAAATCTCACTACACTCCAGACTTAAACCATTTATTCGTTATTTTCCTAATTGACTGTATTGATGACAACAACTCCTCCACTAAAAGTCCATGACAAAGAATAAGTATAACTACTGCCATTATCCTTCTCACAGCTTCTCCATTAGTTACCGACTCGCCCTTCAATGAATAATCCATTTATAATTAAACATATTCATAGTTTAAATCCCAAATGTCAAACATTTGGAATACTTTGGCCAAAGTTTTTGAACTGTTCAAATATTTGCGAACAACTGAGGGGACATCTGCATCTCATAAGAGATTGTAGATACCCTATTGAATACCTGATCCTTGTCACACTTCACGCCGCTACCCAATGTACGTGGGAATTCAGTCATGTGTTTAGACCTTACTTATAATACACTAAAGTAACTAACGCTCCATACACAAGTCCAGAATACTCTCAGGATTTAGAGTCATCTTTCAAATAGTACAACATGGATCACTCATAACTGATAGTAGTCTAGAAATAAGCAACTCACATGGTCCAACTCGATGTGCCAATCTTATTAAACACACCAACGTAGCACTTTTGGATCACCATCCACATGACCAAGACAAGTCATCTACAGTGTCACGTTACAGTCTTAGCATACAAGTTGTCCAAACTTGTCGTAGACTACAAGTCTTTCAAACAACAATTCATACCATTTGTTCCAAGTTTATCTGTGGTTTAATCTCATAAACCACTTAAAACAAACATGTAAATTATAGTCTGAGGACTACACCCATCTCATGGATGTTTCCAAAAAGAAAATCGCATGCAGTATAAATTCTCGCTTACACAAATTTAACAAGGAAATGACTGGAGCTTCAATTTATTCATTAATAAAATAATACTAATAGAATAAATTTGGATTTCAGGACACTCTTCCTAACAATCTCCCACTTGTCCTAAATCCAATTTATTATAAACTTTATATTCATCCTTTTTATGTATGAACCAAAGGTCTAGTGAAGTCAAGGTCTTAGTAAAGTCAACTACTTATCTGAACCTACATGCCCCTTTTTGCAGCTTCTGAAGCTACAACGTATTTAGCCTCTATGGTGAAGTCAGCAATATAATATTGCTTGGCATTCCTCCCTCTAATGGCTCCTACTCCAAGGGTAAAGATAGGCCCATACGTCGTACGTCTAGCTTCTCTATCTGATTGGAAATCTGAATCCATATAGCCAACTGAAACTAGCTCATCAAATCTTTACAGCTGATAACACTCCTACATCATTCCTAATGAGTAGTATATTGTCGACGTACAATACTAAGAAAGTCACTACTTTCTCTTGACATCGTTTGTACATGGATGGTTCGTCAACTAATTGCTCAAAACCATAAGACTTAATCGCTTCATTGAATGACTTCTTCAGTTTGCATACCATTTGCTCTTGAATTTTTCTAATAAAACTGTCTGGTTGCATCATATAGATGTCTTCTTCAAGACGACCATTCAAAAGGGTGGTTTTGACGACCATTTTCCAAATCTCATGATGAGCTGCAATGGATAGGAGTATCCTTCTGAATGTTAGCATGGCTACTGGTGAGAAGGTCTCATCATAATGAATTCCTTCCTTTGGGTAAAACCCTTAGCAACCAGTCTTGCCTTGAAGGTCTGTACCTTCCTATCCACCCCTGTTTTTCTCTTGTAGACCCATTTACAATAAATGGACTTAATGCCAACAGGCGCCTCTACAAGATTTCAGACCTGATTAAAATACATAGATCCTAACTTAGATTTCATTGCTAAGACCTATTGGACAGCATCCTTGTCTTTAATTGCCTCATTGTAGCTGAGATTATTAGATTCAATATCACAATCAACTATTGAGGCTCCCGCCATGAACCTGCCAGGTGCCCTGACAATCCTCCCACTACACCTAAGTTCTCATGTACTTAAAACATTCTCAACCTTAACAGTAGGTGCATCTCATGCATCCTTTGTATGCTAAGTTGTGTCTAGCTATTCAGAATTAGTGTCATTTTCTTTTAACTCTTCTAACACTATTTTGTTTTTACTTTTGTAGTGTACTACAAAATTCTCCTTTAAAAATTTCGATACTTACAGCAACCCTTTTGATCAGAAAGACTATAGAGAAGACGACCCTTGTTTCTTTACGATAACCCCAAAAAGAGATTGGTAAGGTAGCATGACTCATCACGGACCTTACCGTTTCTACCGATGTCCTATTCCTTCTTTCTGCAACATTATTCTACTACGGTGTAAGCAGAAAGCTGAGATCTTATCCCATTTGCAATTAGGAAATCTAGAAACTCACCCGAAAGATATTCACCACCTCGATTTGATCGAAGTGACTTAACTTGTTTATCTAACTGCTTTTCAACTTCAGCTTTGTACTCTTTGAACTTTTCAAAAGAATCCGACTAATGTCTCATTAGGTAAACATATATATACCTTAAGTAATCATCAGTAGATGTGATGAACTACTCATACCCACATCTTGCTTGAATATTCATTGGTCCACATACAAATGTGTGAACCAACTCAAGCAAGTCACCAACCTTGTTGCCTTTACTCTTAATGACAGACTTGGTTACCTTTCATTTTATGCAGAATTCACTAACTGATGATGACCTCAAACCCAAAGTCTCTATCAGTCCATCTTTCACCAGTCTTTGGATCGTGTTCGAATTAGTGTGACCTAAATGTTGGTGCCATGTGTAGACATTATCCCTTTCAGTGTGTTTTCTTTTAGGAGATCGAACAAGTGAGCTTGTGTTAGATTCTTTTAAACAAATATGGGAGTTTTGATCAATAGCCAACATGAATAATTATGCATGTATATTTTGCAAATTTATTACTTGTATTAAAAGGTTCATAATCAAAATCAACTGAATAAAAATTATTCATAAAACGAGATGCAGAAATCAATTATTCATTATGCATTAGTATTAAAGTGAAGTTCACTAGTCTTATCCATTTCAAAGTACTGTAAATGCAAATGTTCGTGTAACTGTCTAACAAGAGTCATGTATAATATTGTGATATCTATTCTTTCAATTTAGCATACACAATAAGTTAGATATCTACCAAACTGTACTATCATGCATACAATGATAACCCAAACACACTATTCCTTACTCCCCGGCAGCGGGGTCGCCGAAGCTAGTTCGGGTGAGAACTATTCTCAATTAACATTTTTTCTTGCAACTCTTACTAAACATGATTAACTCACCACTTTACCTTAATCTCTAACATAACATAACAGAGCTCCTCGGAGAGGCTAATGCATTACGTTAGCCAAGTGTAAACAATTACCTAAACCTCCATACAAATACACGTAATGTTCCACAGCAGCGTGATCGCATCACTTCTTTGCACTTTGGTTTATCACAATAGAAGTCTAACCCTGTAATCTGCAAATAGACATCCTCCGCATGGAGGTCTATCGATCTACTATATTGCTAGACCAGTAATGGAGACCGTGAGGTTACAACAATTCCCACTTGATTTTTAAAACTAGTAGTTTTTAATTAACTTGTATTTACACCCTAGATAATCTCATAACCCCTTTTAGAATCTCATTAAAAAATTAACCAAAATTAATTAATTTATTTATTCAAAACATTAAGGTATTACAGCATCGATTATCTCATAATCTTGCTTTATAATCTAATTCTAAATTTATTTAATAAAATTAATTAATTAATTTTACCTTTAAAAATGGTACCATAGATTATCTCATAATCTACTCTTTAGAATCCCATTCTAAACTTAAATAAATTAATATAAATTAGCTTAAATTTTTTTATTTAAAACAATGCCGAAATTTAGATTATCTCATAATCTATTTTCAGAATCTAATTCTAAAATAATTTAAAATTAACTTCTATTTAATATAACTCTGATTCACAACTTAGATTATCTCATAATCTAATTTAGAATCTCATTTTAAAAAGAAAATTAATTAATTTATAATTATTATCCAAACTAGTACTGTCGTCAACACGTCCCTAAAATTAAATAAATAAAATAAAAATTTTTTTTACTGACGTCAGCGCTAACGTTGTCAGAATTTTTTTTTTTTAGATCTAACGCTGACGTCAATTTTTTTTTAAAATTATAAATTTTTAAATAAATATAATTGTTTTAAAAAAAATAATTGAATCTAATTTTATTAGATCAATTTTATCCGATTTCACAAATCATATCAAACATGCATAATCTCGTTATACAATTAACATAATCTCAAGTTTATAAATTGATATGCCCGAATTAACGATTAATTTATTAACGATTTAAGCAATTTAAACCAATACCGTAAATAATCTAATTAGCTATTAATTCTTCAACGATTTAGATAATTCAAATCGTTACTTTAAATAATCATCTGAATTAACTATTAATTCAATATCGATTTAAACAATTTAAATCGAACCGTCAAATTAAACAAACTTTCCTTCTTAATAAAATCTCTATTTTATTAAACCACAAATTTATTTATTTTGATTTTATTATACCTATTCATGTATATTATGTATATAATCAAAGACTGGCTCTGATACCAACTGTTGCAAAAAAGTAACTCTAATGCGAATTGTTGGGTTCATAGTTTTCAACTATGGTCACAACAAAAGACACCTATTAGAGCACTTAGAGTAGAAGACTTTTCTCTCTACCTAAGCTCCCAGTCAGAGAGTCACACATAAACTTAAACAAGTATAATAACGAATACTATAAATAAATAAAAAAGCGAAAATTAAAAGGAGGAAAGAAAACATATCTAGAATTGCTCCAAATAAAGAAAATCCGAAAATAATAATAATCTTCAAAATCAGGACCCCACGATCTTCTATGCAATGACCTCGAGCTGCCCAAAGGATGGGCTCCGAAAAATATTAAACTAGGAAAAAAAAATTTTAACGAAAATTATTCTTTCCAATTAGGTCTCCAAAACAATTCCAGAAATCCAAAATAATTTATTTTTAATTGAATGCCAAACCCCAAAATAGGTACCTCAATTTATAGTAGGGTACCGAAGCAAAAAAATCTGATTTTTCGATGTGGGATTCGCTGGGATTAAAACTAAATGCAGCGTTTTAATACAAAAGCAAAACCAAACGCGTCGTAAAAAACTGTACAAACCGCATGCATTGGCTTATCACTGCATGCCACGTGGCACGCATTGATTGGTCCACGCCCGAAGGGCGGATCCTCCTCTTTGCTTGCTGGTTGGTTGATCCGCTTATATGCGGATCGACCCTATGTACGTGATTTTGCCCTTCTTTTTTTTTTCAAATGTAAAAATTCATCTTCTAAATTTTAATTTTTTAAAATTATTTTATTTATAATTTTTAATTTTTATTCATCTCCTTAATAATGGTTGGCAAAATTAAATTTACTTATCTCATGAATTCTTTAATATTATTCCGATGGTAATAAATACAGAGGCTTGCGTAGGGACCTCAGGGACAATTTAAATCTAGCTCCAAATGGGTTAAATTAATCATCTTATTAAATAATTTAATTACCATTTAATGAGACTTAATTCCACTAAATAAATCTCACTGCACTCTGGACTTAAACCATTTATTCGATATTTCCCTAATAGACTGTATTGATGACAACAATCCCTCCACTAGATGTCCATGGCGAAGAATAAGCATAACTACTACCATTATCCTTCTCACAGCTTCTCCATTAGTTACCGACTCACCCTTCACTGAATAATCCATTTATACTTGAACATATTCATAGTATAAATCCCAAATGTCAAACATTTGGAATATTTTGGCCAAAGTTTCCAAATTTATTCAAATATTTGCGAATCAACTAAGGGGACATCTGTATCTCATAAGAGACTGTAGATTCCCCATTGAATAACTGATCCTTGTCCCACTTTATGCCACTACCCAGTGTACGTGGGAATTCAGTTATGCGTTTAGACCTTACTTATAATACACCAATGTAATTAATGCTCCATGCACAAGTCCAGAATACTCTCAGAATTTAATGTCATCGTTCAAATATTACAACATAAATCACTCATCTCTGATAGCAGTTTAGAAACAAGCAACTCACATGGTCCAACTCAGTGTGCCAATCTTATTAAACACACCAATATAGCACTTTTGGATCACCATCCACATGACCTAGACAAGTCATCTAAAGTGTCTCATTATAGTCTTAACATATATGTGGTTCAAACTTGTCTTTGATTACGAGTCTTTCAAACAACAATCCATACCAGCGGTGGATCTGCGTTATGCCCAGGGGGCTCAAGCCCTCCCTGAATTGTTTTGTTAAATATTATTGTTAGGTTAAGATGACTGCATGTGCAGCTGTAGCTTGGTGGGAAGCATTCCTTACCCCCACACACGGGGACGCGGTTCGATTCCTTGTAAGGCCAACTTTAGTTTTTTGTTTTTTGGACAAATAACTTTTATTTTGAGAGACTTTTGACATTTGTCACTATATGTACAATTAATTATGCTTCTTACTATTTGTTGAGCTCATTTTGTATATGCTACTAAATAATAAACATTGTTTATGTTATGAGAAAAATAAAATTAAATAACTTTGTTTTATGATATGGTCTCACTAGTTTGTGTTTGTGTACATACAAATTACTCATATCTGCTCTCAAAATTTTTTTGTTTGTACGTAAATTATTTAAAACTTTCTTTCTAATATTTTTAGCTCTGTAACTTAGATTATATAAGTTATATATTTATAAATAAGTTTTTGTTTAAATTTATTTGTAATACTTTTACTGGTATAAAAAATGTTTAATATATTATATGTAATAGTTAAAAATTAAAAATAAAATTTCATAAATAATTCTAAAAGTATTTATTGGACTTTCACTAATCACAAATTTGGATATCTTGAATGTAAGTTTTATTAATTTTTTGTCCTATTTTTTAATAATTTTTATTATGTAATTTATTAATTTTCATTCAAGCGTCCTACACCAAAATCCTGAATCTGCCATTGATTTATACCATTTGTTCCAAGTCTATCTGTGGGTTAATCTCATGAACCACTTAGAATAAACATGTAAATAGTAGTATGAGGACTACATCCATCTCATGGATGTTTCCAAAAAGAAAATCACATGTAGTATAAATGCTTGCTTACACAAATTTAATAAGGAAACGACTAAAACTTTAATTTTATTCATTAACAAAATAATATTAATAGAATAAATCTGAATTTCAGGACACTCTTCCTAACAAATGGATCACAAGAAAAATGATCAAAGTTAAAGTGAAGATTGATCCATAATCAAGAGAATGAGATCCAAGTGCACACGCTTCAAAAAGTTTCCTTTTATGTTTCCAGACTTAGGATCAGATATATCAAGTGAATTAAATATCTAAATATCAATTCGTGATTTTTGAAAGATTTTGAAATTTATTTTCCAAATTTTATTTGAAAAAACACTCAATTTAACTCCAAACCAATTTAGTTTTTCAATGAATATATTTTCTAAATAGGCATTATTTGAGGTGTGCCCAAAATTACGAGATTAAGAGAAATTTCTTAGGGTGATATTTTGGCTTGATTAAGAAAAAATTATTATTCAAAAATAAGCTCAAAACTAGCAACAAATCAAGTCTAACGGTCAAAAAAGTTCAAGTCTAACGCGTCCTGGCCTTTTCAACCATTCACTCTTTATATATTCGTTCTTTCGATAACTAAAGTTGAATTCTTGCTCCTTCATACCTGCCAATCTCCATATTGATGTCAAATTTTTCAGGCCACGATCCTTCCCTTAATGGTAAAGTTTTTCACCTATAAGTATAGCTTTTGTAGGTTGATCAACTACACTTAATACATTGAAGAACTACATCTTCTCCACTCCCTTACCTTTCATTAAAATATAATCCTCTCTTCTCTATTACTGAGCAAGTTGAAGTATGCTTAGTCTATCTCCTTGGAATACATTATTAAGGTGTGGGTCGTGTTAATCCTGGGGGTTGAAGTGCCAATGGTCCCATTGTATATGTGGGGTCCATAAACGACTTAAAACAATGGAATTCTCCACGGCACGACAATTCTTTGGTTTATTTTACCCTTCCTATTTTACACCTTTTTTCGTTTATTTTTGTAGCTTGAGATGAATTTTGTTTGTATCAGATTATTGTCATTGCTCATTTCAAATACATAACACGCAGGGCCTTTTTTTTTTTTTTTTTAAACTAAAAACCGCCAAAATTTTAGTTGCGGTTTAAAAAATCACCTATATTTTCTAATTTATTAAAAAGTCACCTAAAATTTCTAAAAGTTTTCAATGTCAGACTTTAACATTAACATCATTAATATCGGTTAGTTTTTGCATACGTGGCATGTAAAAATATATTTTAAAACAAAAAAGTTATTTTTAAAATAATAAAAATTTTAAATATATTTAAAGTAATTTTTATATATTTAGAATTATTTTAAATGTAAATTTAAATTTTTAATATTTATTTCTCTTTGTTTTTTTTAAAAGTCACGTAACCAAAAATTAACGAATATGAACGACGTTGACATTGCGATATTGAAAATTTTTGGGAAGTTTAGGTGGCTTTTTGAAAAATTAGAAAAAGTAGGTGATTTTTTTTAAAACCTCACCTAAAATTTAGGCGATTTTCAGTAAAAAAAAAAAAAAAACAAAAAAAAAACCCTAACACATATTATCTGAAGTCATTAGCTTATGAAAAGATATAAGTTAAGATCATCATTATGATATGATTACTTCTTGCAACATAAATTTTATACAAAATTATATATTTAAATTTTGATGCAAAATATATATATATATATTTTTTTTATAAAAAAAGAGGCAATAGTAAAGAATTGCATATCTTTTTATAATCTAATAATTTATACTCTATATTGAATATTTAAATTATGTATGAAATGAGCACTTCTCATAAATTAATAAGTAACCTGAAAGATGCTGAAGATATAATAAAAATTGCTCAACTTTGTACACTTTAATTAGTGAAGACGAGTAAAGAAAGAGTGGGTTAATTGGAAAATGCTATTACACTAAGAAAAGTAAGTGGAAATGCACTACGTGGGCTTGATCAAGTGGTGCTAATTATTGGGATTAAATGACATTATCGATTATAAACGTCATTCCTTACTATTTTAACATACTTTAATTTTTGGGGATTCCTTATTATATTGATAATTCATCCACATACATGTGGATCTTCTTAGTCCATAAACGTCATTCCTTACTATTTTAATATTTATTCCTTACCATTCGTGCAGGTGAGCAGCATTTTTTTTTGTTTTTTTTTTTTTTTAATGATCATAAAGCCATGGGGAGGGAGAGGGAATAAACCCCTTAAAGTCCTCATTAAAGAGGACACCACTTTGAGCTTTGTGGGATTCGATTCCGGGTCACCTCGTTGGCACCCGGTGATCACGACCACTCAGCTATGTCCCTAAGGGACAGGTGAGCAGCTTATGAGTGGAAGTTCTTCCTTGTTTTTTAAAGGATTGTGTTATATTTAAGGTGTTCGAAGATGTCTTAATATGGGTTTTGAATATCTGCAGATAATTTTGTGATAGTTCGAATAATAACACACAAATTTCCATGTCATTGGCAAATTAGAATTGTTTTTGAGGATATTTGGGATTTATTATTACAGTTTGTGGAGTATCGTGTTTGTCATGTGTTCTGTGAAGATAACAGAGACTCAGATAGGATGGCAGCGTTAGGCTTTTCCCCACAAGACCAACATAATTGTGTTTACATACAATCTCATTGGAATTCTTATCATGACTCGGTAGATCTTATTAATTTTAATTAGTAGTTTGAAAAAAATAAGGGTAATTTTTATTATTATTAGAGCAGTTAAGAAATTTTTTTATTAATTTTTAATAAAGCTGAGTTGATAATTACAAAATTTTAATTGGATTTAATATGACACTTCTTTATTACAAATTAATGTTATATTATATTTTCCATGCCAGACATCCGATAAAAATATTATCCATGTCAAAATTAAAATACTTGTAGTGATGTTTTTTTGATAATTTGATTTAAACCCAATGATGAGCTGAAAAAGCAACCAAACCAAACAAAATAGAAAGAAAATGAAAATGAAAAAAAAAACCTTAAGGAAAAGAAATCACAACTCAATCCAAAACACGAAAACAAGCACAAAAATGAAGCAACTATTGCCCGATCCATGACCACCAAAACCGATTATCGATCCATCTAGACCCTAAAACAAGTGTACATCTTTCTGCTATAGCAACTCATCTCCCCGACCATGACAAAATTCAACATTGCAAGACTATGGGTTAATTCTGAGTCGAGATGCAATATCAGTTATTGTTTACTTTGATATATGCACCTAATTTCGTACTCAAGCCAATTTATTTAGCAAAATGAGATGAGCACAAACCCAACAACGCCCGGGTTTGATGGCTCCTAACCTAGGCAAACTTGAATGAGTGAGTCTCCCTCTAAAATATAAGCCTAAATGCTCTCAACAAGTTAAGTTCAAGCCTAAATAAATAAAATACAAATTAAGAGATGTTTCAGCTTATATTCCTACTAATGTAATTTCCATTACAAATAAACAAATATTTTTATCAGCCAATCTATTCATAAAACGCAATGACCCAAGTTTGAGTCCAACAAAGTCACACTAGCTTAATCCTATAATGGCTCACGCTAGAGCTCCAACTCATCTCTTTTATTTATTTATTTCTTTTTTTTGGTAAGTTCAAACTCTTGTCTCAACAAGCTCTGGATAGAATAAGTGCTGACCAAAGTATTAATACCAAGGTCAGATTAGACTCAAGTATGCCAGCTTTTGACTCTTCTGCTTGTGTATGCATGTCTATGTTGAAATTTCGGAGTTAATTGATTGAGCTAGCTTGGGACCATAATGAAAATACTCCGATCCACTACAATATAAACTAGGTCTAACTATAATTATGTGTATTATGTTGACCTAACTTGGATATATGGACCTATAACGGATATATCTGAATATTTGTCTATATAAGAGGCCACACTCATCTTTATAATGATTGATAGTCATTTCATCTTGGCTACTTTTATATTAGTTCCCTGATCCTCGCTTTTATACGAATTGAATATGGCCTCGTCTGTACGAGATGTTTGTTTTGTACTGCGACTATGTTACTAATTACCCAAAAAAGAGTCCAAGGAAAGTTATAGACAAATCTTCTTTGTTTCCACTGTTTACTTTAAGTCAAGGATTCCTCAAAGAGAGGTTCTAAAGCAACACTCTATCCCCATATTTGCCTCCTACACTGAGGCAAAGGCCTGGTGGGTTACTGTTGTGAATTGTAGTACTTGGTTAGTAGTTCATTTCATTAGTTAGTGGTCCCATTTCCTTTCAATAACCATAGTATTGTTTTGGCAGGATTGGTGGCTAAAGTTAGTTTAGCTAGATATTTTTTGCTCCTATTTTGCCACCTCACATATGAAGAGTATAAGTAGCTTGGGTCCATGTTTGTAATCCTCATTCAATGAAATAGAAATATATTCTTCTTCTCATCTCAATTCTATCTTCTTTCTCATCCCATACCCTAATTCTCTGGGTTATGATCTAAGATCATAACAATTGGTATCAGAGCTTGTGAATTTGGTAAACGATCAAGTTGGCCAAGGGGAAGAAACAAGCTTCAATGGCTGGCGAAGCAGCTGCTAGTTCGAATCAGGCCGAGCAAATGTCTCAATTGCAGCAACAACTGCAAGACTTGGTTCTTGCGGTGGGCAATATGCATCAATCGCAACAGCAAGTTCAGCAATAGCTAGCGGGAATGTAAGATCAAATCATTAGGCAATCTGGACCTAGTGGAGCTAGAATTCTTCCATCAGGAATTCCTCATGGAAGGCCACCTGATCCCTTATTTCCCAAACCGAATAAAGAAAGTGGAGACGGGATGACTCTGATCAAGAACACGGGATTTTGCCAGCCAAAAGTAGAGATTGAGACTTTTGATGGTATGCAACATCAATCTTGGATTAGAAGATGCAAGAGGTATTTTCGTTTCTATGGTGTTCTTGATTCGCAAAAGGTAGAATTAGTTGCCATTTACTTACATGGAGATCAAGAAGTGTGGTTTCATAGTTTGATCCTTAGCAATCCTTCCCTTACTTGGCATGAGTTTGTTGATGAGTTGTGTGAGAGGTATGGGGATGAAGATCCGGGGGATGTTGTTGACAACTTCAATAGGGTGGCCCAAACTGGTTCTGTTAAAGAGTACATGACTCATTTTGAGCATTTGAAAGCAAGAATGATGGCTGTTAATCTGGGTGCAGTTGAGGCCTATTATGTCTCTAGCTTCATTAGTAGTCTTAAGCCCAAGATCAAAAATCGAATAAAAGCATTGAATCCACAGACCTTGTCTAAGGCTTACTCAAAGGCTAGCTTGTTTGAGTCCATGGTATTAGTTTCATCATCTGAGGGAGGACAGAAGGGGAGAATGAATGTGCATTTAGTTCCTCCACTGCAGCAATCAACATCCGGGGCCTCCAAACCCCTGAGTGTGGAAGAAAAGAAAGCCTAAAGGTTGGGTTTCAAGTGCAATCAGAAATATTTCTTTAGGCATAAGTGTAGTCCCAAGTTGTTAATGTCGGTAACTTGTGCTGAAGCTGATGAGGAGTTGGGTGAAGAACCAGAATCCAGTGTTAAAGTAGAGAAGGTTTAGGACGATTCAGAAGATGATGAGATTGAGATTTCAGTGAGAGCCTTGATTGGAAATGGAACACACAACATAATAAGAATTAAAGCAGAAGCAAGTCACAAGCCATTGTTGATATTGATTGACAGTAGTAGTACCCGTAGCTTCTTGGATCCCAAGATAGCTAAGTTGGTGAGACATGAGTTGATCAAGACAAGCCCACTTGCTGTAACTGTGGCTGATGGGAATTCAATGCTAACACGGACCAAATGCAAGCAATTCAGATGGGAAATGCAACGACATTGGTTTGTATATGACTTCAGGGTGCTTAAATTCAGAGGCTGCGATATGGTTCTTGGTATTAATAGGATGAAAACAATCAATCCTCCAGTTTTTGATTTATCCCAACTGTCAGTGTCCTTTGAGAGAAATGGCACCTCAATCAAACTACAAGGCATAGCTAAATAAGGTCATTTATAGTGGATGAGTGGCAAGAAGTTGAAGGGAGTGCTCAAGAAAAGTGATTATCAATGGATTGGACAACTGTTTTCTCTTAGTGTCGAACCTTTGGAAGCTAAGGTGAATTCTAACCCATCTATTCGCAGGTCAATACATGATTTTAAGGACCTATTTGAACAACCAACTACTCTTCTGCTAAAAAGAACCTTAGACCATGCTATACCTCCTAAAGCTAATTCTAATCCTATCAATCTCATGCCCTACAAATATCCCCATTCTAATCCTATCAATCACAGGCCCCACAAATATCCCCATTCACAAAAGAATGACATTGAGAAACAAGTGGAGGAGTTTCTGAAAACCAAATTTATCAGGCATAACCATGGCCCATTTGCTTCCACTGTTAAGAAGGATGGAGCCTCTCAAATGTGCATTGATTATAGGCAATTAAATTCCCTAAAATCAAAGACAAATTTCCTATCCCAATAATTGATGATCTCATAGATGAACTCCATGGACTGGTGTACTTTTCCAAACTTAAGGATATTATCAAATTCATGTGATAGAACAAGACATACACAAGACTGCTTTCCAAACCTATCATGGGCAGTATGAATTCATGGTTATGCCATTCGGTTTATCAAATGCTCCTGTCACATTCCAGGCCTTAATGAATTCTATTTTCAAACCGTTCTCAAGAAAGTTTGTCCTTGTATTCTTTGATGATATATTGGTATATAGCCCTTCATTTGAGTCTCATGTGTCCCATCTCTAACAAGTCTTTAAAACCATGTGTGCACATAAGCTTTTTGCTAAACTTTCAAAATGTTCCTTTGCTCAAACTCAAGTAGAGTACTTAGGTCATATTATTTCCTGCAATGGGGTAGCTACTGATGTTGCCAAGGTCCAAACTATGAGACAATGGCCCATTCCCACATCCATCAAGCAATTGAGAGGGTACCTGGGTCTCATAGGGTATTACGGGAAGTTCGTCTATGGATATGGCTTCATTGCTGAGCCTCTAACTGACCTTCGTAAGAAGGATGCTTTTTAACGGACCAAATCAGCTCTAGAAGCTTTTGAAAATCTAAAGACAGCCATGTGTTTAGCTCCAATTTTGACAATGCCATATTTCAATGAACCTTTCATCATAGAAACCAATGCTTGCAGAAAAGGTGTGGGTGCTATGCTATCCTAGAAGGGGAAGCCAGTGGCATTTCTTAGTCAATCACTTAGTCCCAAACACTTAAGCCTATCAATCTATGAGAAAGAGTATTATTCTTATGGCAGTGCAAAGGTGGCCACATTATCTTGAAGGCCATCATTTCATAATTAGAACATATCATCAAAGCTTGAAATATGTTTTAGAACAAAAGTGCAGCGGAAAGGGTTTATGAAGATGTTGGGGCTAGACTATTCAATTGACTACTGCAAAGGAAAGCAAAATCTGGTAGCAGATGCTTTACCAAGGAGTCGGGAGGAGATTGGACCAGCTTCTTGTCATGCTATTTCAGCAGTTTTACCCTCTTGGATGGATAAAGTTTATAAGTCTTATGAAAAGGATGGCTTTGCTCAAGAATACATCATGGCTTTCAGTGTCAAGGACCCTTCAACTGCTGCTGAATTTTATGTGTCTTTGATCAATGGAATTGTGCGAGTTAAGCGAAGAGTTCACATTGGCTCTGCAACTGATTTAAGGAAACAATTAATTTTAGCTTTCCTTGCTTCAGCCTTGGGTGGACATTCAGGGATTGAGGGGACTTATCAAAGGCTTAAGCACAATTTTTAGTGGAAAGGTATGAAGAAGGAAGTCATGGAATGCATACAAGCTTATGATGTATGGCAATGCACCAAGAATGACCATGTGCCATTCAACCTCTATCTATATTGTAATCATGTGCCATGTGAATGTTATATGATGAAAATTGATTAGATTTTGAAAAAAATTCACCAAGCTCAATGCTTGATTGATAAAATTTTGAGACACCAAGGGACCTCATTGTATATTTAGAAAGATGTAGGTTATTTAGGTGATAATTGGTCAAATCTTAAGTCCCTAAGTAATAAATTTCCTATATTTTTCCATTAAAATATAACTTATAATATATAGTTTTGCTACTTTATATTATCTCATAACAAGGTATATTGTAATTGATAGAAGATCATTTTTTTAAAAACAAATAAACAATATTATAAGGCGGACAATGTTTTCCTCCGAAACAAACGAAAAACGTTAATCGGAATTTGATTTTTCTTGAAAAATCTATTCCTAAGGAACACATTTTCCGAGTGGAGCCTTAATTTGTTTCGAGCCTAAGTCAAGTTGACTCATCGCATTTAGATTAATGACCCAAAGCCAAGCCTTATAAAATTCAAAACTGTAGGGTCATAAGTCTAAATGAGCATTAACAAGCCTTTCTTGATAAGATTTATTGGCTTAAATATGTTTAATCATGCCAAATTTAAGCCTAAATAAGCCAAGATCAAAACTAAACAAGCCTAGGCAAACCTAGACTGAGATTAAATGTGCCTAAATAAGGTGCGCTAGATTTCAAGCTTGCTATGATGAATTCAAGCTCAACAACGTTTAGCCAAGCTCAGAGGAGTTTCAAGCAGAGCTAAAAGCAAGCTATAAGATGACAGGACAAGCCTCGTCCTAACCAATACAAACTCAGCTCCGCTCATATACACATCGAAGGAGAACTTACCAACACATGGCAGTCCTCATGTAGATTAGAGAGTACGAACATGCTCGATTGAGATGTCAAAACGTTCAGCTCACCATGTTCTAGCAAATCCCACTATGCGATACATCTTTTCTGAGTAAGAAAAAGGCATATAGCAAGGATGGTAAACTTACCACTCTGCCTATTTAATCAATCGATTGAACAAAGCACTGGTTTGATTGAAATGCTATCTAATTGATCAAGTTCCTGAAGGGGGTTTATCGGCTTTCATCGTTGCAGTAACTTTTCAATTAACTTAAACCAACTAATTGAAGGATCAAAAAGTGAATGCTGGACGCAAGTTAAAACAGCTCATTTCACTCCTTAAGTAAACCTGTTTCATATATTTATCTTCATCATCATCCAATCTACTCGCCAATCTTATTATAGTAGTCATTAGTCATTTGATTCTTCTCTTTGACTTACAAAGGATTCCTACAACTTCCAGTTCTCTCTGTCCTATTGAAGACATCTCAAAGTGCTTCCCAGCTGTTATGTCAATGCTCTCTCGGTCGACCATTTTATCATGGCCAATCATTGATCTCTATGCTCAGACGAAGTTGTAGCTGATAGCCTTGTTTAATAACAATCACAACCAACAAGAGGTTTCAACTTCAACCTAAATGAATATGTGCTCCTTATCAGTGCATCGTTAAACCCGAGCATGATGTTGTGTGTGAAAATAGACACGCTCTAAAATAGTGGGGGAAATTCTTGAACAAGAAAAAAATCATTTGAAAAGTGACCTCCTCTGAGGATGTCAATCACAATGGCGGCAAACAATTCAAAAGCAAAATGTTCTATTTGGTTGCTGTTTCCACTATATGGCAACCACGAAACAGCATTAAGTTTCCAAGCAAGATATGGTACGTGAACCTCAATGTTCACAAAAATATTTGCATTATTTTTTTTATTTATCAATTAGTTCTTACAATTCTCTTGTTTTAAATTTCAGATCACACGAGTGAAAAATAATGAGCTCTAGACAATCATGGTCAACTGTTCACTCTTGATATATTATTGACATAAATTAATGCATTAGCAAAACTGACAGATTTTCTGTCACCTGACCAAACTTCCAAAGACGATTACAGTTATACCAGTTCCTATCATCATCTCCTTCCACTAGCTAAAGAACTTGCACTCTCGAGGGGGATTGAAATTGTCATGGTCTGGATGTAGAAAATGGGCCATTTAAAAACGAAAGTTTCGAAGAAAAAAAATGACAGACCTCTAATAGCGACGTAAAACTATGAACTCTCACGGACAAGAGTAAAACCAGCTTGAACAACAAATGCTGACAAAATAGAAGTTGGGATGAGTTAAATTTTAAGTACTCAAGGCACTGATACTTCTTATATGTTCAAGGAATAGGCAAAGATAGGAACTTTTCTGAGAAACCAATTCTTCAATGTAAATAACTTTTTCTTTAAGGCTCCCTTTGTTTTGGCGGAAAAGTTCATTCTAAGAATTGGTTTTCCCATTTTCCATTGTCTGTAAGCTCCGTTTGTTTCAAGGGAAGTACTCCTCCCTCGGAAAACGTTTTCCTTTGGAAAATGTTTTCCATGGAAGATGCTATTCCCATTGTGGTTTTCCGTTGTTTGTTTCAACGGAAAAACATGTTTTCACATTTTGATATTCCTTTAATTAAACCACTCAATGCAAAAAAAACCCCAGCTTATCCTATCTTAGACATTTTCGAAATCATGTTTCCGTAAAATCCCCTTCCTCCTTGACCTAGCCAAATCATCCACAACCTCATCGGCTACTAAAGAGGAGTCCTAAATCAAAATCTACCCCCATAAAGGCCGATTGGAATTTAGAAATTGGAGTCTCCAAAACCTCGCTCAACCAAACAGACAACACCTTAGTATCTTATAAATACTAATAACAAGGCCAATGGGCCTGAAATCTCTCACTTTAACGGAATGATCTTTCTTAGGAATAAACGTAATAGAAGTATAGTTAATGCTCTAATAAAGAATACCAATCCCAAAAAACTGTGATCATCTTTAGTAATATCCCAGCAGTGATGATAAAAGCTATACAAAACCATCGGGACCTGGAGCCTTATCATTAATCATTAGGTAAACAACCCATTTCACTTATCTTCTTCATACAGCTGCTATAAACTCATCCCCTAAGAATCAAAGATAGGGTGTTTTACATAATATTATTAGTATTAATAAAATATTATATTTATATATGTAGATAATATTTTAATTTGGGCTAAGCCCAACACCTGAGACACTCTTATATTTTATGCTTATGCTATATAAATATAATATTTTATTAATATTACTATATCATATAAAAGCATAATTGCATATGCAAATAATTATCATATGCAAATAATTATTTTTCATATTATCAAATTCTGTATACAACATTCACTAATACTATTATTGTTAAAAGATAAATACTAAATATAACATCAGACTATATAATATAAAGAAAAAAGAAACTAACAGAAAGAAAAAAATAGAAATTTTGTGCGCCAGTATCGCTAGAACTTAAGCCTCAATCCTGGGTGGGGATGATACTACAAGTGATGGGGGCACTGCCAACTTATCTGGGATCAACATCTGCTTGCCTTTCCCTCTGCATTTATCTATTCTGTTGAAAACTTCCATGTGCAACATGAGTAGTATCAGATAGTTAACAGCGTTAATTTATCGTGGTTGACAGAAAAGGTTTAGACTTTTGCAGGTATTTTTCTAGGGAAAAAAAAGCCAATAAAATCTTCTTAACCTTTCTTTGCTAGGAAATTGTGATCCACTAAGGAAAGCGGAAAACAAAAAATAGTTCAGACACTCTGATGGCCAAGTAATGACATAAATTGGAAGAACTACAAGCTACACAGCTCCAATCATCAAGGAAGATATCACATCACAAACATGGTAGAAATTTTCACAGTTTATCACCCCAACCCATAATTCAACAAGAAAAGAAAGACAAGTAGCAGTGAAGAATGGACTCTTATATCAACATATATGGAGAATTGAATGTACCTGAATCCACAAGAAGCTCAGTCAAAAGATCTTGTTGTATTGGCTGCTAAGCGAACTCCGTAGGTTGGAGTATAGCCCATACAATGAATACTGACGAAGGTTTTCGACTTCATACCACGAGTTGAAGACGGTATAGTGCTTGTCTGTGCCAGAAAACGCTGTCTGTATCCCCAGACTACAGTCTACCGATCCTCCATGATTCTTGCAGTTGTTGATTTTAATTGCACAGTCTTGATTGTTGAGGCAGACAAAGTTGGACTTGCCTTTGCACGATGCACAGCCATCCCTTTTCCAGTATAAACTATGGAGCCTTCCTTGCTTGAATTCCAAAACCTGCCTTTAACAACAATATATTAGCTTCTCCTCTGAGAATATAATGCCTTTAGATTACTGAAACAGTAGCAAGCAGTGCTGAGATCCTTACGAGAGTAAAGCTAGTGACAATATGTGACCCATTTGCAACAAATGCAGGAGGAGATCTGGCTGCATATTTCGAACCAGCGAATGCTACCATGTAACCACCTGCGTTCTCCTACAAAAATCAACAAGTTAAATTACTGACACACAACCCAAAAGTAGACAGACAACACTTTTCAAAATAAATGACACTCGACCCATGATGAACTAACATAGATTCCTCTTCCTTTTCTTTTTTTTCGGTTGGGGTTTTTTTTTGCGGCCCCGGGGGGGGGGGGGGGGGGGGAAGAGGTTGGGAACAAACAAAATAGGATTAAAACCTGAATTAGTACTAAATTGCTGTATGTATACTGTTCCAAGAAAATACTAAGGTACACCCCTGTGATATGAATTATATCATTAGGCTGATTTCTAAATCAACGCATATTGTAATCCTAGAAGCAATTGTTCTTCCAAGGCAGTGCACTTATGGTTGATGTTCCCAACCTGGAAGACAACCATTTGTTAATGATAAAGAGCAGTACCTTTTTCCTTGCTGGACTAGTGATCAGCCTTAATTCTTGACTGGGACCATCAAAACGCAAAGCCTTAATTGGGGTGGGGGATTCTACCTTTTTTACCCACAAACCATTATCCTAACAGCAGAAGTCTGATGTTCATACATACACAAGAAAAAGCCTTGATTGTGAAACACATCTCACCCGATCAATACAAAACCATTTCTTCTTAGGCTCTGTGTGCATTAGGGAAGCCTTTGTCCATCCTACTTCTATCATTTCATTGCATAAATGACTAGTAACACAGCGTACAAAGAGAATGTTTTCTCTATTGTATTTGAAATAGACATCCCTTCAACGAGTGTAGAAAACATCTTCATTTCAATAAAAAATTTTTTTCCCACCCCAATATCACATTCTTATATCAAGTCTGACTTTAACTAAGCCAATGAACTCTATATAAGTTTATACAATGAACCTATTTTCCCAGTAAGGAAAGAGAAAATCTTAAAGAAAAAGTAACTTATTTATTGAAAATATTCTAAGAAGAAAATTGATTTGGAAAGGAAAGGCATCCCCGTGCCATACATCCGGAGGTCCTATGGAGAGTTTTGGAAAGGAAAGGCAAATGATAGTGTGCCAAGGGAGGTCCTATGGAGAGTTTTGGAAAGGAAAGGCATATGATAGTGTGCCAAAGGAAGGTCCTATGGAGAGTTTTGGAAAGGAAAGGCATCCCCATGCCATACATCCTAGCAATTAGAGACATGTACAAGGATGCACAAACTACGGTACGTACAGTGAAAGGGGAGACAGACGCTTTCCCGATCACAGTAGGGGTACACCAAGGGTCTGCCTTGAGCCCCTATCTGTTCATTCTAGTTATGGACGAGCTCACTAAGCACATGCAAGGAGGTGTACCTTGGTGCATGCTTTTAGCAGATGACATAGTGCTGGTGGGGGAGTTGCGAGAAGAGGTAAATGAGAAGCTGGAACTGTGGAGAAAGGTACTAGAGTCGAAGGGCTCACGACTAAGCAGAGCCAAAACCGAGTACATGGAAATCAAGTTCGATCCATCCACCATGCCTAGCCGAGAAGACGTCAAGATTGGATTTGAGGCCATATCGAACACGGAGAGTTTCAGATACTTGGGGTCCATGATACAGCACAACGGCGAAGTTGACGAGGATGTCAACAACCGGATTAAAGTGGAATGGCATAAATTGAGGATGGCCTCCGCCATGTCGTATGGTGCGGAGTGTAGGGCGATGAAACAACAGCATACACAGAAGATGAAGGTGGCGGAGATGAGAATGCTGCGGTGGATGTGCGGACACACATGGAAGGATAGGATCAGGAACGACGCAATAAGTGGCGAATTGGGCGTGGCCTCCATTGAGGATAAATTGAGGGAGCAACGTTTGAGGTGGTTTGGACATGTTAGGAGGAAACCGATCAACGCTCCAGTCAGAAGATGCGAACAGCCCCATACTACGCTAGGCAGGAGAGGGAGAGGCAAGCCAAAGAAGAGATGGTTGAAGACGTTCCAACAAGACCTCACCCACCTAAACCTTCGGGAGGAGATGGCCTTAGATAGAGCCCAACGGAGGTCTAGCATAGGGGTAGCAGATGTAGCGGTTTGGAGTACGGTAGTCTAGCTTATTAGTGCTAGGCCTTTGGCTTCCTCTTTGGCACATTTATGTGCGCACTTGCTCCCCTGATTCGCTACTTGCCTACTTGCTATTTGATATCTGCTTATCTGTCTACCGAAAATTGGTATTCTATCTGCCTATTAGTTGCCTAGTTGCCTAGTGTTTGGCTTGCTTTGAGTTTGTCTATTTTGCTCGTCGTATGTTTTGCACTGCTCATGCTTTGTTGCTCTCTTGCTGCCAGGCCACCATACTTTATGCTGCTGACAAGCGTCTTAGGCTAGGGGTCCTCAGAAACAGCCTCCCTTCCGGGCTGCGTACATCTACTCCCCCAGATCCTGCTTATGCGGGAGCCCTTTGAGGCACTGGGATTGTTGTTGTTGTTGTTGTTGTTATATTCTAAGAAGAAAAATCATTCAAAGAGGAAATGTCTTTTGTCCGACCAAACATGAGAAGTGTCCAAGGGCACTTAAAAAATTGCCTGTCAAAATTACAAATATCCTTACTAGTACACTGCTATACCAAGAAGTATGCAAAGAAAGCTATACTAGCCCAGGTGTTTGTTTCAGAAACATAGGAGATATGCTTTTGCTCTGTGATGCTATGAAAACCACAATGGAAAAAATAGAATTTCAACGAATGACATCAACGATGACCAGCCCTTGGCTCATATCGGCGTACTTTTTCCTACGCATAATTCATGAGTGCCAAATTCCACCCTGACATGCCCATGTTAGGTATGAGTACTAGTACACTACTATGAGACTTCAACCTTTCAAATTAGACCAAAAAAAACAGAGAGGCCTCAAGAAAAATAACCAAGCATAACTGCTAGGAACATACATTTTTCTCAAATCATACCTAAATCAGGGGGAGACAGAGAGCTTAAAACACATAAGGTGCCCCTCCCAGCAAATACGGACCAAAACAGCTCCATGAACCTAAGGCTCAAAGGGTAGCCACTGAGATTGGATGCAGACAACAGGAGAAGAATATTCTGAAAACTAGAGAGAAACTAATAGTCTGATGACATTATTCCAATGCTCTTGTATAACAGCCATATTGAATCTCAGAATGTGAGAAATCCACGGAAGGAAGAAGTGACATTTTAACAATGGAAAACAAGTTGCTAATCTTATTCCACCACCATGAGTTGCCATCACCATGGGACACTCTCACCGCTCACCATTATAGCCACCATAACCATGATTTGCCACTCCCATAATTTCACCTCACCACATCATCCACCTCTAGTCCACCACCATGGCTTACCTCATCATGGTCCTCCTATACAAAAATGACTACCCCCCCTTAATTACCATAGCTTAACCATAACCATCACCCACTACTAAGGATTGTTGCTATCCACCATCGCTGCTCCGCACCAACTTGATCCATTCCACCACCATAGTCGACCGCCACTACCCACTAGTATGGGTTGGTTTACAGTATTATATCCTTTTTTTGGTCAATGTAATACATAAGCTCTTTTCAATATATATCCAAATAATATACTCCGTAAAAAAGGTCATTATGTATTGTATAACTAAACACCACACTGTAAAAAGATATAGATGTTAAATATACAAACCTTTTTAAAACAAATCAAAAAAAAAAAAAAAAAAAGAAGATAAGAAGAAAACAAATGAACCAAACACACCATAAGAAGCCACTACTGGAAATTCACTGGCATGTATTGCTCCCAAAGGTCCTTTTTGGCACTTGAAATTGGAGCATGAAACTAGGCATGGAATTCAAATTGTGATCCATAATTTTAATTGTCATTTAAAACATCAATTGAGATTGGAATTATAATTCCAAATCCCAATTCCATTTAATTATCTATAACTAAAAATCGTACAAAGCAACACTTTGGTAGTACAAGAGATTTTTTTTTTTTTTTTTTTTGGTGTTTTTTTTTTTGGGGCCCCGGGGCGGGGGGGGGGGGGGGGGGGGGGGGGGGGGGGGGGGGGGGGTGGTGGTGGTTTGGTTGGGTGTTGGGGGAATAGAAAAGGTGGGACAAAAGAATTGCAATTCCATATTAAACCCATTGGCCTAACACCAAAAAATGGAGTCACCGGATTGACCCAAAACCTAACTCAAAACCAAAATAACTGAACCAAATGAGCATTTGACTCAAAAGCCCATATTGTATGTACTCAATTGACCCGCTAACACAAGAGGACCCAGCCAACTAAAACCCAACTCGATTTGGCTCAAAGCGAAAAGAACCGTCCCAATTTGTCACAAAATCAGAGATGACTCAACCCAAATTACTATTCCTGACTGCAACTTTAATTGAAT
Source organism: Simmondsia chinensis (assembly GCA_018398585.1). Lineage (NCBI taxonomy): Eukaryota > Viridiplantae > Streptophyta > Magnoliopsida > Caryophyllales > Simmondsiaceae > Simmondsia > Simmondsia chinensis. Next base: position 19,224,863 of record JAGTTD010000001.1, on the reverse strand, counting down.
TTGACCCAACCCACAGTGATTAGAGACCTCACATGACTTTCTTCGAATGACCCAAAGCCCGAAATGACTCCAATCTTAAAGGACCCAACTAAACTCGGACCCAACCTAAATTTGCCCCAACCTGAGATGACTTGAAATGCAAATGACTAAGCTAATTGAATAAAAGTAACCCGATCTATCTTAAACCAAAACGACCCAACCAAACTAGACCCAACCGCAGCTAACTCAAATCTCAAAATAACCTAACCCGTTTGATCCAAAACAAGAAATGATCAATCAGAAAATAACTAGACCCAAGCTCCCGTGAAACCAACATGATCTAAGTTGGTTGAAATGCAACTTCTGTACTTGATTTCTCATTAAAATTACAATTAAAACCTTTAATCCTACATTATCCAACTAATAGAATTTCAATTCTATCAAATCCGAACTGGAATTGCAAATTGCATAGTTTAATTCCAATTTCAAACACGATCTAAAGGTTATGCTTGGAGCATGAAACTGATGCCTGGAATTAAGGCTTAAACTAGAAGTGGGTTCCAAAATTCCAAGTATGTTGTTTCGTTCACTTGTTGGAATTGAAATTACAACTTCACTACTTAATTCCATAGAATTGAGTTTTAACTAAAAATTATATATTCCAATTCCTTGAGTAGTGGAAGCAGAATTACCGGAGAGAAGGAGGAAGAGTTGATGGTGAGGAGAGAGATCTCGTCGACCTTAGGGCGGAAAATGGCGACCTGAGAGTTGGAGTTAGAAAGAGAGAGACGCTTGTCACAAGGCGAGAGCTGGACGGAGCCTCCGTTGTTGAAGAAGGAAGCCCTGGAGGCGAAAGCGATGGCTAAGGTGAAGCCATCGTGGCGCTGCACAGTGGTGTCCCTGCAGGGGGAGTAAACGTGATTGTTTTCTGCGCCGGAGACCACCAGAAAAAGCATTGTCGTTGAGAGAAGGAATAGCATGGGCGATGTCGGAGCTCCCATGGCGGAGAGCTCTGAGAGAAAGAGGAGAGAGAGAGTGTTTGAAGTGCGTGGATCCCTTATGGATCTGTGGGAGACGATGATTCTGAGAATTTGATGGACAAGTTTCTTAGCAGCGAACACAAAATTCCCCTTTCAAAGCCAGATTTTTTATTTCTTTTATTTAGAAATTTTGGTTCGTGTACACTAAGATTTAGCAACATATTTTTCAGATAGTATGAAAAAAGGAACATATTCAGTATCTCAAGGGCTCCCGCCTACGTAGGGTCTGGAGAAGATGGATGTACGCAGCCTTCCACCTTCAGGGTGTTAAGATTTTGAAATATTTTTAAGTACTTTAAGGTCTCATTTAGTTGTCAAAGAAATTAAATTCCTACAAGAAATTGTACTTTTTAGGAATTCACTTCTCTTGTCAACTTCCTAGAAAGTAATATAAAAGTATTTGATTACCCATATGAGAAATAGAACTTCGTGGAAATCCAGTTCCTATATTTTGTTTGGTTGACACAATACTTCCCATGAAATACAATCAAAATGACTATTATGTCCATGTTCAATCTTTTAACATCATTGATAGAGGAAATAATTAGTAAACTTGTCATAATCACAAATTAGAAGGAGTGAAATTGTCATATGTATTAAAAATCATGAAGGAAGTAAAACTTACCTAGGGGGCAAGGTAAGTTACTTCCCCCATTTTGAAACAATTGAAACTTACTTAGCAATTCCAACTTCTTACATCCTACCTACTTTCGGCATACCAAACAAGACCCAAAAACGACACTTCCTGTGAATTAAAACTTCCCTCATCTACTTTCTGCATTCCAAACGAGGCCTAAACTTTGGTAATTTTTCTTTCAAGGACCCTCTGCAAATGGAACCCTAACGAAGTTAAGCAGAGAGTACCTAAAAAAAAGGTTACCAAAGTGAAGGATACCCAAAAACATTTCAAAACATTAGGTTGCCTGAAAAATTTATTATCAAATTTTAGGGTACCTAAAAAATATATTATTAGATCACAGGGTATCTAAACTAAATTTTCTCTAAAATTAACTTTTTAAATCGAATAGAAAAAAATCGTTAAAAAGCGAAGCACTTCTAATTACAAATATTAAGTTTTTCATTCGTATTTGTATTTTACAACTTCAAAACAATAACTACTTCGTGTGTATAACTGAAACTTGTAATTGAGGAGGAAATTGTAACCAAAGTCTATGATACAAACTTAGCGCAGCTATTTCTGCCAAGCTCTCAGCGTACAAGTACTGACTTGGTGTCTTCCCCACTACGGCCAGGATCTCAACCGCTCACCTTTCCGCCAATACCGTCTGCTACTCTCCTACTAGGATCAGGCTATGTCTTTACCCCGCTATCCTTGCCACGTCACTACTAGATATTTTGTTAGATAGTTTACTAAACATTTTTAGATATTTTCACACTTTCTTCTATAAATAGGTGGGAGTTAGTTAGGGTTAGGGACATGTGAAATGTGTGCCCTTTTTCTTCTTCCCCTAAATTCTATCTTTGTCTTCTCCTCTTTCTATGTAAATCCTCCATTATTGGAGCTTACCTATATAAATATATACAAATATATACAATAGGGCAGCCGTTTACTACCCTGTAGCCCATGCTTGCTTGTGATTTCCATTGATTGAGCTTGATTTCATCTAAGTTTTTATCAGTTAGTATCAAAGCACTCCATCCTCGGCCTGGATTTTTGCTGGTTTTGATCGGTAATCAGCCATGGCAAAAGGAACCAGGTCACAAGTGATCTTGAGAGAAATCAAGGAGTCCAATCATTGGCACCATACAGCACTTGAGAGGTCATTTAATGACCTTTGAGAAGAACTTCATGAGGCCGTTAATTCAATCTGGGTGCAAGTTGCGGGTCTTGCTCACCTAGTGAACGATTTGGTCCAGCCACCAGCTCTTGCATCTACAGCCCCGCCTTCTCCTCGAGCAGGTGATGCCGGAATGGTCTTCCCAACTAATGCAAGAGGTAACTACCAAGCCCCTACTTGATTTACTAAGATTGAATTCCCTAAATTTAGTGGTAGAGGTGTGGATAATTGGTTGCATCACTGTAAAAGGTACTTTGTTATCGATAGAATGTTGGATGAATTAAAAGTAATGTTGGCGAGTGTAGCATTGGAAGGGGATGCCCAAGAATTACATTATTCTTTTGAAGAATCATGGCCTCGTGATGTTGTCATCCCTTGGGATGTTTATGCTCTGTGAATCTGAGCTAGGTTCACGGAGCTCATGAAGTTCCGCCAAACGGGAAGTGTGTTATGATTCATGATAAATCTTGATCATATCATAGGGTCTAGTAGAATATGAGATGAGAAAGAAGTGAAATTGGAGATGAGAAATAGAGAGATAGTTAGATGAGAGAGAGAGTCAAGATATTTCTTTTCATTTCATTGAATGAGTATTATAATAGAACGAACACTACTTATACTAATCTAGCTTAAGAAGATTACAAGGAAAATATCTAATAATACCTTTCACCTAGACATGACTTAACTGCCACTTGACTATACTAATAACCAACTTTCCCTCCACAGATAAGCTATCGGCTAATACACTAAGAAATGGCTTAATATGACTAATACTAATGAGTTAACCTACTTTATTACAACCAATGAATTATTACTAATTAATTTCATATGCCCCATCTTCTAGAATCATAACAATACTCCCCCCTTTAAAGATTCTTGTCCTTAAGAATCTAAGTAGAGAGTAGTGACTTGAAGAACCCTTATTGTTGTAGAAGGTGCAGCTAATGAGTGCTTATTGGCAACACTTGGATCTGAATCTGAATTGTATCTGAATTGCAACTTGAATCTGAATTACATTTGAATTAGATTTGCATCTGATTCTTGCTATTTGATGTTGATCTCTTGCTACCATTGGCCAGTAGCATCTGAAATTGCTGTACACATGAGCTTCATGTTATACCAAATTAGCCAAGCTCTAGCGCAGCCCAACATCCTCCACTAGTGGCCAAGGATACTGCAGTTGTAAACGTTGAACCTTAGTTCTCAATCTGAATTTCAATAGCCAAATCACTTTGACGCTACCATTATCTGATTTTATGCTGAAAAACTCATTGAAATCAGTCATTTTCATGACTGGAATTGGACACTTAATTGTCTTCAAAACCTCAAGTCCCCTTTTAAGCAAACCTTGACATATGATTCCTAACATCTCTGAACAAATGTAGAACAATTGCTTAGTTGTTGTACCAACTAAATGTGACTTAAGATAAACTCAGGAGGCCTCACATTTGCTTGCACTTTAGGAGAGTGTCCCTTGCTTCCAAATCGACTAATATAAGCTTCCAACTTCAGCCCTTGGTTCCTTGCAATTTCATTTCCAGAACACAACCCACTTAGTTTGGGTTTGCATTTGAGGACAAGAAGTTTCCCGTAATTGCTCATAGCTTGGTCTTACAAATACTCTAGCTGAACAGATTGATCTGCAACAGTAACCAACCAACCCTTAACAGAATTTAAGTGTACTGTAATTAGGACATTCTGATGTGCTGATTTTGTAGCTACTGCCTTCGAATGTGATTCAAGGACTTGTGTTTGCCTCATCTCAACAAGTTTAAGTTGAGTCTTTGCATCATCAACCTATTTTGCTGCTGAAATAACATCCATATTAGTATAATGCCTTCTTTTCTTAGCCCTCTTAACAGTCTTTTTTATCCAAGAACCAATAACTTCCAAGATATGCTCTTGTATTAACCTCTTAAACAACACTCCTTGATACTTAAGTTCGAATTGTTCAATCACTACTTCAAACCGCTTGCATAATCTCCAAAGACCAGCTACTTGTGCATCAATTCTAGACTTAAGCTTTTGCTGCCATTGTAAATCTTGATTCACAGAAACTCGACCTTACTTATGCTGCACAACTTCAAGAGGTCTCATATTAGGATGCGCCCTTGGAGTATATTCCCTATCTTCAACTCGATCAGCCAAATTTCTTAGCTCAAGGACTAAATTTCTTGGCAATCCATTACTAGTTAAGTTCCTTAGTAGCTTGGATTTCTTTTTATTCAACATTCCTTGTAATGTAACTCCAGATTTGAACAACAGTCCCGCACACCATCTACTCTTTAAACTAGTCAAGACCTTCATCTTCACCTTCTTCTTTGAGTGAATGATTGGATGCTTAACCCCCAATACATCAGGGGGTCTTCCAAACATCATACAAGTATAAGCTCTAACTCCACTGAGTTTAGCTTGCACAAACATCTGCTCCTACACACTACCTAACTGAATTCGATCTTCACACTAATTCCTTTCTAAATTTGGTTGTTCTGCAGAGAAAACGACCTGCTTCTCTACTGAATTTTCACTCTTGTTGATAGAATTCTTCACTCTCCTTGCCTTCTTCAACATCCTTTACATCCTTTCAATCCACGAAGATGCTCCAAGTCTATCAATTGACCACAACACCATCTTAGGATGCCCCAAGTCTAAATCCTTGAGCATGTGAAACTTGTCAAGAAACATCTTATTTTCCTTGAGAAGTAGAAAATATGGAGCACTTCCCTTGTAAACTATAAATGGCCTTTCTAATGCTCTCAATCTCTTACTTGAATAACACTTATTTTGGGTAAGGTGAGTTACCAAATTGATCTCAATCCTTGCTACAATATGAACTTCGATCGCAACTTCCTAATGGCCATGACTTCAATGTATACTTGCAATTCATGAGCAGCAACCTTCAGTGGCTCTACAACTTGTAATGGTACAAGTTCTTCCTGAATTGTTGCTTGATTTGCAGCTGTAGCTTCCTGATTCTGGCTAATTTCAGCACCACCATTCACGTTTTGCTCCACTTCTTGCTGTATTTGCTGTGTTCCTACCCAAGTGCTGTTAATGTTCTCCTTTCCCGGATCAAATGGTCTCATTTCAACCTGATTTACGGCTGTAAAATCATCTTTTTATAGCAATGAAGGATCAAACACATGTTGCTCTGCTGCAACATCAATCGCTGCTACTTCGTCAAACTCACCTCGAAGTTTCAAATCATGTTGCTGTTGTACCACTTCAATTTGATAGTGTACCACTTGCATTTGATCCACTGAATACAAATCTGCCTCATTAACCTGGTTTGTTGCTGTGCATTCCAGATTCAAGCTAATTCCAGCACTATCAACCACTTCTTGCTCAAACTCCTCAATTACTTCAACCATTGATTCTTTAACACTCGCGAATTCCGAAATGTCATTCTCCCTAAGAGAAGGTTGATCTAATGGCATATAACTTGGCTCCTTAGCTTGACAATTCGTAGGTCCTATCACCTCTAGCGTCCCTTCCATTTTATTACACATCTTGAGGTAGCTTATGTCCATAACACAACATCCATCATAGATGTATCTCCCGTGTAATGAGTTGAGAGCTGAGTCGGCACTCCTTCTCGTATAACAATTAATGTGAGCCGTATCCTCAATGATGGAAGTTGAGACCATCTCAATACTTTCAAGAGGACCATAAGGCCAAAATACTTGATAGAGCACATCCTCATCTATAAGGTAAAGAGGCTTCAATACTTTGACCAAAAGTCTACCAACTTGAACCAAAGCTGGATCGAGCCAACGCGGCATTGCATATTATACCAATTTGACAACACTTGAATACAATCTAGTGAATTCAAGTGCGAATCAGTAGTTCAAGCTCAAATTAATGTAATGTCCACAACTCTAAATGATTCAGCTCCTTGTTCACCAAAACAATACATCAAGCTAATAAGGTCTCAAGAGTAGAGCTTAGTTCGAGATCACTTCCAGGAGGTTCAATATGTAATCAACTAGATTAAATCCAAATCTAGCTCAATCAACGACTCAAGTTCACAATATCACAAGAATCAACTATCACACACACAAACAGCAAGGTTTTTGAACTAAATTCACGATCAAGCATAACCTGACAATCAGAATCTATTACTGATGCAGCAATGTCTGAGAACCTAGACAGCTAACATGAAATCTTGATCCAATGCAACTTTGAGTAGTAAGACCTAGCTTAGACGCAGTACGAACTGAAATTCCAGTAGTTTAAGCATAATTCTTGTTCAAACACCACCAAACAGGACCTGATCTCAACTTGAAGATAATTCAGCAAGTTCACTCTGAAATTTTAAGCCAACACAAGCTGTTGCACAAGAATTTCAAAGCACTGATGATCTATTCCAAATGCTAACTTCCATTGGTTTGATTCAATACAAACTTAACCTAATTGAAGTAAATTCAGCAAAGTCAAATGCAAATCCTCAAACTACTGTGCAGAAATAGCTAATTTCAGTTCTTGATATCAATTTAAGCTTGATCTAAGCTTAACCAATTCAATTGAACTAAATCAACTTAATTGGAAGCAAAAATCACAAGCTCTGATACCAATTATTATGATTCAAGATAAATCTTGATCATAACATAGGGGATAGTAGAAAATGAGATGAGAAAGAAGCAAAATTGGAGATGAGAAATAGAGAGATAGTTAGATGAGAGAGAGAGTCAAGATATTTCTTTTCATTTCATTGAATGAGTATTATAAAATAACACTACTTATACTAATCTAACATAAGAAGATTACAAGGAAAATATCTAACAATACCTTTCACCTAGACATGACTTAACTACCACTTAACTATACTAATAGCTGACTTTCACTTCACATATAAGCTATCGGCTAATACACTAAGAAATGGCTTAATGTGACTAATGCTAATGAGTTAAACTACTTTATTACAACCAATAAATTATTACTAATTAATTCCACATGCCCCATCTTCTAGAATCATAACAAAGTGTTGGTGAACACTTGAGCAAATTTGAGTCATTGGTGAATAAATGCAGATTAACGGAGGAAAATAAATTTAGCGTACTGTTGGGAGGTTTGCATGAGGACATATCAGGAGGAATTCTCATGTTTAAGCCTCAATCGTTGCATGACGCTGTAGTATTAGCTAAGCAACAAGAGTGTAATTGCGCTTACCTTCTGGCAAGAGCTCAATGAGATTAGCACCAATACTACCCGCGCCAAGCCCTCTGAGGGCCCTTCCCACCAACCCACCCCCTCATCCTCCCCGACGTCTGTTACTACCAATGGCTAATGCACCCCAACCCTCACCTCGGGGCTTGCTTAGCTTGACGCCAGCAGAGATAGATGACCTCCACACCCGGAATCTCTGTTTTTATTGTTGTGACTGCTTCACGCCAGGTCATCAATGCCCCATGCGCAATCGCGCCAGGGTATTTTGGCTAGAGGCGAATGAGGAAGACACTTGACCTGACCTTATGAAGCCGGACATAGATCCGGACCCAGAGTTTTGAATCCCCATATCTCTATACATGCATTAGAGGGGATCACCCAATGCCAGATGATGTGGGTCATGCGGTAGTGCTGGAAGCGCTCCCGAAGTATTCTTATTGATAGTGGCAGCATGACAATTTCCTGGAAGCCAACCTTGCACCGGTGTTGAGATATTCAATTCATTCTGCCCCGGTGTTGAGATATTCAATTCATTCTGCCTTTTGCCCCACGGTTATTGCAGCTAATAGCAAGCAGGTCTTATATGCTGATATTTGTTGCAACTTCTCTTGGTGGCTATTGGATGTGCCTTTCAGGTCAAACATACTTCTTATTCCCTTATCTGGTTATGACATGGTTTTGGGAATTCAGTGGCTGCGCACCCTTGGTAAGGTTACATGGGATTTTTCTGAGCTGTTGATGGAATTTGCCCTCCATAGGCGCCGTTATATGCTTCACGATATTCGCTTTCCATCCTTGAAGCCATCAATGAAAGCAAGTTATCTTCGCTCTTGTCCACACCTGCTTCTTTCTTCGCGTTATCAGTTGCAACCACCACTAACTCTCCTTCTCTGTTCTCGGTACAAACAGATCCGCCTGATAAGTCGGTACCACCCACCTTGCAAAAGCTTCTTGATGGCTATGATGATGTTTTTATAGCTACCGCAAAACTCCCACCATCTCATTTGTTCTTTGATCACAAGATTCCGCTAAAAGACAGTAGTAATCCCGTCAACCTCCGGCATTATTGTTGTCCTCTTTTTCACAAAGACATCATTGATTCTCTTATAAAGGAGATGTTGCAAGTCGGCTTCATACAAAATATCACCTCTCCTTTCTCTTCACCCGTGGTGCTATTCAAGAAGAAGGATGACACTTGACGCCTCTGTGTTGACTATAGGGCCCTTAACGAAATGACTGTTAAGGATAAGTTCCCTATATCGATTGTCAAACAATTACTTGATTAGTTTGGTGGCGCCTCCTTCTTCTCTAAAATAGACATTAAATCCGGTTATAAGCAGATCCATATGGCAAATGAGGATATTCCAAATGACGGCTTTTCATATGCACTCCGGTCATTATGAGTTTACCATGACTCCTTTGGGATTGTCGAATGCTCCATCTACCTTTCAGAGTTTAATGAACGACATCTTCCGGCTGTATCTTCGGCAATTCGCCCTTGTTTTTTTCGATGACATAGCACCTGACCGCCAATCGCACCAAGTGCACATTTGGTACTCGCCGCATCAAATATTTGGGGCATTTCATTTTCGGTGATGGAGTCTCCGCCGATCCACAAAAAAACAAGGTTGTCGCCAACTAGCCATGTCCCCAGACCTTGAAGCAACACGGGTTCTTGGGACTATCCGGTTATCATCGCTAATTTATTGCTTAGTATGGCGTCATTGCTCAGCTGTTAGCTGACCTCCTTCGGAAGGACAACTTCCTCTGGAACCCGGATGCCGAGAAAGCTTTCAACTGCCTGAAAGGCACATTAACCTCGGCACCAATGCTTACCCTTCCCAACTTCACCAAGACATTCATTAACGAAACTGATGCCTTTGATACTGGAATTGGCATCGTCCTCATGCGATAGGGTCGACCTTTGGCCTTTATCAGTCGCTATCTTGGACAACACCATTGTCGTGAATGGTATATGGAGGATAAAGAGCAATAATTCATTAGTATTAGTTAGTGTATTAGAATGTATTAGCTACTATATGTTAGTAAGTGGTGAATTAGATATTTGGGGGGAATATTAGTTAGTATGTTGGTTGGTTAGTTAGTTAGGAATCTAGATATTTCTTAGGTTGTTACTTAGATATTTTTGAGTGGTTTATTTCCATTTGCTAGTATAAGTAGTTTGTATCATCAATTGTAATGATCATGAAAGGAAATGAAACATCTTCTTCTTATATCAATTCTCTCTATTCTCTCTTCTCTTTCCCAATTCTTTCTCATCTCTCATTCTCTGTCTCCTAGGTTTTGATTCAAGTTCATCTTGAACCACGACAAATGGTATCAAAGCTTCGATTCTTAGCGCCAGAGCTTGCTGAAATTACATTAGTACTAACTAATTTTTACATCTAATCATGGAGACCATGACTGGAGATTCATACCATGAGTGGTTTCAAAGGATGCTGCAGCTAGCTCAAAACATCATGGCAACATTGTCAAGTATGCAACAGTTAATGCAACAATTGCAAGTAAGGATCCAAGCGCAACCTATTGTGTATAAAAGATTGGTGTCACCATTCATGGTAGCAATGAAATTAAAGACTTGTATTGAAGTCAGGAACCGCAGGTTGTTAAGATTGAAGCATTTAGCACAGCCAAACTTGGTGATCAAGTTTCATCCTAGTCGCAAGAAATGTGGTTCTAGTAAGGGAACTAAAGCAAGAGAAAGCTTGAGGCAGTCTAAGGTAATGATTGAACCTTCAGAAATGCAATATCAACTCCCTAAGAAAAATGTGACAGCATTACAATCTGAAAAGAACACTACTGCAGTGCAACTAAAGATGAGGATTGAGTTTGCATACTCCAACAATCTTAAGAAAGGTACAATAGCATGTCAACTGGGGCAAGAACAATGTAAGAAATGGGTTACAGCGGGAGATCACCTGATTCTTTGCTTTCTAAGTCTAGTGAAAGAGTTCTTGAAAGAAGAAACATTGTCAAAATTTCAAGATAAGCAGGACAAGGTAGAGATCAAGGCAATTGCTAATCTCCAACCACGATTTGGATCCAAAGAATTAGTAGTGGAGTTGTGGAAGAAGTATGGTGATGTAGTTGATCAATTTGATAAAATGGACTGAGGTGCTACAGTTAAGGAGTTTGAGATTCAATTTGAGCATCTTAAGGCAAGTTCATTTTGCAGTACAACATCCAAATCCTTCATTGCAACATCCTTGGCAATAAGAAGTGTGCGTTGGCTAGTATTAGTTCAGCTCAAGAGTTCACTTGGGTCTTGAAGAAGTCAAGTGGTCTAGAAAGGACAGAATGCTAATGAAAATGGTTGATTTCAATATGGTTTTTAGCATAGGAACATGTCCTTGCAGCATCAGAGTGTTCTGGATCTTGGAATTTAGTGACAAGGAAGTGCAATTAGCAACACATTTACAACAAGACCAAGCTTGTGAGAATTGTCAAGGCATTAAGAGTGTTCTTATTTCAATTAAGAGCAATAAGGACATCATAGTAAGACTTTACAATTGGGAAGAAATTTGCAAACTGTTTACACAAATTGCTGCATAAAAAAAATGGCACAAGAAGCTGATGATTCAGATTGTTTGGTGGTTTTTAAGCAATTCCTAAGTATAATTCTACTGTTGTTCATCAAGTTACAACCTTCTTAATAAGATTCTTAAGGACAATAATCTCTTAAGAGGGGAGTATTGTCATGAATGTTATATGTAGGGTACAACAACAACAACAACAACAACAACCTAGTGCCTGAAGGGCTCCCGCATATGTAGGGTCTGGAGGGGTAGATGTACGCAGCCTTCCCCTTTCTAGGGGCTGCCCAGAAGAGAGGTTGTTTTTGAGGACCCCCAACCTGAAAAGCGCGTCAGCAGCAAAGAAGCGGGGTACCCTGGTCGCACGAGAGCAAATAAGCATGTAAGTAGGGCAAAGCTAGGCAAACGAAGGCAAACACATAGCAAATCTCAAATAAACCATCGCACAGCTAATGAACATCTAATGGACATCACGGGGCTCAGATTGCGCTTAAGTGCGAAATTTGGACTACCCTACCGGCCTAGGACACTAGAGAATGCACAAAGAGCTGGATTTTCCTACTCGACTCCGCTACATCTGCTACTCCTATGCTAGCCCTCCATTGGGTTCTATCTAAGGCCATCTCTTTCCAAAGGTTGAGGTGGGTGAGGTCTTATCTGATCGTCTCCAGCCATCTCTTCTTTGGCCTGCCTCTCCTCTCCTACCCAGCGTAGTATGTGGCTGCTCGCATCTTCTGACCGGGGCGGTGTTCGGTCTCCTCCTAACATGTCCGACCCACCTCAAATGTTCCTCCCTTAATTTATCCTCAATGGAGGCCATGCCCAAATCACTTCTTATGGCATCGTTCCTGATCCTATCTTTCCTTGTGTGTCCGCACATCCACCGCAGCATCTTTATCTTCGCCACCTTCATCTTTTGTGTAAGATGCTGCTTCATCGCCCTACACTTCACCCCAGAGGATATGGCTGGCCTCACTACCATCTTATAGTATCTTCCCTTTAGCTTTGAGGGAAACTTTCTATCGCAAAGTACCGCTGAAGCCATTCTCCATTTTTGCCATCCTCTACTTTAATTCGGTTTTGACATCCTCGTCAACTTCACTGTTGCACTGTATTAAGGACCCCAGGTATCTAAAACTCTCTGTTCTCGGTATAGTGTCCAATCCAATCTTGACATCCTCACTACTGGGCATGGTGGGTATATGTAGGGTAAAGAGTAATAATTCATTATTATTAATTAGTTGTATTGCTATTAGTTAGTGTATTAAAATGTATTAACTACTATATGTTAGTAAGTGGTCAATTAGATATTTGGAGGGAATATTAGTTAGTATGTTGGTTAGTTAGTTAGTTAGGAATCTCGATATTTCTTAGGTTGTTACTTAGATATTTTTGAGTAGTTTTGTCCATTTGCTAGTATAAGTAGTTTGTATCTTCAATTGTAATGATCATGAAAGGAAATGAAATATTTTCTTCTTATCTCAATTCTCTCAATTCTCTCTTCTCTTTCCCAATTCTTTCTCATCTCTCATTCTCTCTCCTAGGTTTTGATTCAAGTTCATCATGAATCATGACAGCCATCAAGGTATATTGGTTTATGAGCGCGAATTACTTGTTGTGGTCTTTGCAGTGGAGAAATGGGAACAATACGTCACAGGCTGCCATTTCATCATCTGCACTGATCAGCAAATTCTAAATTTCTCCTTGAGCAGCGTTTGACATCAACTCTTCAACACTTGTGGCTTTCTCGCCTAATTGGTCTTGACTATGACATAATTTACAAGAAGGGGGCTGAAAATAGAGTGGCCGATGCTCTCTCTCGCCTTTTGAGAACGGAGGTCCCTTCCAACTTTCTGCAAAAGCTGATCGACTCTTGGTCTGGAGACCCTGTTCTCTCACGTATAATTTCTAATAAGATGGCGGAACCTCTTTCTCATCCTCGGTATTCATGGCGCCTTGGTCATTTGTGATACAACAACCGACTTATCGTTGGAAACAACGCCAACCTCCTTGAAGACATCCTTATGTGGCTTCATGATTCAACTCAAGGTGGCCATTCCGGAATTGATTCTACTTACCGCCGTATTAGTCCACTGTTCTACTGAAGGGGTCTTCTCCCGGATATCGTGGCTTACATTCGCCAATGCACCATTTGTTAGAGAAACAAATATGAGACCACGGGACCAGCTAGTCTCCTCCAACCCCTTCGGGTTCCCACATCTGTGTGGAATAGCATATCACTTGACTTCATTGAGAGCTTACCATCAGAGGGAAACTAGGTTATTTTGGATGTGGTTGATCGCCTCACCAAATGCACTCATTTTATGTCCCTTGCCCGTTCGTACACAACTGTCAGCGTTGGTCGCATGTTCTTGGATCAGATCTACCTCCTTCACGGCCTTCTTGAAACTATCATAAGTGATCGAGATCCAGTCTTCACCAGCATCTTTTGGCAAGAACTCTTCTCCTATCTGGGTACCCACCTTAACCTCTCATCGTTCTATCATCCGTAGTCTAATGGGCAAATCGAGGTTCTTAATAGCTATTCAGAGGCTTACGTATGCGGCATGGTCAATGAGCAACCCTATCTACGAACTCGATGGCTTCCTCTGTCAAAATCGTGGTACAACACCACCTTCTAATCTTCTGCCTAGGCCTTACCATTTGAGCTCCTCTATGGTTAGCCTCCTCCAGTTCATCTCTCTTACTTGCCGAAGAGTCCTCCGTTGATGTTGTTGATCGCAGTTTAACAGCTTGTGAAGAGAATATCAGCCGCCTCAGCCATCATTTCTTCCGTGCTCAAAACCGCATGAAGCAGCTGGGTAATCACCATCGCACTGAACGAAAGTTCCAAATAGGGGAATATGTATGGCTTAAGTTGCAGCCTTACCGCCAACAATGTAGGGAAACTAGGCGCTTCCACAAACTGGCACCTCGCTATTATGGCCCTTTCTGGATTTTGGACCGAGTAGGCACTGTTGCTTCCCGACTTAACCTACCTACCCACTCCGCTATACACCACAAGGTGCATGTTTCCTTTGTAAAGAGATGCTTTTCTGTTCCCGCCACCAGTACTCAGCTGCCTGATACATGGCCGCTTGTTGCCCCCCTCCCCCCCCAATTCGCAGCTATTTTGGATCGCCAAATGGTCAAACATCACCATGTTGTTACCCGTTCAAATTTTAGTTCAATGGCTTGGCCAAAGTGCTGCTGACGCTACTTGGGAGTTTCTACATGACTTCCAACTTCGTTTTCCCACTTTCGATCCTCGAGAATGAGGATCCTCTCAAGAGGCGGCATTGATACAAACTTGATGTAACCGCTTTTGCCAAGTTCTCCGTGTACAAGTATTGACTTGGGGTCTTCCCACTACCGCCAGGATCTTAGTCCCCAACCTTTCCGCCAATGCCGTCTACTTCTCTCTTACCGGCGTCAGGCAATGTCTTTAGCCCGCTATCCTTGCCACGTCACTACTACATATTTTGCTAGATATTTTACTAGATATTTTTAGATTTTTTCACTCTTTCTTCTATAAATAGGTGGAGTCAGTTAGGGTTAGGGACATGTGAAATGTGTGCCCTTCTTCTTCTCCCCTAAATTCTATCTATGTCTTCTCTCCTTTCTATGTAAATTCTCCATTGTTGGAGCTTATACCTTCATAAATATATACAAATACATACAACGGGGCAGTCGTTTATTGCCTCATAGCCCATGTTTGCTTGTGATTTCTATTGATTGAGCTTGATTTCATCTAAGTTTGTATCAGTCTACAATTCCATTTATGTTTAGATCACTTGTTAAAATTAGAATTGAAATTTAGATAATATTCATAGAGACGTCACGAACTATTGATCAGAATTAAAGTGACTCCTCGAACTTTTAATTTCATTAAATACATCAATGAACTATGAATCAAAATCAATGTGATCTCTCGACTTCTAATTTTACTAAGGACACCCCTGAATTATTAACTAAAGTCAATTTGATCCCAACCCCAAAAATTTTATTAAGGACATCCGAAACTATTAAAATAAAATTTGGTTCAGGTATCTTGAGATTTAATAATACATATTTAGGTGCCCTAAGATTTTAAATTATTTTTATAATATCTTAAACTTTGGTAACTTTTCTTAACAAGTATCTTTTCCACAACTTTGTAAGGATTCCGTTAAAATTAGGCTAACGTAACACTAGAAAAATTTAACTAGGGAAAAAGTATTATTTATAATTAAAATAATTTTAAATATTGATTTTAATTTTTTTTTTAAAAATTAAAATTTTTTGAGATAATTTGGTTTAGGAACCATGATGTTTGGTAATATATTTTTCAAGTACCCACATGTTTAGAAATTTTTTTGAGGTACCTTGAACTTTGATAACTTTTTTTTTTTTTTTTTTTTCCAAACACCCTTTGAAACTTTAATGGAGTTAAGCAGAATGTACCTGAAAATAAGGTTACCAAAGTTCAGGGTACCTCAAAAATATTAGAAAACCTTGGGATTCTTGAAAAATATATTACTATACCTTAGAGTTATAGAGCACAAAATGTTGAGAGCAATAAATGAACAAAATAAATACACCACAGAAAGTATTTCTTGTATTTCTGTAGTAGAAAATAGATACAATCTCTGGATTTGTATACTAAGCATAAATACACATAGAATCTTCTGATTCGATCTCTTGGGTTGATCACTTGAAAGAGGGCACAAGGCTTGTACTCAATCAAGTTGGCAATTTCTTCAATGAAGGCGGGCACTTGGCTTGTCGTCTTGTTTGAAGGATGACTTTGTTTGGTGGTTTTGAGAGGGAGAGTATTCTTGGCTCTTCTCTTCACTTCTTTTTCACAACCCCCATCAAATGAAAAGGGGGTCTTCTATTTATAAAGAGGACTTCCCCTTCAAAATGGATGAATGAGCCTCTTATTGGGTTGGTTTGTGGGCTTGATCTGGGAACCAAGCCATTTGGGATTACATTGGGCCAGAGGATCTTATGGGCCTCGACTTAAAATGACACACATTTTTTGAGCCTACTTTTCAGCTCAGGCTCAACAACCTCCGGTTTTGACTTGATAGTCTTTGGGCTTGGCTTGGTAGTTTTCGATTTGGGCTTTTTGTGTTGACTTGGGCCAACTCAAGCTAGCTCAATTCGTTGCCTCGAACTTTATCAAATGTTGACTTACATTTAATACTTTTTTTTTGAATCCGTAATCAATTTATAATTACAGTAAAATTTTCATTTCCATAAACTACCTCCACTTCAAGTTAATGTGAGTACGATTTGTGCACTTTATGTTGTGGCTAGAAGTCTGGATTTTTATTATTATTTCAAAAAATCATCTAGAATCCTAGCTTTAGGCAAGAAGTGCTTTGGAGTTGACATGCATCTTATGAATTAGCACGGACTGAAACTTTCCTCCTTTTCCTTTTTTTTTTTTTTTTTCTTTCTTTTCTTCATCAGAGTAAATCTTTCTTTCCCCTTTTCTTTTTTAAGTTGTTAATCTTTTATAAGAAGATTTAACATGTCAAATTTTTACATATTCATTGATTTCGATTATTTTTTAGAGCTCCATATTCTATGCACTATATATTTCTTAACTATTGGCTAAGAGTGTGAAGCATGGCAAAGTACTAGTGGTGTTTGAGGGCAATTGCGAGAAGTTTGAGATTATCTTGTATTTTCGAGAAGTAAGTTTTCTTTGCTCCCAACTCTTACTTGTTTTGGTTCTCCTTTTTCTTGATGTAGAATACTTAGAATCTATAGGTTGTACATGCCTCTGGTTGCTTGAGGAGAACAATCCCAATCCTCTTCTTTCATGTATATCAAAATAGGTATACTATCTTGGATAACTTTTTCACGAAAACACTGTTGTAGCGCTTGTATAAGGTTAAGACATAATTTTTTTAAAACAATATTAAAAAAAGACACTTTCTATTTTCATTTTTTTGTTTTTTTAAACGAATTTTGATTTTTTTCTTAATGGACAAACAAGAGACCCCTTTTTAAAAGCAAATTTTCTTTTGTCTCGTTTTTTTATTGATATCTCTATTTGTTTAGGGTTAAGTAAGATGCTCTTTTTTAGCCAAAATACTTTTTTAAACAAGACACCTAATTTTTTTGAATGGGTAAGACAAGACACATTTAATTTTTTTGTTTGTGATTTTTTAAAAAGGAATTTTCTTTTTTTTTTTTAAAGCAATTTTTCTTTTCTCTTTCTTTTTTTTTATATTTTCTTTTTTTTTTTTACGGCTAAAGTAAGATGCCTTTTTTTTTTTAAATAAGCAAAATTAAACACATATTTTTTTGTGATTCTTTTTGACCAAGAAATTTTTTTTTTTTTTTTGCAAAAGCAAGACGCATTTTTTCAGATGGGAAAAAAGAAAAAAAATTTTTTTTTTAAAATAAGAAATTGAATTTGCCCCTTTTTTTGTTTAAACAAGACCCTTCGTGACTAGGGGTTTTTTTTTTTTACACTATTATTTTTTTTTAAAAAACCCAAAATTTTCAAATAAAATTTGTTTTGTGTTATAAAACTAAGGTCATATTATACCAATAGGACGAAAATAAAATACAAACTCAAATATAAGTGGAGAAAATACGTATTTTATTCTATAATTTAGGAATTAAATAACGTTTTTAGTTCTCTTAAATATATCACTTAATTTTCTTCTCCAATTTCTTTCTCACGTTTTTTCCTTCACAATCTCAATTTCATCTTCTGATATAAATATACACAAAGCAAGTAGGCATGAGTCATCACTTTATACTTTGCATATTGACACACAAATCTTTAGGTGTCCTACATGCAAATATATACCTATATTATATATATGTATTTGTATATGTATGCATAAAGGTCTTTTACATAATTTATAATTTTCTAGGTATTTGATAATATTCAATATTAACCATAAAATTGTACCCGAAGAATATCGAATATTTACATCACTCCTCCTTAAAAAAATTTACAGGACAAAAACTCTTGAAAGAGTATATTATCTGAGTTATATATGCCTGCCTCGTTAAAAAACCTTGCGAGGAAAAACCCATTGGTAAAAAACGATAGCGAAGGGAAAAAGAGTACATATTTAACTCCCCCTTATGTGAACATATTAGTAAGGGGCATTTCTGAGTTGAAGCATACCAATCTTGTGAACTAGTTTCTCAAAAGTTGTTGTTGACAATGCTTTCGTGAATAAATTTGCTAGGTCCTCACTCAAGTGAACTTGATGAACATTGATTTCACCTGTCTTTTGGAGCTCGCATGTAAAGAAAAACTTTGGTGAGATTTGTTTAGTTTTGTTGCCTTTAATGTATCCGCATTTGATTTGAGCAATAGCATTATCTTCATATAGTATTGTCGGACTCCTCCTTATTGTTGGAAGATTACATTCCTCTTGAACATATTGAATAAGAGATCTCATCCATTAACATTCCCTACTTGTCCCATGAAGTGTAAGTATCGCAGCATGATTTGTAGAAGTTATTGCTGTTGTTTGTTTTGTGGATCGCCAATATATAGCAGAATTACCATAGGTAAATAAATATCCTGTTTGTGAATGCAATTTATGTGGATCAATTAAATATCCAGCATTTGCATATCCAACCATTCTTGGATTTGATTGTTTCAAATAGAATAATCCCATATCGGATGTACCATAGAGATACTGAAATATATGTTTAATTCCATTCCAATATCTTCGGGTAGGATTTGAGCTATATCTTGCTAATAAGTTAACTGAAAAAGCTATATCTGGTCTCTTCCGTTGCACTTAGATATGGCACTTTAGAACCAAGAATATCTTTGTTACCCTCGCGAGTCCTTATTTACATTAAGAGATCAAAAGACCATTGGGATGCTCAACGAATGTGCCTTATTCATATTAAAACATTTTAGCACTTTCTCTGTACAAGTAGATAGATGGACTAAAATCCCATTAGATAAGTGCTCTATTTGCAAGCCAAGATAATATTTCTTCTTTCTGAGATTTTTCATTTCAAACTCTTTATTTAGATATGCAACAACTTGTTCAACTGCTTCAGGAGTTCCTATAATGTTTAAACCATCAACATAGACTACAATGATAGCAAATCCAAAATTTAATTTCTTAATAAAAACACATGGGCTAATGAGATTGTTAACATAGCCCTCTCTCATAAGGTATACACTAAGATGATTGTACCACATTCACCCTGATTGCTTAAATCTATAGAATAATCTCTAAAATTTGAATGAACATAGCTCCCGAGGTTTTGAGCTATATGCATCTGGCATTTGTAATCCTTTAGGGGCTTTCATATAGATATTATTATCAAGTGATCCATATAGATAAGTTGTTACCACATCCATAAGACGCATGTGGAGTTTTTTAGAGACTGCTAGGCTTATTAAGAATCTAAATGTAATTTCATCTAATACTGGAGAATATATCTCTTCACAATCAATTCCCTGTATCTATGAGGAACTTTGAGTTACAAGTTGTGTTTTATAGCTGACCACTTCATTCTTTTCATTTTTTCGGTCCAAGTTCCTACTTATAGCTTACGGGTTTCGTGTTTTCAGGCGTCTGGATTATAGGTCCAAAAACTGCACGTTTTGAAGTGAATCTAATTCTGACTGAATTGCTTCTTTCCATTTTGACCAAACATTTCTCCTTTGGCATTCTTAAATGGATTTAGGTTCAAGATCTTCACCTTCTATGGTCAAATCAGTGGCCACGATGTATGCGAACACTTGATCAATAATCGTCTAATGTCGGTTCCATCGTATGCCAGTAATAACATATTTTATCGAGATTTCCTCCTTCTTGATTTTTTTTACAATTCTCAGGTACTTGATATCCTTGAGGAATCTTTTCATCCTTCTTATCTTTTTTTTTTGTATTTCCATTTGTACCTCTTCAAGGATTTAGAGTAGCCAACTTGTTTGTTTTGCTCCCTTTTCTTTATTGGATTTTTATCTTTAGAACCAACATGTCTACCATGCCTTTGGTGTGCGGTAGACGTACTTGCCAATATCTTAGAAGACTGTTCATTTGGAATATCAATTCGAGTAGGAGCAGTCATAGCTGAAACATATGACTTGGTCACTCTCTTTATATCAATGAATGCATCCGGTAATTGGTTTGTAATATTTTGTGAATGGATAATTTTCTAAACTTCCATTTCACATTGATTTGTATGTGGATCAAAATGCAGTATCGATGATGCATTCCACAAAATTTCTAGCTTTTCGAGCTTTAATTTTTCTCCCCCTAGTTATGAAAACATTGTTTCATTAAACTTACAATCTGCAAACCGTGTTGTAAAAATATCTTCTGTCAATGATTCAAGATATTTTATAATCAACGGAGATTCAAACCCAACATAAATTTCAAGTCTCCTTTATATACCCATCTTTGTGCGCTGGGGTGAAGCAGTTGGGACATATAGAGCACAATAAAAATTCATAGATAGGATATATTTGGTTCTTGATTAGAAATAAGTTATAGTGGGGTGCATTTATGATAAGCAGTTGGCCTAGTATGAATTAGTGCTACAACATGTAATATAGCGTATCCTCATGGAGAGCTAGGCAAATTTGTTTTCATGAGTAATGGTCCAACAATTAGTTGCAAACATATGATCACAGATTCTGCAAGACCATTTTGTGTATACTAGTGGACCACAAGATGCTCAATTGTACTTTCAATTGACATACAATAATTGTTAAAAGCTTGGGATATAAATTCTCTTGCAGAATCAAGACGGATCCTTTTGATCGTATAATCTAAAAATTGAGCTCGTAATTAGATTATTTGTGCGAGAAGTCTCGCAAATACAACATTGAGAGTAGATAATAGATAGACATGTGACCAACGTGTTGAGGCATCTATTAATACCATAAAATATTGAAATGGTTTACATGATGGAATAATAGGCCCACTTATGTCTCTTGTATTCTTTCCAGCAATGTTGGAGATTCAACCCTAATTTTAGTTGGGGATGGCTTAATAATCATTTTAACTTAAGCACAAGCAGCATATGAAATTTCATCGGGTGAAAGAATCTTCTGGTTCTTTAATGAATGTCTATGAGGACTTTCGATGATTTTTCTCGTCATTGTTACACTTGGATGGTCCAGGAAATCATGACATAAGATGACTATTTTGTAATAAGTTAACTTCTAGTTAACCACTGCATTTGATTCAATCGGGTTTATATAAGTATAATATAACCTAGAAGAAAATGCTGACAAATTTTCCACTATGTTCTTTCTTCTTGAGGTAAGCAATGTAATGTAAAGATATTCTTTATCACCCTCATTTATTATTTCAATGTGATAATCATTGCAACGAGTATCTCAAAAACTGATCAAATTTCTCTGTGATTGACTAGAAGAGAGAGCATTGTTTATTTTTAGTTTTGTTCTTCCAGGAAGCATAACATGTGCTCTTCTGAAGCCTTCAACTAAATTTAAAACACCCGATATTATATTAACATTCACTTCAGTTAATTGTTGTTGAGAAGAATATATTCTGCTTTTGAGGATAGTGTGTGTCGTTACACTGTCAACTAGACGTAAATCTCCATCTTTATCAAATCTATGGTTTTTTAAATATAAGAAATCTATGTATTGGTGGAGCCCTATTTATATTGCATATTAATAAGATTACAAAAGTGTAATGAATAAAGTTTCAAAATGACTATAATATAATAATACTTTTGAATTTTACTTTATAGTTGATCAAGCTTAATTTTATTGAAAATAACCCATTAAGATGAAATATCAAAAAACATAATCTTGTACTAAATTACACACCCCCAAAAACGATATTATTCTGTTAAAAGTAAGACAAACTGTAGTACTAAAGACATAATTGAAAAACAAAAGTCTCGGTACAATTGAACATTTCCTTCGCCTAGCAAATGATCAATTCTCCCACTAGCGTCCTCAAAGAAATCAGAAACATCAAGATACGTCACATTAAGTGGAGAATGATCTTCAACAAAGTTTGTTTATGCATGTTTGCCTTTCTCTTTCAACAATGCTTGATAAAGGTTCACCAAATGTCCAGCCGTACGACGAGTACATGCATAGTGATCTTCCATGGTTTATTTGCGGCATTTTTAACCGACAGAACTGATGTGATAACTGTATTTTTATTAATGCTACAGTAAAATGATAAAAATACCCTTTAATAACCATATCTTGAAACAAATAAACCCAAAATAGATAGCTTCTATATAACGCAACATCTCGAATTTTGTGCTTATATAGTACTAATCAAGGCGTTGAAGCATACTTTAAGTCATTTTATTGTAGCACTAATAAGAAGCAATTACCACGTCAGCTCTATCGATGAAAAATAACGTCATCATGCTTGAGAGGGACCTTTTTATTGATACGATAAAAACTTAGGGACCTTTTTAATAATCCAAAAAGATCGGGTCCTATTTATTATTTTCAAAAACGTCAGGGTACTAAAATATAAATAACCCTTTTATGTATGTGTATGTACATTGATGCATAAAGGATTTTTACATAAATTCTAATTTTTTAGATATATAATAATATTCTACAATATTGACCATAAAACTGTACCTGAAGAATATCCAATATTTACAATATTTTGGTCATTTTCCGTGAATTTGGATTTTGCGATTTTTTTAGGTTTTTTTGGAAATTTTTTTTGCATTTTTTTTTTTTAATTCTGACAGTTTTTTTTTTTAATAAAATTGAAAATGTTACATTTCCCTCTTTTGTTTTATGAAGTTTTATAAATTC
Organism: Simmondsia chinensis; assembly: GCA_018398585.1. Classification (NCBI taxonomy): domain Eukaryota; kingdom Viridiplantae; phylum Streptophyta; class Magnoliopsida; order Caryophyllales; family Simmondsiaceae; genus Simmondsia; species Simmondsia chinensis. The sequence goes on along the minus strand of JAGTTD010000001.1, from coordinate 19,201,561 downwards.
GACTCTTTTTGAAATTTGAATTTTGTAGTTCATTTCGATTTTAACAATCTGTCTGCTCCAAGTTTGTTTTTTTCGAAGTGGCGATTCTTGTCACATATATGCTTCTATGCGTCACACATGCCCCTTTCTTGTTGCTTTTTTTTTTTTTTTGCAGGGACTTTGTTTTGAGAGTGATAAATCTAATTTTAATGCAATTATTCATATGATTTAGGTTTAATTTTTGACCATCTTGCATCTAATTTTATCATTTTTGCTCTTTTTCATTCCTATGGCTATTCCTTTGCAGCAACACTTTTTTATGCTAATTCTTACTAGGTTTGATGACCAAAATCAACAAATGAAAGCAAGATACAATAAATATAAGCAAACATAAGCAATTTGCAACAAAACCTCATGGCTAAGGAAGAAGGAAGGATGAACAAGATCAATTTGCATCATAATGTAATTTTGGGTGGCAAAAGGAGCAAATCAAGAGCAAAGATGAATTGAACACATAAAAAATAAACAAATTGCTACAATTTGCTCCAATTTGCTCCATTTTTTTTTTTTTTTTTTTTTTTTTTTGTCTTTCCAAGGCTATGATGTAGCCTAAGTTGTAACATATACTCTTTTCTAATTCAAAGTATTATAAGTTTGTTTATTCTGTTGTTCAAGTGTTTATTATTGTTCTTCATGTGTTTTGAATGCTTGATCAACATTTTAAAACATAGAGTGATTTATAATGAGTCTGATAGGAGATTTATGATCATTGCTAAAAGATTTGTGATGATTGCTAAAGTAATAAACAACAAAATTGAGCGAATGTTGGAAATAGATTAATGCGATTTGTGTGTTCTTAAGTGAAAACCATGAATCTTTAAAACTCTTTTTATTTAAATTCATGCAAGAGATTGATAAGTTAATATGTAAAATAGTATGCTAAGTATTTCTCGACAGAGAATATTTAGTAATTAGGGTTTTTGATGATCAACATGGAATAAACAACTTGAATACCGAGAATAGAAAGTCGTATTAATGCAACTAGGTGAAATCGGATGCCTTAGATTTTAAAAAATAGTAAAATTACTTAAAAATCAATAAAAGATCTTTAGTTCTTTTCATTATATTAGTTACATATTGAAAAATTCAAATTTTGGTCATTCAAATAGCGCTGGAACTAGTAATTTCAGTACTCATTCAATAATCAATAATCGTGGGAATGATACTCTACTCACACTTTATCACTTGAATCGATTTAGTGCACTTGCTAAGTAAACACATGCATCAGAGAGGACTTGACGACGACCCCGAGTATGAAAAACTACACGTCTAACTTTGGTCTGTGCCCCCGCTGGGTCTTAGTTGGTGGCAACCTTTGGAGTCCATTTTGAGAAGACTTGATGACTACCCCATGTGTGGCGAACTACACATCCGACTTCGGTCCATGCCCCCCGTCAGGTCTTAGTTGGTGGAGGCCCTTGGAGTCCATTTTGAGAAGACCTGAGGACAACCTTGCATGTGGAGAACCACATGTCTGACTTTGGTTCGTACCCCCTATTGAGTCTTAGTTGGTGGAGGCCTTTGCAGTCAATTTTGAGAAGACCGGACGACAACTTCGTGTGTGGGAAACTGTTAGGAATAGTGTCCTAAAATCCAAATTTATTTTGTAATATTATTTGTTAATGAATAAAATTAAAGTTCTAGCCATTTTCTCGTTAAATTTGTGTAAATAAGCATATATACTACATCTGATTTTCTTTTAAATATCGTCCATGAGATAGACAAAGTCTTCATATTACATTTTAAATGTTTGTTCTAAGTGAATAACGAGATTAAGCCACAGATAGACTTGGAACAAATGGTATGGAATATTATTTGAGCAACTCATGGTTGATGATGAGCTTAGGCTACTTGTTTGTTAAGACCATGACTCAACAGTTTAGATGACTTGCCTTAGTCATGTAGACGGTAATCCAAAAGTGTTAGGTTAGTGTGTTTAATAAGATTGACACACTGAGTTGGACCATATGAGTTGCTTGTTTCTAGACTACTAACGGAGATGAGTGATTCATGTTGTAATGTTTGAACAACGACTCCAAATCCGGAGAGTATTCTGGACTTGTGCATGGAATGTTAGTTACTTTGGGGTACTATAAGCAAGGTCAAGACAAATGACTGAATTCCTAAGTTCACTGGGTAGCTGCATGAAGTATGATAAGGATAGGTATTCAGTACGAAATCTATTGTTTCTTATGAGATACCGATGTCCCCTTAGTTGATTCTCAAGTATTTGAATAGTTTGGAAACTTTGGCCAAAGTATTCAAAGTGTTTGACATTTGGAATTTATACTATGAATATGTTCAAGTATAAATGAATTATTCAGTAAAGGACAAGTCGGTAACTAATGGAGAAGCTATGAGAAGGATAATGCCAGTGGTTATATTTATTCTTTGTCATGGACTTCTAGGTGGAGGAGTTGTTGTCATCAATATGGTCTATTTAGGAGATATCGATTAAATAGTTTAAGTCTAGAATGCAATGAGATTTATTTAGTGGAATTAAGTCCTATTAAATGGTAATTAAATTTTTTCATGAGATGGTAATTAATTTAACCCATTTGGAGCTAGATTTAAATTATCCTTGAGATCTCTGCGCAAGCCTCTGTATTTATTGCCATCGAAAAAATATTAAAGAATCCATAAGCTGAATTTTTTATTTATGAGATGAGTAAATTTAATTTTGCCAAATATTATTCATGAGATGAATAAAAGCTAAAAACTATAAAATAAAATAATTTTTTAAAATTAAAATTCATAAGATGAATTTTTACATGTGGGAACCAAAAAAGAAAAAAAGAACCGCATCTGCAAAGGATCGATCCTCATATATGAGGATCAACCAAACAGCGCGTGACACATGTCGCGCGTTGGGGCTGCTAATCTGGGTGGATCTGCGCGTAAAGGTGTGGACCAATCACCGTATGCCATGTGGCACACGGTGACAAGGAAAATCACGCAATTTTTGAGCTTAGTAAAACGTAGCGTTTTGGCTGTCTTTCTGAATGAAACGCTGCATTTTGCATTTAAAATGTGCGCGTCCTACATCATTAATTTTATAATTTTTTGCTTCGATATACTACTATAAATAAAGGTACATATTTCAAAGGTTTAGCATTAGTTTAAAATTAAAAATTTCTGAAAGTGCTGACTTTCGGAGACCTAGTGGGAGAGAAAAATTACTTTTGAAATTTTTATTTCCTCGGGTTTAATATTTTTAGGGGCCCACTCTCCGGGCGATTCGAGGTCATTACATAGAAGGCCGCTGGATCTCGGTCATCTCTGTTTTCTCAGAGCTTGTTATTTTTCTTAGAGTTATTATCTTTCTAGTATTCTTTATATTGGAGCAATTCCAAGTATGTCTTTCTTTCCTTCTTTTTAGGTTTTTGCTTTTCTATTTATTTACAACTTTTCTTATTATGCCTGTTATAAGTTCATGGTATTGTTATAAATATATTAGAGTAGAGGCATATAAATTTAAGTTAGGACTTTAAATCTGTAGATTAAAAATTAGAAATTTTAAATCAACCTTAGGCTTAAAATTAAAAATTTTAAACCCCTCTACTGCGTTAACTTAATTAAATTTTGGAGAATTTTTGAAATCCGTATTATCTAGGTCTTCCAAGAAGGCAGAAGTGACTTTCAAACAAGAAATATGCTCCCCCTACTAGGGTTCCTGTAACCTTAAAAGACGACTTTCGGAAGAAGTTTCTTGGTGAAGACTCCTCGAGCGATGAAGATGAGGAACAAGAATGGACAGCTCCTTGTTACATGGTGTCTTTTGAGGAAAAAGAAGAGGCTGAGGAGGCAAACCTTGAAGTTGATCAAATTACTCTTCGTTCAAGTCTCTAATTGCTAGCACCAAGGCAAGTTGAAAAGAACAAAGAACCTACACAATTAGTAGGATAAGCAAGGATGTCACCTCGTGTTGAGGACAACCAGATAGACAGTTGCAGCAGGCCTTGCCTACAAATGAAAAGGCACTTCCTGTGAAAGATCTCCCCATTCTAGTCCCTCCAATTGTAAGAGAAGTACCATACCATAAAAAGAGTTCGACATGATGTTCTTGTTTGGAACAGTATCTTAAAATGCTGATTTATTGTGGATATACTATTTTAATTGATAAATAAATTAAAGTTCCAGTCGTTTATAAATTTGTGTAAGTGAGCATATATACTGCAAATGATTTTCTTTTTGGTAACATCTATAAGATGGGTGCGGTCCTCAGACTACAATTTACATATTTATTCTAAGTGGTTTATGAGATGAACCCACAGATCGACTTGGAACAAATGGCATGGATTGTTGTTTAAAAGACTCATAGTCCAAGACAAGTTTGGACCACTTGTATGCTAAGACTATAACGTGACACTTTAGATGACTTGTCTTGGTCTTATGAATGGAGATCCAAAAGTTTTATATTGGTGTTTTCAATAAGGTTGACACACTGAGTTGGACCATGTGAGTTGCTTGCTTCTAGACTGCTATCGGAGATGAGTGATTCATGTCATACTGTTTGAACGACGACTCTAAATCCTGAGAGTATTCTAGACTTGTGCATGGAGCGTTAGTTACTTTGGTGTACTATAGGGTTTAAACATATGACTGAATTCCCATGTACACTATGTAGCAACGTGAAGTGCAACAAGGATCAGGTATTCAATATGAAATCTATAATATCTTATGAGGTAAATATGTCCCCTTAGTTGATTGGCAAATATTTGAATAGTTCGGAAACTTCGGCCAAAGTATTTCAAGTGTTTGACATTTGGGATTTATACTATGAATATGTTCAAGTATAAATGGATTATTCAGTGATGGGCTAGTCGGTAATTAATAGAGAAGCTGTGAGAAGGATAATGATAGTAGTTATACTTATTCTTTGTTATGGACATCTAATGGAGAGGTTGTTATCATCAATACAGTACATTAGGAAGACATCAAATAAATGGTTTAAGTCTGGACTGTAGTGAGATTTATTTAGTGGAATTAAGTCTCATTAAATAGTAATTAAATTATTCATTGAGATAATTAATTTAACCCATTTGGAGCTAGATTTAAATTGTCCCTGAGGTCCGTATCCAACCCACTGTCTTTATTGCGATCGAAAAAATATTAAAGAATTCATAAGATGAATTAATTTATTAATGAGATGAGTAAATTTAGTTTTGCCAAATATTATTCATGAGATAAATAAAAGTAAAAAATTATAAAATAAAATAATTTTGAAAAATTAAAATTCATGAGAAAAATTTTTACATGTGGGAAATAAAAGAAAAACATGTCGCAAACCGAAGTCATAATTTGCCTCGCACGGATATAACCAACCAGCGCGCGACACGTGTCGCGCACTGGGTCTGCTTAGGCACTGATCCTTGCCTTCGGACATGGATCAACCATGGCATGCTGATAGGGAAGGGGTTGATCCGCGCCTAACAGCGCGAACCAATCACAAGGCGACACGTGTCGCATATTTTGAAAAATAAAAGCACGCATTTTGTATCCAGCGAAACGGCATTGTTTTGCAACCTTTCTTTAGATCCCATGTCGTTATTTTACAAATTTCTCGCTCCGGTAAACTTGTATAAATAGGAGTGCTTATTCAGAGGTTTGGCATTCAATTTTGAATATAAATTTTGGATTTCTAGAATTGTTTCGGAGACCTAATTAGAGAGAAAATTTTCCATCAAAATTTTTCTTTCTGCAGTTTAATATTTTTCGGAGCACACCATTCGGGCAACTTGAGGTCATTGTGTAGAAGATCACGAGGTCTCAATTTTTTGGTATTCTTCTGAAGATTATTATTTCTTTCTAGTATTCTATTTTTGGAGCAATTTAGGTATGTTTTCTTTCCTTCTTCTTTAGTTTTTACTTTTCTATTTATTTACAGTATTTTATTATACCTGTTTAAGATCATGTTGTTGTTATGTATATATTAGAGTAGAGGCCAGAATTTAGATCTGTAGATTTAAAATTATAAATTTTAAATCTACCCTAGGTTTAGAATTCAAAATTCTAAATCCTTTCCGCTGCGTTAACTTAATTAAATTAGGGCGAATTTTTAAAATTCGTCTCAACAACCATATTAGAGCAAAGGGATTTATAGAGATAATTCTATTCTCGGGAACTCTCGCACGTGAGGTGTCACGAAGCATTACTCTCCGCCCGGGGGCTTAGATAGAGAGAAGAGTCTCCTACTCTAAGTGCTTTGATAGATGTCCTTTGTTATGACCATTGTTGAGAACTGTAAACCCAACAATTGGTACCAGAGTAATTTTTTTCCCCATCAATTGGTATCTGAGCCAGCCACTTATTACATTCATAATATATATGAATAGGTGTAATAAGATCGATATAAATAGACTTGCGATTTTTTATTAAGAAGAAAATATTCTTTGAAGTAACGATTTAAATTATTTAAATCATTTATGAATTAATAGTTAATTAAATTATTTAAAGTAACGATTTAAATTATTTAAATCATTTATGAATTAATAGTTAATTAGATTGTTTAAAGTAACAATTTAAAATTTTTAAATCGCTTATAAACTAATAGTTAATTAGATAGTTTAAAGTAACGATTAAAATTGTTTAAATTGTTAATTAATTAATAGTTAATTAGATCATTTAAGGTAACGATTTAAATTATTTAAATAGTTAATGAGTTAGTTGTTAATTCAAATTTGTCAATTCATGAAATTACATTCATATTATACGCGTGATGAGATTGTGGATATTTAATCATGATTTTTGAAATCAAATGAAATTGATCTAATGAGATTAGATTTAATTAATTTTTATAAAATTGGATAAAGCTGATCTAATGAGATTAGGTTCAATTATTTTTCAAATTAATTAGTTTAATTTTAAAAAATAATAAATAAATAATTCTAATGTTAGCGCGTTAGGCAGACGTTAGCGTCAGACTTAATAAAAACTTTTTATTTTTTTATTTATTTATTTTTGGAGACGTGTAGACGTCAGTACAGTTTTACATAATAATTGAAATAATTATTTTATTAATTAATTTCTTTTTAGAATGGGATTTTAAATTAGATTATGAGATAATCTAAGTTGTAAATCAGTGCTATTCTCAATAAAAATTATTTTAAATTATTTTAGAATAAGATTCAAAATAGACTATAAGATACTCTAAGTTAATATTAGTTTAAACCTAAAAAATTAATTTTACTAATTAATTTAATTTTAGAATAAGATTCTAAAATAGACTATGAGATAGCCTAAGCTGATTTAATTTTTGGAGTGAGATTCTAAAAATAGACTATGAGATAGTCTAATCTCTAAATAGCTATTGATTTTAAATACAATTAATTTTATTAATTAATTTAATTTTTACATTAGATTCTAAAAACAAATTATGAGATAATCTAAATTTCAGTATTATTTTAAGTAAAAAAATTAAATTAGTTTATATCAATTTATTTAGTTTTAGAATGGGATTCTAAAGAATAGGTTATGAGATAATCTATGGTACCATTTTTAAAAGTAAAATTAGTTAATTAATTTTATTGAATAAATTTAGAATGAGAGTCTAAAGCAAGATTATGAGATAATTGATGTTGCAAAATGATAATGTTTTGAATAAATTAATTAATTAATTTTGGTTAATTTTAAAATGAGATTCTAAAGGGGTAATGAGATAATCTAGGTTGTAAATACAAGTTAATTAAAAACCACAAGTTCTAAAAATCAAGTGGGAGTGAGGTTTTAATTGTTGTAACCTCACGGTCTCCATTACCAGTCTAGCAGTATAGTAGATCGATAAACCTCCCTAAGGAGGATGTTACAGGGTTAGACTTGTACTGGGATAAACCAAAGTGCAAAGAAGCGATGCGACCACGCTGCCGTGGAATATTACATGTATTTGTATGGAGGTTTAGGTAATGGTTTACACTCGACTGGCATGATGCATTAGCCTCCCCGAGGAGCTCTGTTGTGTTATGTTAGAGACTAAGGTAAAGTGGTGAGCTAATCATGTTTAGTAAGAGTTTCAAGAAAACATGGTAATTGAGAATAGTTCTCACTCGAACTAGCTTCGTGCGACCCTGCTGCTGGGGAGTAAGGAGTGGTGTGTTTGGATCATCATTTTATGCATGATAGTACAATTTGGTGGATATCTCACTTATTGTGTATGCTAATATAAAAGAACATATATCACTGCATTATACATGACTCTTATAAGATAGTTACCCATTTGTTTGCATTTATAGTTTTGAAATGGCTGCAACTGGTGCACTTTATTCAATTCTTAAAGATAATGCCTTAACTGGACAAAATTACTTCACCTAGAAAATGAACCTGGATATAGTATTAATACATGAGGGTCATAAGTTTGTTCACTAAAGCTCGACTTATGGTGCCTGCCAATAATTTTACAGTTGCTATTAAAGAGCATAATGAACACTGGAATAAGGCTAATGAGTTAGCTAGATGCTACATTTTGGCTTCCATGACCAAGCATCAGATGCTTGAGATGGAAACAGTATCTGAGATGATCAAACATTTAAAGGAAATGTTTGGTGGTCAAGATAGAGCAGCTAGGCAAGAGCTGAAGAGGAAGCTCTTGAGCATGAGGATGTCAGAGGGGTCCCTAGTTCACGAGCACGTCATGAAATTGATGGCGTGCTTGTTTGAATTGGAGATTCTAGATGTTGAGATTGATAGTCAGTCTCAGCAGGATATCATCCTCAGCTCTTTGTCCAGCTCTTTTACTCAGTTCAAGCTCAACTACATAATGAACAATAAGTATTATTCATTGTCTGAGCTGAGGAAGGAGCTAAAAGTAGTAGAGGGTGTTATGCGAGCCAAGGAGTGTCCACTTGACTCAGGTATCAAGGACTAGTGGGAGCAAGTAGAACAAGGGATCGACTGGAAAGAAAGGAAAAGGCAAGGTTGCTAGTGTAGCGACTAATCCTAATAAGAAGCCAGCAAAAAGAAAGTATTACTTTTGCAGAAAGATGGGCCATTGGAAGAGGAACTGTACAAAGTACATAGCTACTCTTCCTACCAAGACTACTAAGCCATCTAGTAAAGGTATGATAATATCTCACCCAACTGAGTCTTGCATAGTTGAGAGTCAACCAGGTTCCTGGTGTGTGGACTCAGGTTCAACTAAGCATATCTATAATATGCTACAGGGGCTCAAGCTAACCAAGAGGCTGCATGATGGAAGCTGTGCCTGACGGTTGAAGGCGGTACAAGAGTAGCAGTCTTAATAGTAGGAGATGTTAGTTTAAACTTTAGTGTTAGAGTTTTTATATTTTTAAAAAAAATTTTGTTTATTTATACCTGCATTGGGCAGGAGTTTACATTTATATGGTTTATTTAAAGAATAATTATTATTCATTTTGAATATGGTTGTGGACCTTTATTACAAGAAATAAAATGTTTATTGGTACATGTATATATGATTTATTCATGTTGTTTTCTAATCAGATATTATTTTGTACATGGATATGCGAAATACTTTGAGAAGGATTTTGCGAGTAAACTACAAAAGCAAAAACAAATTAATATTATAATAGTTAAAAGACAATGACACTAACTCTGAACAGCTGGACACAACTCAAGACATAGTGGATGCATTAGATGCACCTACTGATGGGGATGAGAATGTTCTAGGTACACAAGAGCCTAGGTGTGGTGGGAGGATTAGGGCACCTGACAGGTTCATAGTGACAGCCTTAGTGGTTGACCATGGTATTGAATCTGATCCTTGAAGCCACATTGAAGCGATTAAGTCTTACGTTTTTGAGCAATTGGTTGAACTGACCATGCGTGTGCAAATGACATCAAGAAAAAGTAGTAACTTTCTTAGTGTTGTATTTAAACAATATATTACTCATTGAGAATGATGTATGGGTGTCACTAGCTATAAAGTTTGGTTGTTAGAATAGCGCGAAATGAAGGACATAGGAGATGCCAACTCTACTCTTAGGATTAAGCTTCTGCGAGGTCGTAAGAGTAGGATGTTAAGATAAGTTTTGTGCTCTATTAATTTCTCAGTCCCTCTAGTTGGGTGGGCACTGGCTGGTCTTTCGACCCGACCCCCCCAAAAATCGTACGTGCGGGTCTCCCCGGGTCTCTCTCTAGCCACTTAAATTGACAAAATGTTGTCAAGGTATCGCATGAAGGACTCTAAGAAGGGTTTTACCTTTCAGGCATGGAGTCCCTCTCTCTTTAGAGCAGTGTTCTATGAAACCTCAAGAAGAGAAGCAGTTGATGAATATTCCATATGCTTTGGCAGTGGGAGCCCTCATGTATGCCATGCTGTGAATGAGATCAGATATTTACCCTACCATGGGATAGTAAGCAGGCGTCAGTCTGACCCGGGTCCGATGCAGTAAGTGCGAGTGAAGCGTTTTCTGTAGTATTTGAGAATGACTAGAGATTATATGTAGATCTTTCAAAATGACGAGCTGGTTTCAGTTGGCTATACTGGTTTAAGACTTCCTGTCAGATTAAAATGCTAGACGTTTGATGTCTGAGCATGTCTTTACCCTTAGAGTGGGAGCCGTAAGTGGGAGGAATGTTAGCAGTATTGTATTGCTGACTTCACAATAGAGTAATTGACCTCACTAAAAGGTTAGGCTCAGTAGACCTTTGGTTCAAACTTAAAAGGGGTGAGTATGGACTATGTTATAAATTGGATTTAGAAAAAGTGGGAGATTGTTAAAAATAGTGTCCTAAAATTTAGATTTATTCCGGCTATACTATTTTAATTAATAAATAAATTGAAGTTCCAGTCATTTTCTCTATAAACCTGTGTAAGTGAGCATATATACTGCATGTGATTTTCTTTTTAGTAACATCCATGAGATGGGTGTGGTCCTCAAACTACAATTTAAATATTTGTTCTAGGTGGTTTATGAGATTAACCCATAGATAGACTTGGAACAAATGGTATGAATTGTTATTTGAAAGACTCGTAGTCAAAGACAAGTTTGGACCACTTGTACGCTAAGACTATAACGTGATACTTTAGATGACTTGTCTCAGTCATGTGGATGGTGATCTAAAATTGTTATGTTAGTGTGTTTAATAAGATTAACAAACTCAGTTGGGCCATGTGAGTTTTTGGTTTCTAGACTACTATCGGAGATGAGTGATTCATGTTATATTGTTTGAACAATGACTCTAAATCTTGAGAATATTCTGGACTTGTGCATGGAGCATTAGTTACTTTGGTGTACTATAAGTAAGCTCAAAACATATAACTGAATTCCCACGTACACTGGGTAGTGGTGTGAAGTGTGACAAGGATCAATATTTAATATGGAATCTGCAATCTCTTATATGGTACAGATGTCCCCTTAGTTGATTCACAAGTATTTGAATAGTTCGAAAACTTTAGCCAAAGTATTTCAAGTGTTTGACATTTGGGATTTATACTATGAATATGTTGGCTGGGGGTCCTCGGAAACAGCCTCTCTTCAGGGTAGCCCCTTGGAGGGGGAAGGCTGCGTACATATACCCCTCCCAGACCCTGCTTTTGCGGGAGCCCTTGGAGGCACTGGGTTTGTTATTGTTGTTGTTGTTGTACTATAAATATGTTCAAGTATAAATAGATTATCAGTGAAGGGCGAGTCGGTAACTAATTGAAAAGCTGTGAGAAGGATAATGGTAGTAGTTATACTTATTCTTCATCATGGATATCTAGTTGAGGGGTTGTTGTCATTAATACAGTCTATTAGGGAGATAATGAATAAATGGTTTAAGTCTGGAGTCCAGTGAGATTCATTTAGTGGAACTAAGTGTCATTAGATGATAATTAAATTATTTAATGAGATGATTAATTTAACCCATTTGGAGTTATATTTAAATTGTCCTTGAGGTCCCTATGCAAGTCTTTGTATCTATTTCATCGGAAAAATATTAAAGAATTCATAAAATGAATTAATCTATTCATGAGATGAGTAAATTTAATTTTGCCAAACATTAATTCATGATATGAATAAAAGTTAAAAATTATAAAATAAAATAATTTTGAAAAATTGAAATTCATAAGATGAATTTTTACATGTGGGAAACAAAGAAAAACAAAAAAAATTCACAAGCACAAATCGTAATACGCGTTGCGCAGACTAACCAGTGCACAACATGTGTCACGAGCTGGGTTTGCTTAGGCACCGATCCGTGCCTAGTGTGTCCACGTGGCATGCTTTGGTGTGATAGGGAAAGGGTTGATCCAGGAGCTGACCAATCACAAGGCGACACGTGTCACATATTTTGAAAAATAAAAGCACGCATTCTGTATCTAGCAAAACAGCTTCGTTTTGCAACCTTTCTTCAGATCCCACATCATTATTTTCCAAATTTCTCGTTCCTGCAAACTAGTATAAATAGGGATGCTTATTTTAGAGGTTTGGCATTTAATTTTGAATATAAATTTTGGGTTTCTGAAATTGTTTTGGAGACCTAATTGGAGAAAAAAAAAATATCGTTGAAAATTTTCTTTCCACAGTTTAATATTTTTGGAGCCTACCCTCCGAGCAGCTCGAGGTCATTACATAGAAATCGCGAGGTCTCAATTTTTGGTATTCTTCTGAAGATTATTATTTGTTTCTGGTATTCTATTTTTAAAGCAATTTAGGTATGTCTTCTTTCCTTCTTAAAATATTTGTTATTATACCTGTTTGGTTATGTATTTATTAGAGTAGAGGCCTGTAGATCTAAATTAAGAATTTAGATATGTAGATTTAAAAATATGAATTTTAAATCAACTATAGGTTTAGAATTAAATTCTAAATCTTTTCCGCTGCGTTAACTTAATTAAATTAGTGCAAATTTTTGAAATTCATCTCAACAGCAGTATTAGAGCAAAGGGATTTATAGAGATAATTCTATTATCGGGAACTCTCGCACGTGAGATGTCACGAAGCGTGACTCTCCGCCTGGGGGCTTAGGTAGGGAGAAGAGTCTCCTATTCTAAGTGCTCTGATAGGTGTCATTTGTTGTGACTATAGTTGAGAACTGTGGACCCAACAATTGGTACCAAAGTTATTTTTTTTCCCATCAGTTCTTACTCATCTAAAACAAATTTCTGTTTGATTGAGTATTTACGATGCACTCCAGCTATCTAGAGAGTTAAGGAGGGCACTTATTCAAGCTATGATGGATCTTGATGATTACAAAAGCCAAGTCGATTAGGTTAAGGTTGACGACGTGTTTTGGAAAAATAAGTGTGCCTCTTGAACGACATGTATCATGTTCTCTGATGACGACCTCCAGCTCGGGACTGAACATCACAGCAAATCGCTTTACATAACCGGTTTAATCAGAGACAAAGTGTTGAACCGAATCCTACTTGACTGTGGTTCTGTAGTTAATCTTCTCCCTCTTAGGGCACTACGAGCAATGGGGTTAACACCAAACCAATTATTCTCTACCTTGCTCACAATTTTAGTGTTCAATCAAGTAGGGCAAAAATCCCAAGGTACTATCACACTAAAGGTAAAGTTCGGTGACCTTTACAAAGATGCCCTTTTCCATGCTATAGATGTAGATATGTTCTACAACGCCTTGTTGGGGCAACCTTGGCTCCATAATAGCAAATCTATAGTCTCTACACTGCATCAATGCCTAAAATACATAGACAAAAACGGGGTTGAAAGAACGATTCGTGGAGACCCTAACCCTTTTCACAGTGTGGATGTTAACTATGCCGATGCTAAGTTTTATTGATCAGCAAATATTGCACTGGCGAGGGGGAGTCTTGTAAAGGGAAAGGGGTAGATTCTTGATGTGCAACCTTATTTGAAGTCCTTTGTTCCTCAGGGGGTTGATGGCTCTGGGTTAAGGAGTGCTTGTTTTGATGAAGAAGAGACTTTAAAGACCTCTCAATCCAAGACTCAATTTAAGTGTGTCCCAAAGGGTAAAAGGAAAAGTGTACAAAAAGTCTTGACTCCAGTTGAAGAGATTATGAACACTCTTATGACAAGTTACACTTGTCCTCTATGAACAATGAATCAGTCCATGCCCACAAGGGTTTGGTCATCTCTACCTCTTTTGAGGGTCTGAAAAGAGCACATCAAAGGGTGATATTTAACAATGATGCATCAACATCTGCTCGCCCCCAATTAAGGTTACAGATGGGAAAACTTGGTGCCGAGAACATCCCAATTGATGAGGGAAATATATACATGAATTTACAGACCTTTAAATGCCTCATTGATGACATAATCGATAGGTTACAGACTTCACAAGAGGACGGATTTCTTAAGGAGTATGTTGCTGAGCCTATGACTCTAACGACACAAGAATAAGAAATCTTCAAAGGGGATGAGCTAAATCCACCTCAGGTTTTATTTCTTCAAAGGTTGGAAAAACCTTTTGGGCTAAATCCTAAAAGGATCAAAGTGAGAAAAGCCAAGGGTAAGGCGTACATTGCTGAACCTATGACTTTGATGGCTTGTGAACAAGAAACCTTGAAGAATGATGAGCCAATGTCACCACATGTCTTAATCTTTCAGAGATTGGGAAAAACTTTTGGGTCAAATCTTAAAAGGATTAAGATGAGAAAAGCCAACGGATTAAGATTGAGGAAGAAGAAACAGTTGAAGTCCATTATCCTCCAATGTGGTGACTCTGCTAGTGAACAAGCCACACTAATTAATGATACGTCCATTTCAAACAAGGTAGATTATAAGGGATTCAAGTCTTGTTCCCTTCCCAGATTATCCCAAGATGGACTATCATGTAACACCTTTCATGACAAGATTGCATTTAATGAAGAAAGCCAGTCTCAACAAGAAGATCACATGACTCCATATGTCCAAAAGCATCCGTAGGATTTCATTGAACTAGTTGAGCCAGCTCCACAAGAATTAGAGGATGAAGGCTATGCAGCTGTCAATAAGCCTCAAGAAATTAACTTGGGAACTGATGAGTATCCAAAACCAATTTTTGTCAGGACCCTACTGTCTCCTAAGGAAAAGATGCAATATGAAAAGTTGCTTTATGAATACAATGATGTGTTCACCTGGGGTTACCAAGATATGACAGGTTTAGATCTGAACGTGGCTATTAATAAGTTGGCTGTGTCTAAATGCACAACACCAAAGAAACAATCGTGACAGTGCTTTCGACCTTATTTAATTGTTCAAATAAAGGCTGAGGTGGACAAATTGATCGAGGCTAATTTTATTCGTGAAGTTCAATACTCGTCGTGGTCGGCGAACATTGTCCCTAGTAGAAAGAAGAATGGGCAGCTTCACATTTGTGTGGACTTCCCTGATTTGAATGGCGCATGCCCTAAGGATGAATTCCCATTATCAATCACTAAGCTTTTGGTAGATGCTACTATAGGATTTAGTGCATTATCATTTATGGATGGTTTCTCTAGTTACAACCAAATCAAAATGGACCTAGCAGACAATGAGTTAACCGCCTTTCGCATGCCACAAGGAGTTTATTGTTACATTGTGATGCCCTTTGGTTTGAAGAATGCTAGGGTAACTTATCAAAGAGCCATGGCTGTCATTTGTAGTGACATACTGCATAAAGTGGTTGAGTGTTATGTTGATGACTTGGTTGTAAAGATCAAAAATAGGGAAGATCATCTTAATGACCTACGAGCAATATTCAGCCAACTTCGCTAGCATCAATTGAAGATGAATCCGTTAAAAAGTACATTCAGAGTCACATCTGGAAAATTTCTCAGCTTTGTGGTCAGACACCGAGGAATTGAAATTGACCCTGACAAGATTAAAGCAATTGTGAAGATGCTTGCCCCAAGGAATCTGCGGGAGCTTCGTGGTTTGCAAGGAAGACTAGCCTACATCAGACGCTTCATTTCCCATTTGTTAGGAAGATGCCAACCTTTCACAAGGTTGATGAAGAAAGATGTCCCCTTTGTTTGGGACTAAACTTGTCAAAATGCGTTCAATAGCATCAAAGAATATCTCCTCAAGCCACCTATCTTAATGGTACTTATTCAAGGAAGACCTTTAATATTGTACACTGCAGCATTAGAGTGATCCCTTAGAGCGATGCAAGCATAAAAGAATGACAAAGTAATAGAAAATGCCCTTTATTATATTAGCAGAACGTTGGTGGGGGCAGAACATATCTATTCGTCTATCGAAAAGATTTTCCTAGCGTTGATGTTTGCTGTGCAGAAATTCAGGCATTATCTCATGTCTCATTCAGTTACCTTAATCTCGAAGGTTGAACTGCTGAAGTATATCTTGTCGAAAACAGTGTTGTCAGAGCGGTTAGCTAATTAAGCAATGTTGTTAGCCCCATTTGATTTGAAGTTTGTGCTACAAAAGGCTATAAAAGGACAAGCTATATCTGACTTCTTGGAATCACATCCGACTCCTAATGACGAACAATTGCCATATAACTTTCTAGATGAAGAGGCACTCCATGTAGAGACGATACCATGGCGGCTATATTTTGACGGAGAAGCAAATCGAAAAGGAGCAGGTGTAGGCATTGTCTTTGTCACACCCTCTGGTGGACTCATTCCTTACTCCTTTTACTTGATAGAACTTTGCTCTAACAAGGTAACTAAGTATGAGGTACTCATCATTGGTCTCAAAATGGCCATTGAAATGCACATTGACTATTTGCAAGCGTCTGGCTATTCTCAATTGATTGTCAAGCAAATAAATGGTCAATATGAAGTTAGAAAAGCAAATTTGGTGCCTTTGTACCAAAGAGAAAAATATTTGATGGAGCAGTTTTATGATATTAAAATATCACATGTTTCGAGGTTTGAGAATAATAAAGCTGATGCCTTAGCAAAGCTTGCTGCATCACTAACTCCACTCAACAAAAACGAAATTCAAGTCAATATTGGGGAATGTCACCTGCTGATGCCAGTAGCGGAACGTCTAGACCAAGTGGAGATGGTAAACTCAATCTCAGTTGACAAAAGCAAAGTAGAGCTAGATTGGCGACAAACTTTGATTGAATATTTGCAACATGGTTTTTTATCTACTGATTCAAAGAAAAGGTAGAGATAAGAGGAAGAGCAGCTAAATTTGTGTTGAAAAATGACACTTTGTATCAAAGGTCCTTTGATGGAATCTTACTCTGGTGTTTGTCAAAAGAAGAGGCCACCCTCATTCTTAAAGAAATGCATTATGGCATATGTGGTGCTCACCAAGCAAGACCAAAACTTGCTAATCAAATCAAAAGGTTAGGCTATTATTGGCTAGCCATGGTGCAAGATACAATGAAATTTGCAAAGACTTGCCATACTTGAAAAATCCATGGAGATTTCATTCACCAACCACCACAGCCTCTACACCCAAGTGTTTTGTCATGGCCCTTAGACGTGTGGGGTCTTGATGTCGTAGGTCCATTTAAGCCTTCGTCATCCTTCTAGCATCAATATATTTTTGCAGGGATTGATTACTTTCCAAAATGGGCTGAGGCTGTTCCATTAAGAGAAGTGGGGGCAAGAGAGGTTGCTGATTTCATTCGAGTTCGTTTGATGTATTAGTGTGGAGTCCCATCGAAGATAATCTTTAATAATGCCCTTTTCGTCAAAAAATAACCGGTGGTCAAATTGATCGAGAAGTACAAGTTCAAACACAGTTTTTCATCGAGCTATAATGCCACGTCCAATGTTCAAGCTGAAGCATTCAATAAGGTGCTTTACAAAATCCTTAAAAAAATGGTCTCCAAAACAAGAAGGGATTGGCATGAACGGTTACATGAAGCTCTATGGGCTTACATAACTACAGTTTGAAATGTGATGGGATGCACGCCTTATAGTTTGGTGTTCGGATCAGAGGCAATTTTGCATTTGGAAATACAATTGCCTTCCGTAAGAGTAGCTGTTCACATCACTGACCCAGATGAGAATGTCAAGATCAGGCTAGCCGAGCTTGAAGCACTAGACGAGAACATATTAGCTGCTTAACAAAGTCTTGAAGTCTACCAAGCTCAAATTGCTAGTGCATTCAATGGAAGGGTGAAGTTTCGCTTATTTTCTCTTGGTGACTTAGTCCTCATAGTCAGGTGACTGCTCGTTATGAACAAAAGGGCACAAGGGAAGTTTGAGCCAAAGTGGGAGGGACCATATGTCATCACTAAGGTCTATTCGAAAGGCACTTTGATTTGTTAAATGCAAAGGGAATGGTCATATACTCTTGTGTCAATGGAAAATTTGTGAAAAATTCTTTGCTTAAATCGAAAGGGGAAAAAAAGGAGGCTAAAGTTAGTAGTTGAGTCGTAATGAACTAAAGAAGACTTGATCCCTTCAAAGGGTACGTAGGCAGTCTAGTCACAAGCTATATCTAGCCTAAATAGTAAATAAATTCACTTTTTCTCCTTCTATGAGCTGATAAAGTAAATTGGCTCAACCTGATTCCAATAGTCAAATCCCATATAAGTTGCATGACCTATCTTTAAAATGTGCCAAATGAAAGCCCAAATGACTATCTAGTCAAACCCAAATTGACGAGCAAAGCGGCTCGGATAATACGGCTCTAAAATTAATTCAGAACCGATTCATAGAACCATTAAAAGGATTGAGTGCAAATGATAATCTTAGTCATCATCTGATAAACCTCCATCAACCAAATCACGCCCTTTCTTAGATGTCTCAGGAAATGAGCTAGGGCAGAAGCAAATAACCCGTCATTCCTAAACAAGTGTTGGGCCTCAAAAAGAGTCCGTTCTCCCTTTTATGCTGACATAATGGGTCAAAGTCAGGTATTCAACTGGGTAATCATGATTTGGATGACAAGGATACAAGGATGGAAAGCCCTTCACTAACTAACCAACGACGTAATGGATAGCAAAAGATGGATTGGCTGGCTCTGCCAGTATTCTTTGGATGGGTAGCCACTAAACCCAGCCCATGGTATATGTGACCAAGTGTCGCTAGAGCAAGTGCAATTCTTCAACCCTCTACCATTAAGGAGGCCAGAACGAAAGTCTTAGACCCCACTGTACCCATACTCGAAGACAATACAAACCTACTTATCTAGAAAACCAAATAAGCTACCATTCCCTTTTGTTCGAAACATCTAAAGGGGCTTGTTGTCTTTCCGATTTTTCCCTAGCACATTGTGGATATGAGCCCTTTTGGGTTGATTCATCGCTGACACCAAATTCCTTCCCAAAAGCAGCATAAACTAAATAATCTCTATTAAAGTGTTCTAACCACTTTTTCAAAAAGACTTTGTCATCCTCATGAAATCTACAAAGTGTAGCATGGATACGTAGTAACTCAACAACGGTAGGTGGGTAGGCCTCAAGAGTGATGTTATGTTTCTTATTCATTTGTGATGTAATAAGGTGCTGTGTGCTTGTATTATTTCAATTGGTGTTTGGCACCAAAAGTCGGTTAGGTAGTTAAGTCCCAGCTGGTCTGTTCTGGCGGTTGCTTGGAGAGTCGATTAGGCTTGTGTGTCTTGGTTCATTGTAATTAGATCCTTATAAGTAGGTGATCATGTGCAATTCTTACTCATTCAATGAAATATCAACCAATCTCTTTGAGATTAACCTTCTTTCTCTCATCTAACTCTCTCTATTTTCTCATCTCCTTCACTTCGTCCTCATCCCGTACTCTCTTTATCTTAGGTTAAGATCAAGATTTAATCTCGTTTGATCTTAATAATTGGTATCAGAGCCTCGTTTGGCTTTCAATTCAAACGGATTTGATATCAAATATCCCTTGATCGCATTGCAAATTGCTTAGGAATTCAATCCTGAATTCTGAGGTTAAATGCTTGCGGTTACTTCAAATTGACATAAAAAGTGTTAAAAAATATATACATTTGAATCATAGTGATCTATTGATTCAGCCGAGATTGCATTGGCCGGTGGAGTTACCACCAGATCAGCAGCAACTAAGGCAGCTGCTAAATCCACATATGCTGATGTTGTTGGCAGCAGTGATGTAGTAGGTCGAGATTTGGTCACAAATGCGCAATTTGACAGTCAGTTGAAGACGATTGTAGCTCAAATCAGGCAATCTAACGCTGAATCATTTCAGCAAAAAAATAAGTAGATCTTGCAAATGAATCAGCAAATTGATGTGAAGCTTGATCAACGGGCTCAGCAGGAGGAGCTTAAGATCTCTGATAAGATCACGCGACAATCATAAGAATTGGAGGAGAGGTTTAACATGCGGTTTTTATCAACAAATGCAACAGTTGGAAGTGAAGTTAGCAGAAATTTGAGAATAATTTAGGAGGCCAAATCCTGCTGTTATGCTGGATCCATTAATACCTGCTAGTGTGTTGCAAGTTAATCCATCAGTGAGAGCTGAAGCCTTAAGTCATGATGTTGATGCTGGAGCTCAAGATCGAGCTCAGGAAGCTGAGATGATTGACAGGCAAGGTCGCAGTGAGCATGTGCAATCTCGACCTTCAAACTGGAATACAGCACCTGAGGTCCGATCTCATGAAATGGAGGACACATACAGACCTAGGGGAGTGAATGTGAACCAATTGGATAGACCACTTGATTATTGGTAGCAGCAACTATCAGGCAGCAATGAGGAGATTTCTAACAGCAGAAGCAGTGGCCACAGGCAGCCTCGTGTGCAGATCGATGTCTTTGATGGGAAGCAACCTCATTCGTGGTTGAGGAGGTGTGAACGTTACTTCCACTTCTACCATATTGATGAATCAGAAAAGGTGCAAATTGTGGCTATGTACCTTCTTGGTGATCATGAAGCGCAGTTTTATAGCTTGATGAAAAGTAATCCTTCCCTCACATGGACTGAGTTTGCGAAGGAGTTGTGTGGCCGGTATAGTGATGAGGATGATAGTGATATTGTGGATAAATTCAATAAGGTGAAGCAAGAGATTTCTGTGAAAGATTATATGACCAGGTTTGAGAATCTCCGGGCTAGCATCATAACTGAAATTCAGGCCTCAGAGTTGTATTATGTATTAGCCTTCATAATTGGTTTGAAGCCAAAGGTGAAGAATTTGGTTAAAGCCATTGATCCAACAACCTTGTCCATGGCTTATGCAAAAGCCAAGCTTTATGAATCAACTACTCTGTCTTCAAGTGATGTTTCCAGACCTCGTTGTAACAGCTCCAAACCTCAGCAAGGTTCTGGCAGATCCAGGACCAACAGAACAGATGAAAGGCAGCAGTAGAGAATGTGTTATCGATGTAATCAACCTTACCAATTTGGCCACAAGTGTAACCCAAAGTTTCTTATGTCTGCTGAAGAGACTAATGCTGGTGAGATCTCTGATGGTGAGGAAATTGCAGAGGAAGGGACTGATTCAGATCAGGACATCGAGGAAAGCTTGGATGATGCTGCAGTGGAAATTTCAGTGAAAGCTTTGACAGGTAGTGGGGCTCACAGCACAATCCACATCAAAGGGAAGGCTGGAAAAAGATCTATTATCATCCTCATTGATAGTGGGAGCACCCATAGCTTTGTTGATCCTAAAGTGGTCAAGAAAATGGGTCATGACGTGATTAGAACTCACCCTCTTGCTGTTACCGTGGCTGACGGGAAATCTGTGACAACTCAAAACAAATGCTAAGGGTTCTCTTGGTTTATGCAGGACCGCAAGTTCAGCTATGACTTTAGAATCCTTCCTTCAGAAGGGTGTGACATGGTGCTTGGGGTCGATTGGATGAGAGCTTATAGCCTTGTGTTGTTTGATTATGCTAACCTCATGGTTTCTTTTGAAGTACAAGGCTCTAAAGTCACATTGCAAGGGATAGCTGAGCAAGCTCAATTACAAGTAATGAAAGGGAGTAAGTTGAAGAAGGAAATTCAGAGATGTGCATTTCAGTGGGTGGGCCAGTTGTTTGCGATTGCTCCTACTAAAATGATTAGCATTACCGAGCAAGAAGTGCAGGCAGTGATCACTGAATTTGAAGATGTGTTAGATATGCCCAAGTCTTTACCTCCCAAGAGGAGTTTGGACCATGTAATTCCTCTCAAAGAGGGTGCAGAGCCAGTGAGGCTTAGGCCTTATAGATACCGTCATGCTTAGAGGTCGGAGATTAAGAAGCAAGTTAATGATTTGCTCAAGACCAACTTTATTCAACAAAGCCACAGCCCCCTTGCCTCTCCAGTTATTCTTGTCAAGAAAAAGGATGGCACGGCTCGAATGTGTATTGATTATAGGCAACTAAACTCTATGACTGTTAAGGACAAGTTTCCTATACCAGTTATAGATGATTTGTTAGATGAGTTGTATGGAGCTCAAGTCTTTTCCAAGTTGGACCTACGGCATGGTTATCATCAAATTAGAGTGGAAGAGCACGATGTGTACAAGACAGCATTCCGGACACATCATGGACACTTCGAGTTTGTGGTCATGCCATTTGGCTTGACAAACACACCAGCAACATTCCAGGCTCTTATGAACGATGTCTTCAAACAATTTCTTAGGAGATTTGTGTTGGTTTTCTTTGATGACATCTTGATTTACAGTGTATCTTTCGAGGAGCATTTGAAGTACTTGAGGGAAGTGTTTTTGGTCATGCGTGAGCACAAGTTGTATGCTAAATTTGCCCAGTGTTCTTTTGCTCAAACTCATTTGGAATACCTTGGCCATGTGATCTCTTGTGAAGGAGTTGCCACTGATCCCTCAAAGGTCCTAGCCATGAGAGAATGGCCTTTCCCGGTAACCTTGAAACAATTGAGAGGATTTTTGGGTCTAACTGGTTATTACCTCAAGTTTGTAGCCAATTATGGAGCTTTAGCCAAGCTACTCACAGATTTGTTAAGGAAAGACGCTTTCAGATGGTCGAATGAAGCTCAAATGGCTTTTGATGCTCTTAAGGCTGCAATGTGTAAAGCACCTGTATTAGCAATGCCCGATTTCACTTCAAGCTTTGTATTGGAGACTGATGCGTGTGGAAGTGGTGTTGGGGTAGTGTTATCTCAGGGAGGAAGGCCTATAGCGTATCTCAATCAAGCATTGAGTGCAAAGCATCAAGCTCTTTCCACGTATGAGAAGGAGTACCTTGCAATTTTGCTTGCGGTGGAAAAATGGAGGCACTACTTGGATGGGCATCATTTTATCATCAAGACGGATCATCAAAGTCTTAACCACTTATTAGAGCAAAAAATTGTCACCAGGATACAAAGGAAAGGGCTGATGAAGATGTTGGGGCTTGATTATGACATTGAGTACAAGAAAGGGAAGGAGAACATGGCAGCAGATGCACTGTCACGCAGATTTGAGGACTATGAGCAGGGCTCTCTTGGGGCTATTTCTGTGATCTCTCCTGCTTGGATGGAAGAAGTACATCAGTCCTATGAGAATAATTCCTTTGCACAAGAATGTATAGCCGCTGTTAGTGTGGGTAAGTCGAGTAATCTGGCTGCTGGTGCAGAAGTTTCTGTGACCCGAGGCATTATCAGAATTCAGGGGAAGTTGTATATTGGCATCTCTACTGATCTTAGACATCAAGTTATCAGTGTTGCTCATGATTCTTCATGGGGAGGTCATTCAGGTATGGAAGGAACATATCAGAGGCTGAAGATTCACTTCAGTTGGCCGGGAATGAAAAAAGAAGTGACTGACTTTGTGCAAAGTTGTGAGGTTTGCCAACAAACTAAGCTTGGTGATCATAGATACGAAGGACTTCTCCAACCCTTACCTGTTCCAGAGGGTATATGGCAAACACATAAACATGGATTTCATTGAGGGATTGCCTAAGTCAGAAGGGAAAGAGGTGATCTAGGTAGTGGTTGATCGATTCACCAAATCTGGACATTTCATTGCTTTGGCTCGACCTGTGACTGCTGAGAAGTTAGCTCGTGTGTTCCTTGATAACACCTACAAGCTCCATGGATTGCCTCAATCCATAATTTCTAATAGGGACAAGATCTTTACAAGTCGATTTTGGAAGGAGTTGTTTGGTCTCTTGGGAATAACCTTGGCCCTTAGCTCACCATACCACCCTCAAACCGACGGTCAGACTGAGAGGGTCAACCAATGCATTGAGCAATGCCTTAGAAGCATGGTGTTTAGTCATCCTAAGGTGTGGGGAAGATGGCTCTCTTTGGCGGAATTTTGGTATAATACCCATTTCCATGCTTCACTAGGTACTACACCTTTCCAGGCATTGTATGGGTATGATCCACCCAGTCCATTGGTATTGCAAGGGATTGAAACACATGTGGCAGATGTTTCTGATTCGGTGCAGCAAAGGAAACATCCAATGCAGCTACTGCGGCATAATCGCAGTCAGTCCCAAGCCCGAATGAAGTGGTATGTAGATCGTAAGAGAGTTGGCAGAAATTTCGATGTGGGTGATATCGTATATCTGAAATTACAGCCTTATAGGCAATCTACAGCAGCAGTGAGAAAGAATGTCAAGCTTTGTGCAAGGTTCTTTGGGCCTTACAAGGTGTTGGAGAAAGTTGGTAAGGTGGCCTACAAGTTGGAGCTTCCACCCGACTCATATATTCACCCTGTTTTTCATGTTTCACTTTGTTACGAATTAATAAATTTTACCTGTAATGCAATTTTATTTTTAGTATTACTTTTGATTAGAGTTTATATGATGTAACAACAATTAAAATTGCACTAGTTTAAATGGCTTAAGGCTCCCCCACAGCACGTGACAGCCGGTGCAGATGGCACCCGCGCAGCACGTGACAGTCGGTGCAGATTTTCAGTTAGAGTTTGTTACAAATGCAGGGGAATTCGCGGCTATGCTCCAGCTAGGGTTAATTGATCTGAATTATTGTATAAATGGTGAGCTTATAGTGTAATTTTGATTTATCCAATTAAATGAAAACCTATTCCTAAGGGAATTCTCTATTTCTCATCTCCTTTCTCTATTTTCTCATCCCCTCCCCTTCTTTTCTCATCTCAAACTCTCTTCTACAAGGTTAGGCTTTCAAATTAATTTTGGGAACTTAATAATTGGTATTAGAGCTGGTTTTATCAATCAACAACATCGATTGAGCTATTAAAAAAAAAAAAAAATTTCAAACCAAAAATGGCGGATGGAGTTCGTACCAGAACAGGGGCTGGAGGTACCGGTTTGATTTTGGATACTTCAAATGAGCTACGTGATCAAATAAAGAACATGGAAGCCATGTTTGATCAATAATTTGCTGAAAATCGAAGCCAAACCGAAGGGATTCAGCAAATCCTGAAGATGTTGGTGGAAAAAGATGAAAAAAAGAGATGATCGGCTGCAGAAATTAGAAGAACGACTTGAGGTTTTGCAAGATCAGTTGAACAAGCAAAGAGAGTCACGTGTTGAAGCCATCCTTAAACCGGCAAGCCAGATTCATCAAGCTGTTGAAGTTGATCAGCAGCACGCAAGTGCTGAATCGCAGCAAGTCAGTCCGGATCGAGCACAAGATGGAATGCACACTCGAGGTAAATCTCCTATGTTACAACCTGGTGTAGGACCATCCATTAACATTAGGTCAGCTACAAATCAACCTATTCGACCTGAAATTAATATAGAAAATCAAGAACGAATGTCTGGACCTGTTAATTACCGAACAAATGCAGAAAATTAAGATCAGGACAATCGGCCGTATATTTCTATTGTGCACCAAAATGTTGCACCCAACGTGTTTGATCATATGGATAGACCACCGGATCAATTATATCAGCATAGAAACATGTCAAATGGCAACACATCTGGGGGTAGGAGTGGTTCTTACAGGCAGCCAAGGGTCGAAATCGATCCATTTGATGGAAAACAACCGGAATCTTGGCTTAGGAGGTGTGATCGATACTTTTTATATTATAATATACCTGAGGAGGAGAAGCTCCAGCTAGCCGCAGTCCATCTTCATGGTGATCATGAGGTTTGGTACTATAGTTTGTTGAAAAGCAAACCAAATCTTTCTTGGGGCCTTTTCGTAGAAGAGATGTGTGAATGGTATGGTGAAGGAGAATCAACGGATGTTGTGGATAACTTCAACAAGTTGGTCCAAATATCAAGTGTGAGAGAATACATGCTTAGATTTGAGAATTTGAGAGCAAATTTGATGTCAGTTTTAGCCATTGTTCCCGAGGATGCCGAATCATACTACGTTTCTTGCTTTGTGAGTGGCCTTAAGCCTAGGATCAAAAACATGGTGAAAGCCATTGGTCCAAAGACTTTGTCAAGCGCGTATAACAAAGCAAAATTGATTGAAGCAACTCAAGTCCCTTCATACGACAAAGGAAAGCATCATACCGGCCGTAAACCGAGACCAGTGCAGCAGAACATGAGTCACGGCAATAAAAACAGTGACAGATTTTTAGCCAGACTTTGTTTTCGATGCAACCAACCGTATCAACCCGGACATAGGTGCAAAACACAAGCACTTATGTATGTAAAAAGGAGCCGAGTCCCTGCTGAAAATGAAGCTGACAGTACCCAGTCGGATGCTAAATTAGAGGAGACCGAATGCAACTTGCAAGGCAACTCAAGTGATGACGAGGTCGAGATCTCCATGAAGGCTCTAACCGGAAGTGGGGCTCATAACACAATCAAAATCAAGGGATGGGCTGGAAAACACTCCATTATTATCCTCATTGATAGTGGGAGCACTCACAGTTTCGTTGACCCGAAGTTGATTAAGAAGGTCAAACACGAAGTGACGAAAACTCATCCTTTGGCAGTAATGGCAGCTGATGGGAACTCCTTGACAACACAAAACAAGTGCATAGCCTTCCCTTGGACTATGCAAGGCCATCATTTCACCTTCGATTTCCGAGTGATTCCTTTGGGTGGTTGCGACATGGTACTCGGAGTAGATTGGATGAGGTCCTTCAACCCGGTTGTATTTGATTTCGATAAAATGATCGTGGCTTTTGAAGTTCAAGGCACCAAGGTGTCTTTGCAAGGCATGTCCGAGGAAGCTCAGCTCAAATTAATCGAGGCAAAGGATTTGCAAAGTGGAATTAAGAAGAAGGCGATACAATGGATCGGTCACTTATTCATGGTGAGCCCGGTTATGCAGCAACTGATTCATCCTCCTGCTGTTCAGACCTTAACTGATGGGTTCGGGGACATCTTTGAAGAGCCTAAGAGTCTCCCTCCTCAAAGGAGTGTGTACCACGCCATACCTTTACGAGAAAATGCCTACCCGTTCAAAATTAGGCCATATCGATATCCCCATGGCCAAAAAGCCGAGATAGAGAGGCAAGTGGAGGAGTTGCTTCGGTTGAGCTTTATTAGACCAAGCCGAAGTCTTTTTGCTTCACCCGTGATCCTAGTAAAGAAGAAGGATGGGACAGCCTGTATGTGCATCGATTACCGCCATTTGAATACACTAACCGTGAAAGACAAATTTCTGATACCGGTCATAGATGACTTGCTTGATGAGCTTCATGGGGCGTGCTTCTTTTCGAAGTTGGATTTAAGGCAAGGACATCATCAGATCCGAGTTCTCGAATCAGATATTTACAAGACGGCTTTTCAAACTCATCATGGCCATTTCGAGTTCGTCGTTATGCCTTTCGGTCTAACAAATGCTCCGGCCACTTTCCAAGCGGCTATGAATGACGTCTTCAAGCCTTATTTAAGGAAGTCAGTGCTGGTATTCTTCGATGACATATTGATCTACAGTCCCATATATGAAGCTCACCTCACACACCTTCGACAAGTATTCATCTTGATGCGACAACACCGGTTTTTTGCAAAATTGTCCAAGTGCTGGTTTGCTCAAAAGAAGCTTGAATATCTGGGTCATATCATCTCATCAGAGGGCGTAGCTACTGATCCTAGTAAGTTCCGAGCAATGCAAGAATGGTCAACCCCGATCACCTTGAAGCAATTGAGAGGATTCTTGGGATTGACCGGATATTATTGAAAATTCATTAAAGGTTATGGTTCCATTGCCAAACCTTTAACGGAGCTCTTGAAGAAGGATGCTTTTGGGTGGAACGAGAAGTCTCAGGCTGCTTTTGAAGCTCTCAAAGCCGCTATGTGTGCAGCACCGGTGTTGACAATGCCGAATTTCACCGAAGGCTTCGTTTTAGAGACCGATACAAGTGGTACTGGTATTGGGGCTGTTCTCTCTCAAAGAGGAAGGCCCATCACATATCTAAGCCAAGCTCTAAGCCCCAAACATCAGGCGATGTCGACTTACGAGAAGGATTACCTCGCCATTCTCTTAGCCGTGGAGAAATGGAGGCATTATTTGGAGGGTCATAAATTCACCATTCGGACGGATCACCAAAGCCTCAAATATCTCCTTGGACAGAAGATCATGTTAAGGATTCAAAAGAAAGGCTTAATGAAAATGTTAGGCCTTGATTATGATATCGAGTATAGAAGTGGCAAAGAAAATGCAGCTGCAGATGCACTATCAAGGAGTTTTGAGGACACTGTTTCAGGCACATGCTCAGCCATTTCGGTGGTAATTCCTTCTTGGGTCGAAGAGCTACACAAGTCCTATGAGGGGGACCCATTTGCTCCTGAAATGGTGGCTGCGGCAGTGCTCCAGACCGACCCGAAAATTGCTGCAGAACACAGTGAACCGACAGTGCAGAATGGCCTACTGTGTGTTCAGGGCAAACTGTATGTTGGTGCTGCTACCGACCTGAGAAAACAGGTCATCCGAGCCTCACACGATGCTGCTTGGGGAGGTCTCGAGGGTGTGGAAGGCACCTATCAACGAATTAAAGCTTATTTCACGTGGCCGAGCATGAAAAAGAATGTAAGCGACTATGTGAAATCTTATGATGTTTGCCAACAAACAAAATTGGGAGATCCGCGATACAAAGGACTTCTTCAACCTCTTCCCATTCTGGACGGTGCTTGGGTTCACACTAGTATGGATTTCATTGAGGGGCTACCGAAATCCAAAGGCAAGGAGGTCATATGTGTCGTAGTGGATCGCTTCACCAAATATAGTCATTTTCTTGCTCTTACCCGACCCGTTACTGCAGAGAAGTTGGCAAAGCTCTTCCTCGACAACATCTACAAGCTCCATGGATTGCCCCAATCCATCGTGTCAGACCGGGACAAAATCTTCACAAGCAACTTTTGGAGGGAATTGTTCAAGCTAATGGGAACCACGTTGGCTCTTAGTTCTTCCTACCATCCTCAAACGGATGGGCAAACCGAAAGAGTCAACCAATGTGTGGAGCAATATCTCCTGAGCATGGTCATCTCGAAGCCCAAGGAGTGGAACCGTTGGCTTTCCTTAGCCGAATTTTGGTTCAACACACATTTTCAAACAACCATTGGCACTACACCCTTCCGAGCATTGTATGGATACTCTCCACCTTCTCCTATGCTGATCCAACAGCCCAAAATCACCGATTCAGCAGCAACACAGCTTGTGTAGCAGAGGAGACAGATCTTGCAATCGCTTAAGGACAATCTCCAACAAGCTCGGGCCCGTATGAAGCATTATGCGGATAAGAGGAGGGTAGACAAGAACTATGACTTCGGGGACATGGTCTACCTCAAACTACAACCCTATAGACAATCAACTGTGGTTGTTCGGCGCAACGTCAAGTTGTGTGCTCGTTACTTCGGTCCTTATAAAATTCTGGAGAAAATCGGCAATGCGTACAAGCTCGACTTACCCTCTCATTCTTACATTCACCCTATGTTTCATGTGTCCCTCCTTAAAAAACAGGTTAAGAGAAATGCCGATACGAGCCGAAACCCGCCCATAGCGGAAGCAAATGGCATTTTATGGCAGCAACCAAGCTCTGTCAAGTCTGAACGGGTGCCGCAGCTGAACAACCGGAAGATTCACCAAGTCCGAGTCACTTGGAGCAACTTAAATGAGCACTTTACAACATGGGAAGACTACAACTTCTTGAAGAACCTATTTCCGAGCTTCACTTCTTGAGGACAAGAAGCTTTTCAAGACGGAGGGATTGTTACGAATTAATAAATTTTACTTGTAATACAATTTTATTTTTAGTATTACTTTTTATTAGAGTTTATATGATGTAACAACAATTAAAATTGCACTAGTTTAAATGGCTTAAGGCTCCCCCGCAGCACGTGACTGCCGGTGCAGATGGCTCCCCCACAGCACGTGAGCAGCACATGACAGCCGGTGCAGATTTTCAGTTAGAGTTTGTTACAAATGCAGGGGAATTTGCGGCTATGCTCCAGCTAGGGTTGATTGATTTGAATTATTGTATAAATGGTGAGCTTATAGTGTAATTTTGATTTATCCAATTAAATGAAAACCTATTCCTAAAGGAATTCTCTATTTCTCATCTCCTTTTTCTATTTTCTCATCCCCTTCCCTTCTTTTCCCATCTCAAACTCTCTTCTACAAGGTTAGGTTTCCAAATTAATTTTGGGAACTTAACACACTTCTTAAAAAGCAGGTTAAAGAAGGTCACCACTCTTCTCCAGAACCTCCAGAGGTGGGTTCCAATGGGTCGTTGGTCTTACAACCAGCTTGTAAGGCCCAAAGAACCTGGCACAAAGCTTGACATTCTTCCTTACTGCTGCTGTAGATTGCCTATAAGGCTATAATTTCAGATATACCATATCACCCACATCGAAATTTCTGTTAATTCTCTTACGATCCGCATACCACTTCAGTCAGGTTTGGGACTGACTAAGATTATGCCGCAACAGCTGCATTAGATGTTTCCTTTGCTGCACCAAATCAGAAACTTCTGCCACATGTGTTTCAATCCCTTGCAATTCGAATGGAGTGGGTGGATCACACCCATACAATGCCTTGAAAGGTGTAGTACCTAGTGAAGCATAGAAATGGGTATTATACCAAAATTCTACCAAAGAGAGCCATCTTCCCCACACCTTAGGATGACTAAACACCATGCTTCTAAGGTATTGCTCAATGCATTGGTTGACCCTCTCAGTCTGACCGTCGGTTTGAGGGTGGTATGATGAGCCAAGGGCCAAGGTCGTTCCCAAGAGACCAAACAACTCCTTCCAAAATCGACTTGTAAAGAGCTTGTCCCTATCAGAAATTATGGATTGAGGCAATCCATGGAGCTTGTAGATGTTATCAAGGAACACACGAGCTAACTTCTCAGCAGTCACAGGTCGAGCCAAAGCAATGAAATGTCCAGATTTGGTGAATCGATCAACTACTACCCAGATCACCTCTTTCCCTTCTGACTTAGGCAACCCCTCAATGAAATCCATGCTTATGTGTTACCATATACCCTCTAGAACAGGTAAGGGTTGGAGAAGTCCTTGGTATCTATGATCACCAAGCTTAGTTTGTTGGCAAACCTCACAACTTTGCACAAAGTCAGTCACTTCTTTTTTAATTCCCGGCCAACTGAAGTGAACCTTCAGCCTCTGATACATTCCTTCCATACCTGAATGACCTCCCCATGAAGAATCATGAGCAGCATTGATAACTTGATGTCTAAGATCAGTAGAGATGCCAATATACAACTTCCACTGAATTCCGATAATGCCTCGGGTCACTGAAACTTCTGCACCAGCAGCCAGATTGCTCGCCGTGCCCACACTAACAGCGGCTATACATTCTTGTGCAAAGGAATCATTCTCATAGGACTAATGTACTTTTCCATCTAAGCAGGAGAGATCACAGAAATAGCCCCAAGAGAACCCTGCTATTGTCCTCAAATACGCGTGACAGTGCATCTGCTGCCATGTTCTCCTTCCCTTTCTTGTACTCAATGTCATAATCAAGCCCCAACATCTTCATCAGCCCTTTCCTCTGTATCCTGGTGATAATTTTCTGCTCTAATAAGTGCTTAAGACTTTGATGATCAGTCATGATGATAAAATGATGCCCATTCAAGTAGTGCCTCCATTTTTCCACCGCAAGCAAAATTGCAAGGTACTCCTTCTCATACGTGGAAAGAGCTTGATGCTTTGCACTCAATGCTTGACTGAGATACGCTATAGGCCTTCCTCCCTGAGATAACACTGACCCAACACCACTTCCACACGCATCAGTCTCTAATACAAAGCTTGGAGTGAAATCGGGCATTGCTAATACAGGTGCTTTACACATTGCAGCCTTATGAGCATCAAAAGCCATTTGAGCTTCATCCAACCATCTGAAAGTGTCTTTCCTCAACAAATCTGTGAGTGGCTTGGCTAAAGCTCCATAATTGGCTACAAACTTGCGGTAATAACTAGTTAGACACAAAAATCCTCTCAATTGTTTCAAGGTTACCGGGCAAGCCATTCTCTCATGGCTAGGACCTTTGAGGGATTAGTAGCAACTCCTTTACAAGAGATCACATGGCCAAGGTATTCCAAATGAGTTTGAGCAAAAGAACACTTGGCCAACTTAGCATACAACTTGTGCTCACGCATGACTAAAAACACTTCCCTCAAGTGCTTCAAGTGCTCCTCGAAAGATGCATTGTAAATTAAGATGTCATCAAAGAAAACCAACACCAATCTCCTAAGAAATTGTTTGAAGACATCGTTCATAAGAGCCTGGAATGTTGCTGGTGCGTTTGTTAAGCCAAATGGCATGACCACAAACTCAAAGTGTCCATGATGTTACCGGAATGCTGTCTTGTACACATCGTGCTCTTCCACTCTAATTTGATGATAACCTTGCCGTAGGTCCAATTGGAAAAGACTTGAGCTCCATACAGCTCATCTAACAAATCATCTATAACTGGTATAGGATACTTGTCCTTAACAGCCATAGAGTTTAGTTACCTATAATCAATACACATTCGAGCCGTGCCATCCTTTTTCTTGACAAGAATAATCGGAGAGGCAAAGGGGCTGTGGCTTTGCTGAACAAAGTTGGTCTTGAGCAAATCATCAACTTGATTCTCAATCTCCGACCTCTGAGCGTGAGGGTATCAGTAAGGCCTAAGCCTCACTAGCTCTGCACCCTCTTTGAGAGGAATTACATGGTCTAAACTCCTTTTGGGAGGTCAAGACTTGGGCATATCGAACACATCTTCAAATTCAGTGATCACTACCTGCACTTCTGGCTCGGTAATGCTAATCATTTCAGTAGGAGCAATCGCAAACAGCTGGCCCACCCACTAAAATGCACATCTCTGAATTCCCTTTTTCAACTTACTCCCCTTCATTACTTTTAATTGAGCTTGCTCAACTATCCCTTGCAATGTGACTTTAGAGCCTTGTACTTCAAAAGAAACCGTGAGGTTAGCATAATCAAACAACACAGGGCTATAAGCTCTCATCCAATCGACCCCAAGCACCATGTCACACCCTCCTAATGGAAGGATTCTAAAGTCATAGCTGAACTTGCGGTCCTGCATAAACCAAGAGAACCCTTGGCATTTGTTTTGAGTTGTCACAGATTTCCCATCAGCCATGGTAACAGCAAGAGGGTGAGTTCTAATCACGTCATGACCCACTTTCGTGACCACTTTAGGATCAACAAAGCTATGGGTGCTCCCACTATCAATGAGGATGATAATAGATCTTTTTCCGGCCTTCCCTTTGATGCGGATTGTGCTGTGAGCCCCACTACCTGTCAAAGCTTTCACTGAAATTTCACTGCAGCATCATCCAAGCTTTCCTCGATGTCCTGATCTGAATCAGTTCCTTCCTCTGCAATTTCCTCACCATCAGAGATCTCACCAACATTAGTCCCTTCAGCAGACATAAGGAACTTTGGGTTCCACTTGTGGCCAATTTGCTGTGGTGGAGGTGATGCAGGAAGCAACAAATGGTCCCAAAAGCCAGAAAATTTGAGTGAGCTGGTGCAATTTGGATGAATCATTTACCACTTGGGAAGAGAAACGTTTTTTGTTGAGTCAATTTCCTTCTTTTCATTCTTGAGGACAAGAATGCTTTAAGGGGAGGGGATTGTTATGATTCTTATTCATTTGTGATGTAATAAGGTAACGTGTGCTTGTATTGTTTGAATTGATGTTTGGCGCCAAAAGTCGGTTAGGTAGTTAAGTCCCAGCTGGTCTGTTCTGGCGGCTGCTTGGAGAGTCGGTTAGGCTTGTGTGTCTTGGTTAATTGTAATTAGATCCTTATAAGTAGGTGATCTAGTGCAATTCTTACTCATTCAATGAAATATCAACCAATCTCTTTGAGATTAACCTTCTTTCTCTCATCTAACTCTCTCTATTTTCTCATCTCCTTCACTTCTTCCTCATCCCATACTCTCTTTATCTTAGGTTAAGATCAAAATTTAATCTCGATCTTAAGAAGTGAGTACCTAATCATTTCGCAGCAAATATTTCTTATATGCTTCTCCCTAATATGGGCAAGCCACCAATTCTTTTCAAGTCATAAAGTGAAATTTTGATCTCATCCACGCCATGGTGAAGGGTACTCAACAATAGTCCCCAAAGCTCATAAAAGGCCCTCTAGACATTTTTGTTGAATGTGTAAGGAAAACAAGAAATAGCTGCCGCTCCATATATCCCAGCTTCTTTTAATGTATTCTCATAAGGATCCAAAATCCTTTCTGTCCATTCCATTAGACCAGGGGTAAAAGTCGTTAGACCTCGAAATTAGAACTCAACTACTCAATTCTTCTCTCTAAAAACAACTTGTGAAGGACTGGGTAAAACTCCACTCTGATTGGAGGACTCTTTTGTGAATCGACATTTACATTTTCAAGAAAAGTCACATGTAATCCTTACGTATGTTGATGCATCCTTTTTCACCCTTCTTTGAATATGAAAAGTTACCTCGAGGAAGACTATCTCGTTTGATCCAAGTGATGATCAGACTAAGAGTAGGAGTGTTTTGGAATTCTTTCGTTCAAGTGGATCTTCGGTAGCTCGGATCCAGTTCTTCCCCATGTTCTAAAGGTGCCTTTGGAAACCCACAAAAGCCATAAATGTCCACAGGTTCTATCTAAATAAGAGATGCAACAAGTGAAGCCTTAAGCTAATATTGTTATATGGTCGAGCATTGTTCATATTCAAAAAAATTCACATGCACAATGCTCGATGGGGCAACTGTTGAGCACGAATTTTTCACAATGCCAAATATTAAGTCTCATAACTAATATTCATGGGTTTATCACAAATTATTCTTGCTATGCCCATAAGAGTTTAAGTCAAAATTATGGCTTTAGGTATTAGAAGGAAAGACTAAAACTTTATCATATGGGCCTAACATGTAAAGGCTCAAACAAATGATTTATTACAAAACAACATTTATTATTTTTTAATATTATTTTTATTTTTTAATAATAGTTAAATTAAATTTTTTTTTAGGGGGGGGGGGGGAAGGGGGAGGACGTGGGGTCATCTCACCCTACACCTCCCTACAAAAAAAAGGGTAAATAAATGATGATAGTTAAAAATATATATACAAAAAAAGTATATCATAATTTAAGCATCTAATACAATATTTTAAAATTTAACTTGGTTAAAAATAAAAATACAATAACTAAATTTTGGGGGGTGGGAGAGGGCAATGAGGGAAATTAATTACCCTAATTTCTTTCCTACATTCCCCCACTTTTTCAAAGCAACATGAAAGGAAAAAAAGGGAGAGAAGAGAAGAACCCAAAAAAAAAAAAGGAAGAGAGAAAAAGAGAAAAAGAGGAAAAAAAAAAAAGGAAACAAAAATAGAGATTAATAGAGACACAGAAAAAGCCAAAAAAAGTTCAAAGTTAATTAGTGAAAAGCTTTAATAATAGAACGGTATATAATTCCTTTTTTTTAGTGTTAATTGTCTCTTAAAGTATCCAAATGAAAAAAATTTCTTTAAACTTTGAAAAAATTTTGATTTTTTTCAAATAAATCTTCTAAACCCCACCCTCACTTGGATTCACTTGCTTCAAAAAAATTAGAGAGTTAAAAACAAAAAATATAAGACACGGACCAAAAAAAAAAAAAGGGTGAAGAAGAAGAAAACTGAGGAGAGAGTGATTTCTTTCTTCTTCTTCTTTTTTTTTTTTTTCCTTAAATCAATTTTCAAAAAAGAAAAAAAAGAGAACTCAAATACTTATATAAATCTTACTCTTGATTTACCTGGTTTCAAATCAGTTTTAAAAAAGGATTGATTTTTTTCTCTCTAATAGAATTAATCTTTTTTTCTTTCTTTTAAATACCTCTCTTAAATTTTAAGAAAATGTTTTAACCTATGAGGGATTGAAAAATTCTATATAGGGTGTTTTAACCCACAAAAAAATTGAAAGATTCCATGTGGACGTGACCTGAAATGGTAATAGTTTTAACCTATGATAGACTTACGTGGGGGTGTTTTAACTCATGATGGAATCGAAAGATTATGCTTGGGCGTGGCCTGAAAGGATAGTAGCTTTAACCCATGATGGAATAAAAAATCCTATGTGGTGGGGTTTCTACCAACAATGGAATCGAAAGATTCTACATGGGCATGGCTCGGAAAGGTGTGCTGAAGCCAAGATGGAATTCAAAAGATCCTACTTGGAGTGGTAGAAATTTTTTAGAGATAATTGCAACCATCGATGAAGTTCTAAAAAAAATTTGAGTCAGGTTTGGTTCTAATCAAACTCCTCCGGATCCGTGAAACTTTATTCGCAATTTCGTAAAGCATTTTTTTTATAAAGGAAAAAAAAGAAAAAAAAGAAGAAATAAGTGGTGCAGTACGTACCCCAAACAAAACAAAAAAGATATTTATTCCTTTTTTAAAAAAATAATAAAATAAAATCAGAAAAGGGGATGGTACTGTATATGTACCGTCCCTTAAAACGTTTGTTTGTTTTTTGTTTTTTTTTCTCTTCTTTAAAAAAAAAAAACTTTGTTTTAAAAGAACACAGTATATAATTATTTTTTTATGGAGCATTTGCAAATGCTAAACAAATATCAAATTTGAAAGTCTCGAAGTTTTATTTTTTAGAACTACGTTAGCCTGCTTCTGAAAAGAGTACATAGGAAATCCGAAATAAAAAGTTGGGTACATTTGCAAATATTAAAAATTAATTTGGAAATTCAATGCCATATTTTTTTAGAACTATGTTAACCTTATCCTGAAAAGGGTATGTAGGAAACCTGAAATAAAACGACAGGTGCAGTCATGATCAACAAATATCAAATTTGAAATGTCGGAATTGTATGGTTTGACTAAAGACAACTTGAGACTAAGATTGATTTGACCAGGGTACAAAATAGCAATACAAAACAAGCAAAGAAAAAAAAAAAATGATCTTTAGTTCGAAGATCGAATGGGAAATAAACAAAAAGGAAGACTAAACAGAAAAGCCGTATAACGATTATGACAAAGATTTTGCTGAAATAAATCATGAACTACTTTTGAAACTCTAAGTATGGTGTATGAGTTTCACCCCAGTGCTTCTTTTTAAAAGCCAAAATTCAAAATTCAAAATCAAAATCATATCCCAAATGGATCTATACTGATTACAACAACAATTTAAAATTCAAATGGATTTGCATACAAATGTTGATTAAATTGGGCATGGATGCACATTAAAGAAAAATCGTCAAATAAGACAAAAAAAATAAAATTGTATGAGTGATGCATCTCGTATTTATGCATCTTTTAATTATTATTTTAATTATTTTGCACTTATTTAATTATAGTTTTACATTCATTTGGTAATTTTTATGTTTAACAGGTTTGAAATTGAAGTTTCAGAAATTGTCAAATTTTGGTGCAAATAAGACCAATTCGACGTGTAAGCAATTAAATCAAGTCAATCGAGATTGGACAACAATGTATAAGCTCGGCCCGCTCCGACCCGACCCGACACCAACGGCCGCTGCTCACCACCAGCCCAATCACCTTAACCCAGCCCATCATTGTCTTCTCCAACCCATCTCCCGGCCCAACTCGTCCAGCCCCCATCGTCATCCAAACGAAGCCTAGACCAGCACGAGACCAGCAACCCACCACCAGACCCAGCTTCGTCCTCTGCATCAGCCCACCAGCATCGTTAACACCAGAGCTCAGCCGAGCTCTGTTAGGGCTTGTAGAATACGATGAAGGGTCGGTGTTGTGAGAAGTATTTAATGGGGATTTGGATTTGGATTTAGATTTGGGGGTTCTCGTTTTTGGATTTGGAGATTTTTTGTTCTTATTTTTGACCGCCTCTCTCTCTTTCTCTCAGCTTTCTCTCTCTCAGATTATTTTTTCTTTATTTTCGTTAAATTGGAAGGAAAGCAAAAATAGCGTGAAGACCGACATGAGTTCGTTCATCTCCTCCTTCACCGGTTCATCCTTGATGAAGAGCTAAGTTGCTCTCTGGGGTTAGATGAAGTCTTAGCATTTACTTTTTGTTTACTTTTAATTCGGGTTAATTTGATTGTTTACATGAATACTTGGTAGAGATAAATACTTTGAAGTATTATATTTTTATCGTTTATTCAATTGATATGATTATTGAGTTTGTAACCTTTTATCGTTGATGTTGATATATATAAATTAATTCTTTGTGCTTGTAGCCTAAGGATTAATTAATCAAGCAATAGTATTAACCGAATTGTTAATTTAAGCCTATCTTCCCTATGCTTTAGTTAGATAGGGTCAATACGTAATAATTAACAATACGTTAGGTAGAGCCTATTTTCCTTATGCTTTATGAAGGCCCAAAAAGCAACCTAAGAGGGGGGGGGGGGGGTGAATTAGGTTCTTTCCCGATAAATGAAAATTTAAACTTTAAGAACAAAAAAAATCAATTAATAGTCGAATAAATGAATATGAAATGCAGAAATTAAAGCAAAGAAAAATAATGCACAAAGATTTTTATAGTGGTTCACTTTCAACCAAGAAGCCAGTCCACTCCTTAAGTGACTACTCTTAGTCACTTGAGCTTTTTAACTAAGCTTGATGATCCTTTTTAAAAGCAGGCTCGGGATCCAACCTTTACAACTGGTCTTTTTGTACGAAGGCTCAAGACCGACCTTTTACAACTGATCCTTTTGTAATGGTAAGCTTAGGATCCAATCTTTTACAACTGATCTTTTTATACGCAGGCGAAAGAGCAACCTTTTTACAGTCAAGTGAATTTAAGAATTGAAAGAATTAAAGAACTCAACTTCTTCACTCTTTCAAGAGTGAACTGACACTTGATCAAGCTTAGCCAAAGCTAAGGATATGCTAATTAAACTCAATGCTCAACAATAAAGAGAACTAGTGATGCACAAGAAAAATTTAAACAATAATTCAAAAACAAACCCTTAAAGCGCAAGAGTAAGAGCCCTTTTTGAGAGATTTCTTAGAGAGTGTTGGAAGTATTATTTCTTGATTTAAAACCAAAGCATTTAACCTATATATATAGGCCAAGAAAGGCCTGGGAGTAGTTAGGAGCATTTCAAAAAAAATTGGAAAGAGATCTAATCCAAAATGTAGCCGTTAAAGCCTGTCAGGGGCTGTGTGTCGACACACAGGGGTTCTGTGTCAACACACAGCTCTGTGTCTTAACACACAACCTCTATGTGTCGACACACGACAGCTCCAGAGGCTACGGCATGTTTGTGTGTCGACACATGCTTTCTATGTGTCGACACTCACCATACCTGGGTGGATTTTGACGTTTTTGACCACTTAGCTTAATTGATGGGATAATTTTACCATATTAGGTAAGTTGATTGATTAATTAATTGATTGTCATATTAGCTTAAATTTTTGAATTAATTTCCTACTTTGCTTTGATCTTAAAGATAATTGATTGCATAAATCATGCTAAATGATCACCCATTTAAAATTTATCTTGTTTGATTTGATCATGCTTTTTAAAAATACCAATCTTGAAAAATATTTTCATGATAAGCTAGATTGGCTTAATTTTGACTTGAATATTTTTCAAATAAAATTTGAAAATCAATTTTCAAAAATATTTCAAAAAATATTTTTTTTAGAGTATCATATATCAATATTGAGACTTGGACTCAATTGATATATCCTGATCCTAAGTCCTAGACAATAAAAATGAATAACTTTGAGGCGCTTGGACTTGGATCACGTTCTCTTCAATTTGGATGAATCTTGTCTTCAACTTTGATCTCTTTTCCTCTTGATTCATCATTTTAGAAAGCTTCGTATCAACATGATTAAGTTTGATTTTTCTAGCTTTCTTATGAGTCACTTAGATGCAAGATTAGGATCATTTAAATACTATGACTCACTAAATGGTTGTTATTATCAAAATTACAATATAAATGGCTTTAGGGCCAACAATCTCCCTCTTTTTGATGATGACAAACATTTGGCGCTTTTTCTTGGAAATATGAAAGTTGAAGTATAGAATTCACTATAAAAGTATTCACTTACTAGAGCATACACATGACCATGAACTTATGGAGCAATTTATATCATGATTAAGGTTCAAACGCAATTGCTCCCCCTAAGTTGATGCTTTTTAGGAATCATACATTCGGTATATTAACATCATCATTATTTTTAACATTTCTCAATCAATCAAACACATGCATAACTGTATATCAGTACACCAATTTTTCTCCCCATTTGTCATCAACAAAAAGCAATAAGGGAGGGGATTTATACATTGAAGTACAAAATGTAAAAGTAGTTTTCACATATGCAGCTCGATATGTTAAGGACAATTTCACCTCTTTTTTTTTGTGATATAATGTTTCACCCCCTTATTCTGTCCTTAATATTTCCATATGCCTCAATAGGGTGAGCATGAAAATTTTTTCACAAAGGAAGATTTTTAAACTTGAAGTTTTGCAATTCATTGCACACTTAGAACTTTGATTGAAATTATGAACAAGAGTGTGAGAGAATATTCAAGTTAAAAAACCATAAGTGAGATCAAAGGTAACTTTATTTTGGTGTTTCCTTTAAAGAAACGATTTCCATGCACTAATATCCATTATTAGATAGAACAATATCTAGGAAATCACACTTAGATAGAAGAAGTCTGAGTACTAGCTAGGCATCGAAAAGAATTCTTTCTCGGAAGATTATTGCGATTCTTTCTAGACATGTATGAAATCGACCACATAAGCATACAAGATACCAAGTCTATTCGTGGAATGGTAAGCAAGAGATCGGATCATACCTCTATTTAACTTTTTATCCACCTCCTCCTTTTTTTTTATTTTTTTTTTAACCTTTTTCATCCATGTATAACTTGAGAGCTGAGCTCATTGGTGTTGCTATTGCCTTGGAATTTTCCATGCCAAATTTCTTGAGCATTTCTTTTATGTACTTGGCTTGGTTGATGAAAATTCCTTCCTTGCCTTACTTGATTTGTAATCCGAGGAAGTAGTTGAGTACTCCCATCATACTCATTTCGAATTCCCATCATACTCATTTCGAATTCCCTACTCATAAGATCTGCAAATTCTTCACAAAGAGATGGATTAGTAGCACCAAAAACTATATCATCGACATAAATTTGTACGATGAGAATGTTATGTTTAGAGTGTTTGATAAAAAGTGTGGTGTCAGCTTTTCCTCTTGAAAATCCATTTTGCATTAAAAAGGAACTTAATCTCTCATACCAAGCTGTAGGAGCTTGTTTCAATCCATAGAGTGCCTTTTTGAGTTTGAAAACATGATTGGGAAATTTGTCATCCTCAAATCAGGATGGTTGTTCAGTATAAACCTCTTCTTCAATAAGACCATTTAAAAATGCATTTTCAATATTCATTTGAAAAAGTTTGAAATCTTTAAATGAAGCAAATGCACATAAAAGTCTAATAGCTTCTAGCCTAGCAACGGGAGCAAAGGTTTCCTCATAGTCTATACCTTCTTCTTGGTTATAGCCTTTAGCTACCAACCTTGCCTTATTTCTTACCACGTTACCTTCCTCATCCTTCTTGTTGCGGTAGACCCACTTGGTACCTATGACTTGATAATCTTGGGGTCTATCTACAAGTTCCCATAAATCACTTCTCTTGAATTGGTTGAGCTCTTCCTCCTTTGCCATTATCCAATTTGCGTCATTAAGAGCTTCTTTTATGTTCTTGGGTTCTTCAAGAGAGATGAATGTGGCTAAATGACAATGTTCCGTTAATGCATGCCTAGTTTTTACACCTTGAGAGGGATCACCAATGATTTGACTTGTTGGGTGATCCTTCAAGTATTTCCAATCCCGTTGTAAGTTTTCCTCTTTGGATTCTATATTTTGGTTATCTTCTTTTGATTTATTCATTTGAGTGTTAGATATAACCTTTTCTTGCTCATTGGATGAGTGTGTGATGTTTATTGGTTTGATTACTATATTATCGTCATCACAAGGAGTTCTAGAGAACAAGACATTAGTTTCATCAAAAACTACATGTATAGACTCTTCTACAACCTTTGTCTTTTTATTATAGACTCTATATGCTTTGCTTGTTAAAGAGTATCCAATGAAAATACCTTCATCAACTCGTGAATCAAATTTTCCAAGATTTGTTTTGCCATTGTTGTGAATGAAGCATTTGCACCCAAAAGGTTTAAAATATGCAATGTTTGGCTTTCTACCTTTATAAAGTTCGTATGGTGTTTTCTTTAAAATTGGTCTTATTAAAGCTTGATTTAAAATATAGCAAGTAGTGTTGATGGCTTCGGCCCAAAAAGATTTAGGCAAGTTATTTTCACAAATCATTGTTCTTGCCATTTCTTCAAGAGTTCTATTTTTTCTTTCAACCACTCCATTTTGTTGAGTAGTTCGAGGCGCCGAAAAATTGTGATCAATTCCAGAGTAATCACAATAAATTTCAAAATCATCATTTTCAAATTCCCTTCCATGATCGCTTCTAACCGAAACAATTTTCAAATCATCTTCATTTTGTACCTTTTTACAAAATTTTTTAAAATTTATCAAATGCTTCACTCTTATGAGAAAGGAATAGGACCCAAGTA
Organism: Simmondsia chinensis; assembly: GCA_018398585.1. Classification (NCBI taxonomy): domain Eukaryota; kingdom Viridiplantae; phylum Streptophyta; class Magnoliopsida; order Caryophyllales; family Simmondsiaceae; genus Simmondsia; species Simmondsia chinensis. Next base: position 19,158,931 of record JAGTTD010000001.1, on the reverse strand, counting down.
AAGCGGGAGTAATCATCAATAATTACAAGTCCATATCGCTTTCCACCAAGGCTCAAATGACGAGTAGGACCAAACAAGTCTATATGTAAGAGTTCAAGATGCCTTGATGTTGAAACAACGTTCTTGGGTTTGAATGACGATCTAGTTTGTTTGCCATATTGACATGCATCACAAATATGATCTTTTTCAAATTTTAGCTTTGGTAAACCTCTAACAAGATCATTTTTTAAAAGTTTTAAATTAAATCCATACTAAATCTTCTATGCCAAATCTAAGGATAATTTTCATCCAAGACACTAGAACATTTCACAAAGTTCATACATTCAAGATCAATTATATAGACATTATCACATTCTAATTGATCAAGTAATAATTCATTCATTTAAGCATGTGACACTTTGTATTTAAATGACTCAAGATTGCACACAATAAACTCTCTCATGTAGTATACTAATGTTAGGAGAATTATGCATAAGACCATCAACAAGTAAACCATCATATATGCAAGGAGAAGAATTTAGAAGTAATGTTACTAATACCGATAATTTTCTATTCTCTATGTTGAAAGTGAGATTTTCCCTTCCCTTGGATTGATAAAAGTGGATTTGCATTCATCTCTTGTCATATGACTTGTGAAACTACTACGAAACCACTACTTGTGATTTTTGTTGTCAATCTTCAAGCACACATATACAATTTAATGGATTTTTGGTACCCAAATTTTCGTGGGTCCTTCATTGTTAGTCTTGACATTTGGAGGTCAAGATCCCTTTGGAACCCAAACCATCTTGATTTTTCTCAAATTCTTTTTAAATTGACATTGATGCACAAGATGCCCATGATCACCGCAATAATAACATCTTATAGAGTTTATCGGTGTTGAGGAGGCTTTGACAAAACGTGTGTTCAATTTTTCTTTTGAGCATTTCCATTATAGCGATTCCCTCTTTATTATAAGTTAGCCTTTGAGAAGTGAGTATTTTTTCAAGTGTTTATTCTCCCTTGAGAAACTTACTTGAAACTTTTGAGAGTTATTCCACTTCAAAGACTCATTCTCTTTAACTAATAATTGATTTTCCTTAGAATCTTCATTTTTACTTTAGTTTGAAATGAGCTTTTCTTCCAAGAATTGCTTCTTGTTTATCAATGTTTCAACTTGATCATTTAATGACTCTATTTTTGCTTTCAAAGATTCATTTTCAAGCTTAAACACTAAACATTGTTTTGACTTTTTTTGTAGCCCATTTTTCTTTGAAGAGTATTTGGTTCTTAATTTTTCAAATGCACTATATAATTCATGAAAACTATCCATGAGCTCATTATAAGATAAATCATTTACCTTTTCTTCTTCAAGTTCTTCTTCTTCTTTAGATTCGATGGCCAGGAGACACGAATTTACTTGCTCCTCTTCACTTGTATGAGGGGATTCTTCATTGGACTCTCTTCCAAATATGGCTTCAAGTTTGTCCCAAATCTCCTTTGTATTCTTGCAACTTTTGACATGATTAAACACATTGGGAGTAATAGCGCATAATAATTGGAAGTGAGCTTTAGCATTTTTCTCAAGCTTTGTTTTGTCATTTTGAATGAGCTTATTTTCAAATTCATCAAGAATTGCATTTTCTTTATTCATTGAAGGAGCAAAATCACCATTTTGTGTGATGAGCCGCAAATCAAAATCAATAGAGCTAATAAAAAATCTCATTTTAAATTTCCAATAGAAAAAGTTTTTTCCGTCAAAAAGTGGAGGTTTCTCGGTGGATTGACCATCGACCAAAATAGGTGCAAAGGTTGCCATAAGGATCACTCTAAAGTTGTTAGACCAAAAAATAACAGTACTAGCTCTGATACCAAGTGAAGGCCCAAAAAGCATCCTAAGAGGGGAGGGTGAATTAGATTCTTTCTTGATAAATTAAAATTTAAACCATAAGAACCAAAAAATCAATTAATAGTTGAATCAATGAATATGAAATGCACAAATTAAAGCCAAGAAAAATAATGCACAGAGATTTTTATAGTGGTTCACTTCCAACCTGGAAACTGGTCCACTCCTCAAGTGACTACTCTTAGTCACTTGAGCCTTTTAACCAAGCTTGATGATCCTTTTTAAAAACAGGCTCAGGATCCAACCTTAACAACTGGTCTTTTTGTATGTAGGCTCAAGACCAACTTTTTACAACTGATCCTTTTGTACATAGGCTAAAGAACAACCTTTTTACAATGAAGTGAATTTAAGTATTGAAAGAACTAAAGAACTCAACTTCTTCCCTCTTTCAAGAGTGAATTGACACTTCATCGAGCTTAGCCAAAGCTAAAGATATGCTAATTAAGCTCAATGATCAACAATAAAGAGAAGTAGTGATGCTCAAGAAAAATTTAAACAAGAATTCGAAAACAAACCGTTAAAGCGCAAGAGTGAGAGCCCTTTTTGAGAGATTTCTTAGAGAGTATTGGAAGTATTGTTTATTGATTTAAAACCAAAGCATTTAACCTCTATATATAGGCCAAGAAAGGCCTAGGAGCTGTTGGGACCATTTCAAAAAAAATTGGAAAGCAATCAGGTCCAAAATTTAGTCGTTAGAGCCTATCGGGGGCTGTGTGTCGACACATAGGGGTCCTGTGTCAACACAAGGCTCTGTGTCTCGACACACAACCTCTATGTGTCGACACACGATAGCTCCTGAGGGCTACTGCATGTTTGTGTGTTGACACTCACCATACCTGGGTGGATTTTGACGTTTGTGACCATTTAGCTTGATTGATGGGATACTTTTACCATATTAGCTAAGTTGATTGATTAATTAATTGGTTTCCATATTAGCTTAAATTTTTGAATTAATTTCCTACTTTGCTTTGATCATAAAGATAATTGATTGCATAAATCAAGCTAAATTATCACCCATTTAAAATTTATCTTGTTTGATTTGATCATGCTTTTTAAAAATACTAATCTTGAAAAATATTTTCATGATAAGCTAGATTGACTTAATTTTGACTTGAATATTTTTCAAATAAAATTTGAAAGTCAATTTTCCAAAATATTTCAAAAAATATTTTTGTTAGAGCATCATATATAAATATTGAGACTTAGACTCAATTGATATATCCTGATCCTAAGTCCTAGACAGTAAAAATGAATAACTTTACGGCGCTTGGACTTGGATCACGTTCTCTTCAATTTGGATGAATCTTCTCTTCAACTTTGATCTCTTTTCCTCTTGATTCATCATCTTAGAAAGCTTCATATCAACATGATTAACCTTGATTTTCCTAGCTTTCTTATGAGTCACTTAGACGCAAGATTAGAACCATTTAAACACTATGACTCACTAAATGGTTGTTATCATCAAAATTACAATATAAATGGCTTTAGGGCCAACACTTTAGTTAGATGGGGTCAATACGCGTACTAACAACATCTCCTCAGTAAGTTAAAGCTTGTAGCCTAAACCACTACCTATGTGACAATCAATAATCCCAATTTAAAAGTTAACACATGTGCAGATCAAGTAAAGCACTTTTATTGGGATGACCCTGACTTAATTAAACATTGTGTAGATCAGGTAATTCAGAGGTGTGTTCTAGAGTGTGAATATCATAGCATTTTATCTTTTTGTCACTCATATGCATGTGGAGGACACTTTGGAGGTCGTAGGACTGCTGCAAAAGTCCTACAATGTGGTTTTTATTTGCCTACTTTGTTTAAGGATGCTCATGAGTTTTGTCTTGCATGTGAGCGTTGTCAGCGCATAGGCGCATTGACACGTCGAAACATGATGCCTTTAAACCCAATTTTGATTGTGGAAATATTTGATGTTTGGGGTATTGACTTCATGGGTCCGTTTCCCCCGTCCTTTGGGTTTGTTTACATACTCGTAGGGGTTGACTATGTGTCTAAGTGGATTGAACCTTCTACTAGGACCAATGACCACAAGGTGGTCATGCAATTTGTCAGAGACCACAACTTAACCGTTTTGGTACCCCTAGAGCACTCATTAGTGATGGTGGTAGTCACTTTATTCACAGGTCATTTGAGGCACTTCTTAGGAAGTACTCGGTGCATCAGAAGATTGCTGCCCCATACCACCCCCAAACTAGTGTCCAAGTAGAGCTTTCAAATTGTGAGATTAAGTCTATACTTGAGAAAATGGTTCGTCATGATAGGAAAGATTGGTCCCTTAGGTTGAATGATGCTCTTTGGGCTTACCGCACTGCCTATAAGACTCCACTTAGTAAGTGACCCTATAGGTTAGTCTTTGGTAAGGCGTGCCATTTACCGGTTGAGTTAGAATACCGTGCTTATTGGGCCACTAGGGCTTTGAATTTTGACTTAAACCAAGCTGGATCTAACCAAAAACTTCAATTGAGTGAACTTGAGGAGTTGAGAAATGAAGCTTATGAGAATGCAAAGATTTATAAAGCTAAAACTAAGGCTTTTCATGATAAACATATTTTGAGGAAAAACATTTGTTCCTGATCAAAAGGTTTGGCTTTTTAATTCTAAATTACGACTTTTTCCTGGTAAGTTGAGGTTTAGGTGGGATGGTCCTTTTGTAGTTAAGCAGGTGTACTCCTCGGGAGCTATTGAGATATGCCACCCAAAAGATGGTAGTGCATTCACTGTAAATGGTCAAGGGCTTAAACCTGTAGTTGAGTTGGATGGCATTGTTGATTGACAGCCTATTGATGTCGTCTCTTTGGTACAACAACAACAACAACAACAAACCCAGTGCCTCCAAGGGCTCCCTCATAAGCCGGGTCGGGGGGGGGGGGGGGGGGGGGGGGGGGGGGGGGGGGGGGGGGTAGACGTACGCAGCCTTCCCCCTTCAAGGGGCTACCCTGAAGAGAGGCTATTTTCGAGGACCCCCAACCTGAGAACTTGGTCCGCAGCCATGAGCAAAAGACCTGGCAGCAGGAGAGCATCAAAGCATGAACAGGGCAAAACACGTGGCGAGGAAAGACAACAAACTCAAAGCAAGCCACATTAGGCCCAACAACAGATAAGATAAAGATAAGGATAGAAATAGAGGATAGAGATAGAGATAGAGATAGGGATAAAGAATAGAGATAATTAGGCAAGTAGCAAGTATCAGCTCATGAGAGCCAGAACACAGCCTACGTGTGCCAAGAGGACCTAGCACTAGTAAGTTGGACTACCCTACTCCAACCGGAGCATCTAATACCCCTATGCTAGCCCTCCATAAGGCCCTATCTACGGCCATCTCCTCTCGAAGGTTAGGACTAATGACCACAAGGTGGTCATGCAATTTGTCAGAGACCACAACTTAACCGTTTTGGTACCTCTAGAGTACTCATTAGTGATGGTGGTAGTCACTTTATTCGCAGGTCATTTGAGGCACTTCTTAGGAAGTACTCGGTGCATCATAAGATTGCTGGCCCATACCACCCCCAAACTAGTGGTCAAGTAGAGCTTTCAAATCGTGAGATTATGTCTATACTTGAGAAAACGGTTTGTTATGATAGGAAAGATTGGTCCCTTAGGTTGAATGATGCTCTTTGGGCTTACCGCATTGCCTATAAGACTCCACTTAGTATGTGACCTTATAGGTTAGTCTTTGGTAAGGCGTGCCATTTACCGGTTGAGTTAGAACACCGTGCTTATTGGGCCACTAGGGCTTTGAATTTTGACTTAAACCAAGCTGGATCTAACCAAAAACTTCAATTGAGTGAACTTAAGGAGTTGAGAAATGAAGCTTATGAGAATGCAAAGATTTATAAAGCTAAAACTAAGGCTTTTCATGATAAACATATTTTAAGGAAAAACATTTGTTCCTGATCAAAAGGTTTGGCTTTTTAATTCTAAATTGCGACTTTTTCCTGGTAAGTTGAGGTTTAGGTGGGATGGTCCTTTTGTGGTTAAGCAGGTGTACTCCTCGGGTGCTATTGAGATATGCCACCCAAAAGATGGTCGTGCATTCACTGTAAATGGTCAAGGGCTTAAACCTATAGTTGAGTTGGATGGCATTGTTGATTGACAGCCTATTGATGTCATCTCTTTGGTATAACAACAACAACAACAAACCTAGTGCCTCCAAGGGCTCCCTCATAAGCAGGGTCCCGGGGGGGGGGATGTACGCACCCTTCCCCCTTCAAGGGGCTACCCTGAAGAGAGGCTATTTTCGAGGACCCCCAACCTGAGAAGCTGGTCCGTAGCCACGAGCAAAAGACCTGGCAGCAGGAGAGCATCAAAGCATGAGCAGGGCAAAACACGCGGTGAGCAAAGACAACAAACTCAAAGTAAGCCACATTAGGCACAACAACAGATAAGATAAAGATAAGGATGGAAATAGAGGATAGAGATAGAGATAGAGATAGGGATAAAGAATAGAGATAATTAGGAAAGTAGCAAGTATCAGCTCATGAGAGCCAGAACACAACCTACGTGCGCCAAGAGGACCTAGCACTAGTAAGCTGGACTACTCTACTCCAACCGGAGCATCTAATACCCCTATGCTAGCCCTCCATTGGACCCTATCTAAGGCCATCTCCTCTCCAAGGTTTAGGTGGGTGAGGTTTTGTCGGATCGTCTCAAGCCATCTCTTCTTTGGCCTGCCTCTGCCTCTTCTGCCGAGTGTAGTAAGGGGCTGTTCGCATCTCCTTACTGGAGCGTTGTCCGGTCTCCTTCTAACATGTCCGAACCACCTCAGACGTTGCTCCTCAATGGAGGCTACGCCCAATTTGCCTCTTATGATGTCATTTCTGACCCTATCCTTCTTTGTGTGTCCGCACATCCACCTCAGCATTCACATCTCCGCCACCTTTATCTTCCATGTGTGTTGTTGTTGCATCGCCCTGCACTTCGCCCCAATTTGCCTCTTATGATGTCGTCTCTTTGGTGGATGCCATAATTGATACTTGATCTTTGCTGGATTCATTGTGCCTAGCTGAAGGCGTAAAACTTAGCGCTCCTAAGAGGCAGCCTAGGTTTTGTTAATTCTTGTTTTTAGTTTAGTTTTTAAATTAATTAGTTTCTTGGAGACTTGTTTTCTCTCTTTTCAGGTTTGTGTCTCGGGTTGAAGAAGTCATATATAAATGTTCATGCCACCTTGTCAGGTTGTATTGCTCTATCTCTCCTATTTCTTGTGCTTTAATGATTTATGTTGTCGCATTGAAGACAATGCATGGTTTAGGTGTGGGGGTGAGGCTCATTTGCATGTGCTCATATTTTTGGCCAAATTTTTAAAATTTTGAACATCTTTTGTGCATTTTAAGTGTGCATTATAACCGTTTAGCCAAGTTCTTCTTGATCAACGCATATGTTAGGATGATAGTAGGATTAGCTGTTTATTTCTTTCTCTTAATTCCATGAAATTAAATGATTCTACTTCATATTTGTTAGTGAGTATTGTCCATCAGTGTTGATATTAATGGGTTCTACTCGTACGGCTCACATATTCACTATGCACAGGACTTTCGTGTTGTGGAAAATATGAAAATTTTGAGTAAGCAACCCTATATATCTTGAGTTTTGCAAGCCTACCCTATTTGTTTATCCTAATCCTTGCCCTTGATGTAATAAAAAGCACTGGTTGGTAAATGTCAATTGTAATGTTGAAGTATGTGTTATAAAAAAAAAAGTCCAAAAATGGATAGAAAAGAAAGAGGAAACAAAAAGGTAAAAAAAATGATAAGACAAAAAAAGAAAAAAGAAAAAAGAAAAAAAGGAGTTTCCTCCAAAAAAAAAAGGGGCAAAAGAAAAAGAAAAAGTGAAAACTGGTGTACATTCATGATAAAGATGTTCTTCTTTTGTGCTATACTGAGGTCAAAATATTGTAAAGTGGTCGCTCATGTGCCACTTAAAATTTCTCTATGTATAGACATGTGTTTAGGTGATTCAATGGTGTGGGAGCGTAAAATCGTTATATATTTGGTTAGAAACGAGAATTTGAGGAGATTATGTGACATGAAATCCTAATCACTTTCACTTGTGCGCTTAAATTGCTTGAGTAGTTCCTATTAGTTGATACAAGGTTAATGAAATTCTATGATGAGTTTTAAAGTTTAATCATCTAAATTCATGGAACTGTAGAATGCTCTAGATGACTGAATTTTGTCTTGAATTTTAATGCATGTGTTAATCTCGAAAAACTTGGTGAAGGTTGAGATAGTTGGGGTAGTTGGTCACTGTAATCTTTATGTTAAATCATATGCTTTGCTCGAGGACTAGCAACGGTTAGGTATGGGGTTGTTGATGCATCTCATATTTACACATCTTTTAATTGTTATTTTAATTATTTTGCACCTATTTAATTATAGTTTTTCACTCATTTTGGTAATTTTTTTGTTTAACAGGTTTGAAATTGAAGTTCCGAAAATTGTCAAATTTTGGTGCAAATAAGACAAATTCGACACGTAAACAATTAAATCAAGTCAATCAAGATTCGGGACAACAACGTATAAGCTTAGCCCACTCTGACCCGACCTGACACCAATGGCTACTGTTCACCACCAGCCCAATCACCTCAACCCAGCCCATCATCGTCTTCTCTAGCCCATCTCCCAGCCCAACTTGGCCAACCCCCATCGTCATCCACACGAAGCCCAGACCAGGCAGCCCACCACCAAACCCGGCTTCGTCCTTTGCATCAGCCCACCAGCACTGTTAACACCAGAGCTTAGCCCAGTTGTATTAGGGCTTGTAGAATACGAAGAAGGGTCGGTGTTGTGAGAAGTATTTAAGGGGGATTAGGATTTAGATTTGGGGGTTCTCGTTTTTGGATTTGGAGATTTTTTGGCTCTGATTTTTGACCGCCTCCCTCACTTTCTCTCCGCTCCATCTCTCTCAGATTATTTTTCTTTGTTTTTCGTTAAATTGGAAGGAAAGCAAAATTAGCATGAAGACTGACATGAGTTCGTCCATCTCCTCCTTCACTGGTTCATATTTGATAGAGAGCTAACTTGTTCTCTGGGGTTAGATGAAGTCTTAGCCTTTACTTTTTGTTTACTTTTAATTCGGGTTAATTTGATTGTTTACATGAATTGCTTGGTTGAGATAAATACTTTGAAGTATTATATTTTAATCCTTTATTCAATTGATATGATTATTGAGTTTGTAACCTTTTATCGTTGATGTTGATATTTATAAATTAATTCTTTGTGCTTGTAGCCTAAGGATTAATTAATCAAGCAATAGTTTTAACCGAATTATTAATTTAAGCCTATCTTCCCTATGCTTTAGTTAGATAGGGTCAATACGTAATAATTAACAATATGTTAGGTAGAGCCTATTTTCCTTATGCTTTATTTAGATGGGGTTAATACGCGATACTAACGATATCTCCTTAGTAAGTTGAAGCTCGTAGCCTAAACCACTACCCATGTGAAAATCAATAATCCCAATTTAAAAGTTAACGCAAAAATAATTTGCTAATGATGGATTCGAAACCCTAGGTTACAATTTAATACACTTTTCCAATTAAAAGTAGATTATTTTAGTTCAATTGTCTTTTTTTTTATAGATTAATTAACACGAAAACCTCTCAATTTTATTCAAATCAATTTAGGTCATAGAATAATTTCACCTACTCTTAGTCCCTATGGTTCGACACTCTCTCGCCCTACACTTCAATTTAGATGTGTTTAATAGATAGGGTTTTAAATTAAATTTTGATGGACGTAGAAAAATACATCAATGAGTAATCCCAAAACTCATAAATATAATTTGAACTATGAATGGCTTGATTCTTTAAAAAGATACGTAGGCAACCAGGTTCAGGTGCAGCCCGAAAATTAAAATAAATGCTTTTTCTCTCGTGGGTTCAATATTACGTCAACACTCTAATTAGTTGACTAATTTCGATTTCGCTCAGGCGACCTAAACCAAACGACTCCTGCGTCCATTTTGAACCAAAATATTTCTATGTCCGATCCAAATCAAAGTAGCTTTATGTCCGGCCAAAATCCAAAACAACATCCATATTAAACCCAAATCTAAAAGACTTCAATATCAAACCAAATTAAAAAAAAAAAAAAAAAAAAGAAACCACTTCCATGTCAAACTTAAATCCCAAATTAAATTTCATTTTGTATCCAAATCCAAGTTTATTACTAGATTGAGCTCAAATTCAAAACAACCCAACCCCAAATTGACTTCCATGTCCTGCTTAAATCCAAATCGAATTTTATGTCAAATCCAAATTCAAAAGAGCTTCCATGCCAAGCCAAATTTAAACTCAAAACAAAATTCCTAAGCCAAGTTGACTTCTGTGTCGAGTTCAAAATCAAAGTAAATCCCACAACAATTACAAATTATGAATGCCAAGCCTAAGTCAAAATGTGTTTCAAATTAAACGCAAATTCAAATGATATTTCAGTTAATTTTATGCCTAGGTCAAACCCCAAAAACAAACTAATACTAAGTCATGTTGGGACAGATTTTAAAAATTTTCTCTAATTTAATTAAATTAATGCAATAGAAGGGTTTAAAATTCTTAATTTTAGACCTAAGGTTTATTTAAAATTCCTAATTTTAAATCTACAAATTTAAGTTCCTAACTTATATCTACATGCCTCTACTCTAATACATTCATAACAAGGTATAACAAGAATATTATAAATAAATAAAAAAGTAAAAACTTAAAAGAGAACAAAAGAAAGATATACCTGGAATTGCTCTAAAATAAAGAATCATTGAAAGAACAATAATAACTCCTGAAAGCTGAGACAACCGAGACCCAGCTGCCATCTATGCAATGACCTCGAACTGCTAGGAGAGTGGGCTCCGAAAAGTATTAAACTAAGGAAAGAAAAAATTTCAACGAAAATTTTTGTCTCTAATTGGGTCCTCGAAGTCAATACTATCTAAAATCCTTAATTTATAATTGGATTCCATACCTTTGAAATAGGTACTCTATTTATAGTAGTATACTAGAGCGAAAAATTGCTGAAAAATAGATGTGGGATTCTTGATTTTAGAACAAGATGCAGCAAATTAAGCAAAAGACAGTCCAAATGATGCATTTAATCTCTGTGTCTTTTTAACCTTGTCAAGGAGTGCCATGTGGCGGAACGCATTTGGTCCACCACGAGGCATGCGTATAACCCCAGGGCGCACTGGTTCATCTGATTTAAAGGTCTTGACCTTATGATGCGATTTTCCCCTTTTGTTTTGTTTTGTTTTCTTTTTTTTCCCACATTTAAAAATTCATCTTATGAATTTTAATTTTTAAAATTATTTTATTTTATAATTTTTAACTTTTATTCATCTTATGAATAATGTCCGGCAAATTAAATTTACCCATCTCATGGATAAATAATTCATTTCATTAATTCTTTAATATCTTTTCAATGGCAATAAATACAGAGAATTGAGCAGGGACCTCAAGAACAATTTAAATCTAGTTCCAAGTGGGTTAAATTAATTACCATCTCATGAAAAAATTTTAATTACTATTTAATGGGACTTAAATCCATGAAATACATCCCACAACGCTCTAGACTTAAATCATTTATTTGATATCTCCTAAATAGACTGCATTGATAACGACAACCCCTCCACGAGATTCCCATGACAAAGAATAATTATAACTACTACCATTATCCTTCTCACAGCTTCTCTATTAGTTATCGACTTCCCCTTACTGAAAAATTCATTTATACTTGAACATATTCATAGTATAATTTCCAAATGTCAAACACTTGGAATACTTTGGCCAAAGTTTTCGAACTATTCAAAACTTATGATTCAACTAAGGGGCCATCTTTATCTCATAAAAGACTGTAGATTCCATATTGAATACCTTATCCTTATCACATTTCACGCCGCTACCCAGTGCATGTGGGAATTTATTTATTTGTTTAGACCTTACTTATAGTACACCAAAGTAACTAACATTTCATGCACAAGTCCATAATACTCCCAGGATTTAGAGTCATCGTTCAAACAGTACAACATGAATCGCTCATCCGCGGTAGTAGTCTAGAAACAAGCAACTCACATGCTTTAACTCAGTGTATCAATCTTATTAAACACACCACCATAACACTTTTGGAGCACCATCCACATGACCAAGATAAGTCATATAAAGTGTCATGTTATAGTCTTAGCATACAAGGGGTCCAAACTTCTCTTTGACTACAAGTCTTTCAAATAACAATCCATGCCATTTGTTCCAAGTCTATATGTGGGTTAATATCATAAACCCCTTAAAAATTATATATATAAATTGTAGTCTGTACACCCATCTCATGGATGTTACTAAAAAGAAAATCACATTCAGTATAAATGCTAGCTTGCAGAAATTTAACAAGGAAATGACCAGAACTTCAACTTTATTCATTAATTAAATAATATTTATAGGACAAATTGGGATTTTTAGGACACCATTCCAAACAATCTCCCACTTGTCCGAAATTCAAACTACTATACACTTTCTAACCATCCCTTCTATACATGTCTACTAAGTCAAAGTCTCAGTGAAGTCAATTATTGTATCTAAACCTACATGCCCACTTTGCAGCTTTTGAAGTTGCATCGTACTCGGCCTCCATGGTAGAGTCAGTAGTACAAGATCGCTTGACACTCCTCCCACTAATGGCTCCTATTCCAAGGGTCAAGACATGCCTAGACGTTGAATGCCTGGCATCTCTATTTGATTAGAACTCTAAATCAGTATAGCCAACTAGAACCAGCTCGCCAAAAACTTTACAGCTGATAACACCCCTACATCATTCCCAATGAGTAGTATATCATCGACATAAAATATAAGAAAGTCACTACTTTCTCTTGACGCCATTTGTACACACATGGTTCATCAACCAATTGCTTAAAACCATAGGACTTAGTTGCTTCATTGAATCTAATATTCCATGAGTGTGATGCTTGCTTCAGTCTATATATGGACTTATTAAGTTTTCATGCCATATGCCCCTGATTTTTGCTAATGGAACTATCTGGTTGCACCATATAGATGTCTTCTTCAAGACGACAATTCAGAAGGGCCGTGTTGACTTCCGTTTACCAAATCTCATAATGAGCTGCAATGGATAGGAGTATCCTTATGGACTTTAGTATGGTTACTGGTAAGAAAGTCTTATTACAATCGATTCCTTCCTTTTGGGTTAACCTCTTAGCAATCAGTATTGCCTTGAAGGTCTCTACCTTCCCGTCCAATCCTCTGTTGCTCTTGCAGACCCATTTACAACAAATGGCCTTAATGCCAATAGGCGCCTCTAAAAGATTCCAGACCTGATTAGAATACATAGATCCTGTCTCAGATTTCATTGCTAAGACCCATTGGTTAGCATCCTTGTCTTTAATTGCCTCATTGTAGCTGAGGATTAGATTCAATGTCACAGTCAGCTATTAAGGCTCCCATCATGAACCTGTCAGGTTCCCTGACAATCCTCCCACTACGCCTAGGCTGTCATGTACCTGGAACATTCTCAACCCTACCAGTAGGTGCATCTAATGCATCCACTATGTCCCAAGTTGTGTCTAGCTATTCAAAATTAGCGCCATTTTTTTTTATTTCCTCTAACATTAACTCTGCTATTGTTTTTGTAGTATACTACAAAATATTTCTCTAACTATTTCACATTTGCACTTCTAAAAGACTTTTGATCAGAAGCACTGTAGAAAAGATGACCCCTTGTTCCCTTGGGATAACACCAAAAAGAGATTGGTAAAGTAGCATGACTCATCAAGGATGTTACATCTGTAACAATGTCCTATTTCTTCTTTCTGCAAACCTATTCTATTGCGTAGTACCCGGAGCAGAAAGTTGAGATCTTATCCCATTTGCAGTTAGGAAATCTAGAAACTCACTCGAAAGATATTCTCCACCTTGATCTCATCGAAATGACTTAACTTGTTTACCTAATTGCTTTTCAACTTCAACTTTGTACTCTTTGAACTTTTCAAAAGAGTCTAACTTATGTCTCACTAAGTGAACATATCCATTTGTTGAGTAATAATCAATCAATGTGATGAAGTACTCATATCCATCTCTTGCTTGAACATTCATTGGTCCACATACATCTGTGTGAAGCAGCTTCAGCAAGTCACCAACCTAGTTGCCTTGACTCTTAAAGGCAGACTTCGTCATCTTTCCTTCTATGCAGGATTCACAGATTGGCAATGACTTCAAATCCAAAGCCTCTATTAGTCCACGTTTCACCAGTCTTTGGATCCTGTTCAAATCATTGTGACCTAAATGTTAGTGCCATGTGTAGGTATTATGCCTTTTCAGGGTGTTTTCTTCTAGAAGATTAAACAAGTGAGCTTGTATTAGATTTATTTAAACAAATATGAGAGTTTTAATCAGAAAACAACTTGAATAAACCATTTATACATGTATATTTTGCAAATAAATAATTTATTTCTTATAATAGCAGGTTCACAACAAAATTTAACTGAATAACCGTTATCCATAAAACGAGATAAAGAGATCAAATTCTTGAGTAGTGCAGGTACTAATAAACAGTCTTTTAAAATCAAAACTCTGCCACTAAATACTGAGCTAGCATCTCCTACTTCTAAGACCACTACTCTTGTACCGTCCCTGACCCTCAGGTACAACTCCCCATCATGCAGCCTCCTAGCTAGCCTGAGCCCTTGTAACATATTACAAACATGGTCATTTGAACCTGAGTCCACATACCAGGAGCCTGATGGACTCTCAACTGTGCATGACTTAACTAAATGAGATATCAATATATATTCACCAAATGGCTTTGCAGGAAGAGAAGCTAAGTACTTACTGCAGTTCCTCTTTCAGTGGCTAGTCTTCCCGTAAAAGAAATACTTTTCTTTTGCCGACTTCCACATGGACTTAGTTGCTACACTAGCAACCTTGCCCTTTCCTTTCTCTTTAGTAGGTCCCTTGTGAGTAATAACTAAGTCAAACTTCTTTGTAATTAGAATCGAGTGATGTTCACCAGCCATATCCATTTTAAAAACACTATAAATACAAACATTTGTGTAACTGTCTAACAAGAGTTATGTATAATGCAGTTGTTTGCTGTAAAGCCATTTGTACTGTAATTTTGATGATAACAACCATTTAGTAAGTCATAGTGTTTAAATTGCTCTAATCTTGTTTTTAAGTGGCTCATAACAAAGCTAGGAAAATCAAGGTGAATCATATTGATTCGAAACTTTCTAAGATGATGAATCAAGAGAAAAGGAGGCCAAAGTTGAAGAGAAGATTCATTCAAATTGAAGAGAATGTGATTCGAGTCCAAGTCGCCTTAAATTTATTTATTTTTATTATCTAGGACTTAGGATCGGGATATATTAATTGAGACAAAGTCTCAATATTGATTTGCGATGCTCCAATAAAAATGTTTTTGAAAATCGATTTTCAAATTTTATTTGAAAAATATTTAAGTCAAAATTAAACCAATCTAGCTTATCAATTAAAATATTTTTTAAGATTGGCACTTTGAAAAGTATGATCAAATCAAATAAAGATAAAATTTCAATGGGTGATGATTTAGCTTGATTTATGGAACCAATTATTATGATTAAAGCAAAATGGAAAATAAATTCAAAAATTTGAATTAATATGGCAATCAATCAATCAATTAATCAGTTTAGCTAATATGGTAAAAATATCCCATTAACCAATAAATTGATCAAAACCATGTAAATCCACCCAGGCAAGCTGAGTGTCGACACACATATGGTATGTATCAACACACATGTTTACAGTAGTCACCGAGAGCTACTGTGTCTGTTAGGAACAATGTCCTAAAATCCAGATTTATTCTGGATATATTGTTTTAATTAATAAATAAAATTGAAGTTCCAGTCATTTCCTAGTAAATTTGTGTAAGCGAGCATTTATATTGTATGTGATTTTCTTTTTGGAAACATCCATGAGATGGGTGTAATCCTCAAACTACAATTTACATATTTGTTCTAATTGGTTTATGAGACTAAGCCACAGATAGACTTGGAACAAATGGCATAGATTGTTGTTTGAAAGACTCGTAGTCAAAGACAAGTTTGGACCACTTGTACGTTAAGACTATAACGTGACACTTTAGATGACATCTCTTGGTCATGTGCATGGAGATCCAAAAGTGTTAGGTTAGTGTGTTTAATAAGATTGAGACATAGAGATGTACCATGTGGATTACTTATTTCTAAACTACTATCATAGATGAGTGATTAATGTTGTATTGTTTGAATGACGACTCTAAATCTTGAGAGTATTCTGGACTTGTGCATGAAGCGTTAGTTACTTTGGTATACTATAAGTAAGGTCTAAACGAATGACTGAAATCCCACGTACACTGGGTAGCGGCGTGAAGCGTGACAATGATCAGGTATTTAATAAGGAATCTACAGTCTCTTATGAGATACAGATGTCCCCTTAGTTGATTTGCAAATATTTGAATAGTTTGGAAACTTTGGCCAAAGTATTCCAAGTGTTTGACATTTGGAATTTATACTATGAATATGTTCAAGTATAAATGAATTATTCAGTGAAGGGTGAGTCGGTAACTAATGGAGAAGCTATGAGAAGGATAATGGTAGTGGTTATATTTATCCTTTGTCATGGACATCTAGTGGAGGGTTGTTATCATCAATACAGTCTATTAGGGAGATATCGAATAAATAATTTAAGTCTGGAGTTTAGTGAGATTTATTTAGTGGAATTAAGTCTCATTTAATGTTAATTAAATTATTTCATGAGATGATTAATTTAACCCATTTGGAGTTTTAAATTGTCCCTGAGGTCCCTGCGCAAGCCTCTGTATTTATTGCCATCGAAAAAATATTAAAGAATTCACGAGATGAATTATTTATTCATGAGATGGGTAAATTAATTTTGCCAAACATTATTCATGCAATGAATAAAAATTATAAATTATAAATTTTGAAAAATTAAAATTCATAAGATGAAATTTCTTTTTACATGTGAGAAACAAAGCATAAAACAAATCACAAAATATACACGCACAGGTATCAATCCCCGTCTACACGTATCGGCCAACCAGCGCACGATACGTGGCTGCCAGGGCCATGATCTGCGCCTTTGGGCGCGGAACAATTGCATGCCACCACGTGGCACGCGATGATAAGCCAAAAAACATGGGGGTTTTTGCTTAAGTGAAACGCAACATTTTGAACACTATTAACCTGAAATGACGCGTTTTGTGTTTAAACTGGCAAATCCCACATCGTTAATTTTATAATTTTTTGCACCGGTATACTACTATAAATTAAGGTACCTATTCCAAGGGTTTGGTATTCAGTAAAACAAATTATTTTTGGTTTCTAGAAATTGTTTGAGAGACCTAATTTGAGAGAAAACATTTCCGTTAAAATTTTTCTTTCCTAGTTTAATATTTTTCGGAGCCCACCCTCCTGGTAGCTTGAGGTCATTGCGTAGAAGATCCTCGGGTCTCGATTTTCTTGGTATTCTTTATAGTAGGAGCAATTCTAGGTATGTTCTTCTTTTAGTTTTTCGCTTTTCTGTTTATTTATAGTATTTGTTATTATGCCGGTTTAAGTTTATGCATTGTTATGAATGTTTTAGAGTAAGAGGCCTGTAGATCAAAATTATGAATTTAGATCTTTTTAATTTAAATTATGAATTTAAGTCAATAGATTTAGAATAGAAATTTTAAATCAACCCTAGGCTTAGAGTTATGTATTCTAAATCTGTTCTGCTGTGTAAACTTTATGAAAGTAGGGAGAATTTTTGAAATTTGTCCCGACAACTGGTATTAGGGCAAAGGGTTTATAGAGATAAACCTATTCCCAGGAACTCTCACACGTGAGGTGTCACGAAGCATGACTCTCCGACCGGGGGCTTAGGTAGAGAGAAGAGTCTCCTTCTCTAAGTGCTCTAATAGGTGCCTATTGTTGTGACCATAGTTGAGAACTGTAAACCGAATAGTCGGCATTAGAGTTTATTTTTCCCCAAAAAATTTTATATCTTTTCCCAACAATTGGTGTTAGAGCCAACCTTTGATTACATTCATAATATACATGACTAGGTATAATAAGATCAAAATAAATAAATTGACGATTTAATAAAATAGAGATTTTATTAAGAAGAAAAGTTAGTTTAATTTGACGTATCGATTTGAATTGTTTAAATCGATAATGAATTAATGACTAATTTAGATGATTGTTTGAATTTGTCATTTAAATTGTTTGAATCATCAAAGTAATTAATTGTTAATTAGATTATTTTAAATTAACGATTTAAATTATTTAAACCGGTTAAAAGAGTTAATAGTTAACTAGGTTATTTAAAGTATCATTTTAAATAGTTTAAATCGGTTAGAAGATTTAATGGTTAACTAGGTTGTTTATAGTAACGTTTTAAATTGTTTAAATTGTTTATGAGTTAATCGTTAATCGTTAACAACCCATAAATTTGGGATTATGTTGTTCGTGTTCTTAGTCATGATTTACGAACTCGGACAAAATTGATCTAATAGGAATAGATTCAAATATTTTTAATAATGGATAAAATTGGTGTAATGAGATTAGATTCAATTAATTTTATGAAATCGAATAAAATTGCTCTAATGAGATTAGATTCAATTAATTTTTATAAAATTGGATAAAGTTGATCTAATGAGATTAGATTCAATTATTTTATACAAAATCGGATAAAATTGATCTAATGAGATTAGATTCAATTTATTTTAAAATTAAATATTTTAATTTATGTATAAAATAAATCTGATGCTTCAGCTGCTGACGTCCGCACGCGCTAGCCGCTGACATCAGCGTCAGCAAGTAAATTTTTTTTAATTTTATTTACTGATTTTTATAATGATTATTAACTAATTATTTTATTAATTAATTTTCTTTTAGATTGAGATTCTAAATTAGATTATATGATAATCTAAGTTGTAAATCAGTATTAATTTTAAATAAAAGGTTATTTTAAATTATTTTAGAATAAGATTCTAAAACAGACTATATGATAGTCTAAGTTTAACTTTATTTTTAAAATAAAAGTTAAATTTTATTAATTAAAGTTTTGAATAAGATTCTAAACTATACTATTGGATAGTCTAAGGTTGTTTAATTTTAGAATGAGATTCTAAAAATAGACTTTGAGATAGTCTAAGCACAAAATTGCTATTGATTTAAAATAAAATTGTTTTTAATTTAATTTTAGAATTAATTTTTTTAAAAAAATCGTGTATGAGATAATCTAGTTTTTGGTATCAATTTAATTAAAAGGATTTAAATTAAATTAATTCATAGTAATTTATTAGGTTTTAGAATGAGATTCTAAAGCAAGATTATGAGATAATTTATATTATAAAATGATAATGTTTTAAAGAATGAATTGATTAATTTTTGGTTATTTTTAGAATAAGATTCTAAAGGGGATTACAAGATAATCTAGGTTGTAAATGTGAGTTAATTAAAAACCACTGGCTATAAAAATCAAGTGGGAGCGACGTTTCAATTGTTGCAACCTCACAGTTTCCATTACTGGTCTAGCTGTATAGTAGATCGATAGACCTCCCTATGGAGGATGTCCGTTTGCAGATTACAGGGTTAGACTTCTATTAGGATAAACCAAAGTGCAAAGAAGTGATGCGACCACGCTGCCTTGGAGTATTTCGTGTATTTGTATGGAGGTTTAGGTAATGGTTTATACTTGACTAGAGTGGTGCATTAGCCTCCTCGAGGAGCTCTATTGTGTCATGTTAGAGACTAAGGTAAAGTAGTGAGTTAATCATGTTTAGTAAGAGTTACAAGAAAACAGGTTAATTGAGAATAGTTCTCATCTAAACTAGCTTCGTGCGACCCCGCTGCTGGGGAGTAAGGAGTGGTGTGTTTGGGTCATCATTGTATGCATGATAGTACAGTTTGGTGGATATCTGACTTATTGTGTATGCTAAATTGAAAGAATATGTATCACTGCATTATACATGACTCATAAAAGGTAGTTACACGATTGTTTGCATTTACAATGATTTTGAAATGGCTGCGATTGGTGCTCTTCATTCAATTTTGAAAGATAACGCCTTAACTGGACCGAATTACTTCACCTGGAAAATGAATCTGGACATAGTATTAGTACATGAGGGTCATAAGTTTGTTCTCACTGAAGCTCGACCTATGGCACCCACTAATAATTCTGTAGCTGCTATCAAAGAGCGTTATGAACGCTGAAATAAGGCTAATGAGTTAGCCAGATGCTACATTTTGGCCTCTGTGACAAATGTACTCAAGAATCAGAGGCTTGAGTTGGAAACAGCAGCTGAGATGATCAAACATTTAAAGGAAATGTTTGGTGGTCAAGATAGGGCAGCTAGGCAAGAGCTGATGAGGAAGCTCTTGAACATGAGGATGTTAGAAGGGTCCCCAGTTCAGGAGCATGTCATGAAAATAATGGCGTGCTTGTCTGAGTTGGAGATTCTAGGTGCTAAGATTGATAGTCAGTCTCAGCAGGACGTCATCCTCAGCTCTCTGTCCAGCTCTTTCACTCAGTTTAGGCTGAACCACACAATGAATAATAAGGATTATTCATTACTCGAGCCGATGAAAAAGCTACAGGTAACAGAGGGTGTTATGCGAGCCAAGGGGAGTGTCCACTTGACTTAGGTAACGAGGACTAGTGGGAGGTAGCAGAATAAGGGACCGACTGGAAAGATAGGCAAAGACAAGGTTGCTACTGTAGCGACTAATCCTAATAAAAGGCCAGCAAAAGGAAAGTGTTACATTTTTGGTAAGATGGGCCACTGGAAGAGAAACTGCATAAAGTACACGGCTACTTTTCCTGCAAAGACTGCTAAGCCATCTGCTAAAGGTATGTTGATATCGCACTAATTTGAGTCTTGTGTAGTTGTAAGTTCACCAGATTCCTGGTGTGTGGACTCAGGTTCAACTAACCAAGTCTGTAATATGTTACAGGGGCTTAGGCCAACCAGGAGGCTACATGATAGGAGCTGTACCTGAAAGCTGAAGGCGGTACAAAAGTAGCAGTCTTAGTAATAGGAAGCAATAGCTTAGATTTTAGTGTTAGAATTTTGTTTTGCTTCTTAAAAATTCTTATTGATTTGTACATGCATTGGACATGAATTTGATTTATGTGGTTTAAAGAATAATTGTAATTCAGTTTAATATGGTTCTGAACCTTTATTACAAGAAATAAAATTTTCATTTACTAAGGAACATGTGTTTATGATTTCTTCATGTTGTTCTCCTTAGATACGTAACCAATGCGAAATACTTAGAGAAGAATTTTACAAGTAAACTACAAAAGCAAAGCAAAATAGCATTGAAAGGAAAATGACAATAATTCTGAATAACTAGACACAACTTAAGACATAGTGGATGCATTAGATGCACCTACTGATAGAAATGAGAATGTTCTAGGTACACAAGAGCTTAGGTGTGGTGCAAGGATTGTCAGGACACCTGACAGGTTCATCGCGGGGGCCTTAGTGGTTGATCATGGCATTGAATCTAATCCTTTTGGCCACAATGAAGCAATTAAGTCTTCTACTTTTGTGCAATCGGTTACTCGAATCATGCGTGTACAAATGACATTGAGAGAAAGTAGTGACTTTCTTAGTTTTATATGTCAATGATATACTACTCATTAAGAATGATGTAGGGGTGTCATTAGCTATAAAGTTTTGGTTATCAAGAAAGCTCTTTATGAAGGACATGGGAGAAGCCTACTCTACTTTTAGGATTAAGCTTCTGCAAGGTCGTAAGAGTAGGATGTTGGATCTCTCTCCGGCCACTTATATTGACAAGACGTTGTCAAGGTAGAGCATAGAGTCCCTCTTTCTATTGAGTAGTATTCTAGGACACCTTAAGAGGAAGAGCAATTAAGGAATATTCTATATGCTTTGGCAGTGGGAGCCTCATGTATTCCATGTTGTGCACGAGACTTGATGTCTGCTATGCTATGGTATAGTAAGCAGGAGTTAGTCTAACCTGGGTCCAATGGACTAGGTGGTAGTGAAGTGTTTTCTCTAGTTTTTGAGAAGAACTAGAGATCCTATGCTGATCTTTCAAAGCGACGAGCTGGTTCCAGTTGGATATATTATTTTAAGACTTCTAGTCAAAAATATATGATAGATGTTAGACGTCTAAGCATGTCTTGACCCTTGGAGTGGGAGCCATTAGTGAGAGGAATGTCAAGCAGTATTGTATTGCTGACTTCACAATAGAATAATTGAGCTCACTAAGGGTTAGGCTCAGTAGACCTTTGGTTCAAACTTAAAAGGGGTGAGTGTGGACTTTGTCAAAAATTGGATTTAGGACAAGTGAGAGATTGTTAGGAACAGTATCCTGAAATTCAGATTTATTCTGGATATATTATTTTAATTAATAAATAAAATTGAAGTTCCAGTTGTTTCCTAGTTAAAGTTGTGTAAGGGAGCATTTATACTGTATGTGATTTTCTTTTTGGAAACATCCATGAAATGAGTATAGTTCTCAGACTACAATTTACATATGTGTTCTAAGTGGTTTATGAGACTAAGCCACAAATAGACTTGGAACAAATGGTATGGATTGTTGTTTGAAAGACTTGTAGTCAAAGATAAGTTTGGACCACTTGTATGTTAAGACTATAACGTGACACTTTAGATAACTTGTCTTGGTCATATGGATGGAGATCCCAAAGTATTAGGTTAGTGTGTTTAATAAGATTGACACATTGAGTTGGACCATATGGATTACTCATTTTTAGACTACTATCAGAGATGAGTAATTCATGTTGTACAGTTTGAACGACGACTCTAAATCCTGAGGATATTTTTGGACTTGTGCATGGAGCGTTAGTTACTTTGGTGTACTATAAGTAAGGTCTAAACCAATGACTGAAATCCCACGTACACTAGGAAGCGACGTGAAGTGTGACAAGGATCAGGTACTCAACAGCGAATCTATAGTCTCTTATGAGATACAGATGTCCCCATAGTTGATTCGTAAATATTTGAATAGTTCGAAAATTTTGGCCAAAGTATTCCAAGTGTTTGACATTTGGAATTTATACTGTGAATATGTTCAAGAGTAAATGAATAATTCAATGAAGGGCGAGTCAGTAACTAATGGAGAAGCTATGAGAAGGATAATGGCAGTGGTTATATTTATCCTTTATCATGGACATCTAGTGAAGGGGTTGTTGTCATCAATACAGTCTATTAGTGAGATATAGAATAAATAATTTAAGTCTGGAGTGCAGTAAGATTTATTTAGTGGAACTGAGTCTCATTAAATGGTAATTATATTATTTCATAAGATGATTAATTTAACGCATTTGGAGCTAGATTTAAATTGTCCCTGAGGTCCCTGCGCAAGACTCTTTATTTATTGTCATCGAAAAAATATTAAAGAATTCATGAGATTAATTATTTATCCATGAGATGGGTAAATTAATTTTGCCAAACATTATTCATAAGATGAATAAAAATTATAAATTATAAATTTTGGAAAATTAAAGTTCATAAGATGAATTTTTTTTTATATGTGGGAAACAAAGCAACAAAAAAAATCGTAAAATATTCATGCACAGGTATCAATCCGCGTCTAAGAGTATCGGCCAAGCAGGGCACGACACGTGGCTGCTAGGGGCATGATCCGCGCCTTTGGGCACAGACCAATCACATGCCGCCATGTGGCACGCGATGGTAAGCCAAAAAACCCGCAGGCTTTTGCTTAAGTGAAACGTAACGTTTTGACCACTATTAACCTGAAACGACGCATTTTGTGTTTAAACTGGCAAATCCCACATCATTAATTTTATAACTTTTCGCTCCGGTATACTACTATAAATAGAGGTACCTATTCCAAGGGTTTGGCATTCAGTCAAACAAATTATTTTGGGTTTCTCGAAATTGTTTCAGAGACTAATTGGAGAGAAAAAATTTCTGTTAAAGTTTTTCTTTCCTAGTTTAATATTTTTCAGAGCCCACCCTCCTGGCAGTTTGTGGTCATTGCGGAGAAAATTGTGGGGTCTCGATTTTCTTGGTATTCTTTATAGCAGGAGCAATTTCATGTATGTTCTTCTTTCCTTCTTTTTTTAGTTTTTCGCTTTTCTATTTATTTATAGTATTCGTTATTATGCCTGTTTAAGTTTATGTATTGTTATAAATATTTTAGAGTAAGAGGTCTGTAGATCTAAATATTGAATTTAGATATGATTGATTTAAATTATGAATTTAAGCCAGTCGATTTAAAATTAGGAATTTAAAATCAACCTTAGGTTCAGAGTTATGTATTCTAAACCTGTTCCACTGCACAAACTTTATGAAAGTAGGGAGAATTTTTGAAATTCATCCCGACAACCAGTATTAAGGCAAAGGGTTTATAGAGATAAAACTATTCTCGGAACTCTCGCACGAGAGGTGTCACGAAGCGTGACTCTCCGACCGGGGGCTTAGGTAGAGAGAAGAGTCTCCTACTCTAAGTGCTCTAATAGGTGCCTATAGTTGTGACCATAATTGAGAACTATGAACCCAAGAGTCAGCATCAGAGTTTATTTTTCCCCACAAAATTTTATATATTTCCCAATAGTATCGACACACTGACCGAAAAAGCTTAAAATGGCTACTTTTTACTTAATTTCTTTCCAAAACCTTCTTCCAACCTTTTGAATGTCCATTTGGGCCTCATTTGCCTATAAATTAGTCTTGAATGCTTTAGTTCAAATTATCCAATACTCTCTAAGTATTCTTTGATAAAAGTTCTTTTACATTCTTGCGCTTTAATGGTTTGATTTTATGTTTTCTTCAAAGTTTTTATTTGAACATCACTTGTTCTTTTATTGTTGATCTTTAAGCTTAATTTGCAGATCCTTAGCTTTGACTAAGCTTGATAAAGTGTCAATTTACTCTTGAAGGAGTGAAGAATTTAAGTGCTTTAATTCTTCCATTACTTTATTTTAATTCATTTTATTGTAAAAGTTAGATCCTTAGCCTACGGTTATAAAAGGATCGGTTGTAAAGGTTGGGTCTTGAGCCTACGTACAAAAAGACCTGTTGTCAAGGTTGGATCTTGAGCCTAATTTTAAAAAGGATCATCAAGCTTCGTTAAAGACTCAAGTGACTAAGAGTAGTCGCTTGAGAAGTAGACTAGCTTCCGGTTTGGAAGTGAACCACTATAAAAACCTTTGTGCATCGCTTTTATTATTGCCTTTATTTTTGTCATTTCATATTTATTGTCTATCTTTTAATTTAATTCTAGGTTGATAAATTTAATTTTTCATTTATTACTAAAGAACTTAATTCACCCCATCTTAGGTTTCTCTTAGGACTTTCAATTGGTATCAGAGCGAGTACTCTATTTTTTTTTTTCGGGCCTACCAACCTTAGAGTGATCCTATGGCAACCTTCACTCCGATCTTAGCCAAGGGTCAATCAACCAACGAGCCTCCTTTTTTTGATGGGAAAAATATCCCTTATTGGAAGCTTAGAATGAGACTTTACATTACATCCATTGATTTTGATTTATGGCTTATAACAAAAATGGTGATTATGTACCTTTAAAGAAACAAGGTGAGAAAACCATTGAAAAAGAGGAAAATGAGCTTATGCAAGATGATAAAGAAAAACTTGTAAAAAATGCAAAAGCTCATTATTAACTATTGTGTGCTATTGCCCCAAATGTCTTTAATCATTCCAGTTGTCAGTCGGCAAAAGATATTTGGGACAAGTTGGAGGTCACCTATGAAGGTATGGATCAAGTAAAGTCTTCAAAAATGAACATGATGGTAAGAGCTTATGAACTTTTCACCCGAGGAGTCAACAAAAGAGATGTACACTAGATTTTCCAATATTACTAACAAACTCCAAGCTCTTGGAACAGTGTATTCAAATGAGAAGTAAGGTTACTACTATTCGAGAAGCTCATAACCTCTCCACTTATAAACTTAATCAACTAATTGCAAATCTCATGACCCATGAGAATGACATGGAAGAATTTAAATAAGAAGAAAAACAAAACAAAAATAAAGGCATAGTATTTAAATCATCTGTAAGTGGTGAAAGTGACGAAAGTGATGATGAAGTTGTTATGTTGGCAAAGAGGTTTTACAAACATCTTGAAAAGAAGAGGTTTAAGAAAAATTTTAAAAAGAGTTCATCTTCCTCCAAAGATGACCCAACTTGCTACGAGTGTGGAGAAATTGGACATCTCAAAAGAGATTGTAGCATGCCAAAAAATAAGAAATTCTTCAACAAGTTCAAAAAGTAGGACAAAAAGGAAGGACGAAAGAAAGCATTTGTAGCTTGGGGAGATAGTGATGATGATTCCAATGAAGAAAGTGAAGAGGAAGTAGCTAACTTTTGTCTCATGGCTATTGACGACGATAGCATTAAAGAAGATGAGGTATAGATTTATCCTATGATGAATTTATTGTTGTTTTTCAAAAAAAGTATGAGAAATATAAAAAATTAAAAAAACCGACACAATGCTGAAAAGACGGGATTGGAAAAAGACTCAAAACAACATTTGTTGCTTGAACTTGAAAATGAATCACTAAAGAAAAAGAAAAAGCCTTTGAATAATGAAATCACTAAACTAACCAATGAAAAGCACTCCTCGGAAGAAACACTTCATACTTTAAATGAAAAAGAAAAATCCAAGGAAGACGAATCACTTTTGCAGGAAAATGAGTACTTAAAAGAAACAATGGAAGAACTTTCGAAATCTAAGCAAAATTTTCAAAGGACAAGAAACACTTGACAAAATTCTTTCATCTCAAAAACCGGTCTATAACAAAGAAGTAATTGGGTATAACGGAAATGTTCAAAAGAAAAGCTTAAATGTTCTTTTTGTTAAAACCTTGTCACCTTTAAAGAACTCTATAAGGTGCAACTGTTGTGGGGACCATAGGCACATTATTTACCAATGTTCTTTCAAAAGAAATTTGAGAAAGACAAAGATGGTTTGGGTCCCAAAAGGATCTCAACCACCTATTGTAAAAGCTAACCACAAAGGATCCAAGAAAATTTGGGTACCTAAAAGCGTTTGAATTGTGATAGGTGTGTATGAAAATCCAAAGCAAAAACCAAAAATGGTACTTGGATAGTGGGTGCTCAAGACACATGACCGGAGATAAATCCAAGTTCATTTCACTAATGCCAAGAAAAGAAAATGTCACTTTTTGTGACAATAAGAAAGGAAAAATAATCGCTATTAGTAATGTTGCTTCTCACTCTTCTCCTTGCATTGAGGATGTCTTACTTGTGGAAGGTCTTAAGCACAATTTGCTAAGCATTAGTCAATTATGTGATAAAGGCTATTGTGTGAACTTTAAATCATCTAAATGCATAGTTAAACATTTTAAAACAAATGAAAATTTTCTTTTTGGTCTACGATGTGAAAATGTCTATATGATTGACCTTAATATTGTAGATTCATTAAAATGTTTTAGTGCCTTGGATGAAAATGATCCTGGGATTTGGCATAGAAGATTTGGGCATGCTAGTATGAATTTAATTTCAAAACTCTCAAAAAATGATCTTCTTAGAGGATTACCAAAGCTAAAATTGGAAAAAGATCATATTTGTGATGCATGCCAATATGGCAAACAAACTAGATCTTCATTCAAACCCAAGAATGTAGTTTCAATATTAAAGCATCTTGAACTCTTACATATAGACTTATTTGGTCCCACTAATCACTTGAGCCTTGGTGGAAAGCCATATGGACTTGTAATTGTTGATGATTACTCTTATTTTACTTGGGTCCTATTCCTTTCTCATAAGAGTAAAACATTTGATAAATATGAAAAATTTTGCAAAAAGGTGAAAATGAAAACGATTTGAAAATTTTTTTAGTTAGAAGTGATCATGGAAAGGAATTTGAAAATTATTGTGTTACTTTGGAATTGACCATAATTTTTCGGCACCTAGAACTCCTCAACAAAATGGTGTGGTTGAAAGGAAAAAATGAACACTTGAAGAAATGGCAAGAACCATGATTTGTGAAAACAACTTGCCTAAATCATTTTAGGCGAAGCCATTAACACCGCTTACTACATCTTAAATCGAGCTTTAATAAGATCAATTTTGAAGAAAACACTGTATGAACTTTATGAAGGTAGAAAACCAAATATTGCATATTTTAAACCTTTTGGGTGCAAATGCTTCATTCACAACAATGGCAAAACGCATCTTGGGAAATTTTATTCACGAGTTGATGAAGGTATTTTTATTGGATACTCCCTAATAAGCAAAGCATATAGAGTCTATAATAAAAAGACAAAGGTTGTGGGAGAGTCTGTACATATTGTCTTTGATGAATCTAATGTCTTCTCCTCTAGAATTCCTTGTGATGATGATGATATAGTAATTAAACCAATAAACATCACACACTCATCCGAGAAGCAAGAAAAAGATACATATAAAGCTCAAAATGGATGAACCAATAGGAGATAACCAAAATGTAGAAACCAAAGAGGATGACTTGCCACGAGATTGGAAATACTTGAAGGATCACCCAATAAGTCAAATCATCAGTGATCCCTCTCAAGGTGTAAAAACAAGGCATGCATTTACCGAATATTGTCATTTAGCCGCATTCACTTCTGTTGAAAACCCAAAAACATAAAAGAAGCTCTTAATAAATTGGATAATGGCAATGGAGGAAGAGCTTAACCAATTAAAGAGAAGTGATGTATAGGAACTTATGGATAGACCCGAAGATCATCAAGTGATCAGTACCAAGTGGGTCTACCGCAACAAGAAGGATGAGGAAGGTAACATGGTAAGAAACAAGGCAAGGTTAGTAGCTAAAGGCTATAACCAAGAACAAGGTATAGACTATAAGGAAACCTTTGCTCCCGTTGCTAGGCTAGAAGCTATTAGACTCTTATGTGCATTTGCTTCATTTAAAGATTTCAAACTTTTTAAATGGATGTAAAAAGTGTATTTTTAAATGGTCTCATTGAAGAAGAAGTTTATGTTGAACAACCACCCGGATTTGAGGATGATAAATTTTTCAACCACATTTTTAAACTAAAAAAGGCTCTCTATGGATTGAAACAAGCTCCTAGAGCTTGGTATGAGAGATTGAGTTCCTTTATAATGCAAAATAGATTTTCAAGAGGAATGGTTGACACCGCACTTTTTATCAAACATTCTAGACATGAAATTCTTATTGTGCAAATTTATGTTGATGATATAGTGTTTGGTGCTACTAATCCATCCCTATATAAAGAATTTGCAAATCTTATGAGTAGGGAATTCAAAATGGGTATGATGGGAGAACTCAACTAGTTCCTTGGATTGCAAATCAAGCAAGGCAAGGAAGGAATCTTTATCAACCAAGCCAAGTACATCAATGAAATGCTTAAGAAATTTGGCATGAAAAATTCCAAGAAAATAGCAACACCAATGAGCTTAACTCTTAAGTTAGATATGGATGAAAAAGGTAAAAAAAAGGGGACCAAAAGCCATATCGAGGTATGATCGGATCCCTTCTTTACCTTACCGCTAGTAGGCCTAATATATTGTTCAGTGTATGCTTATGTGCTAGATTTCAAGCATGTCCTAAGGAATCTCATTTGTGGGTCATGAAAAGAATATTTCGATACTTAGTTGGTACTCCTACCTTAGGCATATTCTATCCTTAATGTGATTTCTTTGATTTAGTTGTATAAAGTGATGCGGATTTTGTCGGATACAAAGTGGACCGAAAATCAACTAGTGGTACATGTCAATTTCTTGGTCACTCTTTGGTGTCATGGTTTAGTAAAAAGAAAAATTCTGTTGCTTTATCCACCGTCGAGGCCGAATATGTTGCATGTGGAAGTTGTTGTGCTGAAATGTTGTGGTTAATGCATTACTTAAATGACTATGGCATTAATATTGACCATGCTCCAGTAAGTGCGATAATACTAGTGCTATATACTTAACCAAAAATCCGGCTCAACACTCTGGAGCAAAGCATATTGAGGTTAGACATCACTTCATTCGTGATCATGTGCTTAAGGGAAATGCCATTGTGAAATTTGTTCCCACCAATGACCAGTTAGCAGACATTTTTACTAAACCTCTAGGTGAAGAAATTTTCTGTGATATTAGAACTAGAATTGGCATGTGCAATTTGACTTCTTGACTTTGATTGCTTGCATTTGATATTGGGTTCTAATACTCAACATAAAAAAAAGGGCTCCAATGGATCAAGTATTCTTACCCAACTCATGGATTTAGGAACTTGCCTTTTTAAATAAATTAAAATTTTTAAAAAAGGGCAAACACACAGAAAAACAGAGCTGAGTTCTGTATACTGTGTGTCAACACACAAAATTTGTGTGTCGACACACAGAGCAGTAGTACTACTGCTCTGTATGTGTGTGTCAACACACAAATAGTGTGTGTCGACACACAAGGGAAAAATAAAGAACACTTTGTTTGAACTCATGGGTCACTTTACACCTCCTCCATCTTCATCTGCAATTTCTCTCTCCCTCTCAAAACCCTCACTCTTTTCTTTTAAAATCTCATTAAAAACCACCATTTTTCTTCCAAAATATTTACTTGAAATCAAGTAACTAACTACATTTTAACATCAAAAACCGAGATTTTTGTCGAAAACTCATCTTTTTCACAAACCCTAGCCCAAAAACCGAACCACACAAACTCTTCTAAAACTTGTTTGTTTTTCTTCACTTTTCTTGCCAAAAATACACTATTTTCACCACCATTTCATTTTCTTTTACAAACTCATTTTTTTTCAAAAAAAAAAAAAAAAAACCCTAACCGACCTCCGATTTTTTTTTCTTCTTCCCTTCAATTTTTTCACTTTTCTTCCAAATCTTCTCAAGCTATTCATCAATGGTCGCACAAAGAGGACGGACACTGCTTAAAAGAAGAGATCCAAAAACACTGTTGGTGCTTCCTCTTCTCAAGGTCCTAGCTCGATAACTTCCTCAAACCCCTTCCTCAAAAAGGAAGTGATTTTCGGTAGATTCGTTGACTGGACTTGGGATAGGACACATAACTTGGGAGAATTATTTTCTCTACTTGAAGGAGTAGGTTGGACTAAAATTTTCTATATAAAGGAACCGATATACCCAAAATTAGCAAGAGAATTTTATTTCAACCTAAAGATTTCTAAAACTACTCCTTACGAACTATCCTCTGTTGTTTTAGGTCAAGAAATCAAACTTACTACTACTTATATAAATGATTTGCTTGGCTTTGATTTTAATATAGAAGATGACTTTAATTTTCACAAAGAACTTGTTATAATTCCTAAATATAGAGCACGTCGAAGTGAGTAGGATTAGGTTGATTGTAATTAGTATAAGTCTTAGGTGATATTCTAAGTAGCTTTCAGTCAAGCTAGTCGTATTCTTGGTTAATCTTGGTGGCTAGGTTAGGTATGTCAGTTGAAGGATGTTGTTTGGATGCATTGCTCTTGTCTTAACTGCCATTAGTTTAGGATTAGTATATAGTTGTAATCTCTTCTTTGTAAGCTAATAATTTTGATGAATGGAAATATCTTTCGATATCTTCTCTCTCTCTCATCTAACTCTCTTTCTCTAATCTCTCATCTCTTTTCACTTCTTCTCTCATCTTAATCTCTTCTTCCACTGGGTTAACTTCAAGATTGATCTTAAAGCTTAACAATTGGTATCAGAGCCTTCATTTACTTCCAAATCAAGCATAAATTGATATCAAATATCCTAGATTTCATTGCAAATTGATTAGGAGTTTAAATTTGAATTCTTGATTAATAAGCTTGCGGTTATAACCTGATTCGGCTACATCTTCACTGATGCTTGATGATTTGCATTTTATTTAGTTGAATTTACGTCAATTAAGTTGAGTTTGTATTGAATCAAGCATGACTTACAACAGAAGCTTAGTAGCTGGGGCAGGTGATGTTACGATTGATGCATTGCAACAAGAACAGATTGCTCGTGTTCAGTAGCGCTTGCAGCGGATCACACAAGATTACAAGCTCACCTTGCAACATTCTCAGCAGCAGTATGTGTAGAGACAACAACAATTTCAGCAACAAATTTCAGAAATGCAGAAATTCAGTCGAATTCAGTGCACGTGAAAGGAATTGGTTATGGAGAAACAGTTCAGAATTCTGTCACAGGCTTGGCTTGTATTGGAATAAAATCGAATGTGAAAGTGGCAGATGTGAGTCAGTTTAGTGTAAATTTAGTGCATCAAGTCGTTCGTGATGCTTTGTTAGGGAACATTGATGCCAAAGCTGCTACGTTTAATAATAAACAGGGTTGATTGAGCTGGAATCCACCTAATATCGAACAAGTTGCTGTTCGATTGCCAACAAATGCAAGATGAACTTCAAGTGAGGATGTAATTGGAGCCTCTGAACCACGAATTAATGCATTACAGTCTGAAATTGAGGCATTACTGCCTGAAGTGTCTGAAATAGATGTATTACAGCCTGAAGTGCATGATGTGGGATTAATTTCTAGTACTGAGATCCAATCGCAAGTGCAAATTAAGTTTTTAGCATAAGGAAGTTGAGAGTTAAGTTCACATCTCAGCTTAACAAGGTTATTAATATGATCATTTACTTAAATCGTAAAAATTGCTACCCTAGCAAGAGGATAAGAGCATTGGAGAAACCAATCTTAGTTTTTCAAGGAGTTGCACCAGATTTTCTACAACTTAAAGCAAATGAACAAGTCGTTGGAAGGTTATATGAGTGCATGAAGTTGGGAAGGAAGCAGCCTAAGGTATTGTTGGTATCCATTGATAGGCTTGGAGCAAGTTCTTAGATCCGAAGAAGTATCAAGAGGGCTAAGAAAGGATGCAAGTCTCCCAACCAAGGCACAAGTTCAGCATTAAGTCAAGAAAATTGTGCAGCATAGCCTTCAAATATAGAACAAATAGCCGTTTATTCTGGTTTTGATGCTACTATTAGTTATATATAGTGCCCTACTTTGGTTTTAGTTCCAAATTTACCACTAGAACTAATAATAATTCAGATGCAAGAGTGGTTTGTAGCAATGCAGCATTCTCAACAGGAGAATTGGGATCTGGATCAGAAGTTGAATAAGCATTTCCAACAAATGCAATTGCAGATAATTGGCTTACAAGAACATCTTGATATTCAACTTCCTCAAGGGGAAGCAAGTCCTCAAGTGGAAGTGATACTTGGGGACATTGATCAAGTCCCAAAGGAAGCATCTCACCTTTCAAATATAGTCTTGAGTTTGTGTATAAAGGCAGATCTTATGCTGAGCACTGTCACAGCAAGTTTGAATTCTGCTATAAGTTCTAGTGCAAGTGTAAAGGAGAAGAATACAATTGCTCAAGTGGATGTGATACCTTTACAAAGTCTTCATCTTCAGCAAGTTCAATCACATCAGGGAAGAACTCCAGGAGTGAAGGTTGTTTCTGTGCAGCATGCTCAAGGGTTATCAAGAGGTTCTGATAGAAAAGTTCAAGCTAAGTGCACTCAAGAGGCTAACAGTGTAGCTTATCAGGCAAGGTTGAGACCCTTTGATCCTGGTAAGGAGGAACTGATTTTTGTTGGAAAAATAGCCAACAGTTGCAGCATAACATTGATAAAAAATTGGGGCAAAATTCAGTTAACAGTGCAAGAATTAGTTGGGAACTGGGAGTTGTAGTTGGACATCAAGGAGTTAACATTAAACAAGGCATTGAGATTTCAACTAAGAAAGTGCAAGTGAACTTATAAGCTCTAAGCTTCAGAATAAGTGTTGAAGGTATGCTAAGGCATATCAAGTGGGCTAAGATGAAGAGTTAGACACCAATGGAATTCAGTTATGTTTTGAGCTCCCACAAGAACCCAACTATTTGAATTTTCTAGCTTGCAACACATGAATTCCAATTCCTTCCCATAACCTTTAATTCCTTCTGATCGTACTGTTGCATCCTGTATTTTAGTGAATCACTCAGATTGTATTCACTTTTGACGTGCAGTCTAAGAAATCAGCAGGGTCCAAGAATTTCTGATCAGTTTTAGATCTGGTCATCTTGTCCCTGTTGCGCTGCTGAATGGTAACATCATAACTTGCATTTGATCTCGTATATAGCTTACTAACCGGGAGCGTTTCTCCTCCTAATTCCTGTGGTCTTACATTAGCTTGTATCCTTGGAAGATGCTCTATATAGGCAGTTGAAGTTCAAGATAGGGGCAGTAGTTCCTGTAATTCGCGGGTCTTAGCTGCAGTATTCAGGGTCAACTATGCTTAATAACTTCAAGAAGTGGATGTTTGGCTGCATTAGTTGCAGCAAGGGTGTTATGATCCAAGAATCCAAGGCATGAGAAGGTTTAGTGCTTGACGTGTGTGCTGCTGGGGGATGATTTGGTGGCTGTTATGTGCTGATTATTTGGTAGATTGCAATGATGTAATAGATTAGTTCAGTTACTGCTTTCCTTAGCTTAGTGTTAAGTGTAATAAGCTGCTAGTTCTCTTATAATCCTTTAGTTCACAAGCTGTGTTGAGTCCTTGCAGTAGCAAGTGACGGTTAACAGCAGGTCAGGGTAGGTTCAGCTCCGTTGGCGCCAAATAATGCTTTAAATGTTAGTTAGATATTTTCTAGATATTTTCCTAAGTCGGTTAGTTAGTTAGAGTCTAGGTTCAATGTCTTGCTTGCTTTGTAATTGCCTATAAGTAGTAGTGAGCTGTATTTTCAGACGCATCCAATGAAATAATCCACAAAATATCTCTTTTGAGATCAAATTCTCTCTCTCATCTAACTCTCTCTATTTCTCATCCCTAATTCTCTAATTTCTCATCTCAATTCACTTCGTTCTCATCTCATACTCTCAATCTATCCTAATTTCACTTAGCTTACGCTTGTGATTCAATCGCGAGCGTAACAATTGGTATCAGAGCCTCGTTTGGCTTCCCGAGCTCATAATCAAGAAAAAAAAAATTCAGATTGTTGTTGTGCTGTGCAAGAGTTTTAGATGCTTTGCATTTGATTTAGTTGAATCAAATTCAACTAAATTGAGTTTGTATTGTGCCAAGCTTTGGTGCTAGTTGCAATTAATCAACAAAAACAAGTGTTGGTGCTGATTTAGTTTAAAATCTTGCTGTTCGGCTGTGATCATTCTTGTTCTGTAGAAATTAGGTTCTGTTTTGGATTGATTCAAGCTGTGTTTAGTTCGCATGTGTCTAGATCCTTAAGTATTGACAAAGCTGTAATTGCATTGGACTTAATTTTTGCTGGTTGAAGTTCAGATTTTAGCAAATTCAGATCAATTTTGAGTTTAAGGACAATTTGATCAAGATCAGTTCAGAGCAATCAGATAAAGTGTAGTGCTTTGCTGACACATCCAGAGCAACAGGTGATGGAATCAAATTTCAGTGACGTAATCGAATCACAAGTGCAAATTACAAATGATCTGCTGATCAATCAGATGAAGGCATTATTAGATCAGTTTCAGCAATCTCAGTTGGAAAGGGAACAAAGAATGGTGGATCGATTGCGTAACCTTTTGAAACAACAAGATCAAGCATTTTATGAGAAATTTGGCCTGAAATCCCAGCGTGCGGAAGAGAATGTCGCTGATCAATTAAATCAACAAAAGCAACAAATTGAAGAGACATTGGCTAATCGAATTTATCAACAAGCAGAAGAGTTTGATGAAAAGATTGAAGATCGAGAAACTCAACAATGGCAAGGAATTTAGGATCAAGTGAAATCTGCAGCTGAGAATGACGTTCCTTTGCAGTCTACTCAAGTGTTGATGTAAGATGAGGATAGAATCGCTCCAAGCCAATGCACGCAAGAAGTTTTTGCTGCAGAATCGCAGATTCAAGTGGGGAAATCACATGATGCTGTGGCCGTGCATCCCGACTTAGGGAAACAAGAGAATTTTGTTGATGCAAGTCAATTGGTTCAAAGGAAACTTGTGCAAGGCCGACAAGAGTGTGAACCTACAATGAGAATGGTCCCTTGTGAAGATCAGCAAGCTAAATAGTTCCAGAAGCGAGCTCCAGCAGCGAAGGATGGCTCTGTTTTGCATTCTCAAGAGCAATCATGGATTTTTGATAGAGGAGCTCAAACTGAATGCAATCAGGAAGTTCATTCCGCAGAAATTCAGACAGGTTTAAGGCCATTTGATCCTAGAAAAATTTGATTAAATATATTTAGGGCATACTTATGGATCAAAGGATAATTGAAATTGGCAAGTAAAAGGTTGAGTTCCAACAACAAAACTTCAGCAAGAATTCTGGGTGATCATATTGCCGCCCAAACAAAATTAGCTCAAGAGCATGTTGTTAAGTTCTCAGTCCAAGTAGTAGCTCTAGTTCAGCTGGGTAGAGCAGACCATTCATTTGGCAAGCAACAAGATCATCTAAACATGGATTGTGTTCGATTTGTTGTTACTGATCAGGTCACTTACAAGCAGCTAAATGTACCTGATCTGGTGCTTTGTTTGAGATCAAGAGCATTACAAGCTGATGAAATTGAGCAGCAATTCAGCAAGGAAAAGATGCACAGATCAGATATCAAAATAAAGAGGCTCATAGCAGATCTGAAATTCAGGTGTTGCAAGTGGTGTGATAGGCTAATCTGGTTTGATGTGGGAAGACCTCAGGATGAGTTCAAGACATCCAAATGCAACAATGGGAGCAGGAACAAGAGACAAATACACATATGCTGAATTGACAAGATGTAGTTGCATTTAGATTCAGGCTTAAGTCCTCTGCAGCTGCAAAATTTCAGCAAGTTGATCTCCTTCAACTTCTACCTCTACATCAATAAGTGTTCTTCAAAGCCTCAACTCTCTTACATTCTTGAGGACAAGAATGTTTTCAAGGAGAAGAGAATGTTATGATCCAAGAATCCAAGGCATGAGAAGGTTTAGTGCTTGATGTGTGTGCTGCTGCTAGCTCATGCTGGGGGATGATTTAGTGGTTGTTATGTGCTGTTTAGTTGGTAGATTGCAATGATGTAGTAGATTAGTTCAGTTACTGCTTTCCTTATCTTAGTGTTAAGTGTAATAAGCTGCTAGTTCTCTTATAATCCTTTAGTTCACAAGCTGTGTTAAGTCCCTGCAGTAGCAAGTAACGGTTAACAGCAGGTCAGGGCAGGTT
This sequence comes from Simmondsia chinensis, assembly GCA_018398585.1. Taxonomy (NCBI): domain Eukaryota; kingdom Viridiplantae; phylum Streptophyta; class Magnoliopsida; order Caryophyllales; family Simmondsiaceae; genus Simmondsia; species Simmondsia chinensis. Next base: position 19,121,948 of record JAGTTD010000001.1, on the reverse strand, counting down.
CAGTTCAGTTGGGGCCAAATAATGCTTTACATATTAGTTAGATATTTTCTAGATATTTTCCTAAGTTGGTTAGTTTGTTAGAGTCTAGGTTCAATATCTTGCTTGCTTTGTAATTGCCTATAAGTAGTAGTGAGCTGTATTTTCAGATGCATCCAATGAAATAATCAACAAAATATCTCTTTTGAGATCAAATTCTCTCTCTCATCTAACTCTCTCTATTTCTCATCCCTAATTCTCTAATTTCTCACCTCAATTCACTTCTTTTTCATCTCATACTCTCAATCTATCCTAATTTCACTTAGCTTATGCTTGTGATTCAATCGCGAGCGTAACAAAGAGGTTCTTAAGAGTGGATGTTGGTGTTGTTCTTTGACTGATTTGGTTTGGTCTGGGCAAACCTCCGGAAGAGTATATTACATCCAAATGCAAACATTATGGGAAAAAACATAAAACATACTCAAATGTACATCATTGACAGCAGTACTCTAACAAGATATAACAAGTTTCAAGTTGCATTTCAGATTCAGGTCTAAGGGGTAATTCTTCAGATGTACTCATTGCATCACAAGTTCTCTGTACCTGTGAGTTTCGGCAAGGGAGTTTAGAACGTTCAGCTTTCTTCTATCGGAATAAGTGTTCACTAAGGTCTTAACTCTCTTCTTGGATTCTTGATGACAAGAATCTTTTAAGGGGGAAGTATTGTTATGATTCCTAAAGATAGAGCATGTGGAAGTGAGTAGGATTAGGTTGATTGTAATTAGTATAAGTCTTAGGTAATATTTTAAGTCGCTTCCGGTCAACCTAGTTGTATTCTTGGTCAATCTTAGCAGCTAGGTTAGGTAAGTTGGTTGTAGGATGTTATCTAGGTGCATTACTCTTGTCTTAACTGTCATTAGTTAAGGATTAGTATATAGTTGTTATCTATTCTTTGTAAGCTGATAACTTTGATGAATGAAAATATCTTTTGATATCTTTTCTCTCTCTCATCTAACTCTGTCTCTAATCTCTCATCTTTTTTTACTTCTTCTCTCATCTTAATCTCTTCTTCCACTAGGTTAACTTCAAGATTGATCTTGAAGCTTATCAAAACACCACCAATTCCTGCTCTCCAAACCTCGCCGACACTCCCTACTTCGTCGAGTTTGGGGTGATATACCACTCTCCAACCCAACGAGGCCTAACTCAAATGATTTAGGAGTAGTTCATAACTCATAAATTAATTTGTATGAACATCACTCCTAGGTCGGGTGGCTTCGACTCGGTCTCAAATTTACATCTATTCCTACTATCACGACTCCTAAAAGGCAAGAAAATAAATTTAGGGGACTTAGTCTTAAAATTCATGTTCCACATTCACACTAGAAAGACTACTCCCGCATGTGGCATGCTTCTTACCCGCATTTTTCAACAATTTTTAACTAGCTCATCCTTTAAAAACCCCATTTCTTATCAAGATGACTCTATTGAGATATCTATGAAGAAGATGGGCTACAAATTTAGAAATTACGAATGAGTAATGAAGCAAAGAGGAGTTAGACAGATAGAAGAAATAGATGAAATAAGAGACGAGGAAGAGGAAGAATAAAATTTTGATGAAGGGGGAAATGGGGATAAGGAACAGGAATCCCAGCCTGGACCTCAGAAACGAAGGAGTCTAGATGAATGACTTACTTCTACGGAAGTTCAATTAGCTTCCTTACAAGAAGGATAGTCTTCTCTACACTCTCAACTTGAAGAGTTCCGCCAAGAATTCCAATCTACAATGCAAAAGCTTTTTGACTTTCTATCGTGTAGGCAACGACCCCCGACTACTTAGGCTTTTCTTCTGTAAAAAAAAAAAAGGAGCCACATTTTACTTCTTGTACAACATTCTCTTTTACATTACGCAATGTATTTGTGTTCTTCTTTTTCTTGTGTCCATACATGCTCTTATTGTTATTTTATTTATCTTCCTTCTTGTACTTTTTGTTGACGACAAAGGGAGAGAAAGATTGGTGTTTAGTTGTTTCATGATTCATGCTTCATTGTGCTATGCTAAGTACAAGTTCTAATCCCTTGAATATATAATGTTAGAAATGACAACGATGTTAATTCGTTCAATGTACAAATTCTATAATGCATCAACTCACGGGGAGCATTTGTAGTTCCTATAATGCATCTCTGAAATACATCTTCATGTGTCTGTTTTTGTGGTGATTTCTATACCTTAACTTTCATATGTTTAAGATAAAATACCAAATGTTTGTTATCATCAAAAAGGGGGAGATAGTTGGCCTTAAAGCCATTTATATTGTAATTTTGATGATAACAACCATTTAGTGAGTCATAGTGTTTAAATTGCTCTTATCTTATTTTTAAGTGACTTATAAGAAAGCTAGGAAAATCAAGGTTAATCATATTGATATGAAGCTTTCTAAGAAGATGAATCAAGAGGAAAAGAGGTCAAAAGAGAAGATTCATTCAAATTGAAGAGAACGTGATCCGAGTCCAAGCACCTTAAGGTTATTTATTTTTATTGTCTAGGACTTAGGAGCGGGATATATCAATTGAGTCCAAGTCTCAATATTGATGTGTGATGCTCCACCAAAAATTATTTTGAAATATTTTCAAAAATCAATTTTTAAATTTTATTTGAAAAATATTCAAGTCAAAATTAAACCAATCTAGCTTATCAACTAAAATATTTTTTAAGATTGGCACTTTGAAAAGTATGCTCAAATCAAATAAAGATAAAATTTTAATGGGTGATGATTTAGCTTGATTTATGGAGCCAATTATTATGGTCAAATCAAAATACAAAATAAATTCAAAAATTTGAATAAATATGGCAATCAATAAATCAATTAACCAATGTAGCTAATGTGGTAAAAATATCCCATCGATCAAGCAAATTGATCAAAACTGTGTAAATTCACCCAGGCAAGCTGAGTGTCAACACACAGATCGTATGTGTTGACACACAAGCTTACAATAGCCACACACGGCCCTTGTGTGTCAACACACAGACCGAAAAAGCTCAAAATGGCTACTTTTGACTTGATTTCTTTCCAAAACCTTCTTCCAACCTTTTGAACGTCTCCTTGGCCCTCGTTTGCCTATAAATAGAGCTTGAATGCTTTGGTTAAAATTATCCAATGCTCTCTAAGCATTCTTTGATAAAAGTTCTCTTACATTCTTACACATTAACGGTTTGATTTTAAGTTTTCTTTAAAGTTTTTATTTGAGCATCACTTGTTCTCTTATTGTTTATCCTTGAGCTTAATTGGCATTCCTTAGCCTTGGCTAAGCTTGATCACGTGTCAATTCACTCTTGAAAGAGTGAAGAAATTAAATGCTTTAATTCTTCCATTGCTTTATTCTAATTCATTTTATTGTAAAGGTTAGATCCTTAGCCTACGGTTATAAAAGGATCGTTGTAAAGGCTGGGTCTTGAGTCTACGTACAAAAAGGCCAATTGTAAAGGTTGGATCCTTAGCCTGATTTTAAAGAGGATCATCAAGCTTAGTCAAAGACTCAAGTGACTAAGAGTAGTCACTTGAGAAGTGGACTAGCTTCCGGTTTGGAAGTGAACCACTATAAAAATTTTTGTGCATCGCTTTTATTATTTCCTTTATTTTTGTCATTTCATATTTATTGTGTATCTTTTAATTTAATTCTAGGTTTATAAATTTAATTTTTCATTTATTACTAAAGAACCTAATTCACCCCCTCTCTTAGGTTGCTCTTTAGACCTTCAGTAGTGATATCTATTCTTTTATTTTAGCATACACAATAAGTCAGGTGTCCACTATATTGTAGCATCATGCATGCAATGATGACCCAAACACACCACTCTTGACTTCCCAGCAGTGAAGTCGCATGAAGCTAGTTTGGGTAAGAACTATTCTAAATGAACATGTTTTTCTCTGTAACTCTTACTAAACATGATTAACTCACCACTTTATCTTAGTCTCTAACATAACACAATAGAGCTCCTCGGGGAGGCTAATGCATCATGCTAGTCAAGTGTAAACTAATAGCTAAACATCCATACAAATGTTCGGAACATATTTGAAAAATTTTCCCCTAAATGACTAGAGCGGGCGCAGCGGAAAACCAATTTAAAATTCTTAATCTTAAATCTATTGTCCTGATCTAACTAAACTATTTAATTAGACCTAGATCTTACTCTAATAGATTCATAATATAATTATCAGACTGAGGAATTGAAAGTGAAAAGGATGGCGCAGTGGTTTTCAACAGAAATAGAGTAAATAATATCGAAAAACATCAAGTAAACGAAATGAAGGAAAACAAATTAAATATCAAATACTGAATTTAGACATACATGAAGCACAAATCCAAGCTCCGACTTTGTAGACCTGAAATTGGAAGAAGGAACTTCTTGACACCTTGAGATCTTCTTTGCAATGTCCTCTATTAGCACCAGAATATGGGCTTCCAAAATATTTAATTTAGGAAAATTTTCAGAACAAAATTTTCCCTTTTAAGCTTTTCAAAAAATAATTTTTCAGAAATATTATGCTGAACATTAATTTGGAAAAACCCTAAAACAATTTTAGGTTTTCGTTATAGAAGAAACTAGGTTCCAAAACCTAAAAACAAATTACTTGATAATTCTTATTCTTTACACGCACAGCTGAAAAATGCTATTTATAAAAAAATCTGACACGTGGGAGCCGTGCATTGGTCAGATCCAATGCAAGCAGATCACTATGCAGCTACTCATGGTGCGACACGTGTCTCCGTGATTGGCTTAGAGGAAGTTACGTGGATCACGCATCCTTTTTTTTAAAAAAAAGGCGAGTACGTGCACAACACCTGCTCGCCTTTGTCGGCGTGAGGTGTGCCCCCACGGTGTATCATTTTCTTTTTTTTTTCTTTTTTTTTGGATTAATTCTCACCTGTGTAAAATTCATCATATGAATATTATTTTGTAAAATTAATTTATTCATCTCATGAATAAATAATTCATCTTATTAATTATGTTTAGAAAAAATTAATTTATTCATCTTATAAATAAATAATCCATCCCATGAATTCATTTTAAACATTTTCAAACAGTGCTTTAGTTGAGGCTTGTGGAGGGACCTCAGGGACAGTTTAACTCTAGCTTCAAATGGGTCAAATCTGATTATTTTCTCATGATAACAATTGACTGCTATTTAATAAAACTTAATTCCACTAAATTAGTTTTACTGCACTTTAGAATTAAATATATTCACTCAAGAATTTTCGAAATAAATTTATTGCAACAATTAACTACTCTAATAGATATTCGTGAGCACTAATAACCTTAACTACTATTGGTATTTTTCTCATACTCTATCACCGTAGTTTCTGACTCGCCTTTCTTGAACAATTTATAATAAAAAAAAAATAATTTTTGTATTAATTTCAAATGTGAAACATATGGAATACTCTGAAAAAATATTCTAGAATCTGTTTGTATATTTGTGAATCAAATTGGGGGACATCTTACATTGTAGATTCCTAATAAAATATTCGTTCCTGCCACACTTCATGCAATTGCCCAATGACGTAAGATTCTGGTTATTTAATTTTGACCTCATCATTATAGGCATCAAAGCAATTAACATTCCATGCACGAGTCCAAACCAATTCTCGGATTTAGAGTTATCATCTTACAGAAATAATTATTTTTGATAGCAGTAAAGAAACAACTAATTCAGATGATCCTATTCAGTGTTGCAATCTTATTGAAAACACAACATAATACTCTTGGATCACTATCCATATGACCAAGACAAGTCATCATATCATATTATAGTCTTATTAGACAAGTTGTCCAAACTTATCACCGACTACGAACACATTTTGACAACATGTCACTAGTTTAATCTAAGTTTTTCCGTGGTTCAATCTCATGGACCACTTCAACCAAACCTGACACGTCATCTTGGACAACGTCCATCTCATGGAATATTTTAGAAAAACAATCACACATTTTGACTAGTAAAACATAATCAGACAATGAATAAATGAAATAATTTTATTTATTTAATATTTAAAACTAACTAATTGGGTTTTTTAGGACACCCATTCCAACAACATATATATGTAATACTCCACGGCAGTGTGGTCGCATTACTTTTTTGCACTTTGATTTACCCTAATAAAGTCTAACTCTATAATCTGCAAACCTTCATCCTCCACGGGGAGGTTTATCGATCTACTATACTGCTAGACTTGTAAGGGAGACTACGAGGTTTCAACAATTGAATACCGCTCCCACTTGATTTTTATAAAATAGTTGTTTTTAATTAACTTGCATTTACAACTTGGATTATCTCATAATCCCCTTTAGAATGCCATTCTAAAAATTAACTAACAAAAGTAATTAATTAATTATTTTTAATTTAAAATAATACCATGTTACTATTTAGATTATCGCATAATCTAATTTGGAATCTAAGTTTAAAATTAAATTAATAAATAAAATTAATTTTTATTTAAAATAGTACCGACTTACATCTTAGATTATCTTGTAATCCATATTAGAATCCCATTCTAAAATACTAAATTAATTAACAAAAATGAATTTTTACTTATTATGTAAACCGGTACTGAGGTCTACATGTCCACAAAAAATAACATTTTTTTAAAAATTGCGGACGTCAGCGTTGACCTAATGCCAGCTTCGATTTTCCCTTTTTTTAAAATAAAATAATTAATTTAAAAAATAATTGAATCTAATCTTATTAGATTAATTTTATCCGATCTCGCAAAAATTAATTGAATTAAATCTCATTAAATCAATTTTATCCAATTTTGTAAAAAAAATAATTGAAGCTAATCTCATTAGATTAATTTTATCTAATTTCATAAAAAATAATTGAATCTAATCTCATTAAATGAACTTCACCCGATTTTATAAAAATAATTAAATATAATCTCATTAGATCAATTTTACCTAATTTTATAAAAAATAATTGACTCTAATCTCATTAGATTAATTTTATCTGATTTGATAAATCGTGATCAAATATGCATAATCTCATTACAAGAATAACATGAATGCAAATTAATGAATTGACCAATCCGAATTAACTATTAATTCATTAATAATTTAAACAATTTAAATCATTACCTTAAACAATATAATTAACTATTGGGTCATTAATGATTTAAACAATTTAAATCGTTACTTTAAACAATCTTTCCTTTTTAATAAAATCTCCATTTAATTAATCCGCAAGTCTATTTATTTCAATCTTATTATACCTATTCATGTATAATATGAATGTAATCAAAGGCTTGCTCTGATACCAATTGTTGGGATGTATTTCAAAAATTTTTCCTAATTTAATTAAATTAACGCAGACGGAAGGGTTTATAGTTCTTAATTTTAAGCCTAAGGTTGATTTAAAATTTTTAATTTTAAATCTGCAAATTTAAATTCCTAATTTAAATCTACAAGCCTTGACTCTAATACATTCATAACAATAACATGAACTTAAACAGGCATAACATGAATACTATAAATAAATAAAAAAGCAAAAACTTAAAATACAAGGAAAGGAAAGACATACCTAGAATTGCTCCCAAATAAAGAATACAAGAAAGAATAATAATAACTTCTGAAAGCCTAGAAAATCAAGACCCAACTGCCTTTAATGCAATAACTTGGAGCTGCAAGGACAGTGGGCTCCGAAAAATATAAAATTAGGGAAGAAAAATTTCAGCGGAAAATTTTCTCTCCAATTGGATACCCAAAAGTCAATACTTTCTAAAACCCTTAATTTATAATTTGATGCCAAACCTTTGAAATAGGTATCTGTATTTATAGAAGTATACCGGAGAAAAAAATTGCTAAAAAATTAAAGCGGGATTCGTGATTTTAGAACGAAACGCAGCGAATTACGCAAAAGACAGTCCAACTGACACGTTTAATCTCTGTGCCTTTTTAACCTTGTCAAGCATTTCCATGTGGAGGCAAGCGATTAGTCCGCCAGGAGGCACATGGATAACCACTGGGTGTCGCGCGCTAGTTCGTCGGATTTGAAGCACCCGGATCCTGACCTGATGACGCGATTTTTCCCTTTTATTTTGTTTTGTTTTGTTTTGTTTCCTACATGTAAAAATTTATCTTATGAATTTTAAATTTTTAAAAATATTTTATTTTATAATTTTTAATTTTTATTCATATCATGAATAATATTTAGCAAAATTAAATTTACCTGTCTTAAGGATAAATAATTCATCTCATGAATTCTTTAATATTTTTTTGATGGCAAAAAATGCAAAGGCTTGCTGCAGGGACCTTAGGGACAATTTAAATCTAGCTCCAAATGGGTTAAATTAATTACCATCCCATGATTGCATTTAATTACTATTTAATGGGACTTCAATCCACTAAATAATTCCCACTGCATTCTAGACTTAAATCATTTATTCAATATTTTCAAATAGGCAGCATTGATGACAACAACCCCTCCACTGGTGTCCATGACAAATAATAATTATAACTACTACCGTTATCCTTCTCATAACTTCTCCATTAGTTACTGACTCGCCCTTCACTGAATAATTCATTGATACTTGAACATATTCATAGTATAATTTTCAAATGTAAAACACTTGGAAGATTTGGCAAAAGTTTCCAAACTATTCAAATACTTGCGAACCAATTAAGGGGATATCTATATCTCATAAGAGACTATAGATTTTGTATTGAATACCTAATCCTTGTCATACTTCATGCCGCTACTTAGTGTACGTGGGAATTCAGTCATTTGTCTAGACCTTACATATAGTACACCAAAGTGACTAATATTCCATGCACAAGTCCAGAATACTCTCAGCATTTGGCGTCATGGTTCAAGCAGTACAATATGAATTACTCATCTCCAATAGTAGTCTAGAATCAAGCAACTCCCATGGTCCAACTCAGTGTATCAATCTTATTAAACACACCGACATGCACTTTTGGATCACCATCCACATGACCAAGACAAGTCTTCTAAAGTGTCATGTTATAGTCTTAGCATACAACTGGTCCAAACTTGTCTTTGACTACAAGTTTTTCAAGCAATAATCCATATTATTTGTTCCAAGTCTATCTGTGGGTTAATCTCATAAACCACTTAAAACAAATATGTAAATTATAGTATGAGGGTTACACCCATCTTATGGATGTTACCAAAAAGAAAATCACATGCAGTATAAATGCTTGCTTACACAAATTTAATAAGGAAACGACTAAGACTTCAATTTTATTTATTGATAAAATAACATTTACCAGCCAAATTGGGATTTTTAGGGCACCATTCCGAATAAGTCAAACCCCAAAAACAAAATAATATTGAGTCAGACCCCAAATTCAAATTAGTTCCGAGTTAAAGCCCAATCTAAATTAATTCCAAATGAATTTGAAGTCAAATCTAGACCTAAAATGACTTCCTGATCAAATCGAAATTCGAGACAACTTTCAAGTCTAACAAATAGAGATTGCTTCCAAATCAAAGCTAAATCCAAATCACTTCCCACCAAAACCAAAATCCAAATTTCCAAATCAAGTCCAAATTTTCAAGTCAAATCCAAAGCAAAATCAAATCATGGTCCAGCATGATTTGCAAGTTCAACCTAAACCTAAATTTAAACAAAAATTATATGTCAACATGACTCTCAAGTCAATCCAATACCAAAACCAAACTCCAGTAAAAAAAAAAAAAAAAAAAAAAAAAAAGGATGTCCTAGTCGAGTCTAAGTCCAAAAGACCTATCGAATTAAACTTAAAGTACAAATGACTCCCAATTCAAGACTAGACCCAAATGACCTTCAAGTTGAATACAAGTACAAATAAACCTCCAATGTCTCTCATAGACCTAAATAAAAAAATTGTCTAGTCGATTGATTAAAGCCATAAAAATATCATCAATTAAAATCAAAGGGTATTCTCCTAAAGGAGATGTTATTCAGGGTGTACATCACCTTGAATAAGGTCATTTTCTAAATTAATACAACTTGGGTACACGTCATATATTAGAAAATTCATGTTTTGCAAATTTTGAATTTTTGCTCAACAACGACCTTTTTGAATGGTCGTCTTGAAGAAGATATCTATATGGTGCAAACTGACGATTTTATTGGCAAACATCAAGAGCATATGGTATGCAAATTGAAGAAGTCCATATATGGGCTGAAGTAAGTGTCACACTCATGGAATTTTGGATTCAATGAAGCACTTAAATCCTATGGGTTTGAGCAATTAGTTGATGAACCATGCGAGTACAAACGAAATCATGAGAAAGTAGTGACCTTCTTAGTGTTGTATGTGAACGACATACTACTCATTGGGAATGATGTAAGTGTCTTATCAGCTGTAAAAATTTGGTTGTCAAGTCAGTTCGATATGAAGGACCTTAGAGAAGCCAACAATATTCTTGGATCAAGCTTTTACGAGATCGTAAAAGTAGGGTGTTAGGTCTTTCTCAAGCCACTTATAGTAACAAGATATTGTCAAGGTATCACATGGAGGACTCTAAGAAAGGACTTTTACCTTTCAGGCATGGAGTCCCTCTTTCTTTATAGCAGTGTTCAAAGACACCTCAAGAGGAAGAGTAGATGAGGAATATTTCATATGCTTTGATTGTGGGAAGCCTCATGTATGCCATGTTGTGCACAAGAGCATATATCTGCTATGCTGTAGGGATGGTGAGTAGATATCAGTCTAACCGGGTCTGATGCACTGGGGGCAGTGAAGCATATTCTGAAGTACTCGAGAAGAACTAGAGATTACATGCTAATCTTTCATAGTGACGAGCTGGTTCTAGTTGGCTATATTGATTTAGATTTTCAGTTAGAGAGAGATTCCAGACGTTCAATGTCTAGATATGTCTTGACCCTTAGAGGTGAAGCCATTAGTTGGAGGAGTGTCAGGCAGTCTTGTATTGCTAACTCAACCATGGAAGCCGAATATGTTGCAGCTTCAAAACCCGCAAAGGAAGCATGTTGGCTCAAGAAGTTCCTGAAAGATCTTGAGGTAGTTAAAGATGGTCTAACACTAGTTACTGTATTTTGTGATGACTCAGGTGCAGTGGCTAATTCTAAAGAGCCTAGAAGACACAAGACGTCCAAACACATTAAAAGGAAATACCCCCTTATTAGAGACTATGTGGAGAAAGGTGAGATAGTGATCTTGAAGATAGATATGAGCAATAACCTTGCATATCCTTTTACAAGGACTTTGACTTAAAAGACCTTTGAATCGCATTTAGAAGGGATTAGACAAAACTGTATAGCATATTAAATTTAGGACAAGTGTGAGATTGTTAGGAACAGTGTCCTGAAAATCTAAATTTATAATGTAATTATTACTTTATTATAAAATAAAATTTGAGTTCCAGTCGTTTCCTTGTTAAATTTGTGTAAGTAAGTATATATATTGCATGTGATTTTCTTTTAAGTAACATCCATGAGATGGACGCAGTCCTCAGACTATATTTACAATTTGTTTCTAAGTGGATTATGAGTTTAATCCACAGATAGACTTGGAACAAATAGACTATAATACTATTTGAAAAACTTGCACTCCTTGACAAGTTTGGACTACTTGTCTGCTAAGGCTATAACGTGACACTTTAGACGACCTGCCTTAGTCATGTTGATAGTGATCCAAAAGTGTTATATTGGTGAGTGTAATAAGATTAATACACCAACTTGGACAATGTGAGTTACTTGCTTTTATACTACTATTAGAAATGAGTGATTCATGATGTACTATTTGAACGATGACTTTAAATCTTGAGAGTATTCTGGACCTATGCATGGAATGTTAGTTATCTTGGTGTACTATAAATAAGGCCTCAATAAATGACCGAAGTCCCACGTGCATTGGGTAACGCCATGAAATATGATAGGAATTAGGTATTTAATATGGAATCTATAGTCTCTTATGAGACGCAGATGTCCTCTTAGTTGATTCGCTAATGTTTGAATTAATTCGCAAACTTTGGACAAAGTATTCATAGTGTTTGACATTTGGAATTTATACTAAGAATTTGTTCAAGTGTAAATAAATTATTTGAAAAAGGGAGAGTCAGTAACTAATGAAAAAGCTGTGAGAAAAATAATGGTAGTTATATATATCATATAGAGGGATTGTTGTTGTCAATATAGTCAATTTGAGAATTTTCAAAAAATTAATTTAAGTCTAGGGTGCAATGGAATTTATTTAGCGGGATTAAATCTTATTAAAGGGTAATTAAATTCTATCATGAGATTGTAATTAACATAATCCATTTGGAGCTAGATTTAAATTGTCCCCAAGGTCCCTCCGTAAGCCTCTGTTTTAAATGCGACCAGAAAAATATTAATGAATTCATGAGATGAGTAAATTTAAATTTGCTAGATATTATTCATTAGATGAATAAAAATTAAAATTATAAAATAAATTTTTTTTTTAAAGATTAAAATTCATAAGATGAATTTTTACATGTGAGGGGAAAAAAAAAAAAAGAAATCAAGTCGCGATCCGCGTTGCACAGAACTGACCAACCAACCCGCGACACGTGTCATGCGTTAGGCATAACACTGCAGTGATTTTTAATAATTATTAAAAAGGACCTTGACGTTTTGGAATTATTAAAAAGGACCCCGAGGTTTTATCATTTTAATAAAAAGGACCCTCTCCAACCATCTGACGTCATTTTGAAAGGTTTTTGGGCCATCTGGTTTATTTCGATTCGATCTAGATTTGCAAGATAATTACCGTGAAGGTTTTTGGGCCGCTCAGAATCATAATTTTCCCCGTTTTAAAAGGCAAGTCATTTACCCTTATTTGCCAGAGAGGGTCCTTTTTATTAATACGATAAAACCTCAGGGTCCTTTTTAATAATTTCAAAACGTCAGGATTCTTTTTATAATTACCAAAAAGGTAAGGGTAGTAAAACGTAAATAACCCAAATTTTTTTTCTTAGTTTAATATTTTTCGAAGCCCAGACTCCGGGCTTTTGAGGTGATTATGTAGAAGGTCTCCCGGGCTCAGTTTTCTTCGGTTTTCTTTATTGGAGCAATTTTTAGGTATTCATTTTTTTTTTTTTTTTTTTTTTTTTTTTTTTTTTTTAGTTTTTCACTTCTCTATTTATTTACAATTATTTATTATGCTAGTTAATATTCATGTTATTGTTATAAATGTTTTTAGAGTAGAGGCCTGTAGTTTTAAAATTAGGAATTTTAAATCATATGTAGGTTTAAAATTAGGAATTTTCAAACCGTTCCGCTGCTTTAATCTAATTAATTAGGGAAAATTTTAGAAATTCGTCCCAATAGATGCTATATGAATCTTTTTTCCCTTTCTACCCTTGGTGGAATATAAATAATTTAGGGGCTGTAAAGGTTTGAGCATGGATGATAGAGTTTTGCCCTAATTCTTCTCTTGGTTACATTTAGAGATGGCCAATGGGCGGAGCTGGGTCGGTTTGCGCTCGTTTGGGCCATGGCCAAGCCTAGCCTACTACTATAGCAAGCTGAGCCGACTCAGCCCGGTCCCTGGATGAGGCCGGGCCACAGACCTCATCAAAATTGAGGAGACCCAGGCTCGGGCACGGCCGGGATGGGCCACGGCCCAAACGGGCTGCCCGGGCCGTTGGCCATCTCTAATTGTAACCAAGAGAGAAATTAGGGCAAAACTCTTTCATTCATGCTCAAACCCCCTACATTATTTATATTCCACTAAGGGTAGAAAGGTTAAAAAAGACTCATACAGCTATTGTTAAGGGGCTTTTGCTCCCCAACCCTGCTGTCCCAAGGGCTCTTTGAGCCTTTACAAAAAAAATTTTTCCTATAAATACGAACCATGTTTTTTCATTTCCCCACTTAACAATCATCAATTATCTCTTCTCTCCAATTCTCTCTTCTCTACAATCCATTCTTTGCTATCAATCTCTTAAAATTGAAGTTTCAATTGTGTTATACTCGTAGAAGCTTGTAGAAATTAAAATTTCAGTTTTCTCTTCTATAAAATTAGTATCGAATTTTTTTTATTTGTAATTTTTTTAACTTTACTTGCATTCTTACTTGTATTTTGTAATAATAAATTAATATAATGACACATAATTCATCTTCATCTGAAGCTAGTCGATTGTTCTAGCTCTTCTCGACCACCTAAATCCGCTGGAATGGGTAGCGGTAGTAGCCAATCCAGAGGAGTTGAGTTTAATACTTAAGAAAGTATTTTGTTAGAACCCGTTCCATCACCTCCCTACACAGACACTTGTGATTGGGAATATGTGCAACTCTACGAGCAGGGTTATCCTGAAACGAGTGGTGCGGGATGTTTTGAACCCGAACCTACACCCATCCACGATGAAACTCAAACCCACACCACTAAGAGCAGTAGTAGACGTAGTAGTAGCGGTATGCGAAAACATTTTACACTAGATCGTTGACAAGCTAAAGCATATCGTACCCTATATGATCCTCCAAAAGCCTTATGGCATCCACTTAATATTGGGACTAGCATTTTAAAAAGACACCAACAAAAAAGTCACCTCGAATTAAATGTGGATAAAACCCAAAAAATCACATACAGTAAGCGACTTGTGTGCTTGCAAACTTTAAGTTTACACAACAAACTAAAAGACACGAATTAATGAGATACATCATTTCAGCTGAAAAGCCATTTACTACCGGCGAAGTCCCTAGATTCGTCTGGTACCGTAAAACAGTGCTAAACCCTGCCACTGTAAGGGTCCCTCGGAACACTTTGAAGTGAGATGCATTTAGAGAATTTGTAAATATGAAAAACAAACTTTAAGATATTTTAAAGACGAAAAATGAGCATGTTCTTGTTAACATCTGACACGAGGAAGATGAAAGCCGACTTACCTTTCATGTGCATAACTACACATTGGATTGATTCTTTCAACGTTATGCAAAAACGAATAATTCATTTTTGCCTATTTGAATAACCCCATAATGCTCATATAAACACGGGTGTCATTATGAACGCATGCCATGAGTAGGGGATAGACAACAAAATTTTCAACATTACTTTTGATAATGTTACTGATAACACTGCATTTGTTAAACAATTAATTAGGTATATGAGGCCTATGTTAGATGAAAAATGTTTTGAATTACGTTGCATCTATCATGTGTTGTATTTAATGGCAATGGATGATATGCAACTTATAGATTTTTCTCTAATGTTTTTAAGGCAAGTAATTAAAGCAATTAAGACATCCAGAATTAGGCCAAAAAAAATTTGAAAACTTTGTGACGCACACGACGTTCCTTTTGAATAATTTAAATTAGATACACGTAATAGGTGGTCATCCACGGTTTTAATATTAGAAAGATGCATACCATACAAAGACATCTTAATTGACTTTGTACAGCAAAATCATGCAAATTTAGTGTTATGATTCTTGGATGAATCATATACGAACCTAGGGTTTTGACATTGTTTTTACATGAGAAATGAGATTAAGAATTGTTTGAATACAAGTAAATTGAAAAAATTGAGATTAAAGATAAGATAAGAAGGATAAGATGAGATCAATTGAAGATTAAAAGATGAGAAGTAAAGGTTGAAGAAGGGAATCAAGATTGAGATACTAGAGAAACAGACTTGCAAGACAAGAGCAAGATTCAATTCATTATCATTCAACATATCTTACAAGCAAGAGCTAACCTGTTTATACTAACTAATACAAAGCACCTAACCAAGCCAAACACTTAACCGAAACAGCAAGCAACCAGCTCATACATGACTTATTCATGACATTCTGCTAGAATATTATCTAAGGCTAAAACCACTAAATATATTGTAATTACAATCATGACAATACATCCCCCTTAAGAGATTCTTGTCCTCAAGAATCTTATTAAGGAAAAAGACACATGAACATCTCTTATTAAGCTCAAAACACTGAAATTTGTAGCAGAATTGTGGGATCTGATACTGCAGCAGACACCATGCTTTTGTATGCTGGAATGCTCGAATTTACAACTGGAAATGAGTTGATTTTGATGCTAAAACCGATGGTAAGAAACAGGACAGTAACCAGGTGATGCAGGACAGCAAGAAGCAGCTACCAATTGCAGCAAATTGGAGTTAGAACTTCAGAATTTGGTTCTGTTCGGTTGCCAGTTGACCAGCAGCAAGCCCCTTAGACATCATTAATTGTTGAAGATTACACTTATGCCCAAAAGAGTATTTTCAATTACACTTGAAGCATAAATTGTGTGCCTTCTTCTCCTCCATGCTCATTGTCCTTGAATCCTCAAGAGTAGCTTGTGGTAATCAACTTCTTGGAACTTCCCCCGGCACAATTAAAATGGTAGACTCAAACAATCTTGCCTTCACGTAAGCTTAGGATAATGTAGGAGGACTAAGGGCCTTGATCAAATTCTTAATCTTGGGCTTGAGCCCACTAACAAAGCTCGAAACATAGAAGGCCTTGCTTGCTCCCAGAGTTATGGACATCATTCGTGCCTTCAAATTCTCAAATCAGGTCAGGTACTCCTTGACACTGCTTATTTGAGCTATTTTGTTGAAATTGTCTACGACTTCTCCCGGATCTTCATCTGCAAACCTGTCACACACTTCATCCACAAACTCCTGCCATGTTAGAGTTGGACGACCATGGATTAGGCTATGAAACTAAACCTCTTGGTCTCCTTGCAAATAAACTGCGGCGAGTTTGACCCTTTCCTCTTCCGGAATAGCATAAAACCTAAAGTATCACTCGCACCTTATTATCCATGATTGAGGATGAGTGCCATCAAAAGTATCGAGATCAATCTTGGGCTGCAGAAACCCAGCTTTTCTTGCCCCAACCATTGGAACATCTTGCGCTTCTACCGGTCTGAGCAATGGGGGATCCACGGGCCTAACTTGTCGAGGTATCACAGGTGCGTTTCCATTTCCAACATTCACCACTTGTTGTGGTGCTCCCGATAGAATTCCTACCCCAAGGCGAATGTCTTGTCTATGTAATCGTTGGTGCATCACATTTAAATGCTGATCAAGTCTTTGCTCGCTTTGTGCTTGTTGAGCTTGAAGCGTTTGTTCAAGCTGTTGCTGCTGGAGAGTACTTTCTTGTGCTAGCTGATCTTGTCTAGCTTGAATTTTTTGCTTAAACTCTAGCAATAATTCCTGCATTTGGTCCCTTAGTTGCTGCTGAGATTGTTGATGCAACAAGGTCATATGCTCAAGGAGTCCTGCAGCAGCTCCTTTAACACTTGCAACTGGATTGTTAGAGCTTCCAGCAACCACACTTGCATAAGTAGCAGCTGCTGTTCCAGCCTGTGGTCCTGCATTCTCATCAGCAGCAGCAGCAACAGAACGAGTTCTTCCAGTCATAACGTCACTGCAATCACAACCGCAAGTGCAACGGCTTCCTTCAACTTGATTGAGATTCTGTTCAACACTGAATTTTTATATGCAGCTAAGCAAGTCTGAATCTAGAACTCAGCTAGAATCTAGCAAAGCTGGTATAATTGATGGAAGTTTCATCAATGGTAAGCAAGAACCTCAATTCAGAAGCTAAACCTTCATCTGATCAACACTAGCTGATTTCAATGCACTTACTTAATTTGATTGTTCTGCTTGGAATCAACTTGATAGTAGCTCAACTACGAAATATGATCAACAATTTTTGATATTGCAAGATCAAGTGAAAGAATCGCAAATCTGAGCTAAGATCATGAACAACAGCAACTGAACCTATTCTGTATGTTCAGCAAGCTTAACGCAGCAAGGAAATTTAAGCAAATCTGAGCTCGATCTTACTTGAAAATGCAGTGCACTTGATCAGTTCATCTAGCTAAAGCAAGGATTCAACTAATTTGAACTAAATCGATGCAAATCAAACTGAATACAAGAATAGAACAACCTGACAGCAGATTCTGAAGCTTTTTGCCGAGAGATTTGATCAAAATTCAAATCACTCTTGAATCAACCATCAAGTACCTATATTAAATCACCAATGGAAGCAAAAATCAGGCCTTGATACCGCTGTTATGATTCTTGGATGAATCATATACGAACCTAGGGTTTTGACATTGTTTTTACATGAGAAATGAGATTAAGAATTGTTTGAATTGAAGTCAATTGAAGGATTGAGAATAAAGATGAGATAAGAAGGATAAGATGAGATCACTTGAAGATTAAAAGATGAGAAGTAAAGATTGAAGAAGAGAATCAAGATTGAGAAACTACAGAAAGAGACTTGCAAGACAAGAGCAAGATTCAATTCATTATCATTCAACATATCTTACAAGCAAGAACTAGCCTATTTATACTAACTAATACAAAGCACCTAACCAAGCCAAACACTTAACCGAAATAGCAAGCCACCAGCTTATGCATGACTTATTCATGACATTCTACTAGAATATTATCTAAGGCTAAAACCACTAAACATATCCTAATTATAATCATGACATCTCAGTTCTTGGAATTTAGAAAATATAGATAATAAAATCTGTAAATGTGTAGTTATTATTAAAGAGGCTACCACAAATTTTTTGGATGCTATTACCTAACCATTCCACACGTAATATTTAGACTAGTAAATATTGCTGCTTGGATGATCGATAACTCCTCCAACCCCATGTTGCAGGGCTCCATTACCGCCATGATAGAAAATTTTTTTAAATGTTATTCTGAATTACCAATGACATATTGTATTGCCATCGTTTTTTATCCACGTTGTAAACTTATGGGTTTTGAATTATTTGCCCAAATATTTTATGAAATAATGAAACCAATTTTTGATGTAACATCTTTTGTTGCTAAAGTTAATAAAAATTTATATAATTTATTTTTTGTGTATTCTCAAATATCATCATGTAATACAAACATTTCTTCTACATCATATTTTTCGTCCTTTTCTCGAGGAAAATCATATGCATGGGATATGTTTAACTGATAAAAGCCTGAACAAAGTCCTACATCATATAATGAGCTTGCTTTATACATGCGTTCGCCAACGCTCGACTTCGACCCGACAGAGGCTGGTCCACATTTGTATATTTTGTAATGGTGAAATTCAAATAAAACCAAATATCCCGAGCTTTCCACCATGGCACGTGATATACTAACATGTCCCATGTCTACAGTAGCATCGGAGTTTGATTTTAGTATAGGTGGTAGATTGCTTGGATCAAAGAGAGTGAAGCTAGCACCGGCCACCTTAGAAATGTCAATGCTTTTGAAGGAGTGGATGGCTGCAACGGATAGAGACCAAGATCGTCTGAAATTGGAATCATCAAGCGACGAAGAAGACGACGCTAGCTCCAATACAAGTATCGCACCAACCGCAGCAAGTTTACAATAATTTATTTATATTGCCATAATTCTATTTTTTATAATATATTTTCTTTTATAAAATATATTTGTAATTTCATATGGCACTATTATATTATTATAGTTTTATTTTTTAACAAGTTATGATACATTTTATTTTATAAAATATATTTGTAATTATAATTGTATTGTATGTTATATCATTTATAAATAAATTATAATTATTTTTTGATCGAAATGATTGTGTATATACATATATATACATATACATATATACATACATACATACATATATATATATATATATATATATGTATGTATGTATGTATGTATATGTATAATACAAAAACAATAACAACAAATACAAAAACAATAACAACAAACGCATATCCAGTGCCTCATGGGCTCCCGCATAAGTAGTGTCTGAGAGGAGTGGTTGTACGTAACCTTACCCCTTCAGAGTGTAACCCTGGCGAAAGGCTATTTCTGAGGACCCTTAGCCTGAAAGTGTTGGAAACATAAGGACTTCCCAGGAGGTCACCTATCCTGGTATTACTCTCACCCAACCATGGTTAACTTCGGAGTTATAATGAGATCGGGTGCCTTAGTGCTTGGGAACAACAACAACAACAACAAAAAACCCAATGTTTCAAGGGCTTGCGCCTAAGCGGGGTGGATGTACGTAGCCTTACCCCTTCAGGGTGTAACCCTGCTGAAAGGCTGTTTCCGAAGACTCCCAATCTTATAGGGTGGGCAACACGAGGACTTCTCGGGAGGCCACCCATCATGGTGCTACTCTCGCCCAAGCATGCTTAACTTCGGAGTTATAATGGGATCTGATGCATTAGTTCCTGGTATATATATATATATATATATAACAAAAAAGAGGGCCGGGCTCGCTGGGCCGAGGCTAGGCGTGGACCTGGCCTAGCCCGGAAGGCCAGCAGGCTTAGCCTCTGGGCTCGAGCCAGGCGGCCACCTCTAATTACATTCTTTGCAATTTTTGACATTGTTAATCTCTTGTTTCTTATTCAATCAAAAGCTTTTTTTAAGTTTGGTTCACATCAATCTAAGTTTTTGACAACCAACTTAAAAATTTACCCTTTCCTAAAATTAGAAAACAAGGCACAAGATAACGATCCAATGGGCTAAATTGTCTTTAAGGAAACACTTGGTCTTCATATAAGTCAACTATATCAAGTTTTCCCATATTTTGGCTAAAAATCAACACAAAAAAAAGCTCAAACATCCAGAGAACTGCATAAAACCACCCACGATACATCAAAGCATCATGTGGGACGATAAAACAACAAGATTTGGGCTAAAATGAACCAAAATACTATATATTTCAACAGTTAAAAGCAAAAATAACAATAAAAATAACAGCAAAGAGCCCTAAACATGTAACAATAAGTAAAATCATTCCAAGTATTCAAACTACTTGAATAAACAACATACTTGCAAGATAGCCACAGGGGAACATGAATGACACCTCAACTTAGGAGACTAACACAACATCATATATAGATTTTTTAGGAACTAAAAACTCCTACAAGCCCATTACTAGGATCAACTATTTCACCTAGGTCATTTAAACAAGCAAGAGAGACCACTTCCATATATAGGGTTGGACCTTCATGGTTCTATTCAATCAATCAATACTTCCACACACACCTAGGGGTAACCAATTGTGGAACTAAATATGCTTTAACCTAAGAGTTGGCCAAATCAATGTTCTGGGTACTATTGTAATTGGTTCATAATCAACAACTAGCATTAAACCAACATAATCATTAACATTCATGAAAAATAAATGGAAAAGCAAAGATCCAAAATTTTGCTAAGCATAATCTACCACAAACTGGCACACCTAATCATGCTCCGATGTTCTAAAACAACACAAAAAACTAAATTGGAAAGCAACTCACACCCGACCATTCAGGGAAGGATAAATCAAGTGATTTAACCCAAACCGCTCCACCATAAGTTATACCTAAAGTCCGTTCACTCAAAGGCAAACCATTAGCCTTAATAATGAACATTTCTTCTAAAAGTGGAATCACAAAATGCTTAAAAACAGTGAAATACCCAAGGTACCTAGGTCATTTATCCAAGTGACCAGAATCAGGCATTTAAACTTGTCTACACTTGAAATATAGACAACAGGGCTTTAGACACAAAATTCAGATGCTAAAGCCAATCTAACCTTTGATATGTCTGGGCTCTTAAACTGGTTAAGAAAATAGCACTCTAGCTCAAAATCCCGATGATATGTCTGGGCTCCTAAACTGGTTAAGAAAATAGCACTCTGGCTCATAATCTGATGGGTTCTCTTCTTTCAGATAATCATGGGACATTATGGGACATTGAGGATTTCTTCGCTAAAGGTAGACTTCTAAAATGCTTGAATATGATGATGCTTTGTTTAGTGCCTAAATGCAAACACCCAAAGGTAGTAGGGGATTATAGACCAATTGCTTCTTGTAATGTAGTCTACAAAATCATCTCGAAGCTCTTAGCAACTCGACTACATCAGGCTTTGTGTGACATCACTAATTTAGCGCAAGCTGCATGTTTCAAAGGAAGATCGATATTTGATAATATTTTGCTTGGCCAAGAATTGATCAAACATTATGGCAAGAAAAATCTCTCTCCATGGTGCATCATCAAAATTGACATTCGGAAAGCTTATGATTCAGTGGATTGGGGTTTTCTTCTCGATCTCATGAGGGGATTGGGCTTTCCGAGGTTGTTTATATAGTTAGTGGAGGAATGTATTTATACTCTGTCATACTCAATCCAAACTAATGGGGATTTAGTGGGTTTTTTTATTATGCAAGAGGGCTCCGACAGGGGGATCCTATCTCCCCTTACCTTTTTATTTTGGGTATGGATTATATGTCACGTAATTTGAAAGGAGCTACAGATCAGGCCATGTTTTGGTTTCACCCGAAATGTGCCAAGGTTAAGCTTAGTCGCTTGGTATTTGCTGATGACCTCCTATTGTTTGCTAGGGGTGATAGAGATTCGGTTATGGCACTTTGGGAGGCTCTGTTTGAATTCTCGAAGTGCTCGAGACTGGATGCTCATAATATGAAATTAGGTATATGTTTCTTGGGGGTCGAGGATGAGGTGAGGCACACTATCTTAGAAGAGTTGGGGTTCAAAGAAGAAACATTACCTCTCCAATATCAAGAAGTACCAATTGTGGGGTCCCACTTGAAGGTGAACCAGTATGCTCCGTTGCTGGACCAAATAAAAGCAAAGGTGCGCACGTGGCCCAATAAGAGGTTGTCCTATGCAGGCCATGTGGAGTTGATACGTTTGGTAATTTTCAGAGTCCTAACTTATTGGTTTAATATTTTCTTTTTGCCCAAGATGGTCACTAAGGAAATTCAGAGTATATTAACCCGTTTTTTATGGGTTGGAAATATTAAAAAGAGAAGTGGCTTTATTCCTCGAGCTTGGAGCAAAATTACATTGCCCATAGATGAGGGTAGACTAGGCATAAAGCAGTTAGAAGTGTAGAATAGATCTCATTTTTTGAAACTGTGATGGAACATCTATATGAACAAAGATATATTGTGGGTTGCCTGGATTCATGCATATTATATGAAGGGTAGATCAATTTGGGTGTTAGTTACGCGTACCAATGACTCCAATGTTTGAAGGACTGTTGTTAATTACAGTCGTTCATTGGTGCAGCAAGTGAGGTGTGAAAATGTTGCTGCTGAGAGCTCAAGAGAATGGGATTTGGAAGGAAAATTTGAAGTGAGTAAAGCGTATGAGGAAATTAGGGAAAAGAGGGATTAATGTCACTTTAAAAGAACGATTTGGAGCAGTAGGTGCTACCTGAAGCATAGTTTTATTGTATGGCTAATAGTAAATAGTTGCTTAAAGACTTATGAAACCATACAAAAGTGGGGAGTTAGCTTGGCAAGCCGGTGTGTTTTGTGCCACTCACATATTGAGTGCCTAGACCACGAAGTTTGGAGGAGGATATCGAATTTTAGGGCCCAAAAATGAAAATTTAAACTTTAAGAACCAAAAAATCAATTAATAGTTGAATCAATGAATATGAAATGAAGAAATTAAAGCCAAGAAAAATAATGCACAGAGATTTTTATAGTGGTTCACTTCTAACCCGGAAGCTAGTCCACTCCTCAAGTGACTACTCTTAGTCACTTGAGCCTTTTAACTAAGCTTGATGATTCCTTTTAAAAACAGGCCCAGGATCCAACCTTTACAACCGGTCTTTTTGTACGTAGGCTCAAGACCAACCTTTTACAACCGATCTTTTTGTAATTTTAGGCTCAGTATCCAACCTTTACAATGCAACAAATTTGAATAAAGCAATGAAAGAATCAAAGCACTCAAATTTTCCACCCTTTCAAGAGTGAATTGACACTCGATCAAGCTTAGCAAAAGCTAAGGATATGCCAATAAAGCAAAATGATCAACAATAAAGAGAACTAGTGATGCTCAAGAAAACTTTAAACAAGAACTCAAAAACGAACCGTTAAAGAGCAAGAATAAGAGCCCTTTTTGAGAGATTTCTTAGAAAGTGTTGGAAGTATTGTTTCTTGATTTAAAACCAAAGCATTTAACCTCTATATATAGGCCAAGAAAGGCCTAGGAGCCGTTAGGAGCATTTCAAAAAAAATTGGAAAGAAATCGGGTCCAAAATGTAGCCGTTAGAGCTTGTCGGGGGCTATGTGTCGACACACAACAGCTCCAGAGGGCTATTGCATGTTTGTGTGTTGACACATGCTTTCTGTGTGTCGACACTCACCATACCTGGGTGGATTTTGACTTTTTTGACCATTTAGCTTGATTGATGGGATAATTTTACCATATTAGCTAAGTTGATTGATTAATTAATTGATTGCCATATTAGCTTAAATTTTTGAATTAATTTCCTACTTTGCTTTGATCATAAAGATAATTGATTGTATAAATCAAGCTAAATTATCACCCATTTAAAATTTATCTTGTTTGATTTGATCATGCTTTCCAAAAATACCAATCTCGAAAAATATTCTCATGATAAGCTAGATTGGCTTAATTTTGACTTGAATATTTTTTAAATAAAATTTGAAAATTAATTTTAAAAAATATCTCAAAAACATTTTTGTTAGAGCATCACATATCAATGTTGAGACTTAGACTCAATTGATATATCCCGATCCTAAGTCCTAGACAATAAAAATGAATAACTTTGAGGTGCTTGGACTTGGATCACGTTCTCTTCAATTTGGATGAATCTTCTCTTCAACTTTGATCTCTTTTCCTCTTGATTCATCATCTTAGAAAGCTTCGTATTAACATGATTAACCTTGATTTTCCTAGCTTTCTTATGAGTTACTTAGACGCAAGATTAGAACTGTTTAAACACTATGACTCACTAAATGGTTGTTATCATCAAAATTACAATATAAATGACTTTATGGCCAACAATCTCCCCCTTTTTGATGATGACAAACATTTGGTGCTTTTTCTTGGAAATGTGAAAGTTGAAGTATAGAATTCACCATAAAAGTATTCACTTACTAGAGCATACACATGACCATGAACTTATGGAGCAATTTATATCATGATTAAGGTTCAAACGCAATTTCTCCCCCTAAGTTGATGCATTTTAGGAATCATACATTCATTATATTAACATCGTCATCATTTTCAACGTTTCTCAATCATACACATACATAACTAAGCATGAACACTATACATCAGTACACCAATTTTTCTCCCCCTTTGTCATCAACAAAAAGCAATAAGGGAGGGGATTTATACATTAAAGTACAAATTGTAAAAGTAGTTTTCATATATACAGCTCGATATGTTAAGGACAGTTTCACCTTTTTTTTGTGATATAACGTTTCACCCCTTTTTTTTAAGTATCTCCATATGCCTCAATAAGGCGAGCATGAAGAATTTTTCACAAACCAAGATGTTTAAACTTGAAGTTTTGCAATTCTCATAAGACATTTATAACTGAGATCGAAATTATGAACAAGAATATGAAAGAATATTCAAGTTCAACAAGCGTTGGAGAGATCGAAGGTAACTCAATTTCGGTGTTTCCTAACGAAAGAGCTTCCAAGCACTAATATTCATTAGATTGGATAAGAATACTTTGACAATTGTATGCCATAAAAGTAGTATATTTCACCATGTTCATCCTTCTTTTATTATCACCAATTAGTTCCACATAGAGGCCCAGTAGTTGATCATTTGTGGGCACAAAATTTCCGGCATCTCCTTTAAGTACATGATTATGAATGATATGATGTCTACCTCTTTAGGATTGGTTCTAAAAATTTTTAGCCGGAGGTTTGGTGAAGCATATTGTACTAGCATTATCACACACAATAAGAGCATGATCAATATGAATGCCTTAATCATTGAATTCACGTAGCAACAAGATATTTTAGCACAATGACTCGCACAAGTAATGTATTTGACCTTTATGAAGGATGAAGGAATGTTCCCTTTTTTCGAAATGTATGAAATCAACCACATAAGAATACATAAAACAAGATATCAAGTCTATTCGTGGAATGGTGAACAACGGATCGAATCATACCTCTATTTAGCTTTTTGATCCACCTTTTTTACCATTTTCATCCATGTATAACTTGAGTGCTGTGCTCACTGAAGTTGCAATCGCTTTTGAAATTTTCCATGCCAAACTGCTTAAGTGTCTTCTTGATGTACTTGGCTTGTTTGATGAAAATTCCTTCATCGCTTTGCTTCATTTGCAATCCAAGGAAGTGGTTGATTTTTCTCATCATGCTTATATCTAATTTCCTACTCATAAGACTTACAATTCTTCACAACAAGTTGGGTTAGTAGCACCAAGCACTACATTATCAATATGAATTTGCACAATAAGAGTATCATTTCTGGAGTGACAAAGTGTGGTGTTAACCTTCCCTCTTAAAAATCCATTTTGCATTACAAAATAACTCAATCTCTCATACCGAGCTCAAGGAGCTTCTTTCAATCCATAAAGATCCTTTTTGAGTATAAAATATTATTGGAAAATTTGTCATCCTAAAAAACGAGTGGTTGTTCAATATAAACTTTCTTTTCTTATAAAACCCTTCAATCATGTACTTTTCACATCTATTTGAAAAAGTTTAAAATTTATAAAAGAAGCAAAGGCACATAAGAGTCTAATAACTTCTAATCTAGGTGCAAATGTCTCTTCATAGTCTATACCTTTTTCTTAGTCATACCTCTTAATTACTAACCTTTCCTTATTTCTTACCACATTGGGAGGGATCACCGATGATTTATCTTGTTGGGTGATCCTTCTAGAATTTCTAATCCTTTTTTCATTCTACATTATCAACCATTCCTTTCGGTTCATCCATTGGAGCTTCAAGTTGAGCAATTTCTTGCTCCTCGGATGAGGGTGTGATGTTTGTTAGTTTGATCACTATATCATCATCATCACAAGGAATTCTAGAAGAAAAGACATTAGTTTCATCAAAAACTACATGTATAGATTCGTCTACAACCATTGACCCTTTATTATAAACTCTATATGCTTTTGCAAGTAAGAAAATATCCAATGAATATACCTTCCTCCATTCTTGGATCAAATTTGCTAGAATTAGTTTTACCATAGTCATACATAAAGCATTTACGCCCAAATTAAGCATGCAATATTTGGTTTTCTTCTTTTGTAGAGTTTATTAGGTGTTTTCTTCTAAATTAGCCTTATTAAAGCCTTATTTTGAGTATAACAAGCGGTGTTAATGACTTTGGCCCAAAAGAAATTTTGCAAATTGTTTTTACCAATCAATATTCTTGCCATTTGTTCAAGAGTTCCAAATTTTTTTTAATAAAATTATTTCTTTTTAACCACTTTGCTTGATTGAGGAATTACAGGAGTCGAAAAACTACGATGGATTCCAATTTAATCACTATATTTTTCAAAGTTGTTTTTTGTTTAAATTACTTTGTACGATCACTTCTAATTGAAATGATGTTCGAATATTCTTCATTTTGCACTTGTTTGCAAAGCTTTTTCAATTTTATCAAAGGTTTCACTCTTATGAGAAGTGAATAAGCACCAAGCAAAACGAAAGTAATCATCAACAATTACAAATCCATATGTTTTTCATAATGGCCCAAATGTCGAGAAGGATAAAACAAGTCCATATGCAAAAGTTCAAGATGCCTTGTGATAGAAACTACATCATTGGGTTTGAATGAAGATCTTGTTTGTTTTCCATATTAAAGTGCATCATGAATATGATCTTTTTCGAATTAAGCTTGGGTGGTCATCAAGTAAGATCATTTTTCAAAGGATTTGAATCTAATTCCATACTAGCATGTTCAAATCTTCTATTTCAAATCCAATGATCATTTTCATTCGAGAAACTAGAACATTTCACAAAGTTCATACATTCAAGATCAATTATATAGACATTATCACATTCTAATTGATCAAGTAATAATTCATTCATTTAAGCATGCGACACTTCGTATTTAAATGACTCAAGATTGCACACAATAAACTCTCTCACATAGTATACTAATGTTAAGAGAATTATGCATAGGATCATCAACAAGTAAACCATAATATATGCAAGGAGAAGAGTTTAGAATTAATGTTACCAATGCCGATAATTTTCTGTTCTTTTTGTTGAAAGTGAGATTTTCCCTTCCCTTGGTTTGATAAAAGTGGATTTGCATTCATCTTGTCATATGACTTGTGAAACTACTACCAAACCACTACTCGTGATTTTTGTTGTCAATCTTCGAGCACACCTATACAATTTAATGGATTTTTGGTACCCAAATTTTCGTGGGGCCTTCATTGTTAGTCTTGACATTTGGAGGTCGAGATCCCTTTGGAACCCAAACCATCTTGATTTTTCTCAAATTCTTTTTAAATGGACATTGATGCACAAGATGCCCATGATCAACACAGTAATGACATCTTATAGAGTTTATCGGTGGTGAGGAGGCTTTGACAAAAAGTGTGTTCAATTTTTTCTTTTGAGCATTTCCATTATAGCTGATTCCCTCTTTATTATAAGTGGGTCTTTGAGAAATGAGTATTTTTTTCAAGTGTTTCTTCTCCCTTGAGAAGCTTACTTGAAATTTTTGAGAGTTTTTCCAGTTGTTCTTTCAAAGACTCATTCTTTTTAACCAATAATTGATCTTCCTTAGATTCTTCATTTTTACTTTTGTTTGAAATGAGCTTTTCTTCCAAGAATTGCTTCTTGTCTATCAATATTTCAACTTGATCATTTAATGACTCTATTTTTGCTTTCAAAGATTCATTTTCAAGCTTAAACACTAAACATTGTTTTGACTCTTTTTGTAGCTCATTTTTCTTTGAAGAGTATTTGTTTCTCAATTTTTAAAATGCACTATATAATTCATGAAAACTATCCATGAGCTCATTATAAGATAAATTATTTACCTCATCATCTTCAAGTTCTTCTTCTGCTTCAGATTCGATGGCCATGAGACACGAATCTGCTTGCTCCTCTTCACTTGTATGAGGGGATTCTTCATTGGACTAAATATGGCTTCAAGCTTATCCCAAATCTCCTTTGCATTCTTGCAACTTTTGACATGATTAAAAACATTGGGAGTAATAACGCATAATAATTGGAAGTGAGCTTTAGCATTTTTCTCAATCTTTGTTTTGTCATTTTGAATGAGCTTGTTTTCAAATTCACCAGGAATTGCATTTTATTTATTCATTGAAGGAGAAAAATCACCATTTTGTGTGATTAGCCACAAATCAAAATTAATAGAGCTAATAAAAATTCTCATTTTAAATTTCCAATAGAAAAAGGGTTTTTTGTCAAAAAGTGGAGGTTTCTCGGTGGATTGACCATCAACCAAAATAGGTGCAAAGGTTGCCATAAGGATCACTCTAAGATTGTTAGACCAAAAAATAAGATTACTAGCTCTGATACTAACTTAAAGCCCAAAAAGCAACCTAAGGGGGGGGGGGGGGTGAATTAGGTTCTTTCCTGATAAATAAAAATTTAAACTTTAAGAACCAAAAAATAAATTAATAGTTGAATCAATGAATATGAAATGCAGAAATTAAAGCTAAGAAAAATAATGCAAAGAGATTTTTATAGTGTTTCACTTCCAACTTAGAAGCTAGTCCACTCCTCAAGTGACTACTCTTAGTCACTTGAGCCTTTTAACTAAGCTTGATGATCCTGTTTAAAAACAGGCTCAAGATCCAACCTTTACAGCCGGTCTTTTTGTACATAGGCTCAAGATCAACCTTTTACAACCGATCCTTTTGTAACCGTAGGCTCAGGATCCAACCTTTACAATGCAACAAATTTGAATAAAGTAATGAAAGAATCAAAGCACTCAAATTCTTCACCCTTTAAAGAGTGAATTGACACTCGATCAAGCTTAGCAAAAGCTAAGGATATGCCAATAAAGCAAAATGATCAACAATAAAGAGAACTAGTGATGCTCAAGAAAACTTTAAACAAGAATTCAAAAACGAACCGTTAAAGAGCAAGAATAAGAGCCCTTTTTGAGAGATTTCTCAGAAAGTTTTGGAAGTATTGTTTCTTGATTTAAAACCAAAGCATTTAACCTCTATATATAGGCCAAGAAAGGCCTAGGAGCCTTTGGGAGCATTTGAAAAAAAACTGGAAAGAAATCGGGTCCAAAATGTAGCCGTTAAAGCCTGTCAGGGGCTGCGTGTCGACACACAGGGTTTGTGTGTCGACACACATCTCTGGGTGTCAACACACAACCTCTATGTGTTGACACACAATAGCTCTAGAGGGCTACTGCATGTTTGTGTGTTGACACATGCTTTCTGTGTGTCGACACTCACCATACCTGGGTGGATTTTGACGTTTTTGACCATTTAGCTTGATTGATGGGATAATTTTACTATATAAGCTAAGTTGATTGATTAATTAATTGATTTCCATATTAGCTTAAATTTTTGAATTAATTTCCTACTTTGCTTTGATCATAAAGATAATTGATTGCATAAATCAAGCTGAATTATCACCCATTTAAAATTTATCTTGTTTGATTTGATCATGCTTTCTAAAAATACTAATCTTGAAAAATATTCACATGATAAGCTAGATTGGCTTAATTTTGACTTGAATATTTTTCAAATAAAATTTGAATGTCAATTTTCAAAAATATCTCAAAAACATTTTTGTTAGAGCATCACATATCAATATTGAGACTTAGACTCAATTAATATATCTCGATCCTAAGTCCTAGACACTAAAAATGAATAACTTTGAGGCGCTTGGACTTGGATCACGTTCTCTTCAATTTGGATGAATCTTCTCTTCAACTTTGATCTCTTTTCCTCTTGATTCATCATATTAGAAAGCTTCGTATCAACATGATTAACTTTGATTTTCCTAGCTTTCTTATGAGTCACTTAGACTCAAGATTAGAACCATTTAAACACTATAACTCACTAAATGGTTTTTACCATCAAAATTACAATGTAAATGACTTTATGGCCAACATAATTGGTGTGGTATTCCATCCTATTTTGAGCTCTGGAGGGTCATGGAATGGTTTTAGAGTAACAGTGAAAAATAGATTAGCGGTGAATAGAATTAGAAAACTATGCTTTGGAGAGTGTATATATTTAATATGGAAAGAGAGGAATGAGAGAATTCATATGAGTTTGTTGAAGTCAGCTGAACAAATGGTGAAAGAAATTCAGATATTAGTTTGGTTAGGGATCAATTTATTTAATGTTGATGTAGGTGGCTTCCTTCGTTAGTGGGATAGAATGCTGCTCTCTACACTTTGTTCTTCATGGTTAACTTTTTTTTGTTAGATTATTGAGTTTTGGTTTAAGATGTGGGTTAGAAGGTTGAGGAAGATTATGTAAATATTTTTTGACTTTTTGGTCTATAGTTGGATGCCGGTGTAGCATTGGTTAGCAAGTTGAGGAAGATGACGTAAAATTTTTTTGATATTAATGGAAATAGCTCTTGCCCTATGGCTAAAAAAAAAAAACAAAAAAAAATGCACTTTGGCACCTAACTTGCCACTAGATCCAATTGTCTAACAATTTACAGCACCTTCACCGATTTGAGTTCACCATTTTATCTAAGGAAGGGTATGTATTAGCTCTCGAGCACTTAGCATGGTTTAACTGTTAGTATAGAGAAGCGGCTGACAACCCCTTTTAAAATTAAGTTTGTTTGCTAGTTCTCTGACAGGAACTGCTTTTTAATGGCACACAAGTTTATCACCTAGTTCAATTTATAATTAGGATGACATGGCCATGTAGTTTTAGGCCCAATTCCCAATGATGGAGCTAGGAACCTCTATGTCTAATTTGGCTCGAATAAAATAGAAGCCAGGGGAATCGGTAGAGGATTATATTAACTGTTCAAGAGAGCCCGACTAAAATGTACTGTGGCCCTCCCTTAACTTGAATATGCCCAATTGTCTCTAAATGGCTTGGATATCGAGTTTAGAAAGAAATTTAAGGGGCAAACTTCACTAGTCTACTCTAACAAGCGGAATGTGCCACTAGATAGATGAGGATGAGATTCCTTCTTCCGAGATAGACTTCACCGAGTACGTCAAGGGACATCCATTCATCTAAAATCCTTCTGTGAAAAAGGATGATAGGGTTAGGAACTCCAAGATTTAAGAAAACATTCATTTGATATGTCAATAGCCAACATAATTTTTGACTAGCTTGAGGCAAATAATATGCCAAAAATTAACTCTGATGCCGACTATTGGGTTAACAGTTCTCAACTATGGTCACAACAAAAGGCACCTATTAGAGCACTTAGAGTAGGAGACTCTTCTCTCTACCTAAGCCTCCAGTCGGAGAGTCACGCGTCTTGACACCTCACGTGCGAGAGCTCCCGGGAATAGGGTTATCTCTATAAATCCCTTTGCTCTAATACAGGTTGTGGAACGAATTTCAAAAATTCTCCCAAATTTTATAAAGTTTATGCAGAGGAAGGGGTTTAGAATTCATAATTCTAAACCTAGGGTTGATTTAAAATTCATTATTTTAAATCTATAGATCTAAATTCATAATTTAAATCTACAGATCTAAATTCTTAATTTAGATCTACAGGCCTTTTACTCTAATACATTCATAACAACAAACCTAAATAGGCATAATAACAAATACTGTAAATAAACAAAAAAGTGAAAGCTAAAAGTGAAGGAAAGAAAACATACTTGGAATTGCTCCAATATAAGAATACCAGAAAGAAATAAATCTTCAGAAGAATACCAAAATTGAGACCCCTCCATCTTCTACGCAATGAGCTCAAGCTGCCCGAAGGGTGGGCTCCAAAAATATTAAACTAGGAAAGGAAAATTTTAACGAAAATTATTCTCTTCAATTAGGTCTCTGAAACAACTTCAGAAATCCAAAAAATTTATATTCAATTTAATGCCAAACCTCTGGAATAGATACCCCTATTTATCGTAGTGTACCGGAGCGAAAAATAGGCTAATTTTTGATGTGAGATTCGCCCAGTTAAAATCAAAACGCATCATTTTATATAAAATCAAAGTAAAATGACGCATTTTGAACAGGGAAAAAAACACGTGCTCTGGCTTGTCACTGTGTGCCATGTGGCAAGCGATGATTCGTCCTTGCCCAAAGGCATAGATGATCCCTTGGGCAGCCTCAACGCACCCTGCAACGTATATACACGGATTGCGGTCCTGTGCGATTTTTTCCTTTTTGCTTTGTTTTCCACCTGTAAAAATACATCTTATGAATTATAATTTTTAAAATTATTTTATTTTATAATTTTTAACTTTATTTATCTCATGAATAATGTTTGGCAAAATTAAATTTACCGATCTCATGGATAAATAATTCATCTCATGAATTCTTTAATATTTTTTAATTAGCAATAAATGCAAAGGCTTGCGCAAGGACCTCAGGGACAATTTAAATCTAGCTCCAAATGGGTTAAATTAATCATCTCGTGAAATAATTTAATTACCATTTAATGAGACTTAACTCCACTAAATAAATCTCACTGCACTACAGACTTAAACCATTTATTCAATATTTCCCTAATAGACTGTGTTGATGACAACAACCCCTCCACTAGATGTCCATGACAAAGGATAAATATAACTACTACCATTATCCTTCTCACAGCTTCTCCATTAGTTACCTACTCGCCCTTCACTAAATAATTCATTTATACTTGAACATATTCACAGTTTAAATTCCAAATGTCAAACACTTGGAATACTTTGGCCAAAGTTTTCGAAACTATTTAAGTATTTGGGAATCAATTAAGGGGATATCTGTATCTCATAAGAGACTTTAGATTACCTGATCCTTGTCAGACTTCATGCCGCCACCCAGTGTACGTGGGAATTCAGTCATGCGTTCAGACCTTATTTATAGTACACCAAATTAACTAACACTCCATGCACAAGTCCAGAATACTTTCAAGATTTAGAGTCGTCGTTCAAACAGTACAACATGAATCACTTATTTCTTATAGTAGTCTAGAAACAAGCAACTCAAATGGTCCAACTAAGTTTGCCAATCTTATTAAACATACCAACATAACACTTTTGGATCAATATCTATATGACCAAGACAAGTCATATAAAATGTCATGTTATAATCTTAGCATACAAGTGGTCCAAACTTGTCTTCGACTACAAGTCTTTCAAACAACAATCCATACCATTTGTTCCAAGTCTTTCAAAGACAGGTCGTCTAAAGTGTCAAGTTATAGTCTTAGCAGACAAGTAGTTCAAGCTTTTCATCAACTATGAGTTCTTCATATAACATTTCATTCCATTTGCTCCAAGTCTATCTGTGGTTTAATCTGGTAAACCACTTACAACAAACATGTAAAACGTAATCTGATGGCTACATCCATCTCATAGATGTCACTTAAAATAAAATCACATACAATATACATTCTTACTTACACAAATTTAACGAGAAAACGACTAAAACTTCAATTTCATTCTTTAATAAAGTAATATTTACAAGATAAATTTGGATTTTTAGGATACTATTGCTAACAATCTTCCACTTATCCTAAATCCAATTTACTATATTCTTCATACCCATTCCCTCTAAATGTGATGCAAAGGTCTTCTAAGTCAAAGTAGTTGTAAAAGGATTTGCAAGGTTATCGCTTATATTTATCTTCAAGATCGCTATCCCACCCTTCTTCATGTAGTCTCTAATGAGGTGGTCTTTCCTCTCAATTTGTTTGGATGTCTTGTCCTTCTTGGCTCATCTAAATTAGCCACCACACCCGAGTTGTTACAAAAGATTGTAACCGGTGTTAGACCATCCTTAACAACCTCAAGATCTATCAGGAACTTTCTGAGCCAACATGCCTCCTTTGCAGCTTCTGGAGCTGCAACATATTCGTTGACACTCCTCGAACTGATGGCTCCACATCTAAGGGTAAAGATATATCTAGATGTCGAACGTCTGGCATTGTTATCTGATTAAAAATATGAATCAGTATAGCCGATTGGAACTAGCTCATCACTATGAAAGATCACCATGTAGTCTTTAGGTCTTCTTAAGTACTTGAGAACATGCTTCACTGCCACCCAGTGCAATGGACCCGAGTTAGACTGATATCTACTCACCCTGCCCATAGCATAATAGAATCTAGTCTCGTACACAACATGGCATACATGAGGCTTTCAACTATTAAAGCATATGGAACATTCCTGATCTGTTCTTCCTCTTGAAGTGTTTTAGGATGCTTCTCTAAAGAAAGAGGGACACCATGCCTAAAAGGTAAAAGCCCTTTCTCAAAGTCCTCCATGTGATACCTTGACAACATCTTGTCAATATAGATGGCTTGAGGAAGACCCAACCTATTCGTACGATCTCGCAAAAGCTTGATCCCAAGAATATATCTGACTTCTCCGAGGTCCTCTATATCGAACTGACCTGACAACCAAATCTTAACAGCTTATAAGACACCTATATCATTCCCAATGAGTAATATATCGTCCACATACAACACTAAGAAAGTCACTACTTTCTCTTGATGTTGTTTGTACGCGCATGGTTCATCAACCAATTGCTCAAAACCCTAAATTTAACTGCTTAATTGAATGTAATATTTAATGAGTGTGATGCTTACTTAAATCCATATATGGTCTTCTTCAGTTTTCACACCATGTGCTTTTGATTTTTGCCAATGAAACGGTCTAGTTGCACCATATAGATGTCTCCTTCAGACGACCATTCAAAAAGGCCGTTTTGACATCCATTTGCCAAATCTCATAATCTAATGAGCTGCAACGAATGGGAGTATACTTATAGACTTTAGCATGACTCCTTGTGAAAAGGTATCATCATAATAGATTCATTTCTTTTAAGGAAAACCCTTAGCAACCAGTCTTGTCTTGAAGGTCTCTACCGTCCCATCCACTCCTCTTTTTCTCTTGTAGACCCATTTACCTCCAATGGGTTTAATGCCTTCTAGCGCCTTTATATGTTCCCAGACCTGATAAGAATACATAGATCCTATCTCAAATTTCATTACAAAAAATTGGTCAACATCCTTGTCTTTAATTTCCACATTTTAACTAAGAGGATTATATTCAATGTTCCGGTCAACCATTAAGTCTCCCACAATGAACATGCCAGCTGCCCTGACAATCCTCCCACTACGCCTAGGCTCTTGTGTACTTGGAGGATCCTCTTTTAGGCGTATCTATTACATCCAATATGGCCCGAGATGTGTTTAGCTATTTAGAATTAGCGTCATGCTCTCTTAATTTCTCTAAAACTACCTTGCTTTTGCTTTTGTAGTCTACTACAAAATCCTCCTCTAAATATTTCGCATTCGCACTTACAAAAACCTTTTGTTCAGAAGGACTATAGAAAAGACCATCCCTTGTTTCTTTAGGATAACCAATAAACATGCACACCTCCATCCTTGATTCCAACTTGTCAGGGTTCTTTTCCAACACGTGTGCTGGGCACCCTTAGATGCGAAGGTACCCTAGACTTGGCTTTTGCTCAGTCCATAACTCCACAAGCATTTTAGGAACTGACTTAGATGGAAATATGTTAAGGAGATATGTTGTTGTTTCCAAGTAAATAACCCTAAAAGCAGATTGATAAAGTAGCATGACTCAACATCGACCTTACTATCTCTAATAAAGTCCTACTCCTCCTTTCTGCAACACCGTTCTGCTGCGGTGTACCTAGAGCAGAAAGCTAAGATCTCATGCCATTTGCAATTAGGAAATCCAAAAATTCACTTAAAAGGTATTCTCTACCTGAATCTGATCGAAGTGATTTGAGTTGTTTACCTAATTGCTTTTCAACTTTAGCATTGTACTCTTTGAACTTCTCAAAAGATTCCGACTTATGTCTCATTAGGTAAATATATCCATACCTAGAGTAATTATTAGTGAATGTGATAAAGGACTCCTACCCACTTCTTGCTTGAAAGTTCATTGGTCCACATACATCTGTGTGAACCAGCTCAAGCAAGTTACTGTTGCCTTTACTCTTAAAGATAGACTTGGTCATCTTACCTTCTGTGCAGGATTCGCAGACTGGCAAAGACTTCAAGTGCAAGTGTTCTATCAGTCCATTTTTTTCAAGTCTTTGGATCCTATTTGAATTAATGTGACCTAAACATTTGTGCCATGTGAAGACATTATCCTTTTCAGGGTGTTTTCTTTTAAGAGATTGAACAAGTGAGCTTGTGTTAGATTCATTTAAACAAATATCAGAGTTTTGCTCTGAAAATAACATGAATAAACCATCCACACATGTACCTTTGCAAATAAACAATTTATTTCTTGTAATAACAAGTTTAGAACCGAAATTCACTTAACAACCATTATCCACTAAATGAGAGACAAAAATTAAATTCATGCGTAATGCAATTACAAATAAATGATCCTTTACAATTAAAAACTTACCACTAAAGACTAAACTAACATCTCCTACTCCTAAGACCGCTACTCTTGTACCATCTCTAACCGTTAGGTACAAATCTCCATCATACAACTAGAGCCCCTGTAACATATTACAGATATGGTCAGTTGAACCGGAGTCCACGCACTGAAAGCCTGGTGGACTCCCAATTATGCATGACTCAACTAAGTGAGATATCATCATACTTTCATCAAATGGCTTAACAGTCTTTGCAGGAAGAGTAGCTATGTATGTTGTGAGGTTCCTCTTCCAGTGGTCCATCTTTCCGCAAAAGAAA
The DNA here is from genome assembly GCA_018398585.1 of Simmondsia chinensis. Taxonomy (NCBI): domain Eukaryota; kingdom Viridiplantae; phylum Streptophyta; class Magnoliopsida; order Caryophyllales; family Simmondsiaceae; genus Simmondsia; species Simmondsia chinensis. Next base: position 19,084,445 of record JAGTTD010000001.1, on the reverse strand, counting down.
CACTTTCCTTTTGCTGGCTTCTTGTTAGACTTAGTCACTACACTAGCAACATTGCTTTTGCATTTTCTTCTAGTTGGTCCCTTATTCTGCTTGCTCTCACTAGCCCTTGATGCTTGAGTTAAGTGGAGACTCCCCTTAGCTCACATCACACCCACTACAACAAGAAAATTCTTCATTAGCTCAGACAATGAATAATCTTTATTATTCATTGTGTAGTTCAGGATGTTGTCCTGCTAAGATTGACTATCAATCTTAGCACCAATAATCTCCAACTCAGGTAAACACGCCATCATCTTCATGACGTGTTCCTTAACTGGAGTTCCTTTTGACATTCTCATGTTGAGGAGCTTCCTCATCAACTCTTGTCTAGCTCCCTATCTTGACCACCAAACATTTCTTTTAAATGTTTGATTATCTAAGTTGTTGTTTTCATCTCAAGCATATGATGCTTGAGAACATTTGTCATTTAAGCCAAAATATACAATATGGCTAACTAATTAGCCTTATGCCAGTGGTCATAACAACCTTTAACAGCAGTTATAGAATTATTAGTGGGCACCGTAGGTCGAGCATTAGTCAGAACAAACTCGTGACCTTCATGTATTAAAATTATGTGTAAAATTCATTTACAATGCAATGATATCCTTACAAATGCAACACTTGAATAACTATATAATGTGAGTCATTTACAATGCAATGATATCTAATTTTTTTATTTTAGCAAACATAATGAGTCAGGTATGCACAAAACTAAACTATCATATATGCAGTGATGACCCAAACACACCATTCCCTGCTCCCTAGCTGCAGGGTCGTATGAATTTAGTTTAGGTGAAAACTATTCTCATTTAACATGTTCTCTTGTAATTATTACCAAATATGATTAACCCACCATTTTTCTTTAATCTCTAAAGTGACACAACAAAGCTCCTCGGCGAGGCTAATGTATTATGCTAGTCAAGTTTAAACAATTACCCAAACCTCAATACAAATACACGAAAACTCCACGTCAGTGTATTCGCATCGCTTCTTTGCACTTTAGTTTATCCTATTAAAAGTCTAACCCTGTATCTTACAAACTGACACCCTCCATGGGTAGTCATGTCAATTCACTATACTGTTAGATCGGTAATGGAGACTGTGAGGTTTTAGCAACTGAACCTCGCTCCCACTTGAATTTTGTAAACTAGTGTTTTCTATTTTAAATTGCATTTACAGCTTGATTATCCCTAAATCACCATTAGAATCTCATTCTGAAATAAATTCGTTAATAAAAATTAATTTTTAATTCTTATTATTTAATTTAGTACTGACCTCTACACATCCCAAATTTTTTTTAAAAAAGTATATGTGCCATGCCAGTGCTAATGTAAGCGTAAGCACTCCTTTAAAAATATATTTTTTTAATTTAATAAAAAAATATTGACTCTAATCTCGTTAGATTAATCCTACCGTTTTTGCTCATCTTAACAATATATGCATAATGACATCATACGTAATTTAAATATAAATGTAATTTTAAAAATCTACATCTATAGACCTGAATTAACAATTAATTCAAACATGTGTTTTAAACAATTCAAAACCGGGTCTACTTTTATGTCAATATCGAATTAAACAATCTTTCCATTCTATTCTATTTTATTAAATCGCAAGTCTATTTACTTCAATCTTATTATACCTATCATGCATATTATGAATGTAATAAGAGGCTGGTTCTGATACCAATTGTCGGGACGAATTTTAAAATTTTCCCCTAATTAAATAGATTAATGCAACGGAACAATTTAAAATTCCTAATTGCAAACCTATAGATGATTTAAAATTCTTATTTCTAAATCCACAGGCCTCTACTATAATACATTCGTAACAATAACATGAATATAAAACCAACATAATAAAAATACTGTAAATGAATAGAATTGCAAAAACCTAAAAGGAAAGGGAAAGAAGAATGCCTGGAAAAGTTCAAATAAAGAATACCAAAGAACCTAGACCCAAAAGCCTTCTGGCCAATCTCGTCAAAAAACCTAGGGTATGAGCTCAAAAAAAATATTAAACTTAAGAGAAAAATTTCAATGGAAATTTTCTCCGTTCTAGATTGCCAAAAGTCAACACTTTCAAAAACTTTTTAATTTAAAATTGGATGCTAAACCTTGACTTCAGTACCCCTATTTATTGTAGGCTATCAGAGCAAAAAAAACACTAGAAATTCGATGTGGGACTCACTAAAAAACATACAAAATGACACCACAAAATGTGGTAAGTCAAACTGTGTCAAAAACACAGCCCGCATGCCCCATTTGAAGCTGTGATTGGTCCGCTCCAAACGGCGCAGACCCCCCCGCACCCCAGGGGCACCCCAAAGCCTGCAACGTGGCATGCTTTGACTGGTCTGCACCCGTCAGCACGAATCACCCCCGGGCATCCTAGTGAGCGACAAGTGATGTTTTAGTTTTGCATGGATCGCGCCCGTTTTAACCATTTTTTTATTTTTAATTTTTAGTTTTTGAATAAATTTTTTTTCTACAAGTAAAAATATTTCCTACGTAGTTTTAATTTATAAAAAAATATTTTATTTTGTAATTTTTAACTTTTATTCAACTCATGAATAATAATTAGCAAAATTAAATTTATTCATTTCATTAACAAATAATTCATCTCATGAATTATTTAATATTTTCCAATGCATAAAAATAGAGGCTTGCGCAGGGACCATAAAGACAATTTGAAACTAGCTCTAAGTGGGTTAAATTAATTCCAATCTCATAATAAGATTTAATTACCATTTAATGGGACTTAATTCCACTAAATAAATCCCACTGCACTCCATATTTAAAACATTTATTCCATAATTTTCAAATAGACTATATTGATGACAATAACCCATCTATTAGCTATCCATGATGAAAAATAATTAGAACTATGACCATTGTTTTTCTTGCAACTTCTCCATTAGTTACCAACTCACTCTTTTCCGAATAACTCATTTATACTTTAATGAATTCACAATATAAATTCCAAATGTCAAACACTTGAAACACTTTGGCTAAAGTTTCCGAATTAATTCAAACACTTGTGAATCAACTAAGAGGACATATGTATCTCATATGAGACTATTGATTTCCTATTGAGCACCTGATTCCTATCACACTTCATGCAGTTACCCAATGCACATGGGATTTTGGTTATATGTCAAGACCTCACTTATAGTACACCAAGGTAACTAACATTCCTTGCCGAGGTCTAGAATACTGTTAGGATTTAGAGTCATCATTCAAATAGTACATCATGAATCACTCACTTCTAATAGTAGTCTAGAAACAAGTAGCTCACATGGTGTAACTTAGTGCATTAATCTTATTAAGCACATCAACATAACACTTCTGGATCACCATCCACATAAAAAAGATAGATCATCTAAAGTGTCATGTAATAGTCTTAGTAGATAAGTAGTCCAAGCTTATCACCGACTATGAGTTCTTCAAATAACATTTCATTCCATTTACTCCAATTCTATCTGTGGCTTAATCTCATAAACTACTTCTAACAAACATGTAAAAAGTAGTCTAAGGACTACATCTATCTCATGGATGTCATTTAAAATAAAATTACATACACAAATTTAACGAGAAAATGACTAAAATTTAAGTTTCATTATTTAATGAAGTAACATTTACAAGAAAATTTTGAATTTTCAGAACACTATTCCTAATGGGAGCAAGCCATGAATGGCTTCTTATCTGCCGAATGACCTCATACTTGTCATGGCTCCAGAAGATTGTGACATTTGAAGTGATCAAGTCTTGTTGAGGCTTACCAATGACCCCCAACATACATGAAGGCAAGACGTTGATAGCTGCACCATTATCCACTAAGACCTTGTTTATCATAATGCCATCTTGGCCTTGATATATAGAGGGTTAATGGGTTTATTGGGGGTATTAGGTCCATCAAACAGCGTCTTCATTATGTTAGGTGGATCATCAGAAAATTTGGATGTTGAAGCATTAACTGAAAAAGATAAAGTGTCAAGTGTACCTTTATGGGTTTCCACGAGCTTGACTTGAGGCTCCTCATATGATGCTATCACATCACCCTTGAGATCTTCTTGGGTATTGGCTGCCGTGAATTATAGGGGAAGGAGTAGGGCAATTCTAACTTCAACCTTTTCAGGTAATGTCTCGAATTGAATTTGGACCCCTTGGCTATCTCCTTCTCAGTATTATTGACCATTGGTGTATCCTCTCCTTGTTTTTGCAGAACACGGTTAGTTGGCATATCTGATTCTTTAGCCTATTTGTTGTGATCAACCTCTAAAGTTTGAGACTCCTCCATAAGTGGGGGGAAGTCTTCTTCATGGAAGACATTTTTAATGTCGGACCATGTTGGGTTGATGCGATCCAACGGTTCCACTACATTAATGCTAAGAGAGGAATACTCCTCCTCGTCCTTAGCTGGCTCTCGAACTAGGGGGTCCTTGGTAAGGTGATCCCACCAAGCTTCTCCCCCTTCCGAAGATGAGATACCAGCCCACCTTTTGAGTTTCTTATGAGTTAGCCCCTTACTAGTAGTAGGAGGCTTGGATCCAATCTATGGATCCTCGAGATCTGCATGCTTGGCCTTTTGCCTTTGCAGACCCAAGCTTCTTCTTGAGAAAGCTTAGTTAGGTAAGAATCAAGCATGATTCTCCACTGAGCATCCCTCTTGCGCAGCTGTCTTCTTTTTTGAGTTTGAGTTAAGTTGGACGAACAAGCTACCACTTGATCGGGGTGATTCTGCCTCCATACATTACAAAACCCGACACCTGATGGTTGATACTCTAACTTTAGTGGTGTCTGGCTGGTATCCACATCCAATAAGGTGTACTTTAGGTTCCCATTAAGATGTCCTGTTCTCATGACTATTTGAGTCTTTCGCACAAAGTCTTGAGCATGCCCAGATGATGGCATATTTGATTGGAGAGCTACCCCTTTCTTTGGAAAAAGGTTTAGTTTCTTCATTTCGGATCCTAGCTTATGACCATAAAGCCCTGTAGAGGTCATTAGAGAGGCGCAGAAGTTTCTTTGACACCCCAATGGTCATATGAGAAAATTACCATGGCTATTTCTTCTTCCGTAGAGAGAAAAAGGGTGCCTTCTTCTAATTGCTTCTTTATGAACCATCTGACCAATTCACAATTGTGTGTAGAATGTCCAACATTGATCTGCCATTTACAATGGCCTCCTAGCAATTTCAACGGGGTTTGCGGAAAACTTAGTGTTTTTGATTTGAGCATCCTATCGAATAAAGCGTTGGCCACGGCCAAATTTCTTTTGTCCACATCCATGCTGCACGAAAATTTACCATTAGTTTGGTTGTTATTGGGATGGTAAAGTTTAACCATCTCCACTACATTGACCTGAGTAGGACTACAGGTGGCCATGGGCCGGGCTAGGCCGGGTCCGGGCCCAGATCGCAACTGGGCCAGGGCCGTGCCATTTATATATATATATATATATATATATATATATATATATATATATATATTACAATATGGTCATAATAATGCTTATAAAATAATAAAAATATATAATCATTTTGACCAAAAAATAATTATAATTTTTTGATTAATAATATAACATACAAATACAATACAATACAATCATAATTATAAATATTTTTAATAAAATAATATGTATCATAAATTGCAAAAAAATACAGCTATAACAATATGATATCACATTTTAAAATTACAAATATATTTTATAACATAATAAAATTATAAAAAAATAGAATTATAATAATGTAAATAACTTAGTGTAATCTTGTTGCGGTTGGTGCAGAACTTGTTGTACTGGTGCTATGATCGTCTTCTTCATCACTTGATGAACCAAATTTCAATTGGTCCTGGTCTCTATTCGCTGCAGCCATCCAGTCCCTCAAGCATGCAGACATTTCTAAGGTGGACGGTGCTAGCTTCGCTCTTTTTGATCCAAGTAATCTACCACCTGTACTAAAAGCACACTTCGATGCTACTCAAGACATCGGACACGTTAGTATATTGTGTGCCATGGTGAAAAGCACAGGATAATGGGTTTTATTAGAACACCACCATTGCAAATTATCAAAATATGGATTCGCCTGTGTTAGGTTGAAGACGAGCATAGGCGAACGCAAGTAAAAATCTAGCTAATCATATGATGTGGGACTTTGTTTGAGCTTTAATCGGTTCAACATATCCCATGCACATAATTTTTCTTTAGAAGGGGAGGAAAAAGATGATGTTGAAGAAACATTTGGATTATCAGATGATAGTCTTTGAGAATACATGGAAATTAAATTACGTAAATTTTCATCAACTTCCGGAATAAAAGATGCTTCATCATAAGTTGGAATTATTTTGTCGTAAAAATATCGTGCAAATAATTGCAAACTCATAAGTTTACAACTTGGATAAAAAATGGTGGCAATATAATATGCCAGTGATTGTTTAAAATAATATTTAAAAAATTTTAGCCTCATGGCAGAAATAGAGCCCTCCAACACGGGGTTGGAGGCATTCTCTACCATCCAAGCAGTACTATGTAGCAGTCTAGATATTGCTTGTGTAATGGTTAGATAATAACATCAAAAAAACAAAAGGTCGCACCATTTTTAAAAATTACAAACTTCATTAATTACATTCCAATCTACACTTTCAAAATTAAAATTCTTTAGTTCTGAAGGATATTTCTGTACATGTTCAGTTAAGACATCTTTGTATGGTATTATTCTTTCTAACATATAAACCGTAAATGACCACCTATTTTGTGTATTTATTTCAAATTTTTGAAAGGAATGCCATGGGTGTTACAATGAAGTTTAAATTTTCTTTGCCTAGTTCCAGATGTCTTAATTGCTATAGCTACTTCTCTCAAAGATGCAAGAGAAGCTTGTACAAGTTGCAAGCCATCCATTACCATTAAATACAGTATATGATAGATGTAACATAAATGAAAACATTCCTCATTTAACATGGGCCTCATATGCCTAATTAATGGTTTTACAAATGCATTGTTGGTAGTAGTATTATCAAAAGTAATGCTGAAAATTTGCGGTCTATCCCCCCACTCACGGCATGGCTCCATAATGACACCCGTGATTACCTGAGCAGTGTGAGGATATTCAAGAAGGCAAAAATGAATTATTTGTTTTTGCATGACATAGGAAAAATTAATCCAATATGTCATTATGCACAAGAAAGGCACACCGACTTTTGATTTCCCGCTTGTGTTGGCCTTTAAAATATCTTGAAGATCATTTTTCATATTTATAAATTCTTTAAATGTGTCCCTCTTCAAAGTGTTCCGAGGAACCCTTAGAGCGATGGGGTTGAGGGTCTTCGCCGGTGGTAAATGGCCTTTCAACCCCAATGACATATCTCATTAATTAGCATCTATTAGTTTCTTGTGCAAATCTAAAGTTAGCACGCGTACCAGTCGCTTGCTGTATGAGAGTTTGTTGGGTTTTATCTGCATTTAATTTGGGGTGGATTTTAAGTAGGTGTCTTTTCAATGTGCTAGTCCCACTACCACGTGGATGACTGAAAACTCTTGGGGGATCACATAATGTGCAATACGCTTTATTATGTTCACGATCTAGTGTAAAGTGGTTCCATGCATCACTAGTATTACGTCTACTGTAGGTGTGGGTTTCAGTTTCCTCGGTGGTGGGTGTGGGTTTTGTTTGAGAACATCCCCCACCACCCGATTCAGGATAATCTTGCTCATAGTGATGCTCGTGTTCCCAATTTAAAGTGTCTATGTAGGGAGGTGATGGATCGGGTTCTAAAAAAGTCCATTCTTGGGTATTAAGCTCAACTACTCTACCCGTTTTAGAGATTTTAGGTGGTCGAGAAGAGCTAGAACTTGTTCAACCAGCTCTAGATAAAGATGAATTATATGCAATGATACTGTTATTTTATAATTATAAAATGCAAGTAAGAATGCAAGTTAGATAAATAAAAACAACAATTAAATGAAATTTCGATACTAATTTTACCGAAGCAAAAACTGAAATTTGAACTTCTACAAGCTTCTATGAGCAGAACATAGTTGAAACTTCGAACTGGAGAGATTTAAAGAAAATAATTGTACATAAGCAAGTAGCAAAGAGAGAATTGGAGAGATTATTGTGTGGCAAAATGAGAAAATGAAGTTAGTATTTATAGGAAAAAAAAAATTTTTTTTTTTATTATTGAGGCCCAATGGCTCTTTGAGCCACTGGGGCTCATTGTGACAGTGTCACAGTGACACTGGGGGGCTTCTATCGCCCAACTTTCTCGGGCCCAGGCCTCCTCTATTTTGAGGAGGCCCAGGGCCCGGCCTAGGCGAGTATGGCCGGGTCGAGTTCCAGGTCGACCCGACCCATTGGCCACCTCTAAGTAAGACTGGGAAAAGGGTCTTTATCGATACTCATCTTTCCTTCTCCCAGGAAGACCAATTCTCTAGCTTCAATGGCATCTTGAACTACGTTTCTAAATATTACGCAGTTCTTCGTTGAGTGAGTTAACGAATCGTGCCACTTATAGTATACCTTCTCCTTATTCAAGTTAGGATCTGGTTTTCTGTGTTTATCCCTAATCTTAAGTTTATTATTTTCTCAAACCAATCGAATATTACATTAGCTCTAGAGAGGTTAAATGAATACTTTCTTAAGTCTTGGGACTGGTAAGACTTCTTAGCTTTAATATCCTTCTTGATCAAAGGATTACAAACCACGGGAGGTCCCTTGACGTAGTTAGCTATGTCAATTTCATATGGAGGATCATCTTCCTCCTTAATTACGTCGTGCACATATTTCCCGTGCACGCTATTTTTCCTAAGGCTTTCTTCTTTTAAGCCTGCGTCGCATCTAGCGGTATATTCTTCTGGCTGAAGAAGCATCATAAAGTTAGAGCCTTTGAATTTCTTCCTGAATTCAATGTCCAAGCCATTCAGAGCCAACTTGGCATATTCAAGCTTAGAAAGAGCTACAGTGCATTTTAACTAAGCTCACTTGAACCGGTTAATATACTCTCTCCACTTATTTGCCAGATTTTTGTCTCATTCGAGCTAAGTCTAACTTGGAAGTTCCTTACTCCATTCTAAGGAATTGGGGCTAGGGATTGCCTAGCCATTTCATCCCAATAGTAAATAGAATTGGGTGGAAGGCTGATATACCGCTGGAAAGCGGTCCCAGTTAACGAACTAAGGAACATTCTTAATTTAAGATATTGGTTATCTACTGCTTCCCTGCACTGGCAATCGAATCTCGCCAGGTGCTCATGAGTAGAAACAGTCCCTTCCTCTTAGAAAAAGAGTAAACTCGGGGATTTTGCATCCTTGAGAAAAAAGGTAATCCCTGTCAATGTAGTCAGGGTAAGGTTTACTATACAAGGGCCTATTGACCTTTGCGAGACACAACCCATACATTTTCTCAATGAGGGCAGCCAATTGATCCTAGAGGGAGAGGTTAGGCACATGATTATGCGCCTGCCACTGCCCCTCAAGCGGGTAGGGATCTCGAGAGGGATCTGTGGGATACCACTAAGAACCCATTACAATTAGGTGTGGGAATGGTTGTTTCCCACCAAACTTTGGATAAGCCCCTTGATTATAATGGCCATGCTCTTGGTTAGCCATGAAGTATGTTCTAGCAGGACCTAGGTTACATGAAACGCTTGGAGGTGTACCTATACCAATAGGTTCTAGGTTCGTCCTTGGCTGATCAACCCTTAAGGTGTGATCTTGAGGACTTGGGTTATTAATTTGCACCTCAATGTGGTAAGCATGGAGAGGGTCAGGATGAGAAGCCCAGTTCCCTATAATAGGGACCTGACCTTACACTCCTATCTCAAGGCCTTGAGTGGGCTTTGAGGTAGCCTCCGCTGCTTGAGGAGGGTGAGAACGGTCTTACCTCTCTGCCTTAAGGACGGGTACTAGGGGCGCCGAAGGATTGAAGTCCCTCGTGGGAAAAGACATACTCTGATTGGACGGGCCTGCAACTCCATGAGGCACACTTTCGTTTCTATGGTCGGATTCCAAGCGTATGATACCTGGGTTAGCTATAGACGAGTTTTTCGGTCTCTCAGGGACCGTATAGTTGACCTGAGTGACTTGTAACCGTGAACTCAAGGGAGCCTCATGAGGATAACCAGCTGGTATTGATGGAGGGAGTGCAGGCCTTAGTTGCATGATAATCACCCTAATGGCTTGGACCAAACCATTATGGGTCTCAACTTGTCTAACAAAAATAGTCTCAACTTCAACCACTGTTTTCCTAGCCACATCCTTAAACATAAGGGCATTGGTAGATGACAAGGTTGAGTTTATTTCTACCAAAACTATATCGTCTCTTTGTGTAGCCTTTCGTTCATAGAGGTTTCAACATCATTAGTCACAGCTCTCATAGCAACAATGTTTTTACGCTGAGCCGCAAGATTTCACTCTGTTTCAGTATGCAGCCTCTCGAAGTCTTCTATCATTGTTTGTTGAAACCTTTGGTCCACAATCTCCAAACAACGCTTCAGCATAGCCTTCAAACTCTTGCGAGAATGACCATCGAGCCCAATATATTCACCTTCTTGGATGTCATCATCACCACCACCTTCGCCATCATAGATGTGACTCATTTCATTCCTTCAAGATATGGGACTTTGTTCTAGAGGCCGCTCAAGTGGGGACCCGATAACAGCTAAGCCACCCAGTTCCTTGTGCTCGAGGGTACTGGACCACCTGGTTTTGACCATCGATGAATGGCCGTCAATTACGTCTCGGTAGTCCACGATGGACTAAAGATGACGAAGTCTCGTTTTGAGCCTCCCATTGTGGTCCTTGAAAGGCGTGTTTACGCTATTTTGTTTCAATTGATGTGTGTGTGGTCGTAAATGTGAAAATAAAACAAACATGCAAGGTTGTGATATATTTGTATATCTAACTTCAGTTACACTGTGAGTTCTGCTTACGCTTCAATTAAGAAGACTTTGTTAAGTATTTTTTTAGGGATTTTTTTACGTATTGTTATGAAAGAAAATTAATGGATATGAACCTAACTTAAATGGAAGTTATAATGATGGTCTAGGGCATACAGATACCTTTCCTTGTACACTTAAAAGTTAGGAAATGGGGTTGAGACCGTAGAGCTCAGAAGTCCACTTAAAAGCCCGTGTCAATTAGGTTTTCAAGCCTGGCATCCTTGACTTATAAGAACTCGAATGAATTCATGTCTTACAAGATTAAGGTGGAGCAAACCGTATTCAAGTCTATGGATTAGGACAATTAAGGGACAAGCCTTGGCCATCAAAGTCCTAATTAATGGCATGAACCTAAGTTCACCTGACTTCTCAAGCAGGGACAGTAGTGTTAAGACTAACGCAATTAAGGGACAAACCCTTAGCTGTCAAAGCCTTAAACAATAGCCTCAAATCTCAACTTGACAATGTTTGAAAACAGATTAAAACTAGAAAGTCAAACTTGAAGACCGAGAATTGTATTACTATGGAGGTAAGTACAATAAAGACCTATGTTATGCTATGCCCAGCTAAGTTATGCTACTCCTATAAAAAAGAGCACAAGTATGCTATAAAAACATGAAGAAGTTTTGTCTTGAGTGTATGCGTACTATTTTGGACAGACACAGAGTCCTTTATTTATAGAAAAAGAAAATAATGGCTGCTCCTAATTTTACAACAACTTCACCCATGTCTAGCCACTAAGCTTTTCTTCTTCACATGCTTATCCTTCCCGAACGTGTTTTGGAGGAAAATCCTTGCTGCCCACGTCCGTAATTTTAGTAGAAGTTCCCTCTGAAAGCTCCACATTCCCTTAAATTAAGCTTAAGACCCAAGCAACTAAAATTACGCTCCAAGTAACTTCCTCGAGTTTGGAAATTACCATTCTTGCAGCCCCTCGTGCTCGAGCTTATTTCACCCTTAAGCCATCTCAAGCCTCGAGTGGCTGATATCCTTGTCAAGGATAATAATGTTTTCCAGGAACTCGGCTCAAGACTCTTTATTATAGTACCCAAAGGCCTAACTTTCCTTAAGGAGAACCTCTCGTGATGACCACGTGGCACTTTACTAAGAAACAACATTGCCCCAGCCCTGTTAAAATTAGGGTGTAAATAAGGTGAACTTAGGTTTGAGTCATTGTTTAAGGGCTTTAGCAGCCGAGGCTTGGCCTTGATTGCATACGTCCTCAGCCAGTAATCCAGATATGGTTTGCTCCTTCTTTCCCTTGTCAAACTCTAACGTATTCGAGTTATAACAAGTCAAGGGTGCCAGGCCTAAAAATCTGATTGACTCTGGCTTACAAGAGCCTTGCTGAGCTCTTGAGTTTGTCTCCATTGCAGTTCTTAGCTTTTAAGTGTATAAGGAAAGGTGTCTGTGGGCTTTGCTCCATCCCCCTAACGGCCATTTGAGCCAGGTACATATCCTTTCTTTTCCTATCAATCATACATATCAAAAATTCACATAAACTTATAAAAAGCCTCCTTGATTGGAGCAGAAGTAGAATCCACATAAGTTGCAAACCAAAGTTGGATTCACCAAAAGCACCTTCCCTTTTCCTCGAATGATTAGCTAAGGTGAAACACGTGCAGTCAGAAATTTTTACTCATTCCCACATCGTTGTGAGTCCCTTTTAGCATGTTTGTTTGACGTTGTATTTACGGCGACCTCACACACAACATGCAAACAAGAAGAGCAAACAAAAATATTTCAAAAATCCCCAACAGTTCAATAAAGATAAGAAAAAAAATGACAGGATACATGTATCACCAGGTCGATGAATATGAGGAATTATATTTGTGGATCCCATTTGGATAGGAATATGATGCATTGGTTGATCAACATTATGGCTATTATAGGCCATCAATGATGAATGATTAGATCAGGTATGCCAAAGAATGTAGAGCATACAAAAGACATGGGCAATGGATAACATAGGGCAGATTAATGCTCCATCAAGCAAACAAGACTCTTACATCCGGGTAGCTACATACTACTTTATAAAGTGGGTTGAAGCTAAGTAGTACAAAAACATTAATTAATAAGATGTGATTGATTTCATCAAAGAATATATTATGTGCAGGTTTGAGATTCTTAAAACCATAACGGTTTATTAGGCTCGAGTGTTAAATGGGTTTAAGGGTAAGGAGTTCATTACGAGTTTTAGCATTGAAATCTTAAACTCTAACCTTTATTGTGCCCAAGCAAATGGCCAAAAAAATTCAACTAACAAGATTCTTAAGGCCAATTGAAATGATGATTCAGGATAATCCCAAGAAGTGGCATGAATTACTACTTGATGCTCTTTAGGATTATAGAACATCTAAGAGAGATGCTAATGGGGAAACTCCTTTCCATTTAACATATTTCCACGATGTTGTGCTCCCAATGGAAATAACATTTATATCTGTAAGAGTGGATTGTCAAGGGAAGTTTGCGGAAGTTGATTATAAACATGCCATGGTAGATGAACTAAATGACTTGGATCGAGATAGGTTGGGCATAAACTTGAGAAAGAAAAGAAGGGTAGCTAAAGCTTATAATAAAAATATCAAACCAAGATCCTTTGATTTGGGAGACTTTGCCTGGAAGGTTGTTTTCCCATTGGCCAGAAGGACATCCCTATGGAAAATGGTCCCTAAGTTAGGAAGGTCCATTTAGAGTTATTGAGGTTTTTAAGGGTAATGCCTACTTACTCCAAAACCTAGATGAGAGAATCCATCCAAGGGCCATCCATGGCAGATTCTTAAAGAAATGGGGTTCTTCAATTTGGGGTTCCAACAAAGAAGTAATCAAGTTTAGATTCCTAGAGTTATGGGCTCAATTTCAATATCATTGCCTTAAGGATGTAAATGAGGATCCAAGAGATAATAAGAACCTAGCTTCTGAGAGACATATTACAAAAAAGTAATGTGAAATTTCATTCATGAATGAGAAGGTACAAAATGTTTGTATAAAAATATAGGCTTTACAACTCAGTTTCCATTTACAAGGAATAAAGCTAGAAAAAGGAAATCTCTAATCCTAGCTAAGGATTCTTCAATTGGTACCAACTTGGTTGCAGCCTACATTAGTTGGTTCCTGCTAGCTCAACAAAATGGTAAAATATTGCTTGGCACTTTTGGCCTCTAAGGAGAACTAATAGGCATGGTATTAGGCTCTAAAACACTGTGTATGGAACATACCTGCGGGGTACTAGATCACCATATGGTCTCCTGATTGCTAGATTGGTCTAATAAAGTACCTCAAGCTGAGGAAGATGCAAAGAGGCCTTTTTGGCCCGCCAGAGGTTCTTAGCCTAGACATTAGGGAAGGGATTATCATAGACCATACAAAATTTCCTGGCAAATAACCAAGGCCTATAATATTCCACATCAGGTTGAGTCTCATGGTAGAAAGGGAAATCTCAAGGGCGAAGGATTTCCTACTAGTGTTGGGATTTCATGTTCATGGAGATATCTTTGTTAAGGTTCATTTTTCTGAACCAAGGTGGACCAGACCTCCTTGCCCTAAAGGGAGTCCACTACTCTAGACCTGTTACTTAAAGTTAGAAGATGTGGGAGGCAACGTACTAGGGACCATACTAGAGGGAAGAGGACCTCCATACATGCGAAATACTCTCCATAGCAGGTTATAGCACCGTCCATATGGATAGAGGGGCCTCTAGGACAAAGATGAGGAAAGTAGGCTTGAGCTCAAAACTATATAAGCCATAGGGAACCTCCTGTTTGGACAACGTAGTTCTTCACTACGATGTGCCTAACGTAACCATGCACTTGGGCCATGAGTAATGGTCCCAAAGCCAAAGGACCAATACTAAAGGCCATGGGAACCACCATCGTCTTAAGAGACTTAAGGATGGTGTTTAAGGAGTTGGAAAAGAAAAACTTGTTCAGCCAGAACAAGTAAAAAGGAACTTCTTTCTTCTCTAGAGCTTGGCCCATCTTCATGAACTTGTAAAAGTTCACAAAAGTTTCACAGCCAATAACAAGAGAAGTGAAATAAAACTAAAAAGAGAAAGCTTTAGCCTCCTTTGAAATAAAAGAGTCCAAGAAGCTCAAAGCCCCCATGTTAGGGCTACAATGTCCTCTAGAGTGATCCAGAGAAAGCCCTCGAGGACGACAAAAGCATTGAAGCAAGTGTTCCAACAACATTTGACAACTACTACAGCAGGATAATCATACTTGAGCGAAACCTTAGAGAATCTGATAGCCTCAAATATGCAGAGATCCCTCCACTTATGCTCAAGACGAAGTGTTAACTAGTCTAACTAACCAGAGAATCACCTCGTAAGGAGCATGCAACCCTTGAAGAGGGCTAATTTTGTACAAACGCGAGGTCCTCCCTAACTTGGACCTATTAGGAATGTTTGGAGAAGAGGAGAGTTTGGAATATTAGGGAAAATGCCCTCAAGACTAGGCAATTCCTCCTCGAGGTTGAAGATGGGGCCAAGAATGAAGCGTTCGTATATAGAAGAGGACCCCTGTTCAAATTGCATGAGCGATTCTCCTCAAGGGAGATACAGCCCACAGGGACTTCAAGCTTATCTAGAACAATGGAGTTTCTTGATTGCACCAAGCGAATGAGAAACTCCACTAGGCTATCTTCCTTTGGAACAGCAATGTCGAAAATTTTAACAATTGTTTGAATAGAGAATTACAATTCTAAATCGGGATCTTGTTGCTAGAACATGCAAGAAGTGCGGAGCTTAAAGGCAAGATTTGAGCACTAAATATTGCATGGGATTGGAAAGCAATGCACAAAGTGAGGAATTTCAATCTCAAACGGCTCATATGAAATCAAAAACAACCTCAAGCTTTATACAGTGACCCCTTGAGTTCCCTACAAACATTGGGGATCAAATTAGGTAGATTGGTTAACACATTGTAAATTTAAAATTACCAACGGCTAAAAGGGATGCATCTGTTTATACCCTAAACTTGAGGGATTTGGAATGACGCATTTTTGGAGAGAAAATGACAACTTCATAACGCATGGAGCCATACTCAAGGAATAAATGGCTTTAAATGTCAAAATAATGGTGTCTCTAGTATAGTAACTTGACAAACTAAAGCCTCAAAATAGAAGCATCTCATGATGACTGATGGGCCCAAGGAAGCTTGAGGTCAAGGCAATTACTAGGAATGTTGTAGGAAAGGCAATTACCAAGTTCGAGGAAGTTATTTGAAGCCCATATCAAAGAACATTGGCCTCAAGTACATTAAAAGAAGAGTGGATGAACGTGGGAAGAACAAGGGACACTGGGGCACATGAGTCAATGCACGTTTAACACCAATTTACCGTTATGGAAAGCATTGAGGCTAAATGTGGGCCAGATATGACACATTTTAAGGATGCAACAGCTAAATTCTTAGGCTATAAATAAGGAGCTCTAGTTATGTTATAAAGGGTCTTGCGTAACATAGAAAACTTCATCAAAATTTTCTACAACACACTTACTATTTATTTCTTTTGCTCTTAGCATAATTGTAGCTTTCATCTTACTTTCCTCAAGGCAATACAATTTCAAGTTTCGGGTATGATATTCTTACCATAAAATCTATTCTCAAAATTCGACGTGGCAAGTTTAGAGTCATTAGTTTAAAGCTTTGACGACTAAGCCCAGAGCTTGATTGCATTGGTCTTGAATTGGTGTCATGGCTTAGTAAGTTAGGTGAATTTAGGTTTGATTTCAGGGCTTTGATGGGCAAGGCTTTGGCTTTGATGGGCAAGGCTTTGGCTTTGATTGCATTGGTCCTAATCCAATGACCCAAATATGGTTCACTCCACCTTAATCTTGTCAAATTTAACTCATTTGAGTTATCATAAGTCAAGAGCGCCAAGCTTAAAAATTTATTGACTCGAGCTTATGAATGGACAGCTGAACTCTTGAACTTGTCTCCACACTAGTTCCCAGCTTCTGAGTGTACGTGGTAAGGTGTATGTGGGCTTGCTGCATCACCCCAACCGCCACTTGGGCTAGGTCCATGTCTCTTTAATTTATCGCAACGATATAACCAACACCCAAAAATATACTATTGAATCTCCTTAATTGGGCGTAATCCATGTAATTATTGCAAATTGAAGTTGCATTCTCCAAAAGCATCAACCCCATTCGTAGGTGATTGACTGAGGTTAAACACATGTGACTAAAAATAGACTCGCTCTCGAGTCGAGGTGAAATCCTTTTCTAAATTTTTTTTTTCTAACTTTGTACTTACGGCAACTGGGCACACTGAAAGCAAACAAAAGAAGCAAACACTTAACCCCCAAAATTTCGACAGCTGTTGCTAGAGTTTGTAATCAAGCTCAAGACCGGTTCTGTTCAAATATCATATCGCTTCTGATCAAGTTCAAGGTTGATTATATTTAAGTTCGACGTTGACCTTATTTGTCCAGATTAGTTTTGTTTGAGGTCACTTCTCCACTTTCCTAAGTTTGGTTTTTAGATCTCGGTTTCCTCTTTTTTTTTTTTTGGGATGAAACAGTATCCTTTGTCTATTTGAGTTCCACTTTTGATTCCTCATAAGTATATCGTCCTAATAAATTGGCCAACAAGAGGCTTTATCACGTGTAAGCTATGAGCCTGCACATGGCAACAACGAAAAAATTTGCGGTATTTAGGAGCAGGGAATATACTCTGCTTGCAGTTCTGGGATTTAAAATAAAATATTCCCTCTTATGTCTTGCCCTTTGAACCAAATGAGTACAAGTCAAAATGGGAATATTCCTTCCCTATTTCAATTAAGATTTGCAAATTGTAATTATTGCGTACAAAAAAAAAAAAAAATGAGGAAGAAAATAGGAAAGAAAGAAAAAGGAGAGAGTTTCTTTACATTTCCTTTATCTGAAGAAAGGAAAATTTAAGAAAAGAAATGAACTTATAAGATAAAAAATGATAAAATAGAAAGACAATATAATGTGGATTGCTACCCTTATCGTAAAGAAGCCCACTACTACTATGCCTTCAAAATTTTACATAGTTAGAAACACGTCATTATCATTCCAAAAATTATCTTGCGGTTGGGTACAAAACCTCTTTCTTAAGTCCCTTGGGACCGCAAATGTCACTATATCATAAATGGACTAAAAATAAGTAGAATAATGCCAAACGAAGGACGAACAACAAATAAAAGAGACTATTGACAACATACTTTCGTTGAAGGGGAGCAAACCAAATTATCGATACGAGACAATGAAAGAGACACGACATTAAACATATTAGCCAACAAAATTGTAATCTTTTGGATAAGGAGTTTTATAATTTACTACAATGCGAATTATATATATTGAATATTAATTTTACTACTCAAAAATAATTTAGTTTAGTTAATGTAAAAATTCACAGCGACCAAATACAATACAAAATAGATACCACCTATGCACTGCACGAGAAAAAACCTAGTTATTATTATTCTATTATTACACTGACCTTTTTTTCCCAAAACCCTTAAGAGTCAAAGCCTGAAATAACACTAAAATAGAAGAATATTTCTAAAGCCAACTTTCAAAAAAAACATTTTCCCAAATGGCACCTATGTCATCTTTTGGCTTTTTTACTTTTTTTATTTTTTATTTTATTTTTAATACATGTATAATTTTTTTAATTTATAATACTTTCTTAATCGTAACAAATAAATTAAATTAAATTATTCATTAAATATTTAAACTAAATTTGTGTATAAATATTTTTATTTAAAATTTAATAAATAATTTAATTCAATTTATTTATCATAGTCTAGAAAATATAATGAATTTAAAAATTATAAATGTATTAAAAATAAAATTAAAAATTAAAAAATAAATGATGACATGAATACCATTTAGAGAAATATTTTTTTTACAAATTAATTTTAAAAATATTTTTTTTATTTTGATGTTATTTTGAATAATGGCTCAACCCTCAAAAGTTGAAAACCCCACATCCACCAGTTTCAAAAGCCATGTTCAACTCCCCTCCAATTGCCCCTGTTCAGCTCCCCCCTCTCATTATATCCATAAAAATGCAAATAAATTCGTTGACTGAATATTAAAACGGAGAATATCCATATGATACAATCCAATTACCAAACCAAAAAATAATGTAATTGGGATAGGGATGAAGAGAAATAAGGGAGAAAGTAGAAGAAATTAAGGGAGAAGAAGAGATTATATTAGATTAAGTTTGAACCGTAGCAAGTGCATCTTTTACCTTATATAGAAACTGCAAAATAACTGACTAATTACTGCAATTACAAGAAATTAGCTGAAAATAGCAGGAAAAACAAAAAAAAACTCAGAAATTCAGTTAGAGCTTGTGCCTACAAGAAATTGCAAGAAGTTTGAACCCTAGCAAGTACATCCAATTTCCCATCACGTGAGCACAAGCTCTTCTTAACTACCTCCCACGAGCTCCTCACGAGATCCACCAACTTTCCCGCCAAAAACTACAGCCAAAATTGATTGAATTTTTGTAATGTAACAATACGCCCCCTAAACGTTACCCTTGTCCTCAAGGGTGAAAGTTGGGGAACCTTAATTGGAGGTCATACAAGTACTCCCATGTAGCTTCCTCTTGCGGTAGTCCCTTCCATTGTACCAAGACCTTGGTGGCTGCTCGATTGTTCCGATTGACCATCATCCTCTCCAAAACCTTCTCTAGAACTTTCTTAGGAAGCTCATCCATTGAATCTGGTAATGGAGTGAAGCTATCAGGAAGTGGTCCTCGATGCAACTTGAGTTGAGACACATGAAAAACATTGTGGATTTTGGTGGTTGCAGGAAGAGCAATCTTATATGCCAACTTACCCAATGTATCCATCACTTAGAATGGGCCAAAATACGTGGGAGCCAACTTGTGATTACTTCTGTGAGCCATCGTGACCTGCCTATAGGGATGAAGCTTCAAATAAACCCAATCTCCTACATTGAAACTCCTCTCTGATCTCTTTCTATTAGCAAGCTGTTGCATTCGATTTTGAGCTCTATTGAGATGGAACTTCAGCAGCTGAATCACCTCTTCCTTATGCATCAAACTCCGGTCAATTTCTTCCACTTGAGTTTCCCTTGGGAGATAGGGGATGTGTATAGGAGGAGGTTGATTGTAAACAATCTCATATGGGGTCTTCTTAGTGGTTGTATGCCACATAGTGTTGTACCACCACTCAGCTAGAGGAAGCCATCTTAACCACTATGATGGATTACAGCTGCACATACACCTCAGATATGTTTCTAATCCCCGATTGACAACCTCAGTCTGCCCATCAGTTTGAGGATGGTAGGCTGTTGAGAGGTGTAAATCAACCCCTTGTATAGAAAATAAAGCCTGCCAAAACTCACTCTGAAATATTGGGTCTCGATCACTCACTATATTGCTTGGCATGCCATGCAGTTTATACACATTATCCATGAATGTCTAAGCAACATTCAGAGAAGTATAGGGGTGAGATAAGGCCATAAAATGAGCAGCTTTGCTAAAACAATAAACCACTACAAAAATGACATCCTTACCAAATGACCTTAGTAGACCTTCAATGAAGTCCATTGATAAATCTGTCCACACCAGGTCTAGAACAGGTAAGGGTTGCAGCAAACCAGGGAGAGCTGAGTGATCATACTTGCAAGATTGACAGACTGAACATTGTTGTACATATTCCTTAATGGTTCTGCTCATTCCCTTCCAGTAGAAAAGGGATTTAACCCACTGTAGGGTAGCATCCATACCGGAGTGCCCACCAGTTGCTGATGTATGTAACCACTGCAAAATCTTAAGCCGAAAATCTAAATCTTGCCAAATAACTAATTCTCCCTTCCTCCTCAATTGTCCTTCCTGCTAACTGTACTTTGGATGTTGGCCTGGGTGCTCACTGATCTGTTCAATCAGTTGTTGAAGATGAGGATCTGATTGCCAAGACAACTGGATTAAGGGGCACAAGTTGCTATCCACTATGCTCAACAAAACACACATGATTTGGTGGCTGGTGATCTTGGATAACTCATCTGCCACGACATTGTCCTTTCTCTTTTTGTAGTCAATTGCATAACTGAGCACCATCAGCTTGGATAGCCACAGTTGTTGAAAGTAGGTATGAATCTTCTGCTCCAACAAGTGCTTTAAGCTCTTCTAATCGGTTCTTATGACAAACGTGTTGTTCAATAGGTACTATTGCCACTTCTGCACAACTGTGACTAGGGCCAATAGTTCCCTTTCATACACAGAAAGAGCTTAGTGTTTAGGGCTAAGGGATTTGCTGAGGTAAGCCAAAGGATGACCTTCTTGAACTAAGACAGCTCCTAATCCCATATTCCAAGCATCAGTTTCAATGATAAAGGGTTTGGAGTAGTTAGGTAGAGCTAAGACTGGAGCTGAGATCGAAGCTTCCTTTAGCTGTTCAAAAGCCTGTTGATTGTCTACATGCCATCCCCAATTATCCTTCTTCAACAACTCAGTTAAGGGTTTGGCTATCACCCAATATCCCTTGATGAGTCTGCAATAATAGCCTGTCAACCCAAGGAATCCCCTTAATTGTTTGACATTGACAAGTATTGGCAATCTCTTAACAGCCTCAACCTTCCTAGGGTCAGTAGACCATGGACAATGATGTGTCCCAGGTATTCTATCTGAGTGGCTGTAAAAGAGCATTTGTTTCCTTAGCATATAATTGATGTTGCTGCAATAAAAGGAAGACTTGCTACAGATGTTGCACATGCTCTTCTAGATTAGTGCTATAAATCAGCATATCATCGAAGAAGACTAGCGCAAATTTCCTCAAATAGGAAGCAAAGATCGAATTCATTAAGGCTTGGAAGGTGGAGGGTGCATTAGTTAGCCTAAAGGGCATAACTAGGAACTCATAATGTCCCACATGAGTCTTAAAGGTTGTCTTTTGCACATCATCTTGAAACATTCTGATTTGGTGATACCTTGAGCGCAGATCAATCTTGGTGAAGTACTCAGCTTGTCCCAACTCATCAAATAGTTCCTCTAATAAGGGAATAGGGATCTTATTCTTGATGGTTGCCTTGTTTAACTCACGATAATCTACACACATACTCCAACCCCCATCTTTCTTCTTGACCAAAACAACAGCAGAGGCATAGGGACTGGTGCTTGCTTGGATGTGGCCCTTGTTAAGCAATTCCTGCACCATATTCTTAATCACATCCTTCTGTAAGGAAGGATATCTATAAGAACTTTTACTAATCGGTTGTGTTCCCTCCTTCAAATGGATCCTATGGTCAAAATCTGGCCTAGAAGGAGGTACCTACCGAGGTTCCTTAAACAGCTGATCATGTTTGCAGATCAGTTGAGCAATAGCTGGAGGAATTGTCCTTTGATCAAATGGATCCTTGTGCATTCCCAGCATCATCACAGTAGGCCCTTGTTCATGAGGGATCTGATGTGTGAGAAATGAAAGGAGAGTGATTCATAGCCTTGGTTAAGGCCTTAGCTCCCACAAAATGACATCTATTGGTTACATATTCCCGCAACACCTAAGGATGTCCATTGACAGTTAAGGACATGTTAAGCTCCTTGAAATTGCAGTGAATATCTCCCAAAGTTGCCTGCCATTCAATGCCTAATACCATATCGCATCCTCCTAACGGTATAAGCAAGAAGTTCAATGTATAAGTCTCCCCCTGCATCTTCCAAGGCAAGTTTTTGCATTGCTCCACACAACTAATTTTGCTTCCATCAGCCACTGCCGTAGCTATGGGACTTACTACTTCAGATCTACAATTGGACTTAGATGCTAGCTTTGCATCCAAGAAGTTATGAGTAGAGCCTGAATCAATGAGGATGTAGACTAGCTTCTACTTCATCTGTCCAGTAACCCTCAGTGTTTGATAGGTGCTAGCTCCAGATAAGGCATGAAGGGAGATATGAGCTATTTGTTCTATCCCCTCCTCGACAATCATTTCAGCTTCCATTTTTCTTCTTGATCCTCATTATCAATCTCAATTACGAATAAATGTGGGCTCTTAGACTTACATTTATGTCCCTGCTCATACTTCTCATCACAGAAATAACTTAACCCTCTAGCCCTTTTTTCTTGCAATTCAGCCTTAGAGAGAACCTTATGAGGTTTGTTAATAGGGGAGTTGTTCTGAATTGGTTGAGCAGGTCGTGGGGAATTATTAATCCTTCCCAAAGGCTGTGGGAATCTAGGTATGTTTGGAGTAGGAAGGAGAGGTGCTTTAGAGGCCCTCAATTGCTTAGCTAAGGCTCTTACCTTAGCTTCAGCTAACTTAACAAGGCAGGTGGCATGTTGTAATGTAACATGATGCCTAGATCTCACTTCTAACTGAATATCCTTTCGAACCCCAGCCGGAAAATAGCTAATCGGCTGGCTCTCCGTCAAATCAACCCTCACAACCATGGTATCAAACTTAGCAAGGTACTCTTTCATTGAACTATCCTGCTTAAGTTTCACTAAATCAACAACAGGATCTTCAAAAGCATTTCCAAACCTCACCTTCATCGAAGTCACATATTCAGCCCAAGTTACTTGAGTTATATCACCCCTAGTTCTCATAAATTGTTGGTGCCAGGCTAAGCCCCTCAAATGGATAGAAGCTAGCCTAACTCGATCATACATTGGAGTGTTATCAATCACAAAACATT
Source organism: Simmondsia chinensis (assembly GCA_018398585.1). NCBI lineage: Eukaryota > Viridiplantae > Streptophyta > Magnoliopsida > Caryophyllales > Simmondsiaceae > Simmondsia > Simmondsia chinensis. The sequence continues at coordinate 19,060,833 of JAGTTD010000001.1, read as the reverse complement.
GGTCACACATATAGACCCAACCATTATTAACATCTTCACCATAAAAAAATGGGAATTCAATCTTACCCAAACGAGTGAGGTAAGTATTGTTACCTCCAACGGGAGTTGTTGGAGCTTCAAGAACTGTGCGATTCACCACTGGAGAGTTGGAACCTCCTTCCCCTGTTACCCCTCTCTTATCGTCCCCATTGTAAAGACGTGCATAATTAGCTCATGAAGGTCCTGAACTGATGTCTTCAGCTCACGCAACTCGCCAGCTGATTGCTCCACCAGTTTATTGGTGGATTGGATCTGACTAGAAAGGGTTTCTTCGACCCTTCTAATTTCAGCAGCAGATTGGGTGTTGTCAGCCATCACCAATGATCAATAGCCCACAGTCAGAGGAACCTGGTTCTGATACCAATGATACAATCCAATTACCAAACCAAAAAACAATGCAATTGGGATAAGGATGAAGAGAAATAAGGGAGAGAGTAGATGAAACTAAGGGAGAAGAAGAGATTATATTAGATTAAGCTTAAACCCTAGCAAGTACATCTTTTACCTTATATAATAACTGCAAACTATCTGACTAATTACTAGAATTACAAGAAATTAGCTGAAAATAGCAAGAAAAACAAAAATAAACTCAGGCACTGCAGCTCATGTGCCCATCGCGTGCTTCCAACGCACGAGCTCTTCTAAACTACCTCCCACGAGCTCCTCACATGATCCGCCAAACTTTCCCGCCAAAAACTGCAGCCAAAATTGATTGAATTCTTGAAGTGTAATACCATATGTAGTAGAAACTTTATGATAAATTAACAACTTAAATATTGTAATATAAAGAGCGGCAAAATTCGAGGATTTTAGTTACTTCCAATAATAAGAAACCCAAAGAGGAATCGTAACAGATAATTAATGAAATAATGATAGTGACAATGATGGAAAAAACATTAAGGCTCTGTTTATTTTGGGGGAAAAGTAGATTCTAAGAATTATTTTTTCTTTGAAAAGGTTTTCTGTGGAAAATTAAAATCTGAATGAGATTTTCTGTCGTTTGTTTCAAATGAAGACTTGCTTCCACATTGTAATGTCTTCTCATATAGTTTAAAAAATATTTTCTACCAATCATCTTACATCTTATTATAAGACGATATAAGTATATAATATATCTAAGAAGAAATAGAAAAATAAAATTAATTGTCAAAGCTATATAAAATAGAAAAATTATCTCCTAGGTACCCTAAACGTCGAGCATTTATCATCGAAATACCTCGTTATTAAATACATACGATGAGGTACCTTAAGATATGAAATTTTATCACCCCTATGTCAGAATCTAGTAAATTTGATATTGAAATTTGGCTAACTACCACAAAAAGCTTATTTGATATTTACTATAACCTTATATGTACATGCTATGTTGGTTTTTTCAAAGAAAATCTAACGGATTACAAAAGGTTGGCCGTGTTTTGAAGAAAATCAGTGTAATTATCAAACAATATGTTATATAACATTTTCTGACAAAATACATCATCGCATTATGATAGAGGATATATATATATATTATTGATTTCATGTTTCACGTCAATAGTTTTTATTTAGAATTAAAATTTCAGCAAAAGATATCTTATTCGTAAAAATCTTAAACTTCATGGTACCTCGATGATAAAATTTTAAACTTAAGAATATATCATTATATGTTATTGAAACATTAAAGTACCTATGTGATAACTTCCCCCATATAATAATCTTATATATAGCAATTCAAATTTTGCTCCCTCGCCCATTTTTGATGTTGCTTCCCCATCTGTTGCCTCACGTTTTTGGTCGCGGTTGTTGATGGGTTGTCGTGGTTTGGGGTCTGGGTTCGTGAATCCAAGTTGGTGTTGTCTGGTCTTCGGGTCGTTGCCTTGGTGTTGCTTAGGCGTTGGGTCTTGGGGGTGGGGCCTCTTTGGTTGGTGTTGGTTTGGTCGTGCTTCGGGGTGTTTCGCTGCCGTTGAGGTCCCGTCCCCCTTGATCCTCTTGCCTTGGGCCCCTGCATCTCTGTCGCTTGATCATGCCTCCGGTTGCCCCCCTGCCATTGATCTCCTTGTCTGCATCCGCGGCCTTGCAGTGCTCTTCCTTTTTAGATCCCGTTTGAATGGGCTAGATTGGGTTGAGGTCTTCGCTTGGTTTTGATTGGATTCTTTTTCCTTCTTAGTCTTGAGATTATTTGCACTTTCGTGTTTTTTGGGTGTTTTGGGGTGTTTTTCTGGCGTTTTGTTGGTTTTTGCTGGTGTTTTTGGGTGTTTGGGTGTTTTGTTGGATTGTTGTTGGTGTTTTTGGGGTTTTTTTTTGGGTGTTTTGGGTGTTTTGGTTTGGGTTGTTTGGGTGTTTGGATCGTTTGTTGCATTGAATCTCTTGACTAGAGTGTAATTGTACCTTTGTTCCTTTTTATAAAATCCCATAATGGGTCAATTATCAAAAAAAAAAAAATCCATTAAAAATTGCTTCTTTGAAATAATGACAAAAAATATCTGGACTCCGTTTGATTGTATGGTTCAATTCTTGCCCGATGTTATGACGTTAAAGATCTGCTTTCCAATTAAGCTCATTTTTGTTTGATCTAGATCAGCACAATGATTGTCGCAAAGGTTTTTGTCACATTTGGAATCATGAATTCCCCCCTTTAAAAGCGAAATCATTTTCCATTAGATTGGGGAAGACCTTTTCCGTCACTAAATGCGCAACAAACAACAGAGACGAGGAAAACCAAATACTAGAATCCTTTTTTCCGCCTAAACAAACGGAGCCTAAATATATATAGGTGCCATATACCCGCATTTGTGTTCAAGAGCCAAGCAACCCAAGTACAAATGTACTAACCAAATTCCACCACCACTAGATGTGCTCAGAAAGAAGAAAAAGTTATCAAATCAAGGCGATCTTGACAAAGAGACCACTTGCTCATAATAGCGGCACCTCCTTAAAGGTAAGAACTATACCTATTGCATGTTAGGCCCTCAGGCGGCTGGGGTTCAAATCATGGATAAATTTAGGGTTAGACGAGAGAGTGAGAAGTGGGAACAACAAAATGAAAATGAGATAATTCAATAAAAATCCATCTAAAAACTGCACCGTTTGAACCGCGACTAAAGTGCCCTGACGCCTAATATGCGCGTGTAGAAACACGCGAGTCGCATGGTCTGCATGCATGATTATAGCAAACTTTTTATTAAGACTAAACAAATTTTTTTTCTATGCATATGTTGTTTTTTTTGAACACTTATACATATGTTGTAAAGCCTTAAAAATTGTAGTATTAATTTTCTTTAACTACTTTCACCAATTTCATAGTTGTTTAAGTAATTTAGTACATTGTGGATCTAATATATGGGATAGTTAAACTCATAAATCTAAGTCATGTAACCTTAATTTGTATAGTGCTGAACCAAATGCAAACGATATTATGCAGTAACATATAGAGAAAAGAGATATTACCTGCAGCAACTGAAAATTACGAGATACCGATAATGTAATAGTTAAGCGAGGTGTAGATCATCCTCTCTTTAAGATAGTTTCACGCCCCTATCGGATATAAGCTAGTGCAATAGGTATTGACGCGCTGCTTCCAAGATACAATGCCTAATTGACGTTGATACTTTTATGGTCTACACCACCTTGAAAGTTAGAGCCTGCACAACACCTTATTTAGTCAAAGAAACAACCAAGCTTTTAAAAAAAATGGAAAAAACAAATAATAAGGAACTAAAATCAAAAACCTTACACTGGCAGGAACAAGAATAACACTTTGGTTCAACCTTCCTCATATCCGTTGCTATGCACTTTGTAACCGATTATCTATATATAAAAATCAACATTTAGTGCAAAATAAAAGTGACACTAAATAATTTAATTATAAATTTAATTTTTAATTAAATTTTATCACTATATGTTGGAAATATAATTATTGGTATCGATCAAAAATTTATCAACAATTTTAAATACACAACAGTATCATCAAAATCATAATTTAAAAAAAAATATAATTTGACTAAAATATCTAACATTCTCTCACTAATTTTAATAGAAATGAACAAGAACAGTTTTTGAAATGAAATATATATATTTGGCTAAGTGAGGACCCCATATATCATGAGAGCGGCAATGCCTTTAGATCCTCACTTAGTATTTCAGCAACTCCTATACTAGAACCATAGTGGACTTAGCCTTTAAATCTTAGTTGTTTGATGGCATGTAGAATACTTTACACACATGATGTCCAAGGTGCCCACATAGGCTCTCTAAAGCTTGAACATTACGGCCTTGTACAACATCCTGTATTTATGAGCACTCTAGAGAGTAAGCCCTGGCTCTCTTAAGAAGCGACCTTACTTCTACACTCATGTAGGTAGATCTATAAGGAGTGTACTTATGGCCTTACATCCCACCCCCACAAAGAGGCTATAGACCTCATTAAGAGCATAATTAGCTCAACCTCAACATTGACACAAGTAACCATGCCGCACCATAGGGATGGACTAAAACAAAATGCATGCTAACCTCCCGATCACTCTATGATTTGTTTGTCCCTTTTAAGGGTATTGCCATAGGTGAACAATTCTTCTTTGGGCTTAAGTCCCATACCCCTCAATGCCGTCTAGATCTCAACTCCAGCTAGAGTTTTTATTCCCTCGAATCTTATTATATCATCACTTGCGCCATTAGTAACAGATCTAGACCTACCATTCTTATGGTATTTATCATATGCTATTCCATATATATCTGACCGTAGTGACACAAGAAGAATTATGTAATATGTCTTTTTCACCGCTTTTTCCAAACAACATTAGATTTGCCGTTGCTTCCTTGTAACATTGGCACGACATAGCCTTTGACGCTCACCCAATATCAAACTCACAAGCCTCATTATGGCAACATCCATCATGGACAACAAATCAATATTGAGATGTCGCTATCATGTGATAGCCTCGTTCATGACCATGGTCGCAATAGTATAATACCTCATATTATTCTCATTCAGCCAACATGTCTAACCACATGAATAGGAGATGAAGTTTCACACATTTAAGATGTTAAGATTAGAGCTATGAAACAGTCTTTGATAATTGTCTTGATTGTGATAGGAGGACATAAGTAGTAATAAGTCCTTAGGAGTAACCAAGTAATAATCAAGCAATATTAGCTTGTAGTTGTCCTTAGTCTTGCATCACGGTGGTTATGTCGGTTGGCTAAGTCAAACGGTAATTGGATCAAGTCAATAGTGGCGGCTGCTACATGTTAGTCGGTTTGTGTGTGTGTGTGTCCAAGTACAATGTATTAGTTCCAGTATAAGTAGATGATCTTGCACCTGCAGTAGGGATATGTTGAATTAATTGATATCTCATTTTCTCTCTCTTAGTTTCCATTCTCTCTACTTTCTTCTCAATTCTCCTTACTTCTCTTCTCTAATCTTTGATTCCCATCTTATCCTCGACTAATTCATTCTAATCCTCATCTCTTCCACTTCCTTTTCATTTCAAACTTCTCTAGCTTAATTCTTCATCTAAACCTAGGTTATGATTCAAGTTTGATCTTGAATCATAACAATTGGTATCAGAGCTTAAAATTTGCTTCCAAATTAAGTTGATTAAGTTCAATTTGATTGCAAAGCATTATATCGAGTTAACTGATGTCTAGTTTTTGATCCGGATGTGTTTGATCAAGATATTGAGCTTAAACTATCAAAAATTCATAACATTGTCACAGTTTTTTTGCTGTGATTCTCTACACTTGATCTTGGTATAACAAGATTAAGTTCTACTGATCGGGTTGAATTTGATCCAGGTTTCAACACCTTGAGCCTTTTATCAAGGCAGACTGTTATAGTGAAATGATTACCAATTGCAATTGATCAGGATTCCAGAGCAACGATTCTTGTTTGTGAAGCTGGCTGATCTGGTGATTAGTTTGATGAATCAAGTCTAAGCTATGGTTCTTAGCATTGGATCATGCTGAAGTTGCTCTAGCTGATTTCTATCAAGTTAGCTGTGGTACATTCTTTTGTGACCTTGTGGCATCGAACATTGCTGAATTAACAACAACATCAAGTTGCTAAAATTACATCAAGGGTCTCAGCTTTTAGTCTTGATCTGCAATACTGCGAGTGAGATTAGTTGCTGAAAGAAGTATGATTTTGCTAAAGATAAACTTGATTTAGCTAATTACACTCAAGAACGATTGAACTTAGTTGATAGCAAGTGCTTTATTCTATGATCTGGCCAGAAGGAAGCAAACAACAAATATGGCAGGGCATGTTACAACTCGATCACAAGTTGCATCTTATGTTGAAGTAGCTTTGAGAATTCCTGCTAGTGTTGCTTCCAATGTGGGGACTAATGTTGCAAGGAATGTTGAGGTGAATTACGCTGATCAGATGGCCTTGATACAGTAACAAATGCTAGAGGTTCTCTTAACATTGAGGGGAAATTAAGAAAAATAGTAAAAATTGGAGCAACAACTTGAACTATTTGTGAAAAGAATTGAGCAGCGACTGGAGGGAATGCAAGAACAACTCAATAGACAAGCTCTTCCCCTAGGTGTTGGAGTCCTACCCACGGTGCATCAACAAGAAAGAGTTCCAGTTCAAGTTGTGACTATTGGGACTGAAAATGCACCTATTATACCTTGTCAAGCTAGGCCTATGGATCCTTTAGTACACAGGCCGGTACAAGAGCAAGGAGTTTCAATGAATGTGGTAAGAAGAGCTGGGTTTAGACAACCTAAATTTGACCTTGATGCTTTTGAAGGAACGCAACCTTAATCTTGGGTTAGAAGATGTGAAAGATACTTTAGGTTCTATGCTATTTCGGAAGTAGAAAAGGTTGAATTGGCCGTAATTTATTTGCAAGGAGATTAGGAAACTTGGTTCCATAGCTTAATCCTTAGCAATCCATCTGTAACTTGGCAAGAATTTTTGGATGAACTATGTGAAAGATATGGAGACGAAGATCCGGGAGAGGTCGTGGACAATTTCAACAAGATAGCTCAATTGAGTAGTGTCAAAGAGTATATGACTCGGTTTGAGAATTTGAAGGCAAGGATGATGTCTATAAATCCAGAAGCAAAGGAGGCCTATTATGTTTCTAGCTTCATTAGTGACCTCAAACCTAAGGTCAAGAATCTAGTCAAGGCGTTGAGTCCTCCCACACTGTCTAAAGCATATTCGAAATCAAGATATTTTGAATCTCTTGCAACAAGTTGCACCTGATGGAACTAAAGCATTGAGTTTGGAGGATAAAAAGGCACAAAATTTACGCTTCAAGTGTAATCAAAGGTAGTACTTTGGTCACAAATGTAATTTCAACATCTAATGGCAGTAACGGGAACTAAAGCCGAAGGGAATCAAGGGGAAGGCTGAGAGCATTGCGATCCAGTTATGGATATGACTCAAGACATGGAAGCCGTAGGTTGTGGTTGATGCAGAGAATGAATTCTCACTCCGATTCTTGTAGGCAAGAATCCCCCAAAGGGGGGAGTATTATCATGATTGTGATAGGAGGGAAAAATAGTAATTGATCCTTAGGAGTAACCATGTAATAATCAAGCAATATTAGCTTGTAGTTGTCCTCAGTCGTGCTTCTTGGTGGTTATGTCGGTTGGCTAAGTCAAAAGTTAGTTGGATCAAGTCAATAGTGCGGTTGCTACATGTTAGTTGGTTTGTGTGTGTGTGTTCAAGGGCAATGCATTAATTCGAGTATAAGTAGATGATCTTGCATTGTAGTAGGGATATGTTGAAAGATTTGATATCTCATTCTCTCTCTTAGTTTCATTCTCTCTACTTTCCTCTCAATTATCTTTACTTCTCTTCTCTAATCTTTGATTCTCACCTTATCCTCAGCTAATTCATTCTAATCCTCATCTCTTCCACTTCCTTCGCATCTCAAGTATAATTCTTTATCTAAACCTAGGTTATGATTCAAGTTTGATCTTGAATCATAACAATAATGTACTTATTTTTTTTCATCTTTATTGATAAGAAATGTTCACTACAATTCTTTAAGGGCCTTTAATCTAGTTAACCCCCCTTATTAAAAAAAGGAGAAGTCTTTCATTGAATGAAATAATAATATACATAACCATGCATGATAACTAATACTAATTCAGCAGTATTTACTAGTTATAAGCACCTGTAGATTGATATTTATGGATAACAATTTATAATTGTTGGATATAACAGTCACTATCCTATAATATCTTATAGGATATCCCACCTAAGTATGGGATACTCTCCTTGATAAAAAGGGAGAGGAGTTGAGAGGGTTTGCTTATATGTACAGGCTCCTCTTAACCAGTTTTATCGTCCAATTAAGAAATAGGTATCAGTTATCTCTCCCAAAATTAACTTCTCTCTGGAGTCACTATCTTGACTCGTGGTTTTGAGGAGATGGAATCCTAGAGGACTCTGGTAGCCGTCTAAGTCGATACTAAGGTTTTCTAAGGTGTTCTAGCTTGGCTATAAGGCAAGTCTCAATCCTGTTCCACAATTGAGGTATTCCGCTAACTTTGTGTTTGTGTATTTACCTATATTTTTCCTATAGTGGTATCAGAGCAATTATACTTGTCTTTGCCAATTGGCTACAAATTTTGCGTTAGTAGAATAAAAAATTAATAGATTGCCATGAATATGTTATATGAGTAAATCTGTATATTTCTGCAATGTGCTATGTGCATTAGAATTAAATCATAGTATGTTATGTACTGATAATTTCGAGCCTGGACTAACCTATATTCTAATATTGATACAAGCAACAAGTTATGCACTGGTACAAACAGTTGCGGGCTGCCATGCGCCTCCACAGACGGTAGCGCGTTTGCTCATGTAGCATAAAGTCCCCTCACGCATCTCAATGCACCACCTGTCATTTCTATAGATGACAGAACCCTATTACATAAACATTTAAAAAAAAAGGGAAGCAGATAGGAGGATGTCGGTCGAATTTGTACCGACCAATGGCATGTGTCGGTCCTGAGGCATCAATGGCAGCCTAAGGTTTCCCTCACACGACATGGGCTTGGATCTATTTAGGTCCTCGCGAGTAGGTGTCCGTGATATATATTCGTTCTCAAAGCACGAGTCGATCGTCAATGTTAGGGGTGGTGGCACGGCAGATTTTCGAGTCGGCATTGGATTCGAGCCGCAGATGTCTTTGTTGGGCATTATGATACAAGTTCATGAATGTAATAAGGGTTTAGTATAAATACTTGATTGTAATATTATTTTAAAAAAGCTAAAGAAATATTTCTCTCTCTCTCTCTCTCTCGACTCTATCTCTCCCTTCCCAATTCTAACCCTAATTCCTCTTCTCCCTTCCCCTAATCTCAATCTCTAGCCCTAATTCTTGATGAATCTCATTTGATTACATCATTTGGTATCAGACTTGGTTCATGCTGCATTAATTTGCAGCCATGGCTGACGGAACACGTAGCATTTAGGATTTGAGGCGACTCGAGGCTCGGTTGGATGATACCGAGGTCCGGTTGCAACGTACCATGGAGGATCAGCTCCAAGTGTTCAAGGAGCATGTCCAATCGGACATTTAATCACTCAAACAAGAACAAAGCAAGATCATGGAGATTTTACGCGAAATTCAACACAATCAATGCTCCGGTGATGGTATTCTCGGTCGGCAACCCGAACCACCACCAATACCAGTAACCACCTCGGTAACCAGCTCTGTTATATCATCTTTTACTTCCTCTTCATATCAATTTCATACACGCTTAGTGAGAATTGATTTTCCGCAATTTACCGGTGTGGAATCGGTCAAAAATTAGATATGGAAAGTAGAACAATTCTTCTCTATAGATAATACTTCGGATACTGTCAAAGCCAAACTTGCCTCGATGCATCTCAAGAAGGATGCGTTGGAGTGGCATCGTGCGTTTCTTAAAATGCATCACCGACCGATTGAGGAGGTCCTTTGGTCTGATTATTCGGCCCTTACGGTTCAACGTTTTGGCAATGTGCATGAAAATCTGATGTCCGATTTGATGAAATTGCTCAGTTCGAGCGTTTAGTGCCATGATTGAGTTTATCGGAGTCATATTTGGTGTCCTGTTTCGTTACCGGTTTGAAAGAACATATTCAATATCCGGTCCTTATGCTTCAACCGAGTACATTAGCTCACGCGATGCAATTGGCTCGCTTACAAGAGGCTCACTCTTTTATAAGGCGTGGCCTGATGAGTGGTTCTTAACAGTCCGCGTCTTTTAGAGCAACTCATGGCTGCACTTTCTCGTCCTTGACCTAGGGTTCAGTTGTTAAGTCAGCACCGGACTCCGCTTCTTTTTCTCATCCGTTGAAAAGCGAGTGTCGTACCATTTATGCGGCTGAAATTGAGGATCGACGTGAAAAAGGGCTGTGTTTTTTCTGTAATAAGCCCTTTGCTTCGGGTCATATGAAATTTTGCAAAGTTAAAAACCCTCAGTTGAGTATGTTATTAGGTGTGGACACTGAGGAGGACATAGACCCGGGAGATTTGATGTTAGATCGCGGTGAGGGGTCAGTTGGGGACGCTCCTGGCATCGGTATTCTTCGTACAATACTATGCGACTTACCGGTTACTACAACCGTAAGCCTTTACATATCCTCATAGACAGCAAGAGCATGCACAACTTCCTTGACTCAACCAAGGCTCATTGGTTGGGCTTTGTGATTTCTCCGATATCTCCCTTGTCCATTGTCATGGCTGATGGCTCTCATTTACAGTGCTCGGCCATGTTTTATTGCTTGACTTGGACGGCGCAGGGTCATGAGTACCACAGTGATGTACTTTTGCTCCAGTTGGGCGGTTGTGACATGGTGCTCGGGATCCAATGGTTGGCCACTCTCGGGCCCATTCTTTGGGATTTCAATAAATTACAGATGCAGTTCACTTGCCACAAGGAGACCCGCACATTGAAGGGTTTGGTGCCTACTTGCCGCACGGCCAGTAAGTGTAGTTTACATCGCTTACATGTTATGTGTCCTATTCATATTGTTCTTGTGCCTTGTGATTCTTTGATGTTTATTTGTGCTTCGTCATTGGTGGAAACTTATTCGTTGGTTACCGAAGATGACTGGTTCCAACTCAAAGCATTGTTACATGAGTTCACGGTAATTTTTGAGGAACCCCGGTCATTGCTGCCTAGCCACCCGCATTTTGGCCACCGCATCCTTTTGAAATCCGGAGAGGAATCGGTTAACATTCGCCCCTATTGTTATCCTTTGCTACAAAAGGACATTATCGAATGCATGGTAAGTAAGCTTCTTGAATAGGGTGTGGTTCAGCCGAGTAGCAGCCCGTTTGCATCTCCTGTCATTCTAGTGAAGAAAAAGGACGGTACTTGGAGGCTTTGTGTTGATTACCGTGAGTTGAATCATAAGACAGTAAAGGATAAATGTCCTATCCGGATAGTAGAAGAGTTGTTGGACGAATTATGCGGTTCCTTGATATTTTCCAAACTTGATCTCCAGAGTGGGTATCATCAGGTTTGGGTCCGGGATGAGGATGTTTATAAGACGGCGTTTCGCACTCATTTCAGTCACTTTGAGTTTCGGGTAATTCCTTTCAGCCTTACCAACGCTTCAGCAACATATCAGAGTTTGATGAATGCCGTGCTTCGCCCTTATCTTCGCTGCTTCTTGCTTGTCTTTTTCGATGATATTTTGATCTATACTTAGGCTATTCACGCTCATCTTCATCACCTACGCCTTGTGTTCGAGACCATGCGAGCAAATTAGTTGTTCGCCTAGGGTTCCAAGTGTGCCTTTTACCTCGAGGAGATTGATTATTTAAGACACCATATCTCATCGCGTGGGGTATTTACTGATTCCACAAAGACTGATGCGGTGCGCCAGTGGCCTACACCGTCCACTCCTAAGCAATTACGTGGGTTTCTTGGGTTGGCCGGTTATTAGCGCCATTTTATTCATGATTTTGGAGAAATTAGCCACCCATTGACGGACTTGCATAAACAAGACGCTTTTATGTGGTCTTCGGATGCTCAATCAGCTTTTTCAACTCTTAAAGATGCTCTCACTAATGCCCCAGTTCTTGCACTTCCGGATTTTTCCAAGCCTGTTGTTGTTGAGACTGACGCTTCGGGTACCAGCCTTGGTGCTGTCCTCATGCAAGAAAATTACCTGATAGCTTACATAAGCGTGGCTCTTGCACCGTCACATCGCGGGTTATCCGTCTAGGAGAGGGAATTGACGGCTGTCGTGGTGGCGGTTCAGAAATGGGAGAATTATTTGGCTCACCATCCCTTCGTCCTTCCTATTGACCAACAAAGCTTGAAATTTCTCCTCGAACAAAAGATTAATACTCCGCTTCAACAAGCTTGGTTGGCAAAGTTGATGGGTTTCTCTTATACCATTGAGTATAAGAAGGGTAATGAGAATTTAGCCGCCTATGCTTTGTCTCGTTTGCCAACGACCGATATTGAGCTACGATCTTTGTTATTGGACTTTGATTCTTCGTTGCTTGAGGCTATTCGTGACTCTTGTTTGGTGGATCCCTCTTTACAACGTCTTATTAGTGATCTCCAACATGATCCCGCTTCACACCTGACTTTCGCATGGACCCATGGTGAGTTGCGCCGGTTTGGGCGTCTGGTTGTTGGGATGGATGTGGCTTTTCATTGTCGCATTTTTTATCTTTACCATGCATCGGTTGTGGGGGGCCATATAGGGGTGGATGTCACTTACCAAAAGTTGAGTAGTTTCTTCTATTAGCAGGGTCTCCATCGAGATGCTTGTTAGTTTATTTCGAAATGCTCGACATGTCAACGTTGCAAAACCGATACCTTGGCTTATCCCTATTTATTACAATCGCTCCCCATCCTGAAGATAGTTTGGACATCAATCTCCATGGAATTTGTCGATGGGCATACCCGTTCTCATTGGAAAGACTCTATTTTTGTAGGGGTCGATCGTTTAAGTAAGTATGTGCATTTTATGCTACTTACTCACCCTTATTTAGCCGAGATAGTGGCGCAGGTCTTTTTAGACTCCATCTTCTATATACACGGCCTTCCACGGAGTATTGTTTTCGATCGGGACTCGGTCCTTCTTAGCCTCTTTTGGCAAGAGCTTTTCTGCATGTTGGGCGTGGATTTGAACATGTTATCTGGGTATCATCCATAGACGGATGGGCAAACCGAGGTGGTTAACTACGGGTTAGAGACGTATCTTCGCTGTTTCTGTTGTGACATGCCATCTTCCTGGTCTCGATTTATTCCTCTTGCGGAATGGTGGTACAACACCTCGTTTCATTCAACTATTCAGGCCACCCCCTATGAGATTCTGTACGATCAAGCCCCACCTTTACATATTCTATTCGTCCCTGGGGAAATCGATGTTGTAGCGGTTGACCGTAGCCTAGCAGCTTAAGAGGAGGCCATGTAGTTATTGAAGCATCATCTCAAGCGTGCCCAAGTTCGGATGAAGCACTTGGCCGATTCTCATCGTTCCAAATGACAATTTGCCATGGGTGATTGGGTGTATCTCAAACTCCAACCTTACCATCAATCAAGCCTTCGACCACACCAAAATATGAAGTTGGCGGCCAAGTATTATGGCCCGTATCTTGTTATCGCCAAGTTGGCGACGTCGCTTATACGCTTCAATTTCCTCCGGACATTAAAATTCAGAACACTTTTCAGGTTTCGCAGCTTCGACAACACGTGGGGACCATCACGGAGGGCCATCCAGTGCTTCAACCGAATCTGCGACGGGCTTCATGGGTTCCCGAAGCTATTCTTGACCGACGTTTAGTCAAACGATGCAATGTGGCTGTGACTCAGATTATGGCGCATTAAAGGTACCATCCTCTCGAATATGCCACGTGGGAAGACTAACAGAGATATGTTTGTGTTTTCCGACTTTTATTCCTTGTGGGCAAGGAATGTCTCGAGGGTGAAGGGTAATGATACAAGTACTTGAATGTAATAAGGTTTAGTATAAATACTTGATTGTAATATCATTTTTAGAAATAATATAATAAAGAAATCTCTCTCTCTCTCGACTCTATCTCTCCCAACCCAATTCAAACCCTAATTCCTCTTCTCTTTTCCCTTATTCTCAATTTCATGCCCTAATTCTTGATGAATCTCATTTGATTACATCACATTAGTTCTGTCTTCGATGAAGGTGATGAAATCTGACGATAAAAGACAAAAATCATGGCATGAGTTGCCGGCAACAGTTTTCCGGCCTACGTATGCCGGACTGGCCACGTGAAAATTGGCCGGAGGAGAGTAACCTCCCACTACTATCCCCCCTCGTAAAGTGGCAGAAATCAAGGACCTTTACTGCAACGTTTATTGATAGCCCTAATTTAAGAAAAAGAAAAACATAAAAGCCCAATTTTATCAGCCCACTCCGAGTGGCCCTGTGACCCACTCTTCAAACTTTTGCTTAAACTATTGAGAGCTGGCACGGAGGACCTGTTTCTCAAGCTAGGCTTCATGGCCCACTTCTTAGCTGTTAAAACAAAAGTATGGAGGTCCAATTTAGTTTTGGAACTGGCTCTTTTAAATTTTTTTTTTTTTTTGTTAAAAAAGGACAAGTGACATACTATTGTTTAGGTCATAAATTTTAATAAGTTAGTCTTATTATGCGTATTTATATTTTTAGTAAATATTATGTTTATGTCTTAATATATATCCTACTCATACTATTTATGTAATATATTGATTTGTGTAATGAGAGCTATTTTTGAATATGTTTCACTAAAATAATTATATGGATTTGTTCTTTGCACATTAGTTATAATATAGATTTTCGTAGTCCTACAGAGTTATTTTAGAGGTATTTGTTCTTTATGAGTAATTAATTAGGTTTAGTATTACAAATTATGTTGTTTGAGATGATTATGAGCTTAGTAAAATTTTCGATCTTATGACCTTAGATGTGATATGACGATCTAATTAATTAAATTAAATAATTGTGCCTCGATTAATCTATTACCTATACTGTGAATTGGAGTGATAATGGTGGCCAAGAGCACCCTAAGCATTATGTCCAATTTAGAGAAACTGGATAGAACTAATTATGACATGTGGCACCGAAAAATCCAATATCTACTATATGAACGAGAACTGCTAGAAACATTAACCATAACCATGACTAAGACTAAAGAAGACAAGTCCGAACAAGGGTTGAAGGACTTGATTGCTTATGAATCTTAGCTCAAAAAGGAGCGAAGCGCTCGTTATACTATGTTGTATTACATGGGCGATGACCT
Organism: Simmondsia chinensis; assembly: GCA_018398585.1. Lineage (NCBI taxonomy): Eukaryota > Viridiplantae > Streptophyta > Magnoliopsida > Caryophyllales > Simmondsiaceae > Simmondsia > Simmondsia chinensis. Next base: position 19,045,579 of record JAGTTD010000001.1, on the reverse strand, counting down.
GATTGGCATGTTTGATACTTGTACAACAACTGCAGTTATGTGGAATAAGCTGAGAGTAACAAATGGCCAAACTTCAGCTACAAAGCTCCGTGCTTTAAATCTAAAGTGGATGGAGTACATCAAAATCCCAAACCACTCCATGGTTGAACATCTAAGAGTTATGAGCTCTACGATTCGTGACCTCAAAACTACTGGAACTGAGGTCACCGACGGGCAACAAGTTTTGGCAGTGATACATTCACTACCAAATGATGAGTGGAGAAAAATTAAGCTGTTAATTACTCACAGTGAGCAAATTAAGACCTTTGCCAATATCTCAAAGCACCTTGAGTTGGAGGCAGAGCGTCGTGAGGCTTCTCGTGCTACTGCTCTTGTTGCTTATTCAATCACGCGCAGGTCTTCAAAGCCTAAGCATAGGGGTCAGGGATCCAAGCATGGCTAGGGTGTTCGTAATCACGATCCTAAGAATGCTGGTGTTTGGTAACGCCAGAAGGGCAAGCAGGCCCCCAAAATGGATGTCTCAAAGATGAAGTGTTACAATTGCAAACAAAAGGGCCACCTTGCTCGTGATTGTCCAGAGCCCAAAAAGGTATCCTCTTTACCCAACTCTATGAATACCTTCGTGTGTATTCATGCCTTGGTTGCTCACCATCTCCCTGATTTGATAATGGATACAGGAGTAAACATGCATATAGTTCGTGATAGAATTGGGTTCGTAGATTACCGTCGAATTTCGTTCGGCACGCAATCTGTCATGCTTGGAAATGGCAGCGAAGAAGAAGTACTAGGAGTTGGTTCGTATCAACTCAAGCTGCGTGGCGGGAATACATTAATTTTTCATAATGTGTTGTATGCACCTTGTGTTCGATGTAATCTTTGTTCAATTTTGGCTTTGCTTCATCTTGGTTACACTTTTAATTTCACTTTTGATTGTGTAGACATTTATTTTCATGGGAACATTTTTGGTTGTGGACGTCTTAATAATGGTTTCTTTTTTCTTGATCTCGATGATTTTAGTTATTCTGCTGCATTTGTTTCTTTACCTCTTGATAAATCATATTCTGTTAAGTGGCATGCTAGACTTTGCCATATTGGCCAAGATAGAATGAACCGATTAGTTCAGGATGGCCTATTGGAGCCTTTTACAAAGGTACAACTCCCTGTGTGTGAGTTGTGTTTAGTAGGAAAAGCATGTAGAAAGCCTTTTGGTAAGGTAGAAAGGGCGTCCCACCCTTTAGAGCTTGTCCACTCTGATATTTGTGGACCTATGAACGTGAAAGCAAGGCATGGTGCATTGTATTTTCTCAGGTTCATTGATGACTATTCATGTTATGGATATGTCTACCTCTTGTCTCACCGTTCCGAAGCATTGGATTGCTTCAAACGCTTCATAGCGGAAGTAGAGAACCAAAGGGCGAGAAATGTGAAAACTCTTCGTACCAACAGAGGTCGGGAATACTTGTCTAATATGTTCAAGGCATTTTGTGAGGAAAAGGGTATTCGTCGACAGCTCAAGATTCCTAGAACACCACAACAAAATGGTGTTGCAGAGCGAAGGAATCGTACCTTACTTGACATGCTTAGGTCCATGATGGCTCAAGCAAATCTTCCAATAAGTTTTTGGGGAGACGCGCTTTTGTTTGCCACCTATATACTTAACCGTGTTCCCAGTAAGTCTGTGACTACTACACCATATGAGTTATGGAATAGTAGCAAGCCAGGTTTGGATCATCTTCGTCCATGAGGGTGTTGTGGTTATGTTTATAACTCATCGCACAGACATGGTAAGCTTGGTCCAAGAGCTAGCAAGCAAGTTTTCATAAGATACCCAGAACACTCCAAAGGGTATGTGATGTTTGGTGACCACCCTGATCGAGGTATGATAGAGGCAGAATTTAGAAATGTTGATTTTCTAGAGGATGAGTTCCCCAATCTTGGTGAAGTTAAAAAGGACCTTGAGAAATATGAATTGCTAGGTGAGGATCCACCATTGCTTGGCGAAGGTGGGGAAGGTGAAATTTCTCAAACTCAACTAGAGTTCACCAAGGATAGTGGGAGCGAGTTGCCATCTACTAATGAAGCACCCATGAGTTGGGATGTTCCACCAGTAGATAACTCTTTTTCACTTAGACTACGAAGAAGTAAGCATGGTCTTATTCCTCATCAATAATTTCAGATTGAAGGGGAAGTGTTTTTTGTGCACTCTTAATCAAGATGAGGAACCTACTTCCTATGTGGAGGCATTAGCTTCACCAGATTCTACTGAATGGTTAGCAGCCATGAGAGATGAAACAGACTCGATGGCTAAGAACATTGTGTGGGAGTTGACTGACCTTCCACCTGGGTGCAAATCTATTGGAAACAGGTGGGTTTTCAAGATTAAGCGCAAGGAAGATGGATCAATTGACAAATATAAGGCTCAATTAGTGGAAAATGGATATACCCAAATCGAGGGTGTAGACTATGAGGACATTTTTTCTCCGGTGGTGAGACTAACCTCAATACATCTGCTTCTGGCCATAGTTGCTCATTTGGACTTAAAGTTGTTCCAAACGGACCCATATATATTGGAACAGAAACCAAGACAGCTTTCTTAAATGGAAGCTTAAATAAGGAGATCTATATGGATCAACCTCTTTGTTTCGTTACGAAGGGAGAAGAAAACAAAGTGTGTCTTCTTAAACAATCCATTTATGGTATCAAATAATCGTCCAGACAGTGGAATTTTAGATTCCGCGAAACTATAACTTCTTTTGTTTTGTCCATGGTAGATGGGGACCGTTGTGTATACGTTAAGAAGACAGAAGAGGGGATTATGTTTCTTTCTCTGTACGTCGATGACATCTTGTTGGCTGGAAGTAATCTGGAAATGATCAACACCACTAAGAAGTGGTTATCCTCTACTTTTGAGATGAAAGACATGGGTGAAGCAAAATATGTGCTCGAAGTTGAAATTTTGAGAAATCATTCTAAAAGGTTTCTTGGTTTGTCTCAAAAGGCTTACATTGAGAAGATTTTAGAACGATTTCGTATGCACAATTCCAAGCCTGTTGATACACCAGTTGAGAAAAGCCAAAGCTTGAGCCTTGAGGAGTGCCCCAAAATAGACGAGGAAAAAGAACGGATGAGTAATGTTCCATATGCGAGTGCAGTTGGGAGCTTAATGTATGCTATGTTGTGTACATGTCCAGACATTTGCTTTGCTATCAGGTTAGTCAGTCGATACCAAAGTAATCCTGGACAAGCTCGTTAGCAAGCTGTGCAGAGGATTTTTCGTTACCTTCATGGTACCACGGATTTAGTGCTTTGTTACCATGGTGGTGACTTGAGGCTAAAAGGGTATACTGATGCGGATTGGGGTGGAGATTGGGATGAATGTAGGTCCACCTTAGGATATGTGTTCATTCTTGGAGGTGGGGCTGTCTCTTAGTCTAGTAAAAAGCAGGATTGCATTGCCCTATTGGCAATAGAATCAGAATATATAGCAGGTTGTGTAGCAACTCAAGAAGCAGTGTGGCTACGCAGCTTCCTGCAGCAGTTAGATATTACGACTCTCGCAAAGTAACCTATTGTGATATATTGTGACAACATGGCTGCAATGCAGTATTCAAAGGATCCAAAATTCCATAAGAAGTCGAAGCATATCCTTTAGCGCTATCTCTACATTAGAGATAAGGTTAGGTAGGAGGAAATAGTCCTTAACCATGTTTCTACAAATAGAATGTTGGCTGATCCTTTGACCAAGCCGATTGTTAGAAATGTTTTTCAGGCTCATGTGTGGAGCATAGGACTACGAAGAATTTGATGTAATTCTATACGTTTTATGTAACGTACTTGTTTCTTATGCAATTTAGTGATTTTTGTTCATTTGTTAACCTAATCTTGTTTGCATGAGTATCTATGAATGAGGCCAGTGTAAAGATGTCACCAAGCTATGATCAATCCACTCACATGGATGATAGCCTCAACGCTGAGTGCGTTGGAGATGAGACCATATGAGGTCATGTTTTGAGTAAACATGGATCTCATCATGCCTTTATACATGTGTTGTATGAGAGGCATAGGAAACAATGTTGCCTCAATGAGTCTGAGATGAGATTTGAAAGAGTCGAACATGGATTTCATTAACTCGTTCCATGTCATGCCTATTAGATAGCCAAATTTTAGTGGCATATTGTGTATTGCCTATGAGGAAATTCGTGTGCATAAATGATAGAGTGTCATGCCCAGTTAAGTGGGAGATATGCTATAACATACATATCATACTGTATGCGCTATGAGACGACCAGAGTTGAGAGTGATTGAATGGATATCCTCTTCTTCACTATGCGAGCTCTTGGACTTAAGTAGTCCATGTTAGTACCCTTTGGGACTTGGAACCATGTCATGAAGTTGAAAACTAGTGCTGGTACTTTAGCATGCAATCCAAGGGTCATGATGGATACAGTCCAGTGAAACATGTCTAGAAAAGCGAATAGGCCAAGATGGATTGATGTGTGTGTCCAAGGAAAAGTTATTTTGGCATTACCTGGACTGCCCGGGCGATTATATCACATTAGTCGTGACATGATCAAAGTTGTGTGAATTTAGCCCATTAGTTTGAGGGTTCAATGATGCTAGATTCTTGGTAATGTTAAATGATCTGGGATATTTTGAACTTACTTATGTGTTCTTGAGGTGTTATGTTAGTTAGATGGTGGCTTAATATAATACGCTCCGTCACTGATTGTATTGTTTAGTCGCACGTCCCACTACCTGTATGAAGTGAGAGAGTAGCCTTAGTGGATGAGTGGGAGATGTTGGATATAACAGCCACTATCCTATAATATCTTATGTGTAAGAAATTATAGGATATCCCACCTAAGTGGCGGTATACTCTCCCTGATAAAAAGGGCGAAAAGTTGAGAGGGTTTGCCTATGTACACTGGCTCCTCTCAACCAATTTTATCATCCAATTAAGAAATAGGTATCAGTTATCTCTCCCAAAATTAACTTCACTCTGGAGTCACCATCTCGACTTGTGGTTTTGATGAGGTGGAATCCTAGAGGACTCTGGTAGCCCTCTAAGTCGATACTAAGGTTTTCCAAGGCGTTCTAGCTTGGCTGTAAGGCAAGTCTCAATCCTGTTCTGCAAATGAGGTGTTCTGCTAACTTTGTGTTTGTGTGTTTACCTATATTTTTCTACAATAATCAAGTGTACAAACACATCTCAGTGTATGACAACATTAAAATTGGATAGGTCACAGGAACTTTGTGGTCACAGGAATTCTCATTAACGACATTTCAATTTTTTTAAGGTGCTGCTATATACCTTTGAGCCATTATGCAATCATAACACTACTAATATAGTCAAAATGCACCCTACGCATACTTTATAATTCACCAGGAAAGGTTAACGACATTTATAAATGTTACTAAAATATGGCACAATCCATAAGCAAGTGGGGCACCCATTGTGCTCATAGCACGAGCCCTTCTTAGGCTCAATGTTCAGGCGGCAGGTAAGGACGCAACATCAGTATCATTATAGCGCTGTGAAATTATCTAAGGTCCACAGGAACATAAACTACAAATTGGCCTCCTTCTATTTTCCATTTAACAAATTTAATTAGAAAACACTTAAAGCATATAAACTATATTGCTAGAAAGAGGTGACTGAACGATAAACGCCAAAAGCTATCTCATGGTATCGTCAACATTCTCAACATATGCTAATTGTAAGTTCCCCACAGAGTTGGAATATTAAAAGATCATTGTCATAAATGTATAAGTCCTACTTGAAGAAATAATTTACCCATATGAATGAATAAGTTTCCACACTAACTACAAATTTTCAGGAAAGTAATATTTTAATAGTTACATAAGATAGATAATGTATATTTAAGCTCAAGACGAAGTATCAAGAACATCTTAAATGAACTCCCAAGTTGACGTATCACAGTGCTATTGGAACAATTCTACATCAAAGAAATGAAATATAAGAGTAGAATTTCAAATCCAATCTTAACCAATGCAACTGTGTTCATATTTTGGTAATAGTAATAGGATTTCTTTTATGGAGGGCGATAATACAGGCTCTTTATCTTTATTTAAGCTTTTATTAACTATAAACGTTTTTATTACAGGGATTTTTGATGAGATACAAGAAAATAAAAAGAAAAAAGGAAGGGGGTCCCACTACTCCGGGCTTCCTTTGGCCGAGTCCTGGGGAAGGGCCGAGAAGACGTCAAAGATTGGGAGTGGGTATGAAGGTAGGTGAGTGAATATGTGTTGAAGTACGGGGGGCTAGGGCCCTATTTATAGGGTGGCTGGGCTTTGGAGAGAGGGTCCCAGGAGATGTGTCCGACTGGTCTTCGGGTGTGCGTCTGACGGAAGCCACTTCCGAGGCTTCGAAAGGCGTGGCAGACAAGAGCCATGTCCGGGGCCTCGGAGGGCGTGTCTGTGTGTCTAACAAAAGCTGCGTCTGAAGCTTCAGAAGGCATGGTAGACAAGTGCCGTGTCCGGGACCTCAGGGGGCGTGTCCGTGCGTCTGACGGAAGCCCCGTCCAGGGCCTCGGAAGGGGTGGCCGACAAGAGACGTGTCCAGGGCCTCGGAAGGAGTCAGATTAGGGCTATGTCTTTCGGAGAAGGTATTCGGCAAGAGCTGTGTTCGGGACCTTCAGAAAAGGTATTCCTCGCCAAGAGCTGTGTCCGTTACCCTCGGAAAAGGTGCTCCTCGGCAAGAACTCTGTCCGGGACCCTCGGAAAAGCTGTTCTTTGGCAAGAGATGTGTCCGGGATCCTAGGAATAGGTGTTCCTCAGCAAGAGCTGTCTTCGGGACCCTCGGATAAGGTGCTCCTCTGCAAGAGCTGTGTCCGGGACCCTAGTAAAAGGTGCTCCTCGGCAAGAGCTCTTTGGGTTCAAAGCATCAAATCGTCGTCTACCCGAGTCGTGGTGCCGTGTAGCCGTTTATTGCTCGACCGGTTTCCGGAGGAGGGCCTCTTGGGTTGAGTCGCGGTAAGACGTCAGTCTGTAATCACGGTGCCCAGAGGCCACGTGTCATCCTTTATTGCAGTTCATGAGGCCACGTGTCGGATTTTTCCGGATGTCATTTTTTGGTCAAAACAGTTAGTCCCCCGCCGACACACAAATGATTCTCCTTTGCAATTCAGTTTGCTGAGGTCTTCTCCCTCATAAGTATGGGGGCCAAGTCATGCTTTTCTCCCGCCAAACATTCTTCTCTTGTCTGCTAATTTCCATATCACATTTCCTTCTTTGCTTCTATTCTTCGATAACCCAATGGTTGATTCAGAAGACGTCACTTACGGCATTTTTCACGTCTTCCAGCCAAATCCCTTCTACGGTTTCAAACCCTGTCTCATTTTCATGCTGAACTTATCAACTCACGTCACTTACCGAGGCTCAGGCGTGCCACTCATTGCCTCCGTATGCTGACGGCGTGTTGGTTCAGTCTTGGTGTTATGTGGACCCGGATGACATCTCCGTTTTTTCGGGTACACTTGGGACGGGGCAAGTGATTCCTCGATTTTCGGTGGAATTCCTCTCTGGTTACCTGTGGATACTTCGATGCAATGGGGGATTGGTCTTGTGCCATGAGTTTGGCCCAGGTAGTCCTTCATGTCTCTCTATCTTCAATCCGGCTACCCGTTTCTGGCTTCCGTTGGGTTCCCTGACCAAGGGAGTTCTGGCTCCATTGTCCCAGTGTCCTACGACGGCCATCATTGGATGCTGGGGATTAGGTGAGTCATTCAGCTTTCGGGTGCACTTGCTGATCTACGATTCTGCCTTGGAGACCGATCGGGGAAGGTGGGTGAATTCCTATAAGGTTTTTGCATGGGAAGATGACTGGGTCTACAAAGGTGAGCTTGACGCTAGGGGTCGGTACTGACTGCTCCAAGTTCCTACTTGCATCGACAACTTGATCTTCCAGATGTTGGACTGGGGTTCTTATCTCTCGATTCATTCCCCCTTCTACTATTCGTACGTAGTCCGCTGGAATATGACCACGAGAACGACGGCGCTCCTCTTCTTTTCGCCGCAAGTTCATCGGAGCATCACGGAGTGTGAGGATTCTGGCCTATTTTGCTGGGATGGCCTTTCGACAGTCGGGACATCGTTATGTCTGGTCTTGGTTGGTGGTTCTTCCTTGAGGATATGGCTACTTCATGATCGAAGTGAATTCTCCTCATGGTTTCTATATCGTAATATCAAGTACTAGTTCTCGGGGTCCAGCGAGCTCGGTGGTCTTCAAGTTGTCGAGTTCTGCGTCCCAGGCCCATATTTGATCATGGCCTCTGGCGGCGAACTTTACCGTTGTCATATGGATGGACCGGATCACAGGATGTTGGAGCTTCTGGGAGCCTTCCCTTACTGTGGTTTGCTTGCTTTGTTCCTGTATGTGGGAACCCTTTTTCCAGAGCTGCTGAGAGTGGCTTATTAGTAATGTTGTTTTGCTGCTTTAATGATTTTTACTGTTGCTATTGTAGTTGTTGTTTTTGTTCCCCTAGGGGATGTATGTTATGACGGAACTTTTAATGAACTTATGGTTTACAAGTTCTTTTGTTATTCTAGTATTTATTTATCGTTGTTGTTATTGTTTATAGTTAATTTTATTTTTATTATGTGGGTATATATTTTTTTCGAACCCAAGAGGGTTCTCAGTTTGAGTTAATTGGTTTTAGTTTATTTTATTGTGTGTCAGTTTTCTTTGTCATGCCTGTGTTTGACTCATTGCTTTTTGTGAGAGTCGGCCGTCCGCAAAATGTTCGGACATGGCCCCTTTCCGATACATAAACCTCTTTTCTTTTTTGATGGGACTAGATGTGTCCCATCAGGAATGTAATCCTATTTCTCCCTCTCTCCCTCACTCAACCATCCCCCTCTCTCTCTTTTTGGCTCAGTTTTTGCATTGTTTTGCAACGGTTTGAGCTCAAGTTTCAGGTGAGCTTGGTTCTAACGTACGTTCTCCCTTACTTTGCCTTTTTAGAGTTCAAACGAACTCGTTCTTAGGGGATAGATGATGTCTTTTCCCTAGCCCTTCCCTTGAGGAAGTGTTATAGAGTTCTCGGTCCCGTTTATGGGCCATTTTTTAGAGGGGGCTCGGCTTTCGAGAGCATGCATGGCGTTTGCATGTAGAAATAATAATTTTTTTTTATGGAGGGCGAGCAGGAGAGAGAGTGAGGGAGAGAGACACGTTTTGAGCTTTTGTTCGTTTTTGTATTGCCCTAGTTTGTTAACGATATCTTAAATTTTGTAAGAATTTGTATATATTTATATATATGTATGTATATATTTATTATTATTATTATTATTATTTATTTTTATTAGCTTTCTGAACCGGTAAGTTAGGCCCCGCTCTGGGCTTTGTTCGATTTTTGTTTTGTTTTTAAATTTTTGGTTTAAGAAAGATTTTTTTTTTGAAGGACGTGGGTCCCGGGGTGAGATGGAGCCTCGTTTCCATCTTCGTAATATTCGTACTCTTTGGGTTTAAGTATCTGATTGATATATTTTTGGCGTTTAGGTGGCTCTTCTTTTTCCTTTTTTTTTGGCACAGTTTTCTTTTTCACTTCAGATGCGTTTTCAGGTCACTGTTTTCAGTGTTTTCCGGAAGCGGGCAAAGGATAAGGCGGGTTTTTCTCGTTTGTCTGGAATCCGAGCGAGTTATGTCGTAGTGGATGCATCCCTGCCTTCCTCTTTCTCTTGACCATTCGTGATAAGAAGACCAAGAGGGGAAATGTCGAATGAGGTCCTTCCCTGGATTGGGGATGTTGTGATAACGAGTGGAGAAGGGGAGTCCTCGGAGGTCGGGAACCCCTCCTCATCAGTCGTGTCTGCTCTTACCGCCATTTGTCCCTATTTTTCGTATACGAGAAAGCCTGTAAAAATTTTTGCACGTATATTATTTTATTTTACTTGCCAGTTATAGTCTTCCCTTTTTAACGGAATGCGAGCGGAATATTTTGGAGGCCTCGACTTCAGAGGTTCGAAGTGAGGGCAACTCATTTCCCGAGGCTAAGGGTATAGCCACGGCGCTACTAAGTCAGCGTTCTCCGGGAAAAAGTGTACCCTTATGGCTTATTTTTCAGGAGATTGCCCAAATCCGTCCGTTAGGGACATTTTTGTCGAGTGCTTTAGGTGAGAGCGGTGTCTCTAGGATTCGCTCTAAGTATTACTTCCTGGACGATTACATGGTGTGGGGTCCTCAGCTGAACGATTGTCCATTGTTCCCTCCGAAAGGGGGTTGTTTTTATATTTCTATAGATTCTTTAGAGGTGGGGGTCCGTTTTCCTCTGCCTCCCTTAGTGGAAGAATTGCTTATTCATTATAATGTGTGCCCGGGGAAAATTACCCCTGACAGGTTTTAGGAACGTGTACGGCTTTTTACTTACATGTTATGTAAAGGGTTTTACTCCTTCCTCACGGGTTTTTGACATTCTTTTTAAGATAAGTTATTCTAGGTGTATGGCCAGTTTTGAGAGTAGGAAGGGGTTCGCCTTTGTGAGCAATAACCCTACTAACGCAAGGAACTGGGAGCGCAAATTTGTTTTGATTAAGCTTCCCTTAGCCTGATTGTTTTGGACAACATGGGGTATGTTGCAATGTTCGCATCCCGCGAAGGGGGGCGTCCTAACTTCCCATGAAAAACGGATTGTCTGTAATTTTGACAAAGCCTCCATAAGCGAGCGGCTTGTAGCTTCAAAGGAGATATTCGAGCAGGAAATAATACTTGTTAAGGCTGGACTTTCGCAAAAGCCTTTTGCAGGTATGTGGTTGCCTGCCATAGTGTCTTGTTTGATTCTGTTTCTTGCTTATGTTTTTACGTATCTTATGTTTTGATCATTTTATTTTGACTTTTGATATTATGATGGCATAGTTATCGCATTTGGCATATTATACTGACCGTTCCCTTGTGTCTTCTTCAGTAGACAAATTGATGAGTGTCGATAGGGATAGCATACTTTCTCCGTTGCCCCCTTCCGAGGAGCCAAGTCCCCTGCTGGGTTTGGCCATGCTCGCCTTGCCGGCAGCGTCATTATTGGATCCATCCCGGGGATTAGGGAAGTTGGGTGTCCACCGAGTGGTTTGTCCACTTTCCAGGTCGCTAAGCGACCTCGTGTGTGTCTCGGGAAAGCAGCCCCGGACTTAATTAATGAAGAGTCGGTGTTGGACTCTATTCTCCCGGTGGGTGTGATCGTGGCTGTGACGGGACCTTCTAATCCTGGCAAGGCTGCGGTGATGACAACGGCTTTTGAGGTCATAGGGCCTTCCGGCTCGAGGGTGATGGAGCTTATGCCTCCTTCCTTTAGAGGCCTGTGAGTACATTTTCCCGAGGCGAGGCGCCCTGTCAACGCTTTCCATGATTTGGAGGAGTCGTTGTCCCCTTCAATTCCTGGGAGGACGATGGCAGCGATTCCAGACCCTTCATTTGGTGCGGGAGTCTTTGAGCCGTACGTACCGGGTCCCAGAAGTGCTGCCCCTCTGTCGGTATTTCATGGTGCTGCCCATTTGGGTGATGCCGCAATGGGCTGGGAGATGCGCTCACGATTTCTTTCACCTATTGACATAGCGCGTTTGGCGGAGGTGACCTTTGAGGATGCACCGGTTCTTCTATCTCAGGTTACTTACCACATTTGTGTTTCCTTTGACTCGCCTTTCTCACTGCTTTTTCCTTAACACACTTTCGTTCTTGTTAGCTTGTCACACGGTCTGCGTTGGGTACTTCAAGCTGGAGGCGGAGCGAGCGGGAAACCAAGGAGCTTTGTTCTGCCAACTTGGCACTGCAGGCCCAAGTCACGGCGCAGGGTTCCTGGTTTCGAGAGCTGGAGCTTCGTGTGTTGGAGCAGGATGCTATCGTCTCTCGCTTTTCTGATTAGGTCGTCCAAACGGTGGCCAAGTATATGAAGGGTCCAGGGTTCCGAGACCATTCAAAGATCGGTCCTACCGCTCCTTCTCAGTAGGATCTTGCCCCGCTTTCGTCCCCTTAGTTCCTCACCTTTGTTTTTGCCAAATAGTGCAAATTATGCTCGCTTTTTGAGCACTCGGTTTGTAATTTTGCTCTGTTTGTCTCGCCCTTATCTTTGACGGTCTTTTGTATATGGGAAGAATGGTTGTGCCCGAGTTATTTCTATTAATGTAATGACCATCCGCCTTTTTGTTCTTCTTTCGGCTCTCGCTTGTTTTTCGACTATGTACAGGTACTTGTCGCGCTTTGTAAAAGCTTGCAACATGTGTTGATTTTTTCTGGTCCCGAGGAGGGTGTATGGTTTTCGAGCACGGGTGTGTTCCCTCTCAAAAAATGAGTTAGATCGCCGTGGGCAGACCGACGTGCTTTATTCCTATCGTAGACAAATCTACGGGTTAAGGGTCTTTTGCCGCGGACGGATCCACGGACTTTAGTCTGCCGTAGATGGTTCTATGGACTTAGGGTCTATTGCCGCGAACAGACCCACAGACTTTAGCCAACCGTAGACTAGTCTACGGACTTAGGGTATGTTGCCGCGGACGGATTGCCGTAGACAGATCTACGGACTTACTGTGTATTTGCTGCGGACGGATCCACGGCTTAGTGATGTGTTTTTCTACATCTATCAAAATTTAATATAAAACCCTATCTATTAAAAACATCTAAATTGAGTGTAGGGCGAGAGAGTGTCGAACCACAGAGACTAAGAGTGCGTAAATTTAATCTATGGCCTAAATTGATTAAAGGAAAAGTGATATCTTTGTGTTAATTAATCTAGGAAACGATAATTAAACTAAATTAATCTACTTCTAATCGGAAAAAAAATGTATTAAATTGGAACCTAGGGTTTCGAATCCATCATTAGCCAATTATTTTTGCATTAACTCTTAAATTGGGATTATTGATTGTCACACGGGTAGTGGTTTAGGCTACAAGCTTCAACCTACTAAGCTAGTATTGTTAGTATTGCGTATTGACCCTATCTAACTAAAGCATAAGGAAAATAGGCTATACCTAACGTATTGTTAATTATTGCGTATTGACCCTATCTAACTAAAGCATAGGAAAGATAGGCTTTAATTAATAATTTGGTTAATACTATTGCTTGATTAATTAATCCTAAGGCTACAAGCATAAAAAATTAATTTATAAATAACAATATCAACAATTAAAGGTTACAAACTCAATCATCATATCAATTGAATAGACAATAAAAATATAATACTTCAATGTATTTATCTCATCCAAGCAATTCATGTAAACAATCAAATTAACCCAAATTAAAAGTAAACAAAAGTAAAGGCTAAGATTTCATCTAACCCCAGAGAGCAAGTTAGCTCTCCATCAACGATGATCCGGTTAAGAAGAAGTTAAACGAACTCATGTTGATCTCCACGCTAATTTTGCTATTGTTCCAATTTAACGAAAAAGAAAGAAAAATAAAATAAATTAATATGAGAAAGAGAGGAAGAGCTGAGAGGAGAGCGAAACGGTGGTCAATCGAAACCCCCAACTCAGAACCAAAAACAGAGACGGTCCCCCAAACGCTCGTCACATCTCCTTAAATACCCTCACAAGACCGACCTTCCCCTTCAGTGAACCCTACGTGCGGAGCTAGGCTGATGTGGTCTGGTGCGGAGGTGGGCCGAAGCGTAGGCCTGAGCTGGTGTCGGGCTGGGTTGTGAGGGTGCTGCTGGGCCGGACCAGGTGAGCTGTTGCTGACAAGGGGGGTCGGGCTTGACGAGTTGGGCCGGAGTTGGTGCGGGACGATGGTGGGTTGTTGGGTCTGGAGGTAGGGGATGATGCACAGTGCGGCTTGGGTACTGTAGCGGTGTGGGTCGAGCTTTTACGTTCTTGTCCCGAATCTCGACTTGATTTAATTATTTACGCATCGAATTTGACTTATTTGCACTAGAATTCGACAATTTCCCAAACTTTAATTTCAAACCTGCTAAACATAAAAATTGTCAAAATGAGTATAGAACTATAATTAATCAGGTACAAAATAATTAAAATAACAATTAAAAGATGTGTAAATACTAAACGCATCATTTAGCTTGCCGAGACAGATCTTCGGACTTACGGTCTGTTTTCCGCGGACGGATCCACGGACTTATATTGTGGTGTGTTCCTCGGCATGACGAGGACTTACGAGGTCAAGCGTGCCACCGGGCCTGAAGAGGGCTTATGGGATCATCGTTTGCCGCAGATGGATCTATGGACTCTAGCCTGCCATAAACGGATCTACGGACTTATGGTTTGTTGCCATGGACGGATCCACGGGCTTTTTTCCAACTGGGGTACAAAGCCATCCAGACTTATGGGCTTATGGCCAGCGTATAGAGCCATCTGGACTTTAGCTTGCCATGGACGGACCTACGGGCTTACGGTCTGTGTGCCGAGGATTGGTCCTCGGGCTTGAAGGGGCAATGGGCAAGAGCGGCGAGTTGCACACGCTCGATGTGGACCGCCCACATAGATTAATGTGCCGCAGATGGACCAACGGGCTTATAGTTTAACCCACTTCGGAAGGGCGCGTATAGTAGCCAAGCTATTTCAAATTCGACCAAGTTCTAGTATGCCCGTGTGGAAAGGGCACATATTTTTGCTGCAGATGGACCAACAGGCTTAGAGTGCCGCGGACGGACCAACGGGCTTAGAGTGTCGTGGGTGGACCACGGGCTTATGTTGCCTTGGACCAATAGGCATGATTTGCCGTGAGCGGTACAGTAGGCTTGGTTTGCCATGGGCATCCCCATGGGCTTTTAAGGGGCCGTGGGTGAGTCCAGTGGATTTGTTTACCTGAAGCGGACTTGCTCTTACAGCTTAAGTGCATAGGAGCCTTCTTTTTTGGTAGGACTTATAACGTAAACGCTTATAGTTTTAGTGGGCTATGGGTGAGACTGATGAGGTGAGCTTGTTGCAGCCAGTCCTCACGGTTTAAGTGTTCATGCCGAGGATTTTGGAAGGTCCTACGGCGTAAACGTTTACATTTGTTTTTGGCTTTTGATGTATTTTCTAACCATGATCGTTGGTTCGATTACTTATGTGTATATACTTCGTACTTATGTTTTGTTACCGTTCCGTCCGATTTTTTGGAGGTTCGATTGTTTGGTCATTTATTTTTATTTTTACGTGCATTATTATTTGTTTTTATCATGCTTCGGGGAAGAAACGTTTCGGCAAAGGGTGTG
Organism: Simmondsia chinensis; assembly: GCA_018398585.1. Lineage (NCBI taxonomy): Eukaryota > Viridiplantae > Streptophyta > Magnoliopsida > Caryophyllales > Simmondsiaceae > Simmondsia > Simmondsia chinensis. Next base: position 19,030,423 of record JAGTTD010000001.1, on the reverse strand, counting down.
GCGTTTCTCTTGATTACCTCAGCCAGTTACTCATACAAAATATTTTTTCAAGTCCAAAACATTCCACATTCGTGGGAGCAGGGTCTTGTCTAGTTGTCGCAAGCGATATGCTCCTTCCCAAGCGGTCCGAGAGACTTGGTAAGGCCCTTCCCAGTTAGTGGATAGCTTTCCGGGCTGGTGCATGATGGACTCGGCCCATCGTAGTACTAGCTTTTCATCTTGAAAGGTTCTTCCCTGGACCTTGGAGTTGAAGTGCTTTGCCACTTTCTGCTTTTGTGCAACCATCCTAATTAGTGTGTTCTCGCGGGTCTCTTCCACTTCATCTAATGATTGCCTTAGTACTGCTTTGTTGCGTGCTTGGTTGTAGCTTCGAACCCGGAGGCTAGATTCTCCTATCTCCACCGGTAGTACTTCCTCTGTGCCGTATACTAGGCTATAAGGGGTCTCTCCTGTGGCGTTCCGGGTTGTAGTCCAGTAGCCCCATAATACGCTTGGAAATTCCTCTGCCCAATTCCCCTTTGCTTCATCCAAGCGTCGCTTCAGACCTGTCAATTTGTGCTTGTTTGCATATTCCGCTTATCTGTTGCTCTGAGGGTGTGCTACGGAAGCATAGTGTATCTTGATTCCCAAGCTCTCACAATGGTCGTGGAATCTTAGTGAGCTGAATTGAGTGCCATTATTCTTGACTAGGACTTGAGGGATTTCGTATCATGTGATGATCCCTTTCCAGAGGAAACGCTGGACGGCTTGATCCGTGATCTATGCAACGGGTTCTGCCTCTATCCATTTGCTAAAGTAATCCACGGCCACTATGATGTACCTCCGTTGTCCGATTGCTTTGGGATATGGTCCCGAGATGTCCATCCCCCATTGAGCGAAGGGAATAGGACTAAGTATAGGTTACAATAAGGTTGTGGCAAGTCGATTATCAGAGCATGTTTCTGGCACCTTTCGCACTTTTGGACAAGGTCTTGCACATCTTTCTTCATGGTAGGCCAATAGTAACCCGATTGTAGGGCCTTGTCAGTTAAGGCTCGATGGCCGAGGTGCTGTCAGCAAATACTTTCATGAATTTCCCATAAAACGTACTTCCCCTCTTCCCCTCTGACTCATTTAAGAAGGGGGTACAAATTATCTTTTGTAGACGTCTTCATCGATAAACACGAACCATGGTGCTCGTCTCCGGATGTATCTTGCTTCCGGTTGATCTTCGGGCAAAGTTCCATTTTTTACAAACTCGATAATGGGTTGCCGCCAGCCGTTCAGACACTGGACTTGGGCGATCCCCGCGGGCTGAGGTAAGTGTCGGCATGGTGTCTGAATTTCCTCTATCCGAACGGCGGGTTCCAGTCCTGTCTCCTCCATTGTCGAACTGGCCATTTGGTTGAGCTCATCGGCTTTGACATTTTCAGCTCTCGAAATGAGGTGGATTCTGGAGAAAGAGAAGGTTTTCGCTTCCTCTTTTACCACCTCAAGTATTCCTTCATGGCGGTGCTTTTTGGTCTGCAAATCCCTTGTACCTACTTGACGATTAATAGAGAGTCGCTGAATACCTCCACTTAGCATGCGTTGCCTTTCTGGCCATTCTTAACCCGTGAAAGAGCGCTGCGTACTCGGCCTCATTGTTACTAGTCCAGAACTTGAACCTTAAGGTGTAGAGGAAGTGTTGCTTCTCGGGCGAGATGAGTAGAATACTAGCCCCGCTTCCTTGGTCGTTGAAAGACCCGTCTACATATAGCTTCCATGATCCTTCCGGAGTATCTTGCAGTTCAGAGCTCGGTGACGCCACAGTAGTGAGCGACCATTTCGCCAAGAAGTCTGCTAGGGCCTGTGCCCTTAATCGTTGTCCTTAACTCGAACAGGATGTCGTACTCGAAAAGTTCGACCGCCCAAGATAGCATTCTTCCCGAACACTCCAGGCGTTGGAGGAATTTCTGCAAGGGCCGATTAGTTCGTATCTGAATACGGTGCGCCTGGAAGTAAGGTCGGAGCTTCCGTGCGGCTATGATGACAGCATAGGCGAGTTTCTCAATACGGGGGTACCACGTCTCGGCGTCCTTTAATATGTGACTTACGAAGTAAATCGGTAGCTGGAGGCCTTCCCTCTTGGACATAAACACAGCACTCACAGTATTGTCCAACGCAGAGGCGTAGAGAATTAGGTCCTCACTCGAGATGGGATTGGACATGATCAGAAGCTTAGCTAAGTGTTCCTTGAGCTCTTGAAGCGCTTGCTCGTAGGATTCGTCCCAATTGAAGGATTCTCTTCTTAGCAATACTTTAAAGAACGGGAGTGACCGATCCACAAATGGGTTGATGAATTTGTTGAGCACGGTGAGACATTCGGTCAGCTTTTGAATATCCCTTGGGGTCTTTAGAGTTTCCATCCAGACCATGGCATCCACCTTGGCAGGATTGGCCTCTATTGCTCTTGCGCTGACAATGAAGCCTAAGAATTTCCCTTCCGGGACTGCGAACATGCACTTGTCCGAATTGAGGTGCATTCCGTGAGACTTAAGTGTTTCTAGGGTCTCCCTTAGGTCATTCACATGATCGGCGGCCTCCTTACTTTTTGTAATCCTATCGTCAATGTATGCCTCCAAGTTTCTCCTTAGCTGTGGCTGGAAGACACGGTTCTCCAAGCACTGGTAGGTGGCTCTGGCATTCTTCAACCCGAACAGCATGGCACAGAAGAAGTAAGTTCCTTCGTGGGTAATGCAAGACATCTTCTCCTCGTCTTTCAGGTCCATTGCGATCTGGTGGTACCTGAAGAAGTCATCTAGAAAGCTAAACAACGCGATCCCCACAATGGAGTCGACCAACTGATCGATCTTAGGGAGAGGAAATGAATCTTTCGGGCGGGCTTTATTTAGGTCAGTGAAGTCTACGCACATCCGCCAATTTCCATTCGGCTTCTTTATCAGGACTACGTTTGCCAGCTAATCAGGGCATAACACCTCTCGTATGAAGCTAGCTTTTAGGAGTTTCCGTATTTCTTCACTTATCGCCTGGTTTCGTTCAGTGCAAAAGTTGCGCTTCCTTTGTTTTACCAATTTCGTCCCGGGTGAAACATTGAGACAATGGCGGCTGATCCGACAATCTATTCCTGGCATCTCGTCTGTGGAGTACGCGAAGTCTTCTTGATATTGTGGGAGCACTTGCTAGATTTGAACCCTTTCAGCCGCGCCTGGCTTCATCCGTACCCGGACTGTCTTTCCCTGTGCTATCTCGACTTCGGCGGTTTTTCCCGGTCCTTGGCTTGCGGTTGCTCCCGATTTGTTGACAACCTCTTACGGTCATGACGCCCCCTTTGTCGGACTTGAACTTCATGGTGAGGTGGTATGTTGACACCACAGAGCCTAACGAGTTTAGCACGGGACAACCTAGGATGGCATTAAACAACAACCGGGCCGCCACGACATAGTTCTTGGTGCTGAGCACATGCTTTTGCTCTCCATCTCCCAAGAGGATGTCGAGTTTTATAGTGCCTAGCAGATCGACTACCTTGTCGGAAAATCCCGCAAGGGTTCCAGTCGTGGGGCGTAGTTCTGCAGGCGTATGCCCATCTGTTCAAAGGGTGTAGTCATGGACCCTTCGGAGGGTGCAGTCACAGAGGTCCATGGTGATGACCATGGGATCCTTGCACAGGGTGCGGACGTTCTCTAAGTCTTCTTGGGAGAACGTTAAGGGTCGACATCGTTTAAATCCGCCTTCTTCTCTCCTCACAGTGGCGAGACTCATGTTCTCCCGCTTCTGTTTTATGGCCGAAATTACGTGCCTCGTTGTATGAGCCACATTGCCAGGCTCCTCACGGGCGGGGCCAGAAGTTTCGCTTTTGAGCTGCTTTAAGTCCATGAACCTCTGGAGGTCCCCGTTTTTCTCCGCCTCGTCTAGTCCGCTTTAAAGTATCCGGCAGTCCTTGGTATCGTGCCTGTTGGTTCCATGGTACTCGCACCATGGGGTTGGACCACGTTGCTCCATTCGTCCTGCGGGGACTTGATTTTGCCCCATTTCTGACTTTTTAACTTCCAAGAGGAGCCTGGGGTTCTTCTTGGTTCGGCGTTGCGAGTCCCCCGCGTGTTCTTCACGACTCTTTCATTTTTCGGGTTGAGCCTCAGGGCACGAGCCTCGAGCTTTTGGTAGGTTCGCCAGGGAGGCCCCGTTTTATCCATCACATCTTTAACAATGATGTATTTATCAGCTTTGGCCCAGAGTGTGTCCACGGTTATGGGGAGAGCCTTGGCAAGAGAGAACTTAAAGTCGCTGTTCCGGAGACCGTTGAAGGTGGTGATGGCAGTTTGATCATTCAAGTTCGGGATGCTGATCATTGCCTTCAAAAACTGCCACACGAAGACCCTCAAGGACTCGTCCTCAGCTTGTTGCAGCCGAATCAACTGGGCGGTAGCCTTCTTTCTCCTGTTGTTGTTGAGGAAGTGGCGAGTGAACTTGATGGACAGTTCTTTGAAACTGAGAATGGATCCGATGGGGAGTGATGCGAACCAAGCTTGGGCCATGCCCTTGAGAGTGACCGGGAAGCACTTGCATCACACGTCTTCGGAGGCATCTTGTATGCACATGCGTGCCGCGAACCCCAAGATGTGGTCGTCAGGGTTTTGCATTTCGTTAAATAGCTCTAAGTTTGGCATTTTCACTTTCTCCATGGGGGTGGCAAGGATACAAGGGGTGAAAGGCGAATGGGTGATAGGAATTTTTCTCATGAGCCCATACACGACATCGTGTGAGTCGGTGTTGGAGCTTGCCTCGGTTGGGAGCGGCGCGTGCGCGGGGGCATCTTTGGGTCGATCAAGGTGTCAAGAGGCCTTCTCTCTCTCTCTTCCTTGCTGGTTTTGTTTGGCTTCCGCTCTCCATGGAGGCAAGGGACTCAACAACTGCCTCCGGGTTCAGCGGTTCAGGACGCAGCGAGGCCTTGGAGGAGTCGTCCCGATCAGCGAGTTACATGATGAGTATGGAGCTCATGGAGCTGGCTCTGAGTGACAAAGCAATCTCCGGACCACCTCGGGGAGGGCGGAGATCCCGAGTCGTTGTTTTAAGAAAAATTTTCTATGTACCACGAACGACACAAACTGTTTTCGTAACCGTAATATGGGTTCTTTTATGGAGGGCACTAAAACAGGCCTTTATCTTTACTTAAATTTTTATTAATTATAAACATTTTTATTACAGGGATTTTTGATGAGATACAAGAAAATAAAAGGAAAAACAAAGGGGGTCCCACTACTCCGGGGGTCCCTCAGCCGAGTCCCGGGGAAGAGCCGAGAGGACGTCTAAGAGTGGGAGTGGGTATGGAGGTAGGTGAGTGAATGTGTGTTGATGTATGGGGGCTAGGGCCCTATTTATAGGGTGGCTGGGCTCCGGAGAGCGGATCTCCTGAGATGTGTCCGATGGGTCGTCGGGTTTGCATCTGAAGGAAGCCGCGTCCGAGGCTTCGGAAGGCGTGGCCAACAAGAGCTGTGTCCGGGGCATTGGAGGGCATGTCTGTGTGTCTGATGGAAGATGGGTCCAAAGCTTCGGAAGGCGTGGCCGACGAGAGCCGTGTCCGAGCCTCGAGGAGCGTGTCCGTGCTTCTGAAGGAATATGCGTCCGGGGCTTCGGAAGGTGTGGCCAATAAGAGCCATGTCCAGGGCCTCAGAAGGCGTGTCAGATGAGGGCTACGTCCTTCGGAGAAGATGTACGGCAAGAGCTATGCTAAGGACCTTCGGAAAAGGTGTTCCTCGGCAAGAGCTGTGTCCGGAACCCTCGGAAAAGGTGTTCCTCGACAAGTGCTGTGTCCGAGACCCTCGAAAAATGTGCTCCTTGGCAAGAGCTGTGTACGGGACCCTCGGAAAAGGTTTTCCTTGGTAAGAGCAGTGTCCGGAACCCTCGGAAAAGGTGCTCTTAGGCAAGAGCTGTGTCTGGGACCCTTGGGAAAGGTGCTCCTCAGCAAGAGTTCTTTGGGTTCTGAGCATCAAATCATCTTCCACCTGAGTCGTGATGCCGTATAGCCGTTTTTTGCTTGGCCAGCTTCGGGAGGAGGGCCTCTTGGGCCGAGATGCTTGCGATGTCCGGGAGCCGGGCATCGGTCTGTCATCACGGTGCCTGGAGGCCACGTGCCATCCCTTCATTGCGGTTCATGGGGCCACGTGCCGGATTTTTTCGGATGCCATTTTTTGGTCCTAACATATCATCAAGCCAGCTTTGAAGACTATTTTGGCACAAAAGGTAAAAACATGAAAACAACTATAAGCCAGATTGAACTAAGGCATGAAAATATTAGCTAGGCTAGTAATGAAATGTTTATTCGTAACAAACGAGATGGACGAACGTTTCAATAAACCATCTTAAAATTATTGATGGATAATTGTAATATAATTAAATTTAGTGGTAAACTAATACTACAGATTGAGATGACGCTAATCATAATAATAAAAAAAACCAACAGATTCTCCATTAACGAAAGTGTCATTCAATTACTTTCAGAGAATTATAATACTCGCATATCCTTATCATGTATCAACAGGGAGTTTATATACCGACATTACAATTAACACAATATATAAATGTTTGAATTTAGGACCTTAGGCAGGGATTGCCCATGAAAAGTAAAAAATTGGATTTTCCCCAAACTCACTAAAAACTATATTTTAACAAAATAGTGTGCTGCAAGGTTCAATTATGCTTTAGTATTTGTCAAATTGAAACCATGTTCAAGCATGTTCTCAAAATTTTTTTTTTTGGATAAAATATAACCTAAATATGAGCCATACTTTTTCATACCATTGGGCTAATTATGAATATCCCATTAGGATTTTATTCAGTTGAGAAATCGGATGCATGAAAAATATGGAAACTCGCAGAAGCTGTAGCATCAAACATAAAAGAAAATGGTGTTTAAAAAACATAAAAGAAAATAGTAAGATATATATATATATATATATATATATATATATTACGGGCGAAATGCGGTCAATTTGTGCTCATATGTGTAGACATAAAATTTTTATTATGTTTATATATTTAATGTGCGCTCTAAAAGAAAGTGATTTAAATGAAAGTCGACATTTGACTAAGTTCAAGTCACTAAAAGTCAACATTTTGACTAAATTCAGGTCAGCTCAAAGTGACGTCCCAAGCCCTAATCCAAATATCTCCCAAAGTCGAACCTAAAATGACTCTCGAGTTAGACCAACATCCAAGTCGAATCAAGCCCAAATGACTTCTAAGTCGAAACTAAAGCCAAAAATGACTCTCAAATCAATGCCTAAGCCCAAATGACTCTTAAGTCGAATCAAGCCCAAGTAACTCCTAAATCAAAACTAAAGCCAAAATAGCTTACAAGTCAAACCCAAGCTAAATGACTCCTAAGTCAAATCATGTCCAAAAGTCGAACCTTAAACACAAATGAATTCCGAGTCGAACATAGACCCAAACGACTTCTGTGTCAAAGGTAAAAATTTAAGCCCGCAAAGCCTTTGGTTCAAAGTAAACTTGAGCCCGTGAAGCCTTAAAGGTAAATCTGGCACACTGCAACAAAGATAAGCCCATGCCTCAAAGTAACAGCTCTTCCCTTATAAACAGAGGAATCCCTCTTCATTTGAAGGGGTCTTCGAAAAACAAAGGAGCCGAAAGACTCCCATGGAGAAAATAAAAGGGAACTACTTGTACTCTCATCTCTAAAGCCTCTAAATTTAATTGAAGTAGAGACTAAGCTTTGTGCCCTCTACCTTCGATGTCAAAACCCAAATCAACCTTCAAGATGGAGATCAAGCCACAGGCCCTCTACTTCGAAGGAAATCGCTTATTGAGATCAAGCTTCATGTCCTCCTTCAAGTTTCCAAGTTCGAATGCCCAAAATCATCTTTAAAGATGCAGATCAAGCCATGAGCCTTCTACTTTGAAGAAGTCACTTGATTGGGATCAAGCCCCATGCCCTCTTTCCAGTTTCCAAGTCCAAGCCATCAACAAAGGACTCATCAATTCTCGTGGAGATCGAATCGAAGGATTTTCGTATATTTATTGTTAGTATACGTATACAAAGATTGTACCCATATTTTTTGAAGAAATACAAATCTTTACATTTTGTGCAGCATTTATTTTGTCCATTATCTTGTAAGAAATTTTGTGCCCTACAAATTTGGTACGCTCAGTGGGACCATCTTTACCTCTCATCTCTTTCTCCAAACTCAAGATCTCAAGTCCATCAGTTTCAATAGTGAGAAAGAAAAACACTCTCTGCCACTCTTAGAAAGAAGGGAAAAAAAAATCTGGGCCGAGGTACGAATGCCCTGATATCGATTGATAGTATCCTAGCTAAAGATCAATCAAATTAACTGAAACCAATCCAAGAACACACAATTTCAGCAGCTACGTGATAGTAATTCAGCTATCCCATTTGTATATATTATATAATTGAGTATAATCTCCGAGAAGATGGAGTAGTTACAAGTAATTCTGTAATAAGAAAGAAAAGAAAATATAGATGAGGGGAGGGGGGGAGAGAAAGAGATCTTGCATCAATTTATGATAAGGAAAATGAAGAAGATAACCCTAAATTTTTAAGAGCAAATAACTAACGATGACGACTATGCACCACGTGGAAGTGACGTGGATATGAGCCGTGATGTGGCAGTGGGGTCAAAAGTATGTGTATCATTGAGAGAGGTTTCTACATAAATATCGGTGTGTTATTTGTTGTTGTTCTTGTTGTTTTACGCTTCCATTTGTGCTCAATATGTGATTCTCCCTACAAGTGGTATAAGAGCATGTTGGTAAAAGTTTAAGAAGAGAAGAACTAGGTCTGATGGTTCGTGGTGGTTGAGGAAGATGGACGGTGGCCACAACAGAGGAAAGCATCATCCATGTTTTTTTTATGATTTGAGAAACCGAGGCATGGAAATCATGGTAGTTGCGTAGTGTCCTGCTGATGAAATGTTGGCATGCTGCTGCTGTGTTGAAATGTTGGCTGTTATAAGGCTGATTAGAGTTGATTGGTTTATTAAATCATGTGTTAGTAGTTGCATTTTATTGTCTTTAGTTGTTTAAATGTAATAAGCGGTAGAGGATGGCGTGAAACAAGGGGTCCGAAGGGGTCCTGAAGTGTTAGTGGCTGCAGCTGGTAGTAGTTCTGCTAGGAAGTGATGTTTTGGCGCCAAATGGGAATCGAATGTTAGTTAAGATTTAGTTCTAGATAATTCTAGATTGTTCCTAGCTTAAGTCGGTTAGAAGTGGGGTCTTGATTCAATGTATTAGCTCATATTATGTAAGTAGTATAAATAAGAGGTACTAGTATGTAATCCTTAACTTTTGATAAATGAATTGATACATTTGGTTCCTTCTCTATTTTCTCATCTCCTTTCCCTTCTTTCTCTCATCTAAACTCTATATTCTTTCTCATCTTATACTCTCACTATCCCAACCAAGGTTAAGTTTCAAGACCTAATCTTCGAAACCTTAACAATTGGTATCAGAGCCTTGATTTGGCTTCCGAATCAAGCTCATATCTGAAAAAAAAATTATAAAATCTGATTAATTGTGTTGCAATTAATCAACAAAAGAAGGTTGGATACTAATTTAATTCAGATTTGGTGATCAGAAATTCAAATCTGAATTGATTGAAGAGTTTTGGTGGCACTGCATCAACCTGGGCAGATTGCTTTCGGTTGGTACTTTAAGTGATCAAATTACATTGAAGTAAGCTCCATTTATCAGTAATTGTTGAGGACAATCAACATCAAGCTTATTCAGAACAAAATTCAATAGCATCGATCAAGTAATTGCTGCAGAAGTGGAGAAATGAAGTAGTTGCAGTGTTGAAATTGGTGCTGAGCTACTTGATCGATCATCCATTTGATCGATTGAGAAAGAAGTTTGAATTGAGCTATATGTTCCACATTATACTTAATCATCATCAAAATAGTAGAGATAATCGGAATGGAGATGATTACAAAAGTTGCAATTCGGAAGTTGAAGATTGAGGTAAGGGAAATCTGATCTTCAAGTTGTAATTCGTTGAAGAATTGAGGTTGTTGTTGGATTATGTCGAAATTGTGTTGATAAGCACAAAAATAGTGAGAATTCATCAGAATCTATGGTGAACTTTGAGAATTACGTGTTATTGAGTCGAGATTTTGCTTAGGCGAAAATCTGTCAGCCTAGGCGAAAATCTGACAACAATCTCAGCTCCGAAAGAGTCGAAATCCGATTTCGTTCTTGAAGATTGTTTTGAATATTGTGTTGAAGACTTGATTGCGATCTTGAATCGAGTTAATTCAGAACTATAAGTCTGAATACTCAAGAAAGAATCGCAGTTAGGTTTTGTCAAATACTCTGTGCGCGAAATCTGCAAGCTAGGGTTTATAATCACTGACGAGCATAGAACCGATAACCAGTGTGAGTTTGTGCGAACTAAGGTGTAGAATTTTATTAAGCAATCGATTGTTGAAGAGTTGCGAAAGAAGCTCTTCGTTTCTGCAAATTTTGAATTATACACTGCAACTATCCTGACTCAGATCGAAGCTGTTATTCATTGCAAATATGGATGATGGTCTTAAGACACAATTGGGAGCTGGCGCAAATGTGACCATCAAACCTCAGTGTTCCATTAACGATTAGTTCTCGGAGTTTTGTGTCAAAGTTGAGCAGAGGAATGCTGAGCTTATTGAGCAGAAAATCGAGTATAACCGCCAGCTTGACAGTATTCAACAAATGTTGAAGAAGCTGTTGGGTGAGGATGTGAACAAAGAAGATCGGGTGCAACAAATTGAGCCTTCTAGCCAGATTGTTCCACCAACGGAAGTAGTTCTACCACAAGAGTTCGTTGTTGAGCAGAAAGAGGAGGTACAATCTGTTGTTGTTGAAGATGAACTTGATCACGACAATGCCGAAATTGAAGAACACAAGCCAGAAGAACCTGAGTTTGAACAAGATGGTTCTTACGAAGACTCTATGCGGGAGTTAGAGTCTCTTGACGATGTTGAGACACAATATGAAGAACATCCAGATTGGGAATATGATTCACAGGTCCGAGGAATGATTAAGACAGCAAAGAGTAAGTCGAAGAGCAATCGTCTAAGTGAAGCATTGGGAGATGTTGTGGGAAAAAAGAAGTTGTTCAAGCCAAAATTGAAGCATATGGTTATGGTTCAACCTAGTATACTTGATGATCAACCGGAATTAACTCAAGATGTTGCTCTTACCGATATATATGCAGGAATACAAGGATTAGTTGCAGCAGAATCTATGATTCCATCTGAAACACTTGGTGTTACTGCTGTAGTGACATTGAAAGCACCACAAAACTTGTTGGAAACTTCCCCAAGGCATCTTGTACACTCATATGACGACTAGCCTCCTGATCCGGGAGAAGATTTTCAAGTTTATAGGAAGCCAAAAAGGTTTGATTCTCTGTTGAAAAGAACTAATCAAGCTGTGAGAGTGCATTTCAAAGTCCAACGAAAGAGAAGCCTTGTATCTTTACAAGCATTAAAGTTGTTGGATGAGTACAAATGCAGTATTATGTTGAAGCCTAATTCTGATCAGACCAGTAGCTGTACCGCAGAGGCTTTAGCTAATGAAATCGATGTTGAAAGTCCCTTTGATCCGGGAAAGAATGAAATACAAGTATTGGGGGAAGCTACACACTCGGTGCTACTGATTGATGGTTAAAATGGCGTTAACAGTGCAAGCATTGGTGTAAAAGTGGTTGAGGCTTTACTTGAAGGGTTGGTAATTGTTGTTAGTTGTTTGATGAATTTTGGGCGCTTTGAGGAGATGTGTGGCCTCGGGTATGACCGCACAACTGATGCTCAAGGCCAAGTCAAGCCAACGGTGATAGCATTTGAAAATCGGGATAGAATGCGACCGGAAGCTGCTGTTTTGGTGCAGAATCAGGTTGTGCTTTGGGTGATCTGCTGTGGTTGCTCCGAATGGAAAAATAATATGCACAAGCTTCAAAACTTTCTCAATGAATGGGAGAAGGAGAATAACAAGGGAACAAGATCATTTCTAGCTGAAAATAATTTACATTTCAGCAGCCAAGTTTAGGGCAGATTTTCCCTTGCAGTGAAATTAATCTCAGATGCTCAGTTATGTCATTGGTATCCTGATTTAAAGTTCATCTTTCAGTCGGATGTTGGAAATTTGATTATGACCCATGAGTATTTGATTTGGTGGAGTAAAAGTCCAGAAATTCAAGCCCATGACACAAGAGCTCAACTGATCAAGGTGGGACAGCATGAATTCAGGTTAGTTGCCGTTATGGCTGGGAGGATTACCATTCCTTCATTGTCAGCAGTGAATAGGTTGTCCAAATGGGGAGTGATTGGTGCTATTATGACCATGGGAAGATGTCATGACTTGTTCACTTCAAGTAGCTTCCACATGGACATAAACCGAGCTACAAAATGTTGTTATGAACTGCATCAGGTTTGTACTGCTGAGTTTCTGGATGCTGCAGCAACGATGGTGGAATTGGAGAGCCATCAAGGATTTATTGGTCATGTCATGAGTTGGGTTGGTAGGTGGTTGTGTGAGCTGAATTTGTTGAAAATCATTGCTGCAGGACATGTTAATTCAGCAAGGAATCAAGTTCCAGTAGCTAAAATGCAGTTTCGGCATGCCGATCAGCAAGTTCGGGTTAAAATAATTCTGTTTTTGAAGGGAGTTTTGATTAATAAGGTCTTTATCATGAAGCTGTGCTATTGGGAGGACATTTGCAAGTCGTTTGTCTCCAAGGTTCCAGCCGAGGACAAAGAAATCATTGAAGCTTTGGGGTTACAGCTGCATTCTTATGGACTTGCCTTGTGTTTAGCCACCTTGATCAAGAATTGGGTTTGTTGGAGCTGCAAGTGGGAATGCCTATAAGCAAATTGTGTTGTTGGGTTCTCTTGGTTTGATTTTGGAAGACCTCCCGAGGTGTTAAAGGATTTCAAATGCATCTTGGTGTGGTTAATGACATACAAAACCTGTCGTGCAGCTTATCACAAGCAGAGATTCAAAATTCTTGATATGTTTTATGATTCTCTGCAGCCAGATAGAACTTTGAGTCGTATGAACTGCAAAATGAGGTGTTGTGGGTGTATTGTTGATGTTTGGTTTGAACAGTGCAGACCTCCTGAGTGGTATTGTGCAATCAAACGCAATCTTAAGTTGAAAACCAGATATCATCTTCAGCTGCAGATTTCAGCAAAACTACATCACTTCAGCTATATTTTTCTATGCAATAAATGTCTTCATTGTTACAACTCTCTTCTATTCTTGAGGACAAGAATGTCCTTAAGGGGAAGGGAATGTTATGATTCGAGAAACCGAGGCATGCAAATCATGGTAGTTGCGTATTTTCCTACTGCTGAAATGTTGGTATGCTGCTGCTGTGTTGAAATGTTGGCTGTTATAAGGCTGATTAGAGTTGATTGGTTGAGTAAATCATGTGTTAGTAGTTGCATTGTATTGTCTTTGGTTGTTTAAATGTAATAAGCGGTAGAGGATGGCGTGAAACAAGGGGTTCGAAGGGGTGTTGAAGTGTTAGTGGCTGCAGCTGGTAGTAGTTCTGTTAGGAAGTGATGTTTTGGCGCCAAATGGAAATTGAATGCTAGTTAAGCTTTAGTTCTAGATAATTCTAGATTGTTCCTAGCTTAAGTCGGTTAGAAGTGGGGTCTTGATTCAATGTATTAGCTCATATTATGTAAGTAGTATAAATAAAAGGTACTAGTATGTAATCCTTAACTTTTGATAAATGAATTGATACATTTGGTTCTTTCTCTATTTTCTCATCTCCTTTCCCTTCTTTCTCTCCTCTAAACTCTATATTCTTTCTCATCTCATACTCTCACTATCCCAACCAAGGTTAAGTTTCAAGACCTAATCTTCGAAACCTTAACAGTTTTCCGGCAACAATTGCTGCTCAATAGAGAAAGAGAACATAGAGAGAGAAAGGGAGCCTACACTATCTGAAAATTTGGAATTTTGGAAATATGGTTTCCTTTTAACTCTTTTTTTTATTTGTGAAGAGAAAAAAAAAATTAGTGAGAGAAAAAATAAAATAACGTGAGAAAAAAGGGTGCGGGCTAAAAATTAATTTTGAGATAATGGGGAGATCTATTGGGTATATTTTTACTCTAAAATTAATTATATATAAATAAAAAAATTGAAAAAAAAAGAGAGAAAATGAAAAATGAAAAGAAGAAAAAGAAAAAGAAAGAAAAATCAGTTAAAAAAAAAAGAAGAAAATATATGAGAATTGAAAGGTTTGTTTTTTTCGGTGGGATTGAGGTAAGATTACTTACCAAAATTGTTTGAAAATTTTGAATTTTAAATTAGGATTGTTTTTGTTATAAATAGGAGTGTAGGGTGCAGGTAGAATGTAGAAAAAAAAAAAGAGAAAATGCAGAGAGGCTATAGGTTATGCAAAGGGGCACCCGACTAGGGAGAGAAGGTGAGGATTTCTGTAATAATGTTTTCATGGTGATTTGATTATTGGAACCGACACATCAGCTGATGGAACTGGTGTCCTGAAAAATCAATTAGTTAGTTTTAAATAATAAATAAATAAAATTATTTTATTTATTTGTTGTCTGATTATGTTTTACGAGTCAGACATGCATGTGATTGTTTTCTAAAACGTTCTATGAGATGGACGTAGTCCAAGATGACATGCCAAGTTCGGTTTAAGTGGTCAAATAAGACTAAACCACGGATAGACTTACATCAAACTAGTAATATGTTGTCAAAGTATGTTCGTAGTCGGTGATAAGTCAGGACAATTTGTTTGATAAGACTATAATGTGGTACTTGTGATGATGTATCTTGGTCATGTGGATAGGGATCCAAAAGTATTATGTTGGCATTGTCAATAAGATTGCAACACTGAGCAGAACCTCCTGAATTAGTTGTTTCTTTACTACTATCATAAGCAACAAGTTTTGTAAGACAATAACTCTAAATCTAGGAAACAATCTGAACTCGTACATAGATTGTTCGATATTTTGATGTGCTAAAAGGATTTGTCAAAGTGCATTGACTTGAATCTTACATACGTTGAGTAACAGCATGAGGTGTGGCGGGAATAGTTGCTTTACGTGGATTCTATAGTCTTTAAAGAGATAAAGATGTCCCCATAGTTGATTCGCAAATATACAAACAGATTCTCAAATCTTTGGTTGAAGTATTACATATGTTTGACATTGGAATAAATACGGAAATTGTTTCTGTACTATTATATTGATCGAGAAGGGCGAGTCCGGAATTACGGCTAGAGATTGTTATGATCATCCTATAGAAATAATAATTGTAAGGTTTTGGCGGGAAATCTTGTCGAGATTTAGGAGGGCATTCCTTAGTATAAGTATAGTGAATTGTATTAGTTTTACTCATTAAATTGAATAATAACCAATAATACTCATTCTTTCCTCATCTCTCTCTACAATTGTCCTCTCATCCCTTACTCTAACTATCCAATTAAGGGTTGTGTTCATCCGATCACAACAACTTGGTATCAGAGCTACCGATCGTTGCACCTGACTTGCAATCTGGCCAGAGGTAGGAAACGAGCTCCAATGGCTGCTGCAAACAACAATGGAGGATCTGTTACTGCCGAACAGATGCAGCAAGTTTAGCAGTAACTCTCGGAGTTGGCCATTGCTATAGGTAACATGAATCAAGGACAGGAATCATTGAAGCAACAGGTGGTTGAAGTTCAAGAGAAGGTGAACCATCCAGTTGCAACTGAGTCAGCTGGCAATGCTCCTGTTGAATCACCAAATGTTCGACCTCTGGAACCCTTAATTCTAATGTCCCGATTGAATGAGCAAGGTATGAATTCAACGGACATAGCTAGACAATCTTCATTTAGACAACCAAAAATTGAAATCCATGCTTTTGATGGAACAAACCCCAGATCATGGATAAGAGGGTGTCAAAGATTTTTCAAGTTTTATGGTATTCGGGATGAAGAAAAGGTCGAGATTGCTGCTGTTTATTTGTTAGGGGATCATGAGACTTGGTTCCATAGCCTGAATATTAGTAGACCTCAATTGAATTGGCTGGAATTTGTTGAGGAATTTTATGATCGATATGACAAAGAAGACTTGAAGGATGTTGTTGATCAGTTCAATAAGGTGGCTCAAACTGGATCCGTCAAGGATTACATGACTAAGTTTGAGAAATTAAGAGCAATGATGATAGAGGTGAACCCAGAGCAAGGGAAAGCTATTATGTCTCGAGTTTTATAAGCAGGTTAAAGCCTAAGATCAAAAACTTGGTCAAGGCATTAGACCCTGAGAGACTGAGTAAGGCATACTCTAAAGCTAGATTATTCAAATCCACAGTTGAGGGCCTAATTGATGGAGCAGGAAGGCACAAGTCTGGGGTACTGCAATCTGGATTTTCTGGTGTAGGTATATCATCAAACAGCAGTAGTGCAAGCAGGCCAACGAGCTTGGAGGAAAAGAAGATTAACAAATTGTGTTACCGATGTAATCAAAAATACTTTACAGGGCACAAATGCAACCCCGGGCAGTTGATGGCAGTCACTGGTACAGAAATTGAACCTTCAGTAACAGAAGCAGAAGATCAGGAGCTCTTGAGTGAGGAAGCAACAGAAGAAGACGAAGATGCTGTTGAGATATCAGTTCATGCCTTAACTGGAGGAGGTTCCCACAATACCCTGAGCATTAAGGGCTCTGCAAAGCAAAATTCCCTCCTCATTCTCATAGATAGTGGAAGCACGCATAGTTTCTTAGATCCAAGAGCAGCTAAGAAAATGGGACACGAGATGGTGAAGGCTTTCCCCTTATCTGTAACTGTTGCTGATGGCAACACCATGCTCACACAAACAAAAGGTAGACAATTCTGTTGGGAGATGCAGGGCAATGAGTTTGTCTACAATTTTAGGGTGCCTAGGTTTGGAGGTTGTGACATGGTTTTGGGGGTTGATTGGATGAAAACCATTAGCACAATTGTTACTGATTTTTCCAACTTATCCATGTCCTTTGAAAGATCAGGAAGCACCATCAAACTCTAAGGGGTTAACGAGCAAGGATCCTTGAGGATGATGCACTGCAAGAAACTGAAGAAGATGATTCAAAAGGGACAATGTCACTGGATTGGCCACCTTTCTTCCATTCATGCTGAGCCTCCTGCAGGAAAGGTTGATTCTAATCCCATTTTACTTAGACTATTACATGACTATAAGGATCTCTTTAAATCTACTTTAACCTTACAACCTAACTGCATGCTAGACCATTCAATACCCTTGAAAACCAGTTCCCAACCTGTTAACTTACTGCCCTATAAGTATCCTCATGCCCAAAAGAATGAAATTGAAAAACAAGTTGAGGAATTACTCAAGAACAATTTCATACGACCAAGCCATAGCCCATTTGCCTCTCCTGTGATACTAGTCAAGAAAAAAGATGGTTCATCTCGTATGTGTATCGACAGTTAAACTCCCATACCATCAAAGACAAATTTCCAATACCAATCATAGATGAACTACATGGCTCAAAATATTACTCTAAGCTTGACCTACGCCAAGGATATCACCAAATCAGAGTCAAAGATGAAGACATAAACAAAAATGCATTTCGTAGTCATCATGGCCACTTTGAGTTTGTTGTCATGCCCTTTGGTCTAACAAATGCCCCGGCCACCTTTCAAACATTAATGAATGATGTATTTAAGCCTTTTCTACGCAAATTTGTGCTAGTCTTCTTTGATGATATCTTGGTTTACAGCCCCTGTCTTGATTCCCACATGAGTCACCTAAAGATAGTATTCCACACAATGTGTCAAAATCAATTATATGCCAAATTGTCCAAATGTTCTTTTGCACAACTCAAAGCAGAATACTTAGGTCATGTAATATCAAGTGATGGGGTGGCAACCGACCCTCATAAGGTTGAAGCAATGAGGAAGTGGCCAATTCCTCAAAACATCAAGTCATTGCGAGGATTTTTGGACTTAACAGGCTATTACAGAAAATTTATTGCAGAATATGGACTCATAGCTAAGCCCCTAACAGCCCTACTTCAAAAGGATTCCTTTCACTGGTCTAGAGCAGCTCAAGAGGCTTTTGATCGTCTAAAAATGGCTATGTGCTTAGCCCCAGTTCTCGCTATGCCTTGTTTTGAAGAGCCATTCATACTTGACACTGATGCTTCTCACTCTGGAGTGGGTGCTGTTTTAATGCAGAAAGACAGACCCATTGCTTACCTAAGTCAGGCCTTGAGTCTTAAATATAGAGATCTTTCAATCTATGAGAAGGAGTACTTAGCAATCCTTTTGGCAATGTAAAAGTGGAGACACTATCTAGAGGGTCATCACTTCATCATAAGAACCGATCATGAGAGTCTAGAACATCTACTAGAACAACGCATTACAACTAGTATTCAGAAAAAAGGGCTAATGAGAATGCTTGGGCTGGATTACTCAATACAATACAGGAAAGGGAATGAAAACTTAGCAGCAGATGCCCTGTCTAGACATGGATCCTTCACTGCCATTTCAGTAGTAAAACCAGTATGGATGGAAGAAGTATGCAGATCCTATGAGAATGACCCCTATGCAGAAGAACTAATACAAGCTGCGTCCATCACTCCTGCTGCTGTTCCTCATGCCACTTCGCTCAATTGGGTACTGCGAGTTAAGGGGAGAATCTACATTGGTTCCTCTTTGGAACTCATGAAGCAAATATTCACTGCTCTTCATTCTTCAGCTTTAGAAGGACACTCTGGCATAATGGGAACTTATCAGAGGCCTAAACCTTGGTTCTTATGGAAGGGCATCAAGAAAGATCGGATAGAATGGGTAAGGACTTGTGATGTATGTCAAAGAACAAAATCTGAACACTGCCCTTACCCAGGTCTTCTCCAGCCTCTTCCCATACCTAATCAAGCTTGGCAACACATTAGCATGGACTTTATAAAGGACCTCCGTAAATTAGAAGGCAAGGATGTCATTTGGGTTGTCGTGGACAGATTTGCTAAATATGGTCACTTCATAGCCCTTCAGCGCCCATTTGCAGCTCCTCAGGTTACCAAACTCTTCTTAGATCACATCTATAAGCTACATGGTCTTCCTCACTCCATAGTCTCTGATCGTGACAAGATCTTTATAAGTGTGTTTTGGCAACAACTCTTCAAATAGTCTCTGATCGTGGCAAGATCTTTACAAGTGTGTTTTGGCAACAACTCTTCAAACTTTTGGGCTCCCAATTTGCCTTAAGTTCTGCCTATCATCCTCAATCCGATGGGCAAACCGAAAAGCTTAATCAGAGTGTGGAGCAATACCTTCACTGTATGACCTTTCAACATCCCAAAAATTGGCACAAATGGCTGGCTTTAGCTGAATTTTGGTACAACACCAACATCCACACGTCAGTGGCAACAACTCCCTTCTTTGGTTTGTATGGCTATGAGCCAAATCTTCCAATCATTGGAGCTGAGCTGCATTCCCCCATTGCTGAGGTGAAAGATCTAGTGTAGACAAGAACACAGATCAATAAGCAGCTACAAGATCAACTAGAAATAGCTCAAGCTCGCATGCAAATTTTTACCGACACAAAAAGATCTGAACGTGAGCTGCAAGTTGGTGATTGGTCTATCTCAAATTACAATCTTACCGCCAGGCTTCAGTAGCTATCAGAAAAAATGTCAAGCTTTCAACTAAATTCTATGGCCCCTACACTGTCTTACAGAGGATAGGCTCAGTTGCCTATCATTTGGATCTCCCTCCTGGAAGTTCAATACATCCAATATTTCATGTTTCCTTGCTCAAACGAAAAATTGGCAATGACATTGCTCCCTAGATCCAACCTACCTTAACTGTCGCAACCGGAGCAGTACTAGCTGAACCTATAGCCATTTGGCCAGAAGATTAGTTCCTCGAAACAACAAAGCAGTAACTCAAGTCCTCATCCAATGGTCCAATCTCAGTCCAGACGAGGCCACTTGGGAGGATTCCTAGTTCATCGAGAGCCAATTCCCAAATTTTGATTCTTGAGACAAGAATCTCTTGATGGGGAGGGTATTTGTTATGATCATCCTATAGAAATAATAATTGTAAGGTTTTGGCAGGAAAGTTTGTTAGTAAAATTGGCAGGAAAGTTTGTTATGGTTTTGGCGGGAAAACTTGTTGAGATTTAGGAGAGCATTCCTTAGTATAAGTATAGTGAATTGTATTAGTTTTACTCATTAAATTGAATAATAACTGATAATACTCATTCTTTCCTCATCTCTCTCTACAATTCTCCTCTCATCCCTTACTCTAACTATCCAATTAAGGGTTGTGTTCATCTGATCACAACAGAGATGTGAGAAAAGAAAAGATAGTAATTAAAGTTACTTTTGCTCACGAATATCTAATAAAGGGGTTATGTTAGGAATAGTGTCCTAAAATTCAAATTTATTCTGCTAATATTATTTTATTAAAGAACAAAATTGAAATGCTAGTCGTCTCCTAGTTAAATTTGTGAAGCGAGCATTTATACTACATGTGATTTTCTTTTAAGTATCGTCTATGGGATGGACAGAGTCCTCATATTACATTTTACATATTTGTTCTAAGTGGATAATAGAATTAAGCCACAGACAAACTTGGAACAAATGGTATGGAATATTATTTGAATAACTCATGGTCAATGATGAGCTTGGGCTACTTGTCTGTTAAGACCATGACTTAACACTTCAGATGACTTGTCTTGATCATGTGGATGGCGATCCAAAAGTGTTAGGTTGGTGTGTTTAATAAGATTGACACACTGAGTTGGACCATGTGAGTTGCTTGTGTCTAGACTACTATTGGAGACGGGTGATTCATGTTGTACTATTTGAACGAAAACTCTAAATCCTAAGAGTATTCTGGACTTGTGCATGGAGCGTTAGTTACTTTGGTTTACTATAAGTAAGGTCTAAATACATGACTGAATTCCTACGTACATTAGGTAGCGGCGTGAAGTGTGATAAGGATCAGGTATTGAATATGGAATCTGCAATCTCTTATGAGATACAGATGTCCCCTTAATTGATTTGCAAGTATTTGAATAGTTTGGAAACTTTGGCCAAAGTATTCTAAGTGTTTGATGTTTGGGATTTATACTATGAATATGTTCAAGTATAAATGAATTATTCAGTGAAAGGCGAGTCCGTAACTAATAGAGAAGCTGTGAGAAGGATAATGGTAGTGGTTATATCTATTCTTCGTCATGGACATCTAGGTGGAGGGGTTGTTGTCATCAATACTATCTATTTGGTAAATATCGAATAAATGGTTTAAGTCTAGAATGTAGTGAGATTATTTAGAGGAATTAAGTCTCATTAATTGTAATTAAATTATATCATGAGATGGTAATTAATTTAACTTATTTGGAACTTGATTTAAATCTTTCTTGAGGTGCCTGCGCAATCCTATATTTATTGCCATGGAAAAATATTAAAAACTTCATGAGATAAATTATTTATTCATTAGACGAGTAAATTTAAATTTGCCAACCAATATTCATGAGATGAATTTGAAAATTAAAATTAATAAGATGAATTTTTTCATGTGAAAAAAAGGGAAAATCGCATTTGTATAGTGCAATCCGCTTGTTTTGAATCGGACGAAGTCGTGCGCTGGCAAGTCCCCTGTGGCTATGCATGTCTACATGCACCAACGAATAGGAAGACAACACGTGGCACTCGGTTTGTGGCTAAAAGGATGCAGGTTTCCCTATGTATTAAACGTGTCATTTTGTTTGCTTTATACATCAAGTGCTGCGTTTAGTTTTAACAGCTACGAACCCCACATCGAAAAAATCAAAATTTTCGCTCCAATATACTTCTATAAAAAGAGATACCTATTTCAAAGGTTTGTTATTCAGTTTAGAATTAAAAAAAAAAATTTCTAAAAGTGTTGACTTTCGGAGATCTGGTGGGAAAGAAAAAATTTATTTTGAAATTTTTCTTTCCTCAAAAGTATAATATTTTTTGGAGCCCATTAGGCGTTTCGAGGTCATTGCATAGAAGGCCGCTCGATCTTGATTTCTCAGCTTTTTTGGAGTATAATTATTTTCTGGTTTCTTTATTTGGAACAATTCCGGGTATGTTCTTCTTTTTCTTCTCTTTTAAGTTTTTTCACTTTTCTATTTATTTACATTTTTTTTATTATGCCTGATATAAGTTCATGTTATTGTTATGAATATATTAGAGTAGAGGCATATAGATTTAAATTAGGAATTTAAATATGTATATTTAAAATTAAAAATTTTAAATCGACCCTAGGTTTAAAAGTAAGAATTTTAAACCCTTCCACTGCACTAATTTAATAAACAAAGGGCAAATTTTTTAAATTCATCCCAACAACTGGTATCAGAGCAAAGGGATCTATAGAGATAACCCTATTCCCGGGAATTCTCGAGCGTGAGGTATCACGATGCGTGACTCTCTGACCGGGGGCTTAGGTAGCGAGAAGAGTCTCCTACGCTGAGTACTCAAATAGGTGCATTTTGTTGTGACCACAGTTGGAGAATTGTGAGCCTAACAATTGGCATCAGAGTTAGGTTAATTAATAACTAGGTTAGTTATTCCCAACATTTTTTTTTAACGGATTCCCAACAATTGGTATCAGAGCCAGTTTTTTATTGCATTCATAATATATGTGCATAGATATAATAACATCAAAATAAATGGACTTGCGATTTAATAAAATAGAGATTTTATTAAGAAGGAAAGATTGTTTAAAATAATGTTTTAAATTGTTTAAATTGTTTATGAATTAATAGTTAATTACGTAGTTTAGAGTAACGATTTAAATTATTTAAATTGTTGATGAATTAATAGTTAATTAGATTGTCTAAGGTATCGATTTAAATTGTTTAAATCATTAATGAATTATTAGGTAATTTGGATTTGTCAACTCTTAAAATTACATTCATATTATTTGCATGATAGGATTGTGCATATTAATCATGATTTATGAAATCGGATAAAATTGATTAAATGAGATTAGATTTCATTATTTTCATGAAACTGGACAAAATTGAAAATTTTAAAATTAAATATTTTAATTAAAAAAAATGACCCTAACGTTAGGTCATCGCTGACGTTAGCAATACAAAAAACTTATTTTTTTGGGACGTACAGACATCAGTATTGATTTTCATAATTAAAATTAAAATTAAATTTTACTTATTATTTAATTTTAGAATGAGATTCTAAAATAGATTATGAGATAATCTAAATTGTAAGATAGTACTATTTTAATTAAAATTAATTTTTACTAATTAATTTAATTTTAGAATGAGATTTTGAAATAGATTATGAGATAAACTAAGCTACGGTATTAATTTAAATAATAAAATTAATTTCTATTAATTAATTAAATTTTAGAATGAGATTCTAAAATGGATTATGAGATAATCTAAATTATAAGTTGGTGCTATTTTAGATAAAAATTAATTAATTAATTTTATTAGTTAATTTTAGAATGAGATTCCAAAGTAGAGAATGAGATAATATATGTTGCAAGACTATGGTGTTTTAAATAAAAAAAATTAATTAATTAATTCTATCAGTTAATTTTTAGAATAAAATTTTAAAGGGAATTATGGGATAATCCAAGTTATAAATGCAAGTTAATTAAAAAAACGACTAGTTTATAAAATCAAGTGGAAGTGAGGTTTAATTGTTGAAACCTCACGGTCTCCATTATTGGTCTAGCAGTATAATAGATCGATAGACCTCCCTGCGGAGGATGTTAGTTTGTAGATTACGGGGTTAGACTTCTATTGGGATAGGCCAAAGTGCAAAGAAGCGATGCGACCACGCTGCCATGGAGTATTATGTGTATTTGTATAAAGGTTTAGGTAATGGTTTACACTTGACTAGGAAGATGCATTAGCCGCAGCTCTGTTGTGTTATGTTAGACACTAAGGTAAAGCGGTAAGTTAATCATGTTTAATAAGAATTACAAGAAAACATGTTAATTTAGAATAATTCTCATCCAAACTAGCTTTGTGCAACCTCTCTACCGGGGAGTAAGGAGTGGTGTGTTTGGGTCATCACGGCATGCATGGTAGTACAGTTTTGTGGATACCTGACTGATTGTGTTTCCTAAAATAAAAGAATAGATATCACTGCATTATATATGACTCTTGTTACACAGTTACACAAATGTTTGCATTTACAGTATTTCGAAATGGATAGGGCTGGTGAACTTCACTTGTTTCTAATGCATAATGTACTCATTAGACCAAATTACTTTGCCTGAAAAAAAAAAGTTAGACTTAGTTATTACTCCCAAAGGACCTACTAGAAGGAAAGAAAAGGGCAAGATTGCTAGTGTAGCAACGAAGTCCATAAAGAAGTCAGCAAAAGAAAAGAGTTTCTTTTACGGGAAGACTGGCCACTAGAAGAAAAACTGCACTAAGTACTTGGCTTCTCTTCTTACAAAGACTACTAAGCCATCTGGTAAAGATATATTGATATTTAACTTAGTTGATTTATGCACAGTTGAAAGTCCACGAGGTAACTTGTGTGTGGACTCAGGTTTAACTTACCATGTCCGTAATATGTTACAGGGGCTCAGATTAACCAGGAGGCTGCATGATGGGGAGATGTACCTGATGGCTAGGGATAGTACAAGAGTAGTGGTCTTACGAGTAGAAGATGTTAGCTTGGTATTTAGTGCTAGAGTTTTGTTTTTGAAAGATTGCTCTAATACCAATTGTTGGGAATAACTCACCTAGTTATTAATTAATCTAACTCTGATGCAAATTGTTCAGTTCACAATTCTCCAATCGTGGTCACAAAAAAGTATACCTATTAGAGCACTCAGCATCGGAGACTCTTCTCGCTACCTAAGCCCCCCGGTCAGAGAGTCACCCTTGGTGACACCTCACACGCGAGAGTTCCCGGGAAGTGGGTTATCTCTATAGATCACTTTGCCTTGATACCAGTTATTAGGATGAATTTCAAAAAATTTTCCGTAGTTTATTAAACTAGCGCAGCGGCAGGGTTTAAAATTTTTAATTTTAAATATAGGGTTGATTTAAATTCCTAATTTTAAATCTACCAATTTAAATTCCTAATTTAAAGCTATATGCCTTTGCTTTAATACATTCATAATAATAACAATATCTTATAACAAGCATAATAAGAAAAGCTATAAATAAATAGAAAAGCGAATAACATATCCGAAATTGCTTCAAATAAAGAAAACCAGAAAATAATAATACTCCAAGAAAGTTGAGAAATTGAGACCGAGCAGTTTTCTATGCAATGACCTCGAAACGCCTGGAGAATGGACTCCGAAAAATATTTAACTTTGAGGAAAGAAAATTTTTAAAATAAAATTTTCTCTCCCACTTGGTCTTGAAAAGTCAATACCTTCAAAAATCTTTTCTTTTAATTCTAATTGAATGCCAAACCTCGAAATAGGTACCTCTATTTATAATAGTATATCAGAGCAAAAAAAATAATCAATTTTTTCAACGTGGTATTTGCAGGTTTAAGAGAAAACACATCATTTTGCACAAAAATAATGTTAAACGCAGCATTTCACAGCCGTCAGTACAAGCTCTTTTGCTTCTCTGGGAGTGCCACATGGCAGCCCCTATGCACGCGGATCACCCTCAGGCCGCCCAGCAACGCTGGTTGGTCCATTTGCGTTCACACAGATCGCGACTGGATTTTAGCGATTTTTCACCTTTTTTTTTTACTTTGTTTTTCATATGTAAAAATTCATCATATGAATTTAATTTTAAAAAATTATTTTATTTTTATAATTTTTAACTTTTATACATCTCATAAATAATGTTTAGCAAATTTAAATTTACTCATCTCATGAATTATTTAATATTTTTTAATGGTAATAAAAACAAAGGCCTGCGTAGGGAGCTCAGGGACAATTTTACTCTAGCTTCAAATGAGTGAAATTAATTTTCATCTCATGATAAAATTTAATTACCATTTAATGGGATTTAATTCCACTAAATAAATCCCACTGCACTCTAGACTTAAAACCATTTATTTGATATCTTCCAAATACATTATATTGATTACAACAACCCCTCCAGATGTCCATGACAAATAATAAACATAACCACTACCATTATTCTTCTCACAGCTTCTCCATTAGTTACCGACTCGCCCTTCACTGAATTATTCATTTATACTTGAACATATTCACAGTATAAATTTCAAACGTCAAACACTTGGAATACTTTGGCCAAAGTTTCCGAACTAATCAAATACTTGCGAATCAACTAAGGGCACATTTATACCTCATAAGAGAGTGCAGATTCCATATTGAATACCTAATCCTTGTTGTAGTTCATGCTGCTATCCAGTATACATGGGAATTCAGTCATGTATTTGGACCTTACTTATAGTACACCAAAGTAATTAACGCTCCATGCATAAGTTCAGAATATTCTCAGGATTTAGAGTTGTCATTCCAATAGTACAACATGAATCACTTATCTCCAATAGTAGTCTAGAAACAAGCAACTCTCATGGTTCAATTCATTGTGTCAATCTTGTTAAACACACCAACCTAACACTTTTGGAACACCATCCATATAACCAAGACAAGTCATCAAAGGTGTTAAGTCATGATCTTAACAAATAAGTAGCCCATGCTCATCAGCGACCATGAGTTATACAAATAAAATTCCATACTATTTGTTCCAAGTCTATTTGTGGCTTAATCTCATTATCCACTTAGAACAAACACGTAAAATATAATCTAAAGATTTTGTCCATATCATGGACGATACTTAAAAGGAAATTACATGCAGTATAAATGCTTGCTTACACAAATTTAACAAGGAAATGACTGGAACTTCAATTTTATTCATTAATAAAATAATGTTAATAGAATAAATCTGGATTTCATGAGACTATTCCTAATAGATATTTCAGTTAGTTGAGTTATGTGCAATTGAGAGTCCACCAGGTTCTTGGTGTGCGGCCTCGGGTTTAACTGACCATGCCTGTAATATGTTACAGGGGCTCAGATTAACCACGAGGCTGCATGATAGGGACATGTACCTGATAGTTAGGGACAGTACAAGAGTAGTGGTCTTAGGAGTAGGAGATGTTAGCTTGATATTTAGTGCTAGAGTTTTGTTTTTAAAAGACAAGAGACAACAATATAAACATGATAATAAGGAAGCAAAGAAAAGAGGATTCAAAAAAGAATGCATGGATTGCAAGGTCATCCCTGGGGAGGACCTCTCAACACAACATAGGGTAGTATGTGCGGAGGTCAAGGTCAAGAGAAGGGGCAAGAAAACCATCAAACCATCACAGCCACGCACGCGCTAGAGGGATCCAAAGGGGGAAGTCCCAAGTCTTTAAGGGAAGAATTGAGGCTAAGCTTGGAGGGGATTGTGAGGGAGATTTAAACCACTTGTGGAACCAAGTAGCCCAAAAAATCAGAGATGTGGCACGTGAAATCCTAGGCGTATCAAAGGGTAGGGCACCAAACAACAGAGAGACCTGGTGGTGGTGTAGGGAAGTGCAGGGAAAGATTAAGGCGAAACGAGATTGCTTTAAGGAGTGGGATCATAGTGGAGAGGAAGACAAGAGACAACAGTATAAAGAGGCTAAGAAGCAAGCAAAGATAGCAGTAAGAGACACATAATCTAAAGCCTTTGAAGAGGTCTATAAAAGGCTGGATATAGTCGAGGGAGCTAGAGACCTCTATAGAATTGCAAAAATAAGATAAAGAAGGACTAGAGACCTGGACAAAGTAAGGTGCATAAAGGGCGCAGATGGGCAAGTGCTTGTGGACGAGCAATAAATTAAAGCTAGATAGAAATCCTACTTCCACGATCTATTTGATTAAAAGGGAGATACAGTTGCATCGCCAAGAGAACTACAATCACCAGCGGAGCACGCGACCTATTGCTACTACACTAGAATTAGACCCGAGGAAGTTAGGGAAGCATTGAAGAAGATGGGCAGAGGTAAAGCAATCGGCCCAGATGATATACCCATTGAGGCATGGAAATGCACTGGAGAAGTGGGTATCAGATGGCTAGCCAAATTGTTCAACCAAATTCTCTAAGGGAAAAAGATGCCTGATGAACGGCGGAAGAATACACTGGTTCCTGTCTATAAGAACAAATGCGACATTTAGAGTTGTGCCACCTACAGAGGAATCAAACTAATGAGCCACACTCTGAAGCTTGGGAAGCGGGTCATAGAAAGATGGCTCAGACAACAAGCAGAGATCTCAGAGAACCAATTTGGATTTATGCCAAGTAGATCAACGATAGAAGCCATTCATCTTTTGAGAAGGTCCACAGAGTACTACAGAGATGGACAAAAGGACCTTCACATGGTTTTCATTGATTAGGAGAAGGCATATGATAGGGTAATGAGAGAGGTCCTATGGAGGGTCTCAGAGGGGAAAGGCATCCACGAGCCTCATATACGATTCATTAAGGACATGTGCGAAGACGCCCAAACCTATGTGCGTACTAAGGAAGGGGAGATAGACGCTTTTCCCATTACAGTGGGGGTACACCAAGGGTTAGCCTTAAGTCCCTTTCTGTTCATTTCGGTTATGGACGAGCTCACTAGGCACATCCAAGGGGATGTGCCTTGGTGTATGTATTTCACGGACGATATAGCCTTGGTGGGAGAATCTAGGGAGGAGGTGAATGAGAAACTAGACCTTTGGAGGATGGCCTTAGAATCGAAAGGCCTAAGAGTCAGTAGATTTGAGACAGAGTATATGGAACTCAAGTTCAACACCTCTACTATGTTAAGCACAGAAGTCGTAAAGATTGGATTAGAGCACATACCACAGAAAGCACGCTTTAAATACTTGGGTTCCGTGGTGCAACAAGATGGTGAAGTGGACGCAGATGTCAACAACAGGATTAAAGTGGGATGGCATAAATGGAGAATGGCCTCTGCGGTACTGTGCGATAGGAAGTTCCCATTGAAGTTAAAGGGTAAATACTATAAGACAGTAGTGAGGCCGGCTATGTCATACGGAGCAGAGTGTTGGCCAGTCAAGTACCATCACACGCAAAAGCTGAAGGTGGAAGAGATGAGGATGTGAAGTGGATGTGTGGACACACAAGGAAGAATAGGATCAGAAATAACATTATGAGGGGTAATTAGGCATCCCCTCAATAGAAGGTAAGATGTGGAAGCAACATCTGCGGTGGTCCGGAAATGCTAGGAGGAGGCCCACCACTGCCCCAGTCAAGAGATGCAAACAACTTCGGATAATAGACGGCAAGAGAGGGAGAGGACAGCCAAAGAAGAGTTGGATGGAGACAATTTGATAGGGCCTCACCTATCTCAACCTAAATGAAGAGTTGGCCCTAGATAGAGCTCAGTAAGGGATTAGTATAGGTGTACCCGATTTAGGGGGTAGGAGCATCGACCTTACAGATACATCGAGCACTTGTAAAATACAATAAGGATGCTTGTATGCCTAGCTGTATATACGCAGTTATGGTATTTGCTAGGTGATTAGTGCTCCTAGGGTTGGATGTAGACAATTTCATAGACAAGAAGAAAGGAAGAGGCAGGCCAAAGAAGAGTTAGATGGAGAAACTCCACTGCCCTCGTAAGGAGATACAAAATTCCATATTGCAAACGGGAAGAGTGGTAAAAGCTGGCCATAAAAGAGTTAGATGAAGACAATTTGACAGGACCTCACTTACCTCAACATAAATTAAGAGATGGCCCTAGGTAGAGTTCAGTGGGGGATTAGCTTTAGGGGTAACCCATTTAGCGGTGTAGGAGCTTCAAGCACTCGTAAGCTAGTTCTATCTCCACGAGCATGCTTGTATGCTTATTTGTAGATACACAGTACAGGTGTTCGTTGGTCACTTAGTGCTCTTAGGATTTATTACCTTGGGATGTAGCGCTAATCGATGTTGATACTTTCTATACTCTCTCTCCCCCCTCTCTCTATCTCTCTCTCTCTCTCTCTCTCTCTTTCTCTACTTTCTCCCCCTCTCTCCCTCTCTCCCCATACTCTTTAGACATTCTAGTATCTCTAAATGTTTGCATGGTGTCGCTTGTATGATCCTTCCCTTACATGCTTGTTTGCTCTTACCTTTTACTCTGGAAGCTATGCCCCCATGCATACATACTTACATGCTTACATGATTATTTTGATTATTTTTCCGATATGCTTACATGCTTATATACATACATGCTTCACATGAACTATATGCCGTACATGCTCCCTCTATGATGTGCATTCAAGCTCGCCATAACTATAAGCTAACAGGTTAGGGGTCCTCGGAAACAGTCTCTCGTAAGGGTCTCACCCTGATGGGGTAAGACAGCATACATCCTACCCCTCCCAGACCCTGCGCAAGCGGGAGCACTTGAGGAACTGGGATTGTGTGTTGTTGTTGTTATTGTTGCTGCTTATTAGTATCTACTTTGCAACGGAATTTTATTTTTTTATCTCGTTTAATGAATAATTGTTATTAAATTAATTTTGGTTGTGAACTTTTTATCACAAGAAATAAATTATTTATTTTCAAAAGGTACATGTATAAATGGTTTATTTATGTTATTTCCTGATGAAAACTCTTGTATTTGTTTAAATGAATCTAACACAAGCTTACTTGTTCAATCTCCTAAAAGAACACACCCTAAAAGGGATAATGCCTAGACATGGCACCAACGTTTAGGCCACATTAATTCGATCAGGATTCAAAGACTGGTGAAAGATGGACTAATAGAGCTTTTAGACTTGAAGTCATTACCAGTCTGTGAATCCTGCATAGACGGAATGATGACCAAATCTGTCTTTAAGAGTAAAGGCAACAGGGTTGGTGACTTGCTTGAGCTGGTTCACACATATGTATGTGTTCCAATGAATATTCAGGTAAGAGGTGGGTATGAGTACTTCATCACATTTACTGATGATGACTTAAGGTATAGATATGTTTACCTAATGAGACATTAGTCGGACTCTTTTGAAAAGTTCAAGGAGTACAAAATTGAAGTTGAAAAGCAATTAGGTAAACAGGTTTAGTCACTTCGATCAGATCGAGGTGGTGAATATCTTTCGAGTGAGTTTCTAGATTTCCTAATTACAAAAGCAAAAACAAAGTAGTGTTAGAGGGTTTTTAAGAAAATGACACTTATTCTGAATAACGAGACAGAATTCGGGATACAGTGGATGCATTAGATGCACCTACTATTATGGTTGCGATGTTCTAAGTGCACGAGAGTGTAGGTGTAGTGGGAGGATTGCCAGGGTACCTAACAGGTTTACGGCGGGAGCCTTAATGGTTGACAGTGGCATTGAATCTGATCCTCTCAGCTACAGTGAGGCAGTTAAAGACAAGGATGCCGACCAATGGGTCTTAGCAATGAAATCTAAGATAGGATATATGTATTCTAATTATGTCTGGAATCTTATAGAGACGCATGTTGGCATTAAGCCAATTGGTTGTAAATGGGTCTACAAGAGAAAAAGAGGAGTGGATCGGAAGATAGAGACCTTCAAGGAAAGACTGGTTGCTAAGAGTTTTAACCAAAAGGAAGGAACCCATTATGATGAGACCTTCTCACCAGTAGCCATACTAAAGTTCATAATGATACTTCTATCCAATGCAGCTCATTATGAGATCTGCCAAGTGGAAGTCAAAACAGCTCTTTTTTGAATGGTCGTCTTGAAGAAGACACCTATATGGTGCAACTAGATAGTTTCATTGGAAAAATTTAGAAGCATATGATATACAAACTGAAAAAGTCCACATTTGGACTGAAGCAAAGATCATGCTCATGGAATATTAGACTCAATGAAGCGATTAAGTCATATGGTTTTGAGTAATTAGTTGACGAACCAAGCGTGTACAAACAACGTCAAGAGAAAGTAGTAACTTTTTTAGTATTGTATGTTGACGATATATTACTCATTGGGAATGATGTAAGTTGTTAACAGCTGTAAAGATTTGGTGAGCTAGTTCCAGTTGGCTATACAGATTTAGACTTCTAGTCAGATAGAAATGCTAGACATACGACATTTTGGCATGTCTTTACCCTTGGAGTAGGAGCCATAAGTGGGAGAAATGTCAAGCAGTATTGTATTGCTAACTTCACCATAAAGGCTGAATACATTGTAGCCTCAAAAGCTGCATAGAGGGCATGTTGGTTTAGATAGAATAATTGACCTAATAGACCTTTGGATCATACACAAAAGAGATGGGTATAAAGCTTGTCATAAATTAGATTTAACAGAAGTGGGAGATTGGTAGGAATAGTGTCCTAAAATCCAGATTTATTATGTTAATATTATTTTATTAAAGAATAAACTTGAAGTGCCAATCATCTCCTTGTTAAATTTGTGTAAGCGAGCATTTTTACTACATGCGATTTTCTTTTAAGTATCGTCATGAGATGGACAGAGCCCTCATATTACATTTTACATGTTTGTTCTAACTGAATAATGAGATTAAGCCACAGATAGACTTGGAACAAATGGTATGGAATGTTATTTTAATAACTCTTGGTTGATGATGAGCTTGGGCTACTTGTCCATTAAGACTATGACTTAACACTTTAGATGACTTGTCTTGGTCATGTGAATGGTGATTCGAAAGTGTTAGGTTAGTGTGTTTAATAAAATTGACATACTGAGTTGGATCATGTGCGTTGCTAGTTTCTGGACTACTATCGGAGATGAGTGATTCATGTTATACTGTTTGAATGACGACTATAAATCCTGAGAGTATTTTGAACTTGTGCATGGAGCGTTAGTTACTTTGGTGTGCCATAAGTATGGTCTAAATACATGACTGAATTCTCATGTACACTGGGTAGCTGCGTGAAGTGTGACAAGGATCAGGTGTTCAATACGGAATTGACAATCTCTTATGAAGTACAGATGTCCCTTTAGTTGATTTGCAATTATTTGAATAGTTCAAAATCTTTGGCTAAAGTATTCCAAGTGCTTGACATTTGGAGTTTAGACTATAAATATGTTCAAATATAAATGAATAATTCAGTAAAGGGCGAGTCGGTAACTAATGAAAAAGCTGTGAGAAGAATAATAGTAGTGGTTATATTTATTCTCGTCATGCACATCTAGGTGGAGGAGGTTTGTTATCAATACAGCCTATTTGGGAAATATCGAATAAATGGTTTAATTCTAGAGTGCAGTACGATTTATTTAGTGGAATTAAGACTCATTAAATGGTAATTAAATTGTATCATGATATGGTAATTAATTTAACCCATTTGGAGGTAGATTTAAATTGTCTCTAAGGTGCCTACGTAAGCGTCGATATTTATTGCCATCGTAAAAATATTAAAGAATTCATGAGATGAGAAAACATAAATTCGCCAAACAATATTCATGAGATGAATAAAAATTAAAAAGTATAAAATAAATAATTTTAAAAATTAAAATTCATAAAATGAATGTTTACATGTGAAAAAAAAGGGAAAATCGCGTTTGCGTTTTTACACTGCAATCCGTGTTTTGAAACGGACGAACCAGCGCGCGACACGTGTCATGCACTGGCAAGTCCCCTATGGCTATCCACATATACATACTCCAGCGACTGAGAAAACGACACATGGCACTCAGTTTGTGGCCAAATCAACGCGGGTTTTTCTTGTGTATTAAACACATTGTTTTGTTTGCTTTATACATCAAGTGCTGCGTTTTGTTTTAACAGCTGCGAATCCCACATCAAAAAAATCAGATTTTTTTTGCTCTGGTATACTACTATAAATAGAAATACCTATTCCAAAGGTTTGGTATTAGAATTAAAAATAAAAGGTTTTTTGAAAGTATTGACTTTAAGAGACCTAGTGGGAGAGAAAAAATTTGTTTTGCAAATTTTCTTTTCCTCAAAGTTTAATATTTTTCGGAGGCCACTCTCCGGGCATTTAGAGGTCATTGTGTAAAAGGCCGCTCGATCTCTATTTCTTGGCTTTCTTGGAGTATTATTATTTTTTGGTTTTCTTTATTTGGAGCAATTCTAGGCATGTTCTTCTTTCCTTCTCTTTTAAGTTTTTTTGGCTTTTCTATTTATTTACAGCTCTTTTTTTATTATTCCTAAAATAAGTTAATGTTATTGTTATGAATGTATCAGAATAGAGGCCTGTAAATTTAAATATGTAGATTTAAAATTAAAATTTTTAAATTAACCCTAGGTTTTAAATTAAAATTTTAAACCCTTCCGCTACACTAGTTTAATACACAAAGGGAAAATTTTGAAATTTGTTCCAGCAACTAGTATTAGAGCAAAGGGATCTATTGAGATAACCAAAATACTGTAGTAGCATTATCACACATAATAAGAGCATGATCAATATGAAAGCCTTAATCATCAAATTCATGCATTAACCAAGATATATTAGCACAATAACTTGCACAAGTAATGTTATTGACACTTGCACAAGTAATGTAATTGACCTTTATGGAGGATGAAACAATGCTCTCCC
Source organism: Simmondsia chinensis (assembly GCA_018398585.1). Lineage (NCBI taxonomy): Eukaryota > Viridiplantae > Streptophyta > Magnoliopsida > Caryophyllales > Simmondsiaceae > Simmondsia > Simmondsia chinensis. Next base: position 18,996,005 of record JAGTTD010000001.1, on the reverse strand, counting down.
TTTTTTGTTTTTTCCTTAAACCATGACACTAACATATGATAAATAAACTGATAAGTTCCACAATTCGATTTCTAGTCCACTTTGAAACAAGTAAAATCCACATCACTATATTGAACTACATCTATGAAATCACACTTGGGATAGACAAAGTCTAAGTACCAACCCTATTCCCGGGAACTCTCACGCGTGAGGTGTCAAGAAGCGTGACTCTCCAATCGGAGGCTTAGATAGCAAAAATAGTCTCCTACACCGAGTGCTTTGATAGGTGCACTTTGTTGTGACCACAGTTGGAGAGCTATGAACCCAATAATTGGCATCAGAGTTAGGTTAAAATTAGGTTTGTTATTCCCAACAATTCATTGTTGTAATAAAAGTTATTTGAAAAATTCTAAAATAAATATATTTAATTTTAGAGTGCAGTAAAATTTATTTAGTGAAATTAAGTTTTATTAAATGGTATTTAATTGTTATCATGAGATAATAATCAAATTTGATCTATTTGGAGCTAGCGTTAGATTGTCCCCAAGGTCTTTTCGCAAGTCTCAACTTAAGCATCGCTTCTAGCAATGAATTCATGGGACAACTTATTTATTTATGAGCTAAATAAAGTTTTATGCTAAATAAATATCCATGAGATGAATATATAAATAAATTACATCGTGCTTTGAATAACAACAAAAAAAGGGAAAATGCCAAAACAAGAGTAACTGGCCAAATTACTTGAATTGCAAGGTGACCAATCAGGTCACATCACGTATATATTAATTATTATTGTTTTTATTTTTTAGCAGCTGCTTTTATTTGCTTATAAATATTTTATCGTGAGATTTTATAGTTTTAAGGTTTTGGTTCTTTGTTTTCTCCCATAACGTGAACCCTAAAATTGCTTTAGGGGTTTTCTAAATTATTGGTTAACAAAATTTTTTTGAAAAATTGTTTTACAGAAAGATTAAAGATAAAATTTTGTTCCGAACTTTCTACCTTCTACCTGAGGAGTTTGTCCTATACTCTGATCATGAAGCCCTTAAGTATCTAAATTCACAACAAAAGCTTAATTGCTACCATGTTGCATGGAGTGAATTTGCTCAAGCTTTTCTATTTTTATTGAAGCACAAGTCAGGCACTCAAAACAAAATTGCTGATGCTCTGAGTCAACATCATACACTTCTTTCCACATTATAATTAACAGCTATTAGTTTTGGAACTATGAAAGAATTGTACGAAGATGGTCCGAACTTTGGTGAGATATGGAAAAATACTGCTGAAGGTCCATATTGACTCTTTCATAGGCAAAATGGATTCTTATTCAAAAGTAATCAACTATGCATCCCTCGAGGTTCATTATGTCACTCTATCACATGGGAGTCTCATAATGGAGGAATAGCTGGCCACTTTGGAAGAGATAAGACAATATATCTTGTTGAAGAAAATATTTTTGGCCTGGAATTAAGAGAGATGTTGTGATTCATATCAAGAGATGTTGCACTTGCCGCATTACCAAAATGGTTAATCAAAATACTAGACTTTATGTGCCTTTACTAGCCCCATTGAAAGATGTAAGCATGGATTTTGTTTTAGAATTACCAAGAACTCGATGCAACAAAGACTCCATAACGGTCATTGTTGATAGATTTTCAAAAGTGGAACATTTTATACCATGCCACAAGATGTATTATGCTTCCGGTGTTGCTGATTTATACTTAAAGGAAATTATGCGTCTTCATGGAGTTCCCAAGACTATCACATCCGATCGAGATGCCAAGTTTTTGAGTCACTTTTGGCAAGAACATTGGAGTAAAATGGGTACGCAATTGTAATTTAGCACAATTAGCCACCCTTAGACCGATGGTCAAACTGAAGTTGTGAATAAGAGTTTGAGAAATCTTTTACGAGTTTTTGTAGTTAAGCATGTTCGTCATTGGGGTCTAGTGTTGGCCCAAGCTACCTACAACAATTGCGTTAGTTAAACAACTGGACTATGTCCCTTTGAAGTTGTGTACAAAAAGTGGCCATTAAGTCCTTTGGACCTCATGGCTCTAACCACTTCTTGACATTTCAACCTCGATGCAAACGAGTGAGCAAAGAAGATCAAGAAGCTTCATGGAGAAGTTCGTGGAAAGATCCAACAATGAAATGCAAAGTATTAAAGGCAAGCAAACAAGCATTGCAAGCACGCAAGGTTTAGTGAAGGAGATTTAGTATGGATTCATCTTAGGAAGGATCGTTTCCCTGCTAAGGACAAGCTAAGCTTTCTCCTCGAGCTAATGGTCCTTTTCGTGTCTTGAAGCGTATCAATGACAATGCATACAAGATTGAGCTTCCTGGAGATTATGGAGTTTCTGTTACGTTCAATGTTGCTGACCTTTTCCCATATTATGAAGATCAAGATGAAGATTCTTAAGACTCAATGGCAAGTCTTCTCCAACCTGAAGAGTATGACACGGAGTGTCGTGAAAATTGATTTGAAATTTATTAATTAGTTTTTTTTTTTTTTTTTTTACTTGATTCTAATTTAATTAGTTTAGCTTTTATTAGCTTAATTTCTAGGAATATCTTATATTCATGATTTTTCATATATTTGAGTATCCTGCTGTTTTAGTAAGGTAAACTTAGAGTTCATCCAATTTTGCCCCTTTACTTTTATTATAGCTTTAGGATTATTTTAGTCTTTTGCTATCTCTCTATTCATCTATAAATAGAGAGTCATTATTTACTTTGTTCATTCATATTATTACCAATTTCAATTGATGTTCTCATTATTTGAATGTTCTCTTTAATGCTTCTTGTGAGTTTAGAGAGTTTTTTGTATCCTTAGCTTAGCTTACTAAGGTGGTGATATTGGCTTTGCATAGTGGGGTTTCTAACCTTGCCATAATCGGTACTTATCAATTTCCTCCGTAGGTTCCTATGTCACCAACTACCAAATGCATTAATTGACATAAAGAGATTGATCAATCACATGTTCCATCTATGAGTTAAATGAGCAATCTTCTTAGACATTGGCAAAAACACTTACTGCATGCTAAGAGCGCGGTAGACCTATTCATTTCAAAAATAAGCATGTTGGTTCTTGTATTAACAACAAGACTCCTGAAGAGGAAGTCCTTGAAGAAGTAATATTGCAAAGACAACAAAAAGTTAGGGAGGATCAAATGGCTCCTCAAGAATATCAGGTACCTAAAACTAGTGAAAGTAATGAAAATATTGAGAATAAAGAAATCTCAATAAATTGTGCTACAACTGGCATGCGATTAGAACTGAAATAAGACGATTGTTAATCAAGTATTTGTATATGCAATGACTACTAATTCAATCATAGGAAGTGAATTTCTTGAACCTAAATATGTTCAAGAATGTCAACAAAGAAACAATTGGCCATAATGGAAAGATGCAATGGAAGCGGAATTAGATTCATTTGCAAAACTTGTGGCTTTTGGGCCTTTAATCTAGACCCCTGAAAATACAAAACCCGTAGGCTACAAGTGGGTATTTGTATGGAGAAGAAATGAAAAGAACGAGATGGTTAGATATAAAGCACAACTTATAGCTCATAGTTCTCATACAGACCAGGAATTAATTATGAAGAAACATACTCACCTGTAATGGATGCAATTAAAATTAGATTCTTAATAAGTTTGTCGGTCTCTGAAAGACTTTATATGTGTTTTATGAATGTAGTAACAGCTTATCTATATGGATCACATGATAATAAAATTGATATGAAAGTCCTTGAATCACTAAAAATGTCGAACTTAAATAGCTCAAAATGGAACCGTTTACTGGTTGTTGTTGCTGGGTGTTGGTGGCCGGTCACTGACCGAGGGTGGTGGTTGGCGGCCCCCGGAGGTGGGGTGATTGGAAACCCTAATTTTCTAGGGATTTTATTTCATTTTTTTCTGATTTGAGCCATGCACCATGTCTGAGGTGCGTGGCGATGCTGTATTCGGTGTGGGTTCGGGCTAGGCAGCTGGTGCGGGTGACCCGGTTTCACCCACATGGGCGGATCGTGTCCGGTCCACGGATCATGACACACTACAATATACTCGTCCTGTTCTTGTTAACGGCAAGCCTGTGGGAGTTCTTCCTCGCGGGGCTTTTGAGTCTGGTAATGAGAAATGGGATCGTTGTTTAGTGGGTCGTTTGATTGGCGCGGGACTTGCATATTCACGTGCCCATGAGATCGCTACTTTCCTGTGGGGTTCGAAGGGTCTCGAGTGTGTCCTTTCTGATGGAGAGATTTACTACTTTCGGTTTAGGACTAAGGCTCAGGCTGAGAGTGTTCTTATTGGTGGTCCTTGGTTCTTCAAGGGCGTATGCATGTAGCTCCAACTTTGGAGGGAGAGTATTACGTTGCAGAAGAATTGTCGGACCGCCCCTGTTTGGGTCCGTATCTCTGGGCTTCCCTTAACATTATGGAAGCCTATTGGGATCAGTGTTGCTTGTAGTACAATTGGTCGACCTTTGTTTATGGATAAGGTCACTGCTGATTGCACTCGTCTTGGCTATATTCGGGTATGTGTTGAGGTGGAGGCCACAGGGCCTGTACCTAAGGAGGCCTCTATTGATGTGAATGGGATGCTCTACAAGTTACATATTGTGTGTGAGGCTATGCCAATACGTTGCCCTACTTGCTTGGTTTTTGGGCATGACAGTTCACCACCTGGGCCTCGTGAAGTCCCTACTATGGCAGCACCGGTTCTTGGGCGCAAAAAGAGGAAGAAAAATAGGAAGAAGAAGGGTGCTGGTGTTGGTGCTGGGGTTGATGTGCCGGTGGCCACGCCGTAGGGTGGCGGGGCTGTGACGGCACATGGTGATGGCACGAGAGGTGCTGGTGGGGGCGTGGTGTTTCACCCGGTTGCTGGAGGGAGACGAGGGGAGGACCCTGCGAGGAGGAGGGGGGGTTCGCGTCCCCCCCACCTGCCTGGCCCAACTGGGACGGGCCTAGGCCATGTGGAGGCCCCCGCTCTGGTCCACAATGGGCCTGACGCGGAGCCTCCTGCGGTTCATGAGCCCGTTTGGGGCCTCGTGCCGTACCGAGGGGCCCACGATTCCTTGGCCCAAAATGGTGGGCAACAGCACGCCACCTCGGCTGCTGTTGTGGTTGTGCTGCCCGGCAGCCCAATCTTGGATGATGGAGGACAGGCCTCCTTGGCCTCGCCCACAGAGTCACCTCCCGGGGTGAGCCATGTCCAACCCACTAACGGGTCTCGTTCATGCTCGGATTCTTTTGGTGCACTGGTGGATCACTCATCTAAGGATTTGGGGCGTGCCTTGGTCCTCTACGAGGTTGAGGAGGCTCAGGGAGCCCTTGTCGGGTTTAAGGAGCCACTTACTTGTGTTGAGAGTCGATCGGCGGCTACTGTCCCTTCCTTTGAGTCGCCGAACGCTTTTGAGATGCTTGCTGAGGAACGCACGGGTGACAAGTCCACATCGGAGTGTACATCGCAATTGACTCCTATTGCTCGTCGTACTCGCTCTGCGGCTGCTCGTGTGGGTCGTGGGGGCGATGGTGTGCACTAGTTTCCCGGTTCCATGATTGGATGCTGGAACGTGAGGGGGTTTAATAACCCCAATACTATTTGTGCTGTTCGTGGCTGGATTGCATCCAGTCGTCTGAGTTTGGTTGGTTTGGTTGAGACCAAGGCTAACCCGGTAGATATTGATTCCGCTGTTGCCCGCTGTGCTGAGAGGTGGCAGTTTTTGTTTAGTGGGGTGAGACCCCATGGGTGCCGTATCATCGTTCTCTGGGATCCGACCTTCTACCGTGTAGTGAGAGTACAGGGTGGGGATCAGCATCTTACCTGCCGGGTTTCTGGCGTCCGAGGTGATATAGACTTCACTGCTACGTTTGTTTATGGCTTTAACGAGTTGGGACTGCTCCGGGAGCTTTGGCGCTATATTCGAGGAGCCAGAGTGGGCCTCCAGGAGGAGCCTTGGATACTCTTTGGAGATTTTAACGCTATCCTCAGTCTGAGTGATAGGAGGGGTGGCCAGGACACTTGGCCTGGGCACATGGATGACTTTAGGGACTGTGTTCACGACTCTGAGCTTACAGTTCTGCCTTACACTGGACTTTGTTTTTCGTGGTCTAATGGATTAGATAGTGACGCTCTCATTTTGAAGTGTCTTGACTGGTGTTTACTGAGCGAGGGTTGGTTGCGTTCTTTCTCCTCCTCTTCTGTCGAGTTCTTTCCCCGAGAGCTATGTTCTGACCACTATCCCTTTGTAGTTACAGGACTTGGAGAGCACCGCAATCCGCGGCTCCCTTTCAAGTTCATTAACTTTTGGGCTGACCATGAGGAGTTTCTACCCACGGTGAGGAGAGTTTGGGAGACTAGCATTGATGGCACACCCATGTATCAGCTCACCCAGAAGCTGAAGCGGCTGAAGGGGGAGCTCAAGGCCCTCAATGCTAGACATTTTAGTCACATTTTAGCTCGTGTTGTGGCGGCGAGAGATGCCTGGAGTGCGGGTCAGCGGGCGCTTGATGATCATCCGGAGAGTACTTTGCTTCAAGAGGACGAGCGTCGCCTTTCTCGTGACTACTCGCGTTTATGTAGGGATGAGGAGGCTTTCTATCGTCAGAAGTCTCGCATCCAGTGGCTCTCTTTGGGAGACCAGGGTACCCGGTTCTTCCATAAGCCTGTCACACATCGGCAGGCTAGGAACCGGATCCACTCCATTGTTCGCACTGATGACAGGAGGACATATGATGATGTGGAGATCTCGGAGGCAGGTGTCTCCTTCTTCCGTGACTTATTGACTGAGCCAAGTGGGCTGCTTCGTGAGGATATTTCAGAGCTCTTTTAGACTCGGCTTTCTAAGGATCAGGCTAGGCCTCGTACCCTTCCTATTACAGATATTGAGGTGCGAGATGCTTTGTTCTCCACTGGTGATGATAGGGCTCCCGGCCCTGATGGTTACACCTCCCTCTTCTTTAAGAGGGCTTGGGATGTGGTGGGGCGTGACGTTATTCGAGCTGTCCGGTCTTTCTTTCAGTCTGGGCGCATGCTGGGCGCCCTGAATTCTACTCGCATCAGCTTGATCCCGAAGGTGGAGAACCCTTCCACCTTCACTGACTACCGCCCGATCTCCTATTGCAATGTGGTCTATAAGTGTATCACTAAGATCATTGCCAACAGGTTGAAAGGGGTGCTTCCTTACCTCATTGATGACCCGTAGTTCACTTTTGTGCCTGGTCGGAGGATATCAGACTGCATTATGTTGGCTCAGGAGCTTTTGCGCGATTATCACCTTCAGACGCCATCGCATCGATGTGCTCTGAAGGTCGATCTTGGCAAGGCGTTTGACACGGTGCGCTGGGAGTTCATTCTTACTGCTATGCGGTCTATGGGTATTCCTAAGGTTATGATTCGATGGGTGCGGGAGTGCCTTTCCACAGCCAGATTTTCAGTCGCCATTAATGACGAATTCAGGGGTTCTTTGGCACGAGCAGGGGTATCAGGCAGGGAGACCCTCTCTCTCCCTATCTCTTTGTTATTGCCATGGAGGGCTTACGGGGTTTGCTGCGCCGCGCGCCTTCTGATCCGAGGTTTCGCTTTCGTCCTCGTTGCCAGACTACCAGCCTTACTCACTTATGCTTTGCAGATGACCTTATGATTTTCAGTGAGGTAGATGAGGGCAGTGTTTTGGTTATTCGGGAGGCGTTAGATCGATTTACTGCACTTTCGGGGCTATCCTCGAACGCAGCAAAGAGTACCGTCTTCATTACCGGGGTTGAGCCTGAGCTTCGACAGTCTATCCTTGACATCTTGGGGTTCAGATTGGGACAGTGCCCGGTCAAATATCTAGGGGTGCCGCTCATCACGACGAGGCTTCAGTTCATGGACTGCAAGCCTTTATTAGATCGCATCCTAGCTCACATTCAGCTCTGGACCTCCCGCTCTTTATCATATGCCGGCCGTCTGCAGCTCATCCGATCGGTTCTTTTTTCTATTCAGGTCTTCTGGTCATCTGTCTTCATCCTTCCGAAGCTGATGATCCGGAAGATTAAGTCGACTCTTGCTGCCTTCCTGTGGAAGGGCACTTCTCTGGGCCCAGGTGGGGCCAAGGTTGCCTGGTCGCATCTCTGCTATCCCCGTAGGGAGGGGGGTCTTGGGATTCGGCGGTTGCGTGAGTGGAACCAGGCTTCTCTCAGGAAGCATATTTGGGTTCTTTTGACTGATCGTGATTCTCTCTGGCCTCGGTGGATCCATGCCAACCGACTCCGGGGGAAATCCTTCTGAGATATTTAGCATTGAGGCTCGATTCCATGGTCGTGGAGGAGCATCCTAGATGTTAGGTCGTTGTGTGCCGGGGCCTTCCGACATATTATTGGTGACGACTGTGATACAACGCTGTGGTCTGACTACTGGTTGCCGTGCGGACGTTTAGAGGGGCGGCGGTTTACATTCCGCCAACTTCACTTCACTGGTCATTGCCTGGGCTCTCATGTTTCTGACATTATTCAGGGTGATCAGTGCCGCTTCCCACAGGATATTGTCGAGCTGCTAACTATCTGGGATTCTATTGACTTCAGGCCCCGGCCAGGGGTAGCTGATGGTGTTCGGTGGATGGGCGACCCGTCTGGGATCTTCTCCACCAGGTCGGCTTGGGAGATGATTCGTAGTCGGAGGGAGGAGGACTCCATCCACCATCTCCTCTGGTTCCAGCTGCATATTCCGAGGCACTCCTTCATCCTCTTGCTTGCCTCTTGTGAGCGGCTTTGGACGTTTGACAGGCTACTGAGACATCGAGTGCAGGATGTTCGGGCTACTTGTGTGTTGTGTGGGTCAGATGATGAGTCGCACAGCCATCTCTTCTTTAGCAGCTTCTCTGCTACTGTCTGGTCCAGGGTGTCTTCTCGCACCTCTTTCGCATGGCCTTTGCTTCCTTGGTATGAGCTGGTTCAATGGGCTGCTTCCAGACTCCGTGGTCGCGGGGTCGATCGGATCCTTGCCCGCCTTTGTCTTTCAGCCATGGTTTACACCCTCTGGTATGAGCGTAACCTGAGGATCCAGTGCTCCCAGTCCAGGCCTTCTGCAGTCGTCACTGAGGAGATCACAAGATTGGTTCGCCGCCGTCTCATTGCTACTACTACGCTTCGTGGTGCTCATCGTCACTCACAGCTTTTGCAGGAGTGGGCGATTGAGCGCTAGCTTTATATTTTTTGCTTTTTGGCTTTGTCCTTTTTGTTTGGCCATATTGGCTTTTGATTTCGTTGTTTGGATTTCTTTCTTCGGATTGATTCATTGATGTAGGCCTTGGGCCTTGGCTTGGGGTATGCCCCTCGTAGACTTGTACATATATTTGTTCATATATGATATTTTCACACTAACTTACCAAAAAAAAAAAAAAAAAAAAAGGAATTGTGTTTAATCAAATTACAAAGACCTTTGTATGGACTAAAACAATTGGGACGAAGCACAATTGTCTTAGTACATACTGATGTGCCTTTTTTTATATGTTTTATGCCCCATCCCTATGATAGCTTCCAGTGTTACAAGTGTATTATGGTGTGATCTATGTGTACTTAGGCTTGGAACACGTTGAAGCGAGGACAACTTGAAAAGCTAAGAAGAACGAGCGAAAATGATCATATTTGAAAATATGTTTAAAAACCCGACCATGTGTAAGAAAAAGACCAACATGGTCAAAATTAGGGCAAGAAAAGTCTCCCCTAGGGTGCGTGTATCAATTGGCTAAGCATTTTGCCGAACCTGGTAAGCCTAAAATGAGCAAAAGGTTAAAAAAAGAGTATTCATAATCACCTAATAATATCGAATCCCACTGCCCATGCCACTAGGATCACGTGTATCTCTTCTAAATCTTTGTTTTGATATATAATTTGCCCCATAACTCCTTAAGAATAAAAAGTTATGCACATTTTAAGTTAAATTCAAGCGTTGTCAGCCATTTTGGTCGATTGATTGACAGTAAGGGTAGTACTAGTCATATTTTTGGTACTTGCTCTTTCCTCAAGTTCCTCACTCCCCGAGCCGCCCAAGAGACCGAGTTCTTCAAAAAGCCAAAGTGCAAGTGGCCAGAGTACCGGGGGATCTAAGTCGGAGTCGAGTCACCATCAATCAAGATAGTCTTCAACCCATTAGCTTTCTTTTACTTTTCTCTCTTGGAATTGGGATTTGTAAAACTCCCATGGTGGATTAGACTATTATTTTAGGATGAATGGCGGTTAGTCGTTCAGATCTCTTATTTATGATTTGTTTGCTTTAGTGACTCTTAACTATACTATTTTCCGCATTCTTGTGGGAGTTTTATAATTTAGATTGATTTTTCATTTATGTGCTTGTAGCCATGATTTAATTTACCAATTTATTTGCGTGTTGTCTAGTGCTTGTAGCCTAGAATATAGTGTAACATGTTTTCATGAGTGGGCAGGGTTGAGATTGTACCCAACTCTAAGCATAAACTTTTATAAAAATTAATGCTAAATTAAGTGTGGGAAAGGACTTAATTAGTGCAATTGACATACTCCATGTACCACCTAGAGTGATTAGATGGATTATACCCTTAGACTAGTTCATTATCCTAAATTCTAATTAAGTGTCAACCTAGATTTAAAGCTTTATAACCTAAATTGTTAAAGTCATTTTCATGATGAAATATAATAATGGGATCCAAGTTAGGATAACCTTAATTCATACACTAAACTATCCTTGATTAATTGACAACCCTAATTTACCATTTAGTTTTTTTCTTTAATTGAACATTCACTCACTCAACTAAAACCTAGATTTAACTGCTGAATAATCATCGAATTAACTTTACACCGATTCCCTATGGATACGACACCCATATACCCACCATGACATACCTTTTGGGGGAGGGATATGTTAACAATCACATTAGGCCCGTGTGTTTTTATTAAGAAGTCAAATTATGGGTTTACTATCATTGCAATCTATGTTAATGATTTAAACATCATAGAAACTCCTGAAGAGTTTGAACAAGCTGTTGCATATCTAAATAATGAGTTTGAGATGAAAGATTTTGGTAAGACAAAGATTTGTCATGGCTTATAAACCGAGCATGTATCTTATGGAATTTTAGTCCATCAATCTGTTTATACAGATAAAGTTAACAAATGTTTTGATATTGATTAGGAAAATCCATTGATTAGCCCAATGGTTGCTCGGTACCTTGATATATAAAGGCCCCTTTCATCCTTGGGAAGATGACAAAGAAATTTTTGGTCCTCAAGCACCATATCGAAGTGTAATTGGTGTACTAATGTATCTTGCTAACCACAGGAGACCAGGTCTAACCTTTCTGGTTAACTTGTGAGAAAATATAGCTCGACACCTACCTGAAGACAGTGGAATGGGATTAAACATGCATTTCGATATCTTCGTGAAACATCTGATATAGGTTTATTCTAGTCGAAACAATTAAATGTGCATTTGATTAGATATGCAGATGTTGTTTGTCTGATCCACATAAAGGTCATTCACAAACATGATATTTATTTATCTATGGTAATACGGCTATATCTTATCGATCTCAAAAGCAAACAGTAGTAGCGACTTCTTCAAATGCTGCTGAGGTACTTACACTTTATGAGGCCGATAGGGAATGTTTATGGTTGAGATCACTAGTACAACATATTCAAGAAAAATATAATCTTTCAATAATTAGAAGGAGTCCGACAATAATGTATGAAGACACATCTATTGCTCAAATTAAAGGTAGATACATTAAAGGTGAAAGAATCAAACATGTCTCAACAAAGTTCTTCTTTACACACGAGCTTCAAAAGAAAGGTGAAATAGATGTTCATCAAATTTGCTCAAGTGAGAATCTCACAAATTTATTCATGAAAGCATTATCAACAACTTTCAAGAAACTGGTTCACGAGATTCGCATGCGTCGACTTATAAACGTCTTCTGTTGACATGCTCGCAGAATGTGGAGTCATAAAATGCGTACAGCTCGAATAATATACTCTTTTAGGGCATTTTTTCCCACTTGATTTTTAAAATGAATATCCAAATGGGGAGTTGCAAATATTAGATATTCTTTAGGTATAATTTTTATGAGTCGTATTACATATTCTCAAAAAACCTACTGAGTTGGGATTTCGGTTTTATGAATTCTTGTTAGCAAAGAAATTATCTAAAAAAACTTTATATATACGTATATTGTATATGTGTGAGTATGTGTTACAAAAGCAACAAGTCAAGGCTTTAACATGGCACTATTTCCTTGTTAGTGTTTGCCACCCACCATCCTTTCTATTTGCGTGTGTGTATACATCATATAAGACGGATTTGATATTGATGACAATGAAAGAGTTTTCCCTCGTCAAGAATATTTTGTATTATTCAAGTCCCTTAATTTTGGAATAAAATAGTTGTTTTTTTCTCTATAACTATATTTAAATGTCTTTTTATTCTCGTTTTTATTAAATATTATATATTTTTAGTTCTAAAAGAATACCTGCTTTTCATATTTTCAAAGTTGTTACCCCATCAATGTAATAAGTAATCGTATAAAATAACTCAAAAAGATTTGCAACACAACGAGCCCCTACCCTGCCTCCGTAACACCCGGAATCAAATGGCTTTCAAAATGGGGAATGTCCACCTCAAGAGAAAACCGAAACTAAAAAAGAGAAAAAAATGCATCCAAATAAATAATCATTTGTCTTAAGAAAACTAACCAATCAGCCTACCTAAAAGAGGCCCAACTTTACAGCTCGCATTATAATGGCTCTCACCATCTCAAGTCATTATTTCCATCTTCAAAGATTCCTAAACCAATATGTCTTCTTTCTTTATCCTTCACATTTTTGAAACTTGCACTCCAATTCCAAATGCAAGCTTTTTAGCCAAAAAAGGAGTGTTCTTTTCATTGCAAATACTTTTGAAAAAAAGTAACAGCTAAACAGAGGATATCTCTGATTTAACCCCAGAAAAAAGTTTCAAATTTTGAATCCTGCACAACAGGATCAGGACAAAAGGAAAAAAGGACGCTTCAAAGTTGCTTCAATTTTTAGTTGCCATTACACATTAGGACATTTAACAGCACTTCCAAAGTCAAAGCTTTACAATACAAAAGGGGTTGCTAGGGAAAGAGCGAAATGTCATCTCAATCTTGGTCAGCCTAAAAGTCCAGTTGAAAAGGCTCGAACTCGCTTAGATTGATGGAGCTATAACACACAAATTACTGGGGAAAAAGCAGTTAGCGGTGGTTAAATCTTTCATTGAGAATTTACAGTTAATCCCTATGCTGCAATCTCTGTTACCGTGGCTACTTCTGTTGGTTCATGTGCGTTTGCAGGTGATTGTGTGGATGGCGGCTGGAGCTGGGTGTAGTGGAACTCGATCTGCAGGCGGTGATGGAGAGGCGTGGAGCCCACCAAGCCCTTCTTAAGATCAGTGAGCAACTCCCTTATTGGAATCATGGCTAAGAAATTCTTGATGTACTCCTTGCAGGCATCCTTCCCCTCACTAACCACCATTTCTTCCTCCTCACCTTCACTCTTAGCAGTCTCATCAGCCTTAGCGTCCACCAACCCGCTTCTCCGGTCAGGCTGTTGATCTGATTCTGGTTTACCTTCAGATGACTGAGCATGACTTGGGAGCCTGAAGATCTTGGTGTCCCGGTTGAATTTTAAGATATAAGCCTGATCGCATCCCTCGTGGAGTCTTTCCCCTAACGTGTCAATGATGTAGTAAGCATCAGTCTCAACCTTGAGGATGAAGAAATGGTCATTCCAACTGACAATATAAATCAACGGTTCACCGTTGCTCAGGCACTCTGAACCAGCACAGCTAATCTCATCCCAAATGGCATCAAACGTCATGGCGCCATGCAAAAAGTCAAATCTGTCCTCATCCATCTCATAAGGATGAAAGAACCCGATAAATGACTTCCTTGAGTGCACCGAAAGGGGCCGTATTTTTGCTTGAAGAACAGTTTCTAAGTCAAAATGCTTGTCAGGAAAACGCTCCCTGTACGTTTCTTTCTCGCAAAGGTTTCTCCATTCCATAGAGCCGTCTCTGATCAGACTGTCAAACTGAGACTTGATAGGCATAATATTGCCGTTGTTCTGGAACCAGTCAGCAATAACAGCGACAAGGGCTGTACACGCACTCTCACCAGCTGCCCTCTCACTTCGCTGATCGATCGAAGCAAAGAAAACTTCAGCCTGCAGCTTCATGTGTCCATCGCGGCTTATAATTTCTCTGTGCTCCCAGCTCCCCACAGCAAAGCTATCATCCCCAAATTCGGATATTGATGATCGATTTGCTCCTGAATCGTCCTCCGTTTTCTGCCACTGTAAAATAGAAATGAAAAAAGAGTTGAGGCTTTAATCAGACCATAGAAAGTTTGCAGATAATGTACACATTTTTGTTAATGTTTCCTTGGTCTTTCACAAGTTGCAGCTAAAATTCTTCGAGAGCCCACTAAGCTTGGGAAAAAGAACACGAAAAGCTTCAAGTTTCATATGTACATGAAGAGGACAAAAAAAGAAACAAAATATGCATTGGCATGGGAGAAAATATTGGAATGCCAACTAAAACACCAGTACGCTGACTGTTTTGCTTATGAGGACACCATATTAAAATGTGTAACACCTCTTTTTTTTCTGAAGGTGATAAAATCTCCATATTAGTAATAGAGAAAGGCTTCAAAAACCTCGGCTTTTTCAGGGACCATTTGTCACATCAATGCACTTTTATTCCTTTTCCAAAACATATTGTAGTTTTCACATATTAATGGAAACTAGTACTCTTATTTTTCTTTTTCCCAAGTATAGTGTCGATGTAATGTACTTTGGCCACATATTTGAGATGGTGAATACACTCACGCCAAAAGGGAGAGACTCATCAGAGCTAAGCTGCCGCCGGTCGAAGTCAATGTCATCTCCACCCTCTTCTGCATATGCCTTCTTCAAGAGAGGCTCTCCTTTTGCTTTAGGAGACCTGAAGTTGAGCTTCCTCTTTCTCCAAGGAAGAATACTTCTCTTCGAACTCTGAACAAGAGGCGGCTCACAAACCAATGATGATGAATCTTCGTTAACAGAGCACCCAACATCTGACTTACGGTTGCTGTAGTAAACCAAATCCTCATCCTCACTGTTGATCCTTGCGCTAGAGAAAAACAATCTTCCAGCATAATTAGCATACGCCAAGGTGCCGTAGCTAAATGACTTTCTAACACTAGAATTCTCCTTCCCTTCATCGGTTTCTCCTTCTCCAAATTCATCGAACGAATCAGAGTCAAATGGGTAATCACCATCTTCACTCGTGGCAGAAAACCTGCCTTCACTGCTCTCTTCCTTACGGGATGCCTTTTTTGCTCTCCTTGTTGACACATATTCGGTCAGAATCTTTACCTTTCTTAGGCCCGCTTTCAGTGCAGAATGTTCATCTTTCTCTGCTGCAGTTGTATCCACTTGTTCAGGAGGTGACAAGACAGGAACTATCGATCTTGGTAGTGATTCTATATGCTCTTGAGTAGTTCTCAGTTCCAGCAGGCTTAGTTTTATCTGAGCAAGGACATCACTTAAATGAGCAACTGGTACGCATGAGGAAGCAGTCAAAAGGAAGATTATGAACACATTTAGTTCGCAAATTTTCTTATTTTCCCATCTCTATTTTTCCAAGTGTTTCCGGTAAAAAAAATACAAAATTAGAAAACACCTGAAAATTTAGAAAACACAAGAAAACGACAGCCTCAAAAACTTGAAAGCTGCATTTTCCTTGAAAAATTGAAAAACTAAGTCTTTGATGCGTTGCCCTGGAAAAAATAAACAGGGGTTGGAAATTCTTTTGAAAATGAGGAAATTTCCAAAAAGTGAAGACACCCTTTATCTTCCAGAAAAAAGAATGGAGAAGTGTCTTAATCCACATACATGTAGCGAAGGGTGAGCATCAGCAATGCTGCCTGATAATGTAAGAGGAATGGTCAAATCAAATTCTCTCTCTTCAGTTGCAGAAGCGTATTCGGCTAAGTTTAGTGATGCAAATCCAATGATAAGAACCTTGTTCTTCGGCACTGATTTTACACCCTGACAGGATACAGACCAGTTATGAGCTTTACAAGTTATAAAACTGTGTACAGCCGTACTAGCATGTAATAAAATTTAATTATATGGAAATGGCTGGAAGCGGACAAAAGGAAGGAGAAAAATGAAGGCGTTTCCTCAGAAAGGCATCTGCATACAATAGTTATAATACCTGACAGAATAATGCAAAGGATCAAATACATTAACGTGTAAAATGATGATAAAAACAAGTTTTAATATTACCAACTCGAGCAAGTCAAGGTCACAAATAACACTGGGATACAAGAGCCATTAGAAAACTTAAGCTCCTAGGAAATAGATGGCTGTGATTGACAACTATTGGACCAAAATTACTGCAACTACATTAAAAAGTATTACCAGAGAGGATAATATTCAGCTGAGGTTAGTGTATTAAAGGAAACTATAAATTTCCAGACATTGCCAATTTAACATTCCTTGATAACAACAATATACCTATTTCGCACTTGGTAAACGAAGAGTATCAAATCACGGTTTATGATATTGCGAACATCACACAACACATGGCAGTGAACATCTCAGGCTCTTAAAAGATAACACAAGCTACGTTCTAAGCCTTTGCAAAACATGAATGTAAGGCCATACGATCAACAATATTGTGGGGTACATAGTATGTACCATGGTCCAGCCCATGTTTTATTTGGCCCGCTTAAATTAGGGTTATATTAAATAATATTATATATATATTTACATATATATATATAATATATGTGGTGCATGAGGACACAGTTGCGGCAAACCTAAAATTAAAAAAAAAAAAAAAAAGGAGTGAACAGTGGCGGCGCACATCAAAAACAAAAGAGGCAGTGCGGCGGCTGCACACAAATTCCGATATTTTTCGGTGAAGATCGGGGATTGATCTTGGAGCAATTTGGAGCGGGTATTCTAGGCGTTGATTGGAGTTAATTGATCGGGAGAATCAATTATTCTCAGGCTTAGGGAGGTAATCCTTGTGTCGCTCAAATTTGCTTGTAGGTTTCAAGTTAGGGCAAACATCTTGAAACTATAAACGTTGTAATTGCTATTTCTATAGTGGATTTTGTTGTCGGTTTGCCCCGTGGTTTTTCCCCTCGACTCTGGAGGGTTTTCCACGTTATATCTGGTGTTGATTTAATTTCCACATATTTATTTCGTCATTGATACTTGGTGATATTGGTGTGCCCTGAGATTTATATCCGTCATTGATATTGGTTTGAGTGGTCGATTGAAATCGGGTTTAGGTGTCTAGACCCCAGCAAAGTGGTATCAGAGCTAGGATTCATTATTAGGGTGAATAATAATGGACGGTACTAGTGGTATGATAAAATTGACCGGAGAAAATTATTCAATTTGGAAGCCAATAATGGAGGACCTACTTTATTGTAAAGATTTACATGACCCAATTGAGGGTGATAGTGGTAGGTCGGAAAAATGTCAGATAAAGAATGGGAGAAACTGAATAGAAAAACTGTTGGGACAATTAGACAGTGGGTAGATTTCAGTGTTTTTCACCATATATCACAAGAGACTAATGCCGAGTCATTATGGAAAAGTTTAGAGAGTCGGTATCAGAGAAAGACCCCACGAAATAAAGCTTTTCTGATTAAGAAGTTAGTCAACTTGAAATTGAAAGGGGGACGATCAGTGCCCGAACACTTGAATGAATTTCAGGATGTTATTAACCAGTTGACTGTTATGAAAATTACTCTTGATGATGAGTTGCAAGCTTTGTTCCTTTTAAGTTCTCTACCTGACAGTTGGGAGACCTTGGTGGTAACTGTTAGTAACTCAACTCCTAATGGAAAGTTGGCTTTGAGTACCGTAAAAGATTGCTTGTTCAATGAGGAGATGAGAAGAAAAGAGATGGGTGCTGATTCTGCACAAGCACTTGTTACTGAGAACCGAGGTAGAACTAAGAGTAGAGGGCCTAAGGGGCGTGGTAAGTCAAGAGGTAGATCTAAGTCTAAGGGAGATAGACCAGAGTGCTGGCATTGTCATAAAACTGGACACCTGAAAAGAAATTGTTTTCTGTTGAAGAAAGATCAGAAAGGTGAAACTAGTCAGAATAAGGCAGCTAATAAAAGGATTGTAGCTGCAGTGACAGATGATGATAGTGACCACCAGGAAACATTGCTTTGTGCTCAGGGTGAGTGCAATCATATAAGTGATCCTGATGTTGAGTGGATTGTGGATTCTGGTGCTTCTTATCATTGTGTTCCCAAGAGAGAATATTTTTCTACGTACAAAGCAGGTGACTTTGGTACTGTGAAAATGGGCAACAGTAGCGTTGCTAAGATCGTTGGGATTGGGGATATTCGTGTACAGACTAGTACTGGTTGCACTGTTACTCTGAAAGATGTGCGACATATTCCTGAATTGCGCCTTAATCTGATTTCTATGAATGATCTGGACAAAGAAGGTTATACACATCATCTAGGAGATGGAAAATGGAAGCTTACCAAGGGGTCACTAATAGCAGCCAGAGGACAGCTTTGTTGTTCATTATACAAGACACGTGTGACAGTGTGTGGTGGTGAATTGAACGCAGTCCAGGATGATGCTTCACCGAATTTGTGGCACAAACGACTAGCTCATGCCAGTGAGAAAGGATTGCAGATATTGGCTAAAAAGTCCCTCATCCCTTCATTTGAAGGTAAGTCACTGAATCCTTGTGATAATTGTTTGTTAGCTAAGCAACATAGAGTCAGTTTTGGTAAGAAGTTGAAACGAAAACAAAACAAGCTTGAATTAATACATTCTGATGTATGTGGTCCTATAGAGGTGGAGTCTCTAGGAGGAAATCAATATTTTGTTACTTTTATTGATGATGCTTCACGAAAAACTTGGATATTCTTGTTGAGATCCAAAAGCCAGGTATTTGAAGTCTTTCAGCAGTTTCACGCCATGGTGGAGAGACAAACAGGGATGTTGCTGAAGTGTCTCCGAACTGACAATGGGAGAGAGTACGTCAACCGAGATTTCAGAAGGTACTGTAAGAAGCATGGGATTCGCCATGAAAGAACAGAACCAGGTACTCCTCAGCACAATAGTGTCGCGGAAAGGATGAATCGAACCATTGTGGAGAAAACCAGATGTTCACTCAGAATGTCGAAGCTGCCTAAGGCATTTTGGGGTGAAGCTGTGAATACTGCTGTGTACATCATCAACAGAGGTCCTTCAATTCCTTTGAATTTTGACATTCCAGACAGAGTGTGGACTGGGAAAGATGTTTCTTATTCTCATTTGAAGGTGTTTGGATGCAAAGCCTTCATGCATGTGCCAAAGGAACAGAGATCCAAGCTTGACAGTAAAGCCACTCCATGCATATTTGTAGGATATGGTGATGAGGAGTTCGGTTACAGATTATGGGACCCCGTGAAGAAAAGGACCGTGAGAAGCAGAGATGTCGTGTTTCATGAACATGAGAATATGGCTGATTTTGACAAGTCAGAGAAGACTACATGTGCTCCTAGTGGTATTGCTAATACTACACCGATTTCATCTTCATCAGGTGCCACAGATGAAGAGCAAGTTTATGATGGGACAGAACTCGAGAATGACACTGATCCAGTTGCAGTTGATGATGCTCTAGGTACAGATGGTGTTGAGCAGGGGGAGCCAGCCCCCGAACCAGTGACTGCTGAGCCTCAGTTGAGAAGATCAGATAGAGAGCATCGACCGTCTACGAGGTATTCGAGTTCTGATTATATTTGTCTTACTGATGAGGGGGAGCCAGAGAGCTACCAGGAAGTGCAGACTCATGAAAACAAAGATAATTGGGTCAAAGCCATGGATGAAGAGATGAATTCTTTAGAGAAGAATGGAACCTATGAGCTGGTTGATCTTCCTAAAGGCAGAAAAGCACTTCAGAATAAGTGGGTGTTCAAGCTGAAAAGAATGGTGATCAAATTGTGAAATATAAAGCTCGTTTGGTGGTGAAAGGTTTCAATCAGAAGAAAGGGATTGACTTTGATGAGATCTTCGCTCCTGTTGTGAAGATGAGTTCCATTCGAGTAGTACTAGGTATGGCAGCTAGTATGAATCTTGAGCTTGAACAGTTAGATGTGAAGACTGCATTTCTCCATGGTGACTTGAAACAGGAGATCTACATGAAGCAGCCTGAAGGATATGAGGTTCAGGGTAAAGAGCACTTGGTTTGCAGATTGAAGAAGAGCTTGTATGGTTTGAAACAGGCTCCTAGACAGTGGTACAAGGAGTTTGACTCCTGCATGGTGGGTCAAGGGCACAAGAGAACTGCTGCAAATCATTGTGTGTATATTAGAAAATTCGCAGGAGGTAATTTCATTATTTTACTGCTTTATGTTGATGATATGTTAATTGTTGGTCAAGATGCAGATATGATTCGAAGGCTTAAAGAGGAGTTGTCAAAGTCTTTTGAAATGAAAGACTTGGGTCCAGCAAAACAGATTTTGGGCATGGAGATTACCCGTGATAGAGAGGCTGGAAAGTTGTGGTTGTCACAAGAAAAGTATGTTGAACGGGTGCTTGAAAGATTCAACATGAAGAGTGCTAAACCAGTTAGCACACCTCTTGCCTCACACTTTAAATTGAGTAAACAGTCTTGTCTTGTTACTAAGAAAGAGAAAGAAGAGATGTCTTCTATTCCTTACTCCTCTGCTGTTGGGTCTTTGATGTATGCTATGGTTTGCACCAGGCCAGATATTGCTCATGCTGTGGGTGTTGTGAGTAGGTTTCTGTCAAATCCAGGGAAAGCTCATTAGGAAGCAGTGAAGTGGATCTTCAGATATTTGCGGGGTACATCGAAACAGTGTTTGAGTTTTGGTGGCTCGAGACCGATTCTTGAAGGGTATAAAGATTCTGATATGGCAGGATGTCTTGATAGTAGAAAGTCTACTTCGGGGTATTTGTTCACTTTTGCAGGGGGAGCTGTGTCTTGGCAGTCCAGGTTGCAGAAGTGTGTTACTCTCTCCACCACTGAAGCCGAGTATATTGCTGCTGTTGAAGCAGGGAAGGAAATGTTGTGGATGAAGAGGTTTCTTCAAGAGTTAGGTCTAAAACAGAAAGAATATGTGGTATTCTGTGACAGTCAGAGTGCGATGGATCTGAGTAAGAATTCCATGTACCATGCCCGCACAAAGCATATTGATGTGAGATATCATTGGTTGCGTTCTGTTATTGAAGAAAAGCTGATGATGCTGAAGAAGATTCACACTGACAAAAATATGGCTGATATGTTGACTAAGGTGGTACCTAGTGGAAAGGTCGACTTGTGCATTAAGTTGGCCGGTATTGACTCCAAGTAGCTTGATGTGGAGTTTTTTCTCCTCCTCGTGGTGGGTTGGAGGGGGAGATTTGCGGGGTACATAGTATGTACCATGGTCCAGCCCATGTTTTATTTGGCCTGCTTAAATTAGGGTTATATTAAATAATATTATATATATATATATTTATATATATATATAATATATGTGGTGCGTGAGGACACAGTTGCGGCAAACCTAAAATAAAAAAAAAAAAAGGAGCAGGAGTGTACAGTGGCGGCGCACATCAAAAACAAAAGAGGCAATGCGGCGGCCGCACACAAATTCTGATATTTTTCGGTGAAGATCGGGGATTGATCTTGGAGCAATTTTGAGCGGGTATTCTAGGCGTTGATTGGAGTTAATTGATCGGGAGAATCAATTATTCTCGGGCTTAGGGAGGTAATCCTTGTGTCGCTCAAATTTGCTTGTAGGTTTCAAGTTAGGGCAAACATCTTGAAACCATAAACGTTGTAATTGCTATTTCTATAGTGGATTTTGCTGTCGGTTTGCCCCGTGGTTTTTCCCCTCTACTCTGGAGGGTTTTCCACGTTATATCTGGTGTTGATTTAATTTCCGCATATTTATTTCGTCATTGATATTTAGTGATATTGGTGTGCCCTGAGATTTATATCTGTCAATGATATTGGTTTGAGTGGTCGATTGAAATCGGGTTTAGGTGTCTAGACCCCAGCAATCATTACTACTTTTAACAGCTTTGAACAAGCAAACTCATTTGTATGCATATTTTAGTAAATAAAATATGTAGAATATCATTTGCATAATGGCTAATCACATATTGCTAGATCAAAACCCTTTAAATAACACAACTGCCTTTGTTTGATTCTATGAGTCAGGGTGATAAGGGAACTCAAGTTGAATGCATATATAGCACCACGTCTAAAGCAGATCAGGTTTGAAGGTTTCATTGGCTAAAGAGCTATGGTTAAGGCATGATGCATCAGATTGTTTTTAACACATTTGGAAAAATTCATTGGCCATACTATCAACAATTTCACATAGATATATATATATATATTTTTTACACTTTTGGAAGAATTCAATTAAGATCTAATTATCTCAACACAGATTTCACTACCCAAAGATATGAAAAGGAAAACAAAAAGGGCTAACTTAATTAATCTGGAAACATTCATACAGATTACAACAGGATTTACGGAGATAAGCCATCTTCTTTACTGTCAATCCCCGAACTAACAAGAAGGAAATTAATTCCAATTTTTGCCACATTATTTCCAATTCATTTAATAATTAAATGCTCAATGACCTAAGTAAACCCACAATTGTTTTGTTAAAAGAGGAAAAAAGAAAACACAAACATACAACGGCAACAACATTATAGCAAACCTTTAATCCACCTACAATTGAGGGTGAAATTGCAAATAGAGAGATAAAATTTAAAAACAAAAAAAAAGAAGAAAAGAAATGCAAACTCACATTAAGAACAGTAAAGCCGATCTCCCAAGGATGAAAAACATTACTATCCTTGTACGACGACAGATGACACACATTCTGAAACTCCTCTTCTTCCCACTGAAAAACGCCGCCGTTTTGTCCGTGAGAAGCCTCTTTGGTTGAATCCTTCTTAGCAGTAGCCTTCCTAAGCGAACTCATCAGGGCCAGCTTGGGTCCCTTCCACCGAATCTCCGCCGTTAATTTCACCTGCTGGTCCACTGCACCCTCACATCCCGCAACCACTCCTTCCACCCTTTCCATCACCACTATCACCTCGTACTTCCTCGTTACCAGCGGCGGCCACGGCCTCCACCTCATCATCTTCACCACCATCCCCACCACCCAAACCGCCGCGTTTCAAGGTCTTTCTTTTTGGGGGTTATCTATATGTGATTTGTGTTGATTCTACATTAGGAAATAGAGGTACGGATCTTGGGAGATCTTTGGGGGAGAGAAGGAAATGGGTGGAGAAATGATTCTGAATTCGGAATTTTATTTAATGAGTTTGCTTTTGGGTCTTCAAATTGGGAGAGAGAAGAAGAATATGCCGTCGCGTTGCGCTGGGCAAAAACATTAAGGGAAAAAGCAGGGGAAGAGAGAGAGAGATTGTCGTTTTGCGTGCTGTTTATGCGCGTTTTGGTGGGGTGATGAGTGGTGAGGGTAAGTGAAAGTTAATTAGGGGGTGGAGTTAAGTTAACAAGAGGGTGGAGTTAAGGAAGGGGGACCACGTGTGGTTGAAAACGCTGATGTCTGCGTCGTCATAGGATTATTAGCGACTGTTTTTCTATTAAACGCGGGTGTAGTATGGTTCGTGTTTATTATTTTTAATTTTTGTAAACTCTGAAATAATATTTAAAAATAAAAATATTTTAAATTTTAAGCAAAATAAATAATAAAAAGGAAAAAAATTATTTTAAAAACATAATTATGTGTTTATGAAAAATCTAAAAATGTAAAACGGAAATTATATAATACATGACTTAATCTAAATATTTAATAAAACATTTAACGGGATGTTATTATTAGAGAAAAAATAATATTATTAAAATAATTTAATAAGGTTTTTGTGATTTAATTTTTATTAAAGTTATATATTATTAAAAAAATAAATATTAAAATGGTATTAAACTATATCTTAAAGAATTTTTTTTGTATTTAATTTTTTTAGTGGTAAACAAAGTATTAAGTATTTATATAAAAATTAATTTGGATTTGAACACCCATATGAAAATTACTTAAAAATTGTACAAAAAAGGAAATAAATTTAGCATTATACAAATATTAAAAAAGTGTTAAACTATAACACAAAATTTTGTTTTGGTATTTAATTCTTCAATGGTAAAAGAAAAGATTGAACACACATATAAGAATTAATTTGGAATTGAACACTTATACAGGAATTGACTTAGAATTGTACAATGTAGAGAAATAAATTTAGCATTCTAAATATGTGTATCTATTAAATTGGGGTACTTTCTGTAAAATATTATTGCACTTCGCCTAATGTGTCAATTTAGTCATTTTTCTTTTTATTGTATTAAATTAATCATCATACAAATTAATAAAATAATTTTTAATCAATTGATCTTATTAGATGTACGATCCAACAAAAATCTGCTCTTTAGCCTAATTAAAATCACTCGTGCCCTGACTATTAGAAAATATTTCGCAATCTTGACGTTAATTTTATAGTATGACTAAACTAATTAGGCTATATTATTTTATTTTTTGTGATCAACAACTAAATTAATTTAGCCTAATTTTACTCGTGGTTCTAACTAAAAATTAATGTAGCTTGATTAATTTTTTTCCTTCTGCAAAATTAATTTCAATGTAGTGTAAAAATTTTAACAATCGGGTCAAGAGTGAGTATAATTAAGCTAAAGGGTGGGTTTGCATCGGGTTGTACAGATAATGTGATCAAATGATTTAAAAAATATGTTACTAATTTCTACGACGATTAAGTTAATACAATTAAAAATAAAATAACTAAATTGATAGTGTAAGGACATTTTTCGTAAATAACTCTAATTTAAATATACATAAATGTAATTATTTTTTAAAAAATAGATTATAAATATAGAATGCTAAATTTGTTTCCTTTTATTATACAATTCCAAGTTAATTTCTATATGGATGTTCAATTCCAAAGTAATTCCTATATGGGAGTTCAATACTTTTCTTTTACCATTAAAATATTAAATACCAAAAAGATTATTTGGGGCATAGTTCAATACTTTTTTAATATCTATAGAATGTTAAATTTATTCTATTTTATTATACAATTCTAAATTAATTCTCATATGGATATTCAATTTTAAATTAATTTTTATATGAATATTTAATATTTTTTTATCATTAAAAAGCTAAATATCAAAAAAATTATTTGGAATATAGTTGAATACTTTTTTTAATATTCTACCTTCTAAAATTAATTGATTAGTTTATTATTTTAATCCCCCTTTTTTTTTTTTTTGGTGAAGTGCGAATGCGCATGTGAGTATAACGGGGTAATGCCGAGGTAGTTGACTGCGGGATTAGCGTTTTCTCTTTGCATTCTACGAGTTGTTCTTCTCCTAATGTTCTAAAATTTTTCTAAGGTTTTTTTTTTTAATGCTCGCTAATATTGATAATTTTATTTAAATTAATTCATTATTCTTTTATTTAAAATAATTCATGATATTTATTTTATAATAAAATTAATCTAGTATGGTGAGAATTGCCGGATGATGAGATTGTGGATCAACTAGTATGATATGAGTGGCTACCGCAATGGTGTGAGAATTGCAAAAAAGTTGGGCATGAGGTCAAGAAGTGTCCTAAGGTAAAACAAGTGTGGAAGCCTAAAGTCACATCGCAAGTGGAAGAAGTGCAGGGGAATGAGGTTGTGCAACAAGGGGAGGAGCAATGGACAGTTGTTGGGGGTAAACATGGGAAAGTTTCAGTAGCAGCAAGCGGCACAGTCAAGATGCATAATCAGTTTCATGCCTTAGAGCGGGCCAATTTAGTGGAGGAGACTGGGGTAGCAAGGGTGGATGTAGGAGGGAGGGCACCGACGACACTTCCAATAACTTGATGATCGAAGTCTGTAATATACGAGGTATGAATAAAGGCTATAAATGTTCTGAGATAAGGAACCTTATAGCTAGAGAGGGAATAAAGCTTATGGCCATTTTAGAGACTCGTGTCAAACAAAATAAAGTAGCAAAAGTACTGAATTGTTTCTTCAAAGATTGGGAGTGGTGTAATAAGTATTAAATAGATAGGGGTGGACGTATTTGGGTAGTTTGGGATCCTAGGAATGTAAGGGTTAAAGTAGTAGAGGTCTTCAAGCAACACATTCAAATGCAGGTGAGTTTCGTACAATTGGGTAGTGAGTCTTTGTGTTGTACAGTGTGTTATGGGGACAATAGATTACAGGTACGTAGAGAAGTGTGGGATGCTCTTAATAGAATCAATGTGCAAGATAGGCCATGGGCTATAATTGGCGATTTCAATGCAGTGATGAGTCCTAGGGGTAGAGAATGGGGAGCGGAGGTCACAGAGGGTGAATTTCGAGATTTTGTAGATTGTGTAGAGGGGATTGAACGTTATGATATGCGAAGTACGGGGGACTTTTATACTTGGTCGAATCAGAGAGAGGTAGGATTTAACATTAGATCCAAGATAGACCGAGCAATGGGGAGTCAAGTCTGGCATGAAAAGTATGATACATTGTCTAAGTTTCTAAGTCCGGGAGTTTCGGATCATGCTCTAATTGTAATCAGCTTTGAGCAACATGTCATCGGGGGTAGCCGTGCTTTTAAAATGGGAAATTGGCTTTGTGAAATGGATGGTTTCTTGAACATTGTCTTGGAAGCATGGAGCACACATATAAGAGGGAGTAGTCAATATGTGTTACGTGGGAATATAGCAACAGCAAAAGAGGCCATGAAGGGGTTTAAAATTAATTTCTCATGAGGAATTAGGGAGCAAGTGGAAAAGGCAATAATGAATCTAAAGCAACTTCAATCACAAGATGAGTTCACTGGTTTGAAGTGTTACGAGTTGCATGAAGCCCGCTCGAACTTCCGGAAGTTGTCTGAAGCTGAAATGGATTACATACAACAAAAAGCAAAAATAAAGCATATGAACCTAGCAGATGTGTGCTTAGCATATTTTGAGGCCAGTATAAAAGCGCGAGGTAAACAGAATGCAATCTGGACATTGATGGGGAGTGATGGAAGTCGAATTGAAAAGCCTCACTTAATACAAGAAGAAGTGCTTAAAGTCTATGAAGAGTTATTGGGTGCACACAAAGAGAATAGTCCAGTAGAGGAAGAGGTGATAGCTAGAGGCCCTCGGTTGACAGCCAGTGAAACTGATGGGTTAGTGAGAAATGTATCTAATCAGGAGATAAAAGATGTGCTTTCGAATATTCCAGAGACAAAGGTTCCCGGACCCGATGGGATCCCGTCTAAATTTTTCAAAGTTTGTTGGAACATTGTGGGGCAGGCTCTGTGTGCAGCAGTGAGGGACTTTTTTAGGACTGGTAAACTCCTCAAATGTCTTAACGCTACCACTATTTGCTTGATCCCAAAAGTCAATAATCCGCAGGTGGTTGGAGATTTTAGGCCCATATTGTGTTGCAACTTAGTTTATAAACATCATTTTAAAGATCCTGGCAAATAGACTACATGAGGTTTTGGGGTCTATTACCAATATGATGCAGGTGGCTTTTGTTAGGGGAAGATCAATTTTTGATAATATCCTCTTGGGTCAAGAAATAGTTAAGCATTATACTGGAAAGAATTTGTAGCCAAGATGCTTTATGAAGATCGACATAAGGAAGGCATATGATTAAGTGAGTTGGAGGTTTTTGTTGGATATCATGAAAGCAATGAGGTTCCCAGTGTGGT
Organism: Simmondsia chinensis; assembly: GCA_018398585.1. NCBI lineage: Eukaryota > Viridiplantae > Streptophyta > Magnoliopsida > Caryophyllales > Simmondsiaceae > Simmondsia > Simmondsia chinensis. Next base: position 18,968,298 of record JAGTTD010000001.1, on the reverse strand, counting down.
TTGTTGAATTGATAAAGGAATGTATTACTACACCGTCATACTCGATTCAAATGAATAACAACCTGGTTGGATTTTTAAAACGGGGCTCGAGGACTTAGGCAAGGTGACCCGATCTCTCCATACTTGTTTATATTGTGTATGGAATATCTGTCCTGAAGACTGGCTTGTGTGGGGGAGGGATTCAAGTATCATCCTAAATGTGCAAAATTTAAATTAAATCACTTGATATTTGTGGATGACCTTCTCCTGTTTTCTCGTGGGGATCTCGCTTCAGTTAAGGCTTTGTGGCAGGTCTTGCTCCAATTTGCGAAGGCATCGAGATTAGAGCCTAATGTTCTTAAGTCAGGAATCTGCTTGGTTGGGGTGAAGGAGGAAGTTAAATGAGAAATACTTCATGTCTTGGGGTTTACAGAACTGAGCTTGCCGCTTCGATATTTGGGAGTTCCAGTTGCTGGTAGCTGATTAACATAGGGGCATTATGTATATGTGATTGAAAAAATTCGACTGCAGCTGATGGCTTGGCAAAACAGAACATTATCTTATGATGTACGCTTAGAGCTTATTCGCACGGTATTGTTTGGACTTCTTTTGTATTGGTTTAATATCTTTCATTTTCTAAAAGGGGTGTTGAAAAACATCCAATCTATGATGATGCGTTTTCCATGGAGAGGGAATATAGAGAAGAAACATGGCTTTGCCCTAATTGCTTGGGAAAAAATATGCTTCCCTAAAAAAGAAAGAGGAATAGGGACGAAGCAATTGGATGCCTGGAATGAGGCCCATTTTGTTAAGATCATATGGGGGATACAAGAGAAGAAGGATGCCTTGTGGATTCAGTGGGTACATGGATACTATATGAAAGGGGGCTCAGTTCGGACAATTCATCTAAAAGAGAGTGAGTCAAGTTTGTGGAAAGGGGTCATGGGTTGTAGAAATCGGTTGCTAATAAGATGGGGGGATAATGTAGAAGAATATGTTCGAGGGATTGGACCACAAGGAAAGGTGATTATGAAGAAGGCGTATGACCTAACCCGGGAGAGAAGAGAGGTTAGCCACTGGGGTAGAACGATTTGGAGTAATAGTGGGTATCCCAAACACAACTTTATTTTGTGGATGGCATCGAGAAAAATCTTATTAACAGATGATGTGCTACAGAAGAGAGGGTTTAGCTAGGCTAGTATTAGCTCGTTTTGCAAGTCTCAATAGGATGATGGAGATCATGTGTTCTTTGCTTGCACTTGGGTACAGAGAGTATGGAAACAGATTTGTTCTTGGAGCGGGATCCGATATTTTACCCCACTTGCCTAGATGTTAGAGTGGTTGTAATAATTTGTCTATATGATGATGAAATACTGATATTTGGCACAGACTTGAATGTTGTCAGTGAAACGAAAAACTTTCTATGCTCTAAATTTGAGATGAAATATATGGGTGAATCAGACGTGATTTTAGGAGTTAAAATTGTGAAAACTCAGAAGGCATACGCCTAAACCAGTCTCACTATGTTGAGAAGATACTTAGAAAGTTCAACATGGTCCATACTGATTCTGTTAGAACACCATATGATCCCAGTGTACATTTAACTAAACATAAAGGTGTTGCTATGTGCCAATCTAAGTATGCCAAGATAATTGGTAGTGTTATGTTTCTGATGAACTATACTAGACCTGACATTGCATATGCTGTGAGTAGACTCAGTAGATACACACATAACCCTAATCAAGAGCATTGGAATGCGTTAAAAAGATTTCTTAAATATTTGAAAGGAACTGTGGATTGGGGACTTCACTATGGAAAGTTTCCCGCTGTATTAGAAGGATATTGCAACGCCAATTGGGTGTCTGATAATGATGAAATTAATTCCACTAGTAGATATGTATTCACACTAGCTGGAGGTGCTATATCCTGGAAGTCCTCTAACAATCTTGTACTGCTACGTCTACTATGGAATCTGAGTTTATTGCTCTTGATTTGGTAGGTCATGAAGCCGAGTGGCTAAGAAGTCTATTGGGAGACGTGCCATTGTGGGGGCTTCCAGCTCCATCAGTGTCACGTCACTGTGATAGTCAAGCTGCAATTGCTGTGGCTAAGAACAAGGTTTATAATGCCAAAAGGAGACACATTCGTCTCAGACATAAGATCGTGAAAGATCTACTAGAAAGTGGAGTGATATCACTAGACTATGTAAAGTCTGAAAAGAATCTTGCGGATTCGTTGACAAAAGGCCTTTGTCGTAAAATGATTGTAGAAATATCGAGGGGGATGGGATTAAAGTCTATACATGAATAAGCTGTGATGTATCCAACCTGGTCTTAACAGGTTCAATGTTAGAAGTCATAGTTTCATTCGAGAAATGCACTGTGTTTTATATTGTCCCTCCCTGTGGTGTGACGGTGCGGAGACGAGTCCATAGCCATATGTTTGGTGGTGTAAGCAAGGCTTGTACTTGATGGACACTGTCTGTATGTTACCAAGGGTAAGGTTGAGCTTTAGCTCTTAATCGACCTATATCCATATGTTTGGTGGTGTGCGGTAACACACACTTGATGGGATCCACTTATATAGGTGTGGGAGTCTGGTCGCTCCCTATGAAGGATTTGAGACTTGCCTTCTAGAGCGCCTATGAATATCCAGGACGAGCGCATGGCAGATTAAACACGCCAAACCGCAGGAGTTGCCGAGATATGGAGTTGGCATTTGTCCAAGTGGAAGATTATACAACCTCTTGTGAGGTTCAAGACGAAAGTCACCTTGCAAGATGTTGGTCCTAAACTTGGGTTACAGTAAGTGACGATTCAAGTTGCAAGACATCGACACTGAAAAATCGAACTCCCTTTGCCCAGTCTATTCCTATCTTTCTTCCTCGCTTGTATCCTTTGTGGGGGATTGTTAGAAAAATGATACAAGCTAAATCCAAACTAATAGGAAAGTTATATCCCAATTGGTAAATACCCCCATCCCACATTGACAATTTAAGGAGGTGGGGTTGGGTTTATAAGGGTGTATGTTTTCAACCTATTTGATTTAAGTCTTGGGTGAAGGAATGGTGGAAACCACACACGCGCGCATGCTCCGCCCGCCCGCCGCGCCGTGCCGTGTTCTGCTCGGGCGGGGGTGTGGGTGAGCTTTTTACACCGGGTATATTTATTGTACGGAAAATAATCAACCGCTAAAACCCGTTTTAATTATCAGTGGAAACCGTTTTCTAGCTGTTGGAAATTAAATCAGATCTCACAATTCATTGCATGACCAATTTTTAGCTGTTGGAAATTGAAATCAGATCTCACAATTCATTGTATTACAGTTTTTAGCCGTTGCTCATTAACTGCTACGCCTTAATCTTCCTGTATAAATATGAGCTTGCACAGTGCATCTCAAAACACAGCAACCAATTCTCTTCTCTCTTGCTCTCGATCCCGTCTCATCTTCTGTTCTCTTCAATTTCTGGGCAAAGTTCAAGGCGTTCCAAACCGGCAATTAACGAGTGCACGTTAAGAGTCAGATCGTATAAATCCTGGAGGACGGCCGCCTACTCATCTGTTTGCACCAAAGCAGAGGCGAAATCGTCTTTTAGGAAAGTGGTATTTCCCACGGCACGGTACCTTCGATATTTTCTAACCTGTTCTTCCTCTTTCGGTATTGTTTGATTGTCGTGTTCACTTATTTCGCTGCGTCTTTTGCTGAAATTTTATTGCATTATAACACTGGACGTTTGACTGAATTACGGTATATATCGCGCTACTTAAGTTACAGTAACTTGCAGATTAATTTTACTGTTTTTCCACTGTAATTTTGGACTGTAATTTTGCTGTATTTTCAGTCATATTATCGTAGTATGTCACGTTGTATTTTCACTGTATTTTTCAGTATTTTCACTGTATTATTGCAGTATTTTCAGTTGTACGCGGTATTAATTTCCAACAAAGCTCGCGAGCCCAAGTCGAAACCCAGGTCTAGCGAGTCCGGCCCGGGCCCGGATGCACCCCCTTTCTTAAAGATATATATAATAAAATATTTTGTTTACCCTAGTATATCATAAAAAGATTGTAGCTTATTTGGGGAGGGCTTTTCCTAACACGCGAGAAGTATGGGCTTCGAACCCTCCCTCGTGTATTTTTCGCGTTAATTTTTTCATGGCATAGAGCATTTTATATATTATAACTTATTGAAAAAATACAACTATAACAATATAAATACAAAATAAACCATAAAATAAGTTAAAATGTCCAAATAATTCCCCCAAATTGCCATAAAATGAGCTAGGAGGCCCCAAGCCTAGCCCAAATGAGCTGGACTGGGTCGGATTTCGAGCCGACCCGGCCCACTGGCCACCTCTAACCATGACTGAAGCACTCCCAAGGGTTGTACTAACATCACTTACTAACCTAAATAGTTTTGAATAATGAAACCATACGCTGCCTTGTCATACCTTGTAGACCTATCAAAATTCAGTTTCACCCAATCAATGTATGGTGATGTCCATTGAACATAGCCGTATTGTTTACTTTATTATTGAGTTCCCTTAGGACACTTCGAGAAGGACTTTGACCAAATCAGCCATTAACCCATGGAAGACCACCTTATTATGACACACAAACAAGTAGGAGCCAAATTTAGCTGCTATGTGTCGAGACACAGGCCCTGTGTTTTGACACACAGATCTATGGCGAGTCCAAACAGCAACTTTTTTAAATCTGATTTCTTTCCTATTTTTCCATAGCTTCCCAACTGCTATTATGTCTTCTTTGGCCTAAAGATAGGGCTTAATTCTTTGATAAATTCATCCAATTCATCAAGAATTCGTTAATCAAAAAGTTCTTGTGTACAACTTGTGCTTTAACGTTTTAATCTATTGTTTGTCTTGATGTTTTCTTGAGCATTACTAATTCTCTTTTCCATTGTGTATATCATTGTGTACTCCTCTTCTTCCTTCTCCTTTTATTTTGTGCACTCATTATTTGTCTTTCAATTTTAATTACTGGTTTTTAAAGTTTAAGTTTTCATTTTATTGCAAAAAAACCTAATTCAAACCCCCACTTAGGTTGCTCTTTGGGCCTTCAATTGGTATCAAAGCGAGTACTTATCTTTTTGGTTTAACAGCCATAGAGTGATCCTTATGGCAACCTTTGCACCTAGTTTGGATGAGGGTCAATCAACCCATGAGCCTCCACTTTTTTATGGTAAAAATGTTTGCTACTGGAAACTTAGGATGGGACTTTTTGTTATGTCTATTGATTTTAACTTGTGGCTAATGACTAAAAATGGTGGGTTTTTTTTTCAACAAATGAAGGAAATGCAATTGGTCATAAATTTGAAAATTAGTTTGTCCAATATGACAAGACAAATCTTGAGAAAAATGCTAAAACTCACTTCCGATTATTATGTGCTATTACTCCCAATGTATTTAATCATGTTGAGAGTTGCAAGACTGCAAATGAGGTTTGGGACAAACTTGAAGCCACATTTGAAAAAAAGTAGGATGAATAATCTCTTGTTGCAAGTCAAGAGGAGCAAGTGAATTCATGTCTCATGGCCATCGAATCTGAAGAAGAAGAAGAACTTGAAAAAGTTGAGGTAAATGATTTATCTTATGACGAGCTCATGGCTAGTTTTCATGAGTTATAGGTGCATTTCAAAAATTGAGAACCGAGTACTATTAGAAGGAAAAAAAAGGAGCTAAAAATGGGGTCAAAGTAATGTTTAGTGCTTGAGCTTGAGAATGAATCATTAAAAACAAAAGTAGAGTAATTGAATGATCAATTTGAAACCTTAATTAATGAAAAAAAAAATCCTTGGAAAAAAAACTACTTTCAAACGAAAATTAAAATGAAGAATCTAAGTAAGATGAATTATTTCTAAAAGAAAATGAGTTTTTGAAAGAACAAGTGCAAGAACTCTCATAAATATCAAGTAAGTTTTTCAAAGGGCAAGAAACACTTGCAAAAAAAAAAAAAAAAAAAAACACTCTTTTCTTAAAGACTCACCTACAAGAAAGAGGGAATCGGTGATAATGAAAATGTTCAAAAGAAAAAAAAAATTTAATGTACTTTTTGTCGAAGCCTTCTCTCCACCGATGGACTCTATAAGATGTCATTATTGTGGTGATCGTGGGCATATTGTGTATCAATGTCAATTTAAAAAAAATTTGAGAAAAACCACGATGGTTTGGGTTCCAAAAGGATCTCAACCATCTAAGGTCAAGACTAACAATGAAAGACCTAAGAAAATTTGGGTACCAAAAGTTCGTTAAGTTGTGCAGGTGCGCTTGAAGATTGAGAACAAATATCAAAAGTGGTGCTTGGGTAGTAGTTGCATAAGTCATATAACTGAAGATAAATCCAAGTCCACTTTTATTAAACCAAGGAAAGGAAATCTCACTTTCAACAAGAAGAAAGAAAAAAAGTTCTTTGTATCGGTATTGTTACTCTTATACTTGATTGATTAGGATATGATAATGTATATTTGATTGATCTTGAATGTATGTACTTTGTGAAATGTTCTTGTCTTGAATGAAAATGATCCTTGGATTTGATATAGAAGATTTTTTTGGGTAAGTCAACGAGATTTTTTATTACCAAAAGTGTAAAATACAAGTAGACAAGGGGCATACCCAAAGACATGGCTGCTGCCTTTATAGCAATCAAAAGAGGAAAGCTAAAAAAACTGAAACCAACCAAGCAAAGCCAAAACAATAGGAAAGAAAGACAACATAAAATAAAGTGTCAAGCCCCCACTCCTGAAGAAAATATATAATACTGTGAAATAAAGAGAAAAGAAAAGGAGAAAGAAACACCATGACAAGGAGAACCACACTAGAAGTAGTCCTCCCATCCATATATGATGTTCCAATGACCAGAGATGATAGCCTCCTTCACGCTGATGGGCTCAATGCATGCCTCTATTTTAGAAATCAAGCACTCCACATGGGGCGGGAGATGAGTAGAAGAAGAGGCCACATTGCCCTGACCCCTAGAAGCAATTCCCGTTACTTTGTGCTCCACGGAGGCATGTAATGAACAGTGGAAGAGGTCATGCAGTCCTTACCCTTAATAACGACTCTGGTGGCCACTCTAGTCACCCTGCGCTCTATGGGATGGGCATTGGAAAATAGATGCCGCACTCGAGACGTTAGCCTCCGAGGCTAAACCACTAGGCACGGTTTTAACAACCCCAATAGTAGCAACTAGGGTCTCAACTCCAGGAAGAGTAATAGAACCAAAAGAGTTAGACACTACACTCTCCTGGTCAGACAAGCACGCGAACCAGTTCAACATAGCAATACTCGGCACACTAGCCTTTTGGTTCAAAGTACAAAGCTCAAGCTCAGTAACTCCAACAAGGGCATCCCGAGCCTCAACAACCTCAAGAGGGATGGTAGAAGGACTCAAGTCCTCCCTTGCCAGGGGAGAAGGACCAGCTGAGACACAAAAATCAAAAAGGCCCAAGGGGTCATTAGTGAAAGGACGCCTCTTCCACATGGCTAGACCCCAAGGGGTAATTGTTGCCTCCAATCGAGGCGACGAAGAAGATCTGCACATAAAGAAGAGCGCAAGACCATAACCTGATTCAAGCCATTAACAAGTCCATACGGAGAAGGTCGACCCAAGATAGCCCGATCCAGGGACGATGCACTGGGCCCTATCATTTTCTTGGCCAAAAGTCCCTAGATGGCCTGCCCACCAGCAAGTGCCGGCCAAAAGGACCTAAAAGAGAGGTCCAGCGTGCCTCCCTTGACAACAATGACCCTAACATAGTTAACCAGCCCTGCAGAAATAACAGGCCTAGTAGAAGAGCAAGCCCAGTAGACGTAATTGGCTTAGGGTTAATAGACCCAACATTAGTAACATGCCCAATAGCAAGCCCAACATGCTAAGAATCAGGGTCAGAGATTGCAGGCCCAATGACACCAATCCTCTCACCAACCAGCACCCACATCCGGCCTAAACAATAGCCTGGCCCCACCTGCACCAACTCCTCCAATCTCTAGGCCCAACCTAGTATTCACCAACCCATCCTCCTCGCCACTATCTTTAAAAGATGGGTGCCACCAGGCCCATCCTCCACCATAACAGCCCCCTCATCGCCACCAATAATACCAGCCTTTTGTTGGCAATTACGTCGGCGTTTCAATTTCTTGCCACCAGTGCTGGATCACTAACCAGAGTAGTAACAAGAGTAGAAGGGATGAGAGCATCCAAAGTAGGACAAGAATGACCAAAAATCAAGCATTGTTGGCAAGTCCTAGGCATATTCTCTTAATTAACAGTTACCGGAAGATGAAAACCATCAAGCTCAACCACCAATTTCCTAGTAGGTGTATCCCTAGCATCAACCTCCACACACACTCTGGCATAGTTGGTCATGGTCCCATCAAGCATCGGCTTGTCCATGTCAAGGGATTTCCCCACTCCAGTAGCAATAGCACTAAGGTACCTTTCCGACCACATAAGCACCGGCAAGCCATGAAGCTGGATCCATATCAGAAGCCAAGGAAGGTCAATACTAGGTATAAAGTTTAGACTAAGAAGAGATAATCGCCTTGAAATACCAAGGACCACCACAAAGAACTTGTTCTGAGTCATTATAAGATTTAAACCATAAGCAGTAAATATCCTTTCTCGGAATAACATTCGAACCCCATTGAACCCTAAAGCATGTTTGCAATTGTAATACAATGTGAAAAAGCCACACGTCGACCAATAAATCGACCAACAAGACATTGACTCCATTTCTTAAATCCCGGGGCAATATCCTCACGGGAGGTAGAAGTAACAATCTAACCATTATCGATTTTAGGAGGAATGTAATAAAGGGCTCCAGCGTATTAAGTGCACTACCCATATTAGCACCTTCAACATAACCAGAAGATGGTGGAGTAGCCACCATAGCCACTCCCGAATCGGAAGAGGTATGTATCTCATCCATGGTACACAAGTTAAACGACAAACCCAAAACTCGAAAGCCAAATCAAGTAACAAATTTTAGTAACTAATTTGCTTCCCCTGTAACAAACTTTGTACTTAAATCAAGAAAACCCAACCACCTAAAAACCTCTTTCACCACCAACCCAAACCACAACTGCCACCCCCACCGCCACCAACCCCCACCATACAACCACCACCCATCGCTAAGTCACAACCCACCAACCACCACGAAACCCACCACCAACCACCACCCAAATAATAACCCACCAAGACACAACCACCACTCTCAAGTCAAGATCCAGCAAAGAACACAAAGAGAGAAAGTGGGGCACAAAAAACCAAAGAACACGAACAAGACCAATCAAAGTAGCATTAGAACAATCAGAACCATCAACCCAAATAAGGGTGATCAAAGCAACAATCCATAAATTAGAGCAAGGAGCCCGAGCAAATTGGGGGTTGAAACACCAAACACAACTCCAAATCAACCCAAAATAATTCTAGGAGATAAAGAGCTCACCCAAATGACCACTTCATTGAAGAAGAAGCAAGAAACCACAACCAAGGTGCTGCTCACGCAACCCTTGTTTCCTCCTGAAACTGGGGGTGTCTTCATTAAGTGAAAAACCACCCAAAACCATCCACGATTAATAAAAAATGCACAATAAGGATAAGAATCCATACCAAGAATTGATCCAGAGGAGGAGAGATCAGATGTAAATCCCAGAGAGAGAAAAAATAGTGAAGAGAGAGAGGGACAGAAAGCCACCACCGCAACCACCAAGTAAGGAATCAACAAAGCAAAGGGGAGAGTCACCAAGCTTAACCTAGATTTGATCACGCTAATATGGACTTCATTTCAAAACCTTCAAAAAATGATCTTGTTTAACGCCTACCAAAGTTTAATTAGAAAAAGATCATATTTGAGATGCATAATATGGGAAACAAGCAAAATCCTCATTCAAACCCAAGAATGTAGCTTCTACCTCAAGGCATCTTGAACTCTTACATATAGACTTGTTTGATCCTACTAGACATTTGAGTCTTGGTGAAAAACATATGGACTTGTAGCTGTTGATTATTGCTTCCATTTTGCTTAGTGCTTATTCCTTTCTCATGAGAGTAAGGCTTTTGACAAATTTGAAAAGTTTCACAAATGAGAGCAAAATGAAAAATATTTGAAAACCGTTTCAATTAGGAGCGATAATTTCGAAAATGAGAATTTTGAGAAATATTGTCATTACTTTGGAATCCACCATAATTTTTTGATTCCTAGAACTCGTCAAAAAAACGAAGTGGTTGAAAGAAAAAAAATAGAACTCTTGAACAATAATCATACTTTGTGAAAATTATTTGCCAAAAATCTTTTTGGGTCGAAACTGTTAAGACTGCTTGCTACATTCTAAACCAAGCTTTGATAAATCCTAGTTTGAATAAAACACCTATGAACTCTACAAAAGGAAGAAAAACAAATATTGCATATTTCAAACTATTTGGCTGTAAATGCTTCATCCACAACAATGATAAAGCAAATCTTGTTAATTTGATCTAAGAATGGATGAAGCAATATTTGTTGGATATTTGTTTACTAGCAATGCATATAGAGTCTATAATAAAAATTCAAGGTAGTAGAAGAGTCTATATATGTCATATTTATTGAAACTAACACCTTGTCCTCTGGAATTCCTTGTGATAATGATGATATTGTAATCAAACCAAGAAACAACAAACCCTCTTCTGAGGAGCAAGAAAATGCTCAACTCTATGCTCTAATGGATGAATCAAAAGGAGATGGCGAAAATGTAGAATCAAAAGAGGAAAGAATACTACACTTGATTGGAAATTATTGAAGGGTCACCCAACTAGTCAAATCATTGGTGATCCCTCCCAATATGGCAAGAAACAAGGCAAGGTTAGTAACTAAAAGTTATAACCAAGAAGAAGGTATGGACTATGAAAAGTTTTCTGCCTAGAAACTATTAGAAAAATTTGAACTTTTTCTATTGTATGAAAAAAATGCATTAAAGAAGAAGTTTATGTTGAGCATCCACCCAAATTTGAGGATGACAAAATTTTCAATCATGTTTTTAAACTCAAAAGGCTCGTTATGGATTGATAAGCTCCTAGAGCTTGCTATAAGAGATTGAGCTCTTTTCTATCTAATGTAAAATGGACATTCAAGAGGAAAGATTGACACCACACTTTTTATTACACACTCTAGTAGTGATATTCTCATTTTGCAAATTTATGTTGGTGATATAGTGTTTGGTGCTACTAATCTATATCTTTGTGAAAAGTTTGCAAATCTTATTAGTAGGGAATCCAAAATGAGCACAAGAAAGCTCAACTACTCTTTTTGGATTGCAACTCAAGCAAAGCAAGGAAAGAATTTTTATTAACCAATAGAAGTACATCAAAAAGATGCTTAAGAAGTTTGGCATGGAAAACTCCAAAGCAATTGCAACTCCAATGAGGTCAACACTCAAGCTAGACATGGATAAAAAAAGATAAAAAGGTGAATCAATAACTATATAGAGGTATCTTCTTTACCTTACATGGAGTAGACCCAATTTTTTATTTAGTGGTTGCATATCAGCTTGATTTCATGCATGTCCAAAAGAATCACATTTGTGTGCGTGAAACAATATTTTGATACCTAGTTGGTACTTAGGCTTGTTCTATCCCAATTGTGATTTCTTTAATCTAGTTAGGCTTGTTCTATCCCAATTGTGATTTCTTTAATCTAGTTGGGTTAGTTATGTGAATTATGCTGATTTAAAAGTTGACTAGAAATTAACTAATAGAACTTGTTAATTTCTTAGTCATGCTTTAGGGTCATAGTTTTTAAAAAATTTTGCCTCATCCACTATTGAGGTGAAATATGTTTGTGGAAGTCATCATGCTCAAATATCATGATTAATGCCTGAATTTGATGATTAAGGCATTCATATTGATCATGCTTGCATTATGTGTGATAATACTAGTAGAATATGTGTTATTAAAACTCCGACTTCACATTTTTGAACCAATCATACAGAGATAGATATCATATCATTCGCAACCATGTTCTTAAAGGAGATGTCGTTATAAAATTTGTCTCCACAAACGATCAATAAGTAGACTCTTTTACTATATGTAGAACTATTTGATGACATTAAAAGAAGAATTGAGATGGTGAAATATCATTACTTATGTGCATTAATTTCATATATATGGTGATATTGAAGATGAATCTTAAAGATTTAACATGTTGAATTGTCCAAGTGTTCACATCCAATCTAATGGATATTAGTGCTTGGTAACCCTTTTTGGGAAACATTAAAAATTGGACTTCCATCTCTATTTTCACAAAAAAAAAGTCTCTAATGGTTATTTAAGTTCAATATTCTCTCACATTACATTCTTGCTCATAATTTTTTCTATCGATCAAAGTTGTAAATGTGTTATGAGAATTGCAAAACTTCGAGCAAATTAAAAATCTTACTTTATGAAAAAATTGAATATGTCTACCTCATTGAGGCATATGAAAATAATAGTGAAAAAAGAGGTGAAACTTTCTATAAAAAAAAGAGGTGAAACTATCCTTAACATATCGAGCTACATGTGTAAAAGCTACTTCTACATTTTAACCTTTAAAGTATAAATCCCCTCACTTATTGCTTTTTGTTGTTTATGTTGCATTTAACATTGCTCAAATCATTCTTTGTCGAAATACTTGTTATATATCATGAAGGGGAGAGAAATATCAAACACGGAACAATTGAGAAAAGAATGCTACTGATGTTAAGCTATAGAATGTTTAACTCCCAAAATGCATCAACATAAGAGAAAAAATTTAAGTTTGAACTTCAAGCATGTCATGAAGTTGGTATTTATTTGTTTTGATGAAAGATTAATGTTGATGTTAAGCTATTGGATGAGTAATTCCTAAAATACCTCAACTTAGGGGGAGCAATTGAGTTTGAATTTGAATCATGATATGAATTGATTCGTCACTTTCGTCTGAAATGGTATGTATATGTTTGATAAGTAAATACTTTCAGGGTGAATTCAATACTTCAAATTTTATATCTTTAAGAGAAACTATCAAATGTTTGTCATCATATAAAAGGGGAAGATTGTTGGCCCTAAAGGCCATTCATATCATAATTTTAATAATAACAGTCATTTAGTGAGTCATTATGCTTTATTGTTCTAACCATGATGAAAATGACTCATTACAAAGCAAGAAATATCTAGACTGATCAAGTTGATACCAGGCTTTCCAAGCCAATGGATCAAGAGAAAAATGATCAAAGTTGAAGAGGAGATTAATCCAAAATCAAGAGAACAAGATTCGAGACAAGGTGCCACAAGTCATTTGATTTTATCTTTCTAGGACTTAGGATCGGGATATATTGATTGAGTCAAAATCTCAATATTGATTTTTGATGGTTTAGCAAAAATATTTTTCAAAGGTTCTGAAATTTGTTTTACAAATTTTATTTGAAAAAACACTCAATTTAACTCCAAGCCAATTCTATTTTTTGATGGAAATATTTTCTAAATTGGCGTTATCAAAGGCGTGCCCAAAATGACAAGATTAAGAAAATTTTCATAGGCTAATATTTTGGCTTGATTAAGAAAAAATATTACTGAAATATAGCTCAAAAATAATAACAAATCAAGTCCAATGATCAAAAACGTTGAAAACACCTAGGCATGCTGAGTATCGATGCATAAGAAGCATGTGTCGACACACATACAAACAGTTGCAAAAACTTGTCTAGTATTGTCGATAGAGGTTGTGTGTCGACACATAAACCTTGTGCATCAACATGTAGCTCTGCGCCAAGACCAAACGGCTACTTTTTGAAATCCGATTTCTTTCCTCTTTTTTCCAAAGCTTTCCTCTTAAATTCTTTGATAAATTCATCCAATTCTTCGAACTTTCATTGATAAAAAAAAGCTCTTATGTTCAACTTCTACTTTAACGTTTTAATCTATAATTTTTCTTGAAGTTTTCTTGAGCATCATTAGTTCTCTTTCTACTGAGTACTTGAGCTTTATTGGTATATCCGAAGCTTTTGCTAAGCTTGATTAATTGTTAAATCAATCTTTCAAGAGTGAGAATTTTATCGCTTTAATTTATTTTATTGTAAAGGTGAGCTTATGTACAAATGGATCTGTTACAAAAAGGTTGGATCCTAGGCCTATCGTTATATAAGGATTGGATGTAAAAAGGTTGGTCTTGAGCCTACGTACAAAAAAAGCTGGTTGTAGAAGGTTGGATCTTAAGTCTAAGTTTTAAAAAGGATCATCAAACTTCGTAAAAGACTCAAGTGACAAAGAGTGGTCACTTTGGGGAGTGGAATAGCTTTCAGGTTGGAAGTGAACCACTATAAAATCATTGTGTACTCTTCTTCCGTTTTCCTTTTATTTCATGCACTTATTACTTGTTTTCATTTAATTATTGTTTTTTAAAGTTTAATTTTTCAATTTATTACAAAAGAACCTAATTCACCTCCCCCCGCCTCTCTTAGATTGCTCTTTGGGCTTTCAGAATGAACAAATGATCTACTTTTCTCATGCTTTGAGCAAAAAAGGCAACATGTCAATAATTGCATTCCATATCACAATGGGATAAGACCCTTCTAATAGGTAAAGTATTATGCAACAGTTGTCACTCAAAAACCTTTATCCAAGGAAAAAGGTCCGAGTTCCATTACCATTTAACTGGCATGCTAATCTCATCCTTTTGTTGAATATCATGAGCTAGCCATGTTGCTGATTTCACTAAGAAGCTCCCATTCACTGTGAAACCATGGCAAAAATTATCTTGTCTAAGATGAAAGAGAACTGGAACGCTCAAAACTAAGAACAAAAGATGATTAGGAAGAAACTTAGACATCTCCTCCGTATCCCAATCCTCATATCATATAAAACTACCCACTTTCAAATTCGGGTCTTATAGTTGTGTGAGCTTGCTACTAGATCCCTATGAGGAGAGTATGAGAGCACCATATACGAAACTAAAATGAAATATGAGTATCATCTCCCTTTAGCTGTTAAAATTAAAGTAACTTAAACAAATTTTATACTTAAATAAAAATAAAGGAAGAACATTAGAAATGGGGAATTTGATGATATTATTCACGAAGCATATGCACCTATTTATATTACATAGGAAGCAGACTAAGAGCCTAGGATGCTATACTACAATGCAAGAAATAAAAGACTACACTAATTGTCGTTCAGGACATGGAGGGCCCGTTACTAGCATGGGAAAAGCCTAATTGAATTCCCTAATTAAATTTCCTCATTAACTAGTGAAAACCTCCATTTACTCTACCACTAATAACATGAAAGATTACATAAAGAAAATACAAAATACAACTATACCAACATCTATAATTTCAACACTCTCCCTCAAGTTGGAGCCTGTAGATTTACAATGCCCAACTTGTGAAGAAGAGATGTCTATGATGGAACTCCAAGTGCCTTAGTGAAAATATTAGCTAACTGCCTTGTTGAATGAACAAAGGAGGTTGATATTTCTTTAGCTAATAACTTCTCAGGAACAAAGTGAAAATGTATGTCAATATGCTTCTTTCTTTCCTGGAAAATAGGATTGGAGGTGATATGAAGTGCTGCTTGATTGTCATAAAATAAAATAGCAAATCGAATGCAAGATCAACCAACAAATATTGCAACTACACTCACTCACTTGTTACTGTTTCCATTGTACGATATTCAGCTTTTGCTGTAGAGCATAAGACCACTGATTCTTTGTTTGAACGTCACGAAATAGGCGAATTACCCATAAACATAACAAACTCGATAGTAGAACACCTAGTAGTGGGACACCTAACCTAGTTGGCATCACAATAGGCACATAAACTAAAATCACACTGAACGGGTAGAAATATTCCTTGTCCAGGTGCCCCCTTTATGTAATGCAAAACACGATAAGCTGCCTCTATATGTGGTACATGCATGTACTAACTAAGAATTAGCATAGCACAACAAATATCAAGACGAGTAGTTTTACCCACTAGAAGTTATATTGTTCTATGTCCTTAACTAGCTCTCCTTCTTATTCAACTAAGTGATGATTTTGAACGATGGGAGTCGACATAGGTTTTTCCCCTAACTTGTCAGCCTCACTTAAAATGTCTAAGACATACTTACATTAACTCGATACAAGACCACCATTTGAATGCGCCATCTCGATCCCTAGAAAATATTTTAGAGCCCCTTGGTCCTTGATACCAAACTGATGATCAGGTAACAACTTTACTTTCTCTATGTGCTCTAGGCTTTTGATTAGTTACATCATCAACATAAGTTAGTACAGTTGTAAATACAAAATTAATAGAGAAAGTAAAAAGCCTATAGTCTAGCTTTGACTAGTTAAACTGATACTAATCAGGGATGAGGTAAACTTTTGATTCTAGTTTCGCGGGGCTTGTTCTAAACCATACAGAGACTTACAGAGGTGACAAAATTTACCAAAGTGTTGTTGTTCAAAACCTTACGAAAATTTGATGTAAACTTCTTCATCTAAATCATGCAGAAAAGCGATGTTAACATCCAACTAATGTATAACTCAATTTCTAGCAGCTTCAACTGTTAGAACACAACGAGCAGTCACAAGTTTAGCCATCGGTGCAAATGTATCATGATAATCCACTCCTTTGACTTGAGTGAAACCTTTAGCAATAAGGATCTTTGACCATGAACATAACAAAAAGATCCACAAACATGCAAATGATTATAAGAAGGTCTTTCAATGAGTAATACCTCAAAAGGACTTCAATTTTGTTAACGTGGTGTGGGCATGAGATTGATCAGGAATGTAGCTGTCAAAACACACTCTACTTGAAACCTAGACCATGAGCTACTTTTCAACGATGATGATGTTTTTACTTCACAATCCCATTTTGTTGGGGCATGTCAATGTAAGAATTTTGGATCTATATCCCTCTCCCTACATAAAACTCAAGTATGGTCCAAAAATAAATTCTTGACCATTATCATTTTGAACTTGTTTCACTTGCAAAGCGTATTGAGACTAAGATTTGTTTCGCATCCAATACACCCAAGTACATCTACTAAAATCATCAACAATCGTAAGGAGGAAATGAGCACCAGTTATAGATAAAGTGTGGTACAGTCCCCATATATCGCACACGAGTCTTAGTAATAGAAATAGAAAATGGAAAATGAGTATGTTTGGCTCGGTAACACGAATCACAAACTATATCAACATTTTTTCCAAAATCCAAATGGGTCAAACTCGACAACTAAAAAAGGGGACATGACCCAACGTACGATGCCACAAAACAACTTCTTTAGCATAACCTCCAACATGAGAAGCCCTTGGAACAGAATTGGTCTCCAAGTAATATAACCCATCTCATTCTCTACCCATTCCAATCAGCTTCCTCAATGGTAGGTCCTTTATAACACAAAATTTAGGAGAAACGGTTAATGCACAATTTCTATCTCTAATTAGCATGCTTGCAAGTAAATTGGAATGAAACCCTAGAACTTACACAACATTCTCAAGAGTGAGGGTAATAGAAATAGTGACGTGCCCTATGTGTGACACAGGTAAAGTGGATCCATTCGGCAGTTTAACTAGTTTGACAATAGCGTTTAACATAAGCATTGTCAAAAACAAATTCAAAGGATGTCATATGACCTAGTGCACCAATATCAATAATTCACACATTATGATTAAATGATGCCTAACCTGTCAAGTTGATACATGACAAACTGCTCTTAGGACTAATGAGAGTCAACAACTGCTAATATTACGAAGCGGAAAAACCTGCCATGGGGTTGTTGACACCTAAAACTTAATGGAGTTGGGACGATGTTGTTTTAAGAAAAGCGCCACATGCTTGTCATGTGAGGCCTTCCTCGAGGAAGGCAAGGTCTTTAGGTGCTAAGATAATGGCATCTCCAGCCCAGCTGCTGGAGGAGTTTAAAACCATGATAAGATTATCAACCACTTGGGGCTTGAGATGATTGAAAGGATAAAAAGAGCCCGAGATCAAAGGACTTCCTAGGAGGCTGCAAAACGGGTGGTTTCCTAGCTCGGGGTAGTTACTTGGAGCTCAATTTTAGATGCGTGAGCCTCAAGCTTATCCAATAGAACGTGGGGCATCTAGAAGGGACACTAGCTGAAAATGCGGACGTGGACTTCTAGAGAGATGCTCGAGCACACTAATTCAAGGCACGTTCACTGCCCATTTACTTGCTAACGAATGTAATCTGTGAAGGGACATCCACATGTTCACTGATTGATATTTCTATATGGTTTAGCCTCCACCATTTTGTGAAGTAGTCTAAGGCTACGAGAATGTAAGAGTTCTGCTTGCTAGAGGGAGGGTTAATCTACCCTGCGATGTCCATTGCCCATCATCTAAAGGGCCATGGTTTGACAATAACATGCATCTTAGCTGTAAGAACTATTGGTACATGTCTATGCCTTTGGCATGCTCTGCACCCCTTGACGTATTTAATGCAGTCATCCATCATTGATGGCTAGTAATAGCCATAACGCTTAATGAGCCAATGCATCTCATTGCCAGCTAAATGCGATCCACAAAAACCCTCACGGGCTCCTACCATCACTAGCATTACTTCATCTAAGTCAAGGCCCTTTAGAAGCACTCAACTAGCATCCCTTTTATATAACTCTCCAAATTCATCATCTAGATGGAATCTATGAGCTCTCATTTTTATTTTTTTGTCCTTAACATAGTCTCGAGGGTTCTTAAAGTAATCCATTAATGGTTTCCTCCAATCTTCACATTTTCTTGTGACAGTTTGATGTGTCTCAAAGCAATCCAAGTGTTACTTGGAATGACTTTTCTCTTAGAACTAAAGGACTCAGTGAATTCAAACTCATGGTCTAGAGCTTTAGTCTTAATGACCATGATTTGTTTGCACCAAGTCCTGGATAGCTTGTACCTTAAAGCAAATTGAGCCAAGTCATTGGCTGCTTTGTTATGTTCTCGAGGAATGAGTTCAAACTGAACAAATAAAACTTAATAGTTCTCGCACCATTGAGATTTACTTGTTCGAGGTATCATTTAAACACTGAAATTCCCTTTTTACTTGGAAAATGACTAATTGCAAATTCCCTCTTATGATTATTGGAATTGGTGTCCTGGAAAACTCAATTAGTTAGTTTTAAATATTAAATAAATAAAATTGTTTTATTTATTTATAGTTGGATTGTTTTTCTAAAATGTTCCATGAGACAAACGTAGTCCAAGATGACATGTGAGGTTTGGTTTAAGTGGTCAATGAGATTGAACCACAGATAAACTTAGACCAAACTAGTAATATGTTGTCAAAGTATATTCGATGTCAGTGATAAGTTTGGGCAACTAGTCTGATAAGACTATAATATGATACTTTTGATGAATTTTTTGAGTTATGCGAATAGGGATTCAAGAGTATTATCTAGGTGTTGTTAATAAAATTGGAGCACTAAGTAGGACCACATTAATTATTTATTTCTTAACTTCTATAAGAAATAATTAATTTTATAAGACAATAACTCTAAATCCGAGAAATAGTCTGAACTCATGCATAAATTGTTCGTTGCTTTGATGTGCTGAAAGGATTAGTTACAGTGCGTTGACTAAAATCTTACGTGCGTTGGGTACCTGCATGAAGTGTCGCAAGAATAGGTATTTTACGTGGAATCTATACTCTTATGAGATTAAAATGTCCCCTTAGTTGATTCACAAGTATACAAATAGATTCTAGAATCTTTGGCCAAAGTATTCCATTTGTTTGACATTTGGAATTTGTAAAGAAATTATTTTTTGTATTATTGAATTGTTCGAGAAGGGCGAGTCGGGAACTACGGTAAAGATGTGAGAAAAATAATGATAGAAGTTAAAGTTATTTTTGCTCACGGATATCTAAATAGAGGGGTTGATCATCACTATGAAATTTATATGAGAATTCTTGAGTGAAATTATATAATTCTAGAATGTAGTGAAATTTAGTTTTATTAAATGGAAATCAACTGTTATCAAGAGATGATAATTGGATTTGACCCATTTGGAGCAAGAATTAGATTGTCCCTTAGGTCTCTTTGCAATCCTCAACTTAAGCACTTTTTGCAAATGTTTAAAAATGAATTAATGAGATGAATTATTAATTTTGGAGATAAATAATATTTTATGCTAAACAAGTGTTCATGAGATGAATATATAATACCATAAATTATATAGTGTTTTAAAATAAAAAAAGGGGAAAAACCCAAGGGGATACTAATCCAGGAAGGTGAGGCGGGCATGTGTAGGGCACCTGCTCAGCCTCCTGGCAGCCTATCCAGGACTATTCTCAATTAAAATTTCTTGTAACTCTTAGTAAACATGGTTAACTCACCACTTTACCTTAATCTCTAACATAACACAATAAAGCTCCTTGAGAAGGCTATTGTATCACGCTAGTAAAGTGTAAACCATGACCTAAACCTTCATACAAATACACGTATCACGGCAACGTGATCGCATCACTTCTTTGCACTTTGGTTTATCCTAATAGAAGTCTACCCATATAATATACAAACTGACATCATCCACAGGGAGGTCTATCAATCTACTATACTGCTAGACCGATAATGAAGACCGTGAGGTTTCAACAATTGAATCTCGCTCCCGCTTGATTTTTGTAAACTAGTGATTTTTGATTAATTTGCATTTACAACTTAGATTATCTCATAATCTCCTTCAGAATCTTATTCTAAAATCAAATTAACTAATAAAATTTATTAGTTAATTTTTTTAATTTAAAATAATACCATCTTGCTACTTAGATTATCTTATATTCTACTTTAGAATCTTATTCACAAAATTAACTAATAAAATTAATTACTAATTAGTTTAATTTAAAACAGTGCTATCTTACAACTTAGATTATCTCATAACCTACTTTAGAATCTTATTCTAAAAATTAAACTAATTCAAAAAATTAATTTTTGTATTACTATGTAAGTCAGTACTGATGTCTACACGTCCTAAATTTTTTTAATAAAAAAATTTGCTGACGTCAGCGCCACATCAGTATTGATGTCATCGCTGACCTGCCAATGTCAGCGTCAGTAAATTTTTAAAAAAAATTAAAATAATTAATTTTAAAAGAATAATTGAATCTAATCTTATTAGATCAATTTTATCCTATTTCATAAATTATGAACAAATATGCATAATCTCATTGTACGAATAACATGAATGCAATTTGAATTAATCTTGATTGACATATCTGAATTACTATTAATTCATTATCGATTTAAATAATTTAAACTGATACTTTGATTATTATCAAAATCAAATTAAATAATCTTTCTTTCTTAATAAAATCTTTGTTTTATTAAATTACAAGTCCATTTATTTCAATCTTATTATATCTATTCATGTATATTATGAATGTAATAAGAGACTAGCTCTAATACCAATTGTTGGGACAAAATCCAAAAATTTTCCCTAATTTAATAAATTTAACGCAGCGAAAGGGTTTAGAATTTTTAATTTTAAACCTAAAGTTTGATTTAAAATTCCTAATTTTAAATTTACATATTTAAACCAATTGTTGGGATGAATTTCAAAAATTTTCCCTAATTAAGTAAAGTTAACGCAGCGAAAGGGTTTAAAATTTTTAATTTTAAACATAAAGTTTGATTTATAATTCATAATTTTAAATTTATAGATTTTAATTCCTAATTGAATCTACAAGCCTCTGCTCTAATACATTTATAACAATTACATGAACTACAACTAGCATAATAAGAAAATTATAAATAAATAGAAAAGCAAAATCTTAAAAGAAAAGGAAAGAAGGACATACCTGGATTGCTCCAAAATGAAAAACCAGAATGAATAATAAAATACTCCGAGAAAGCTGAAAAAATCGAGACCGAGTGGCCTTCTACGCAATGACCTCGAAACCGCCCGTAGAGTGGGCTTCGAAAATATTAAACCAAGGAAAGAAAAATTTTCAATGGAAAATTTTTTCTCCAATTAGGTCCCAAAAGTCAACACTTTCTAAAGCCCTTAATTTAGAACTAATACCAGGCCTTAAAGTAGGTATTTCTATTTATAGTAGTATACCAGCACGAAATATTAACAAATTTTATATGGGATGTGTAGAAATAAAAACCAAAATGCAGCATTTCGTTCATTGAAGAAATAAAACGATGCATTTCGTAGCACAGGTTAAACCGCCTTATTGTGCCCACAAAATGCGTGCCATGTATCGCCTTCTTATTCGCCCACTCACGCAGACGCGTATAGCCATGCCTAACATCGCTCGCTGGTTCGTCCTATTTAAAACACACGGATTGCGACCCTTATGTGCGAATTTCCCTTTTTTTTTGCCACGTGTAAAAATTTATCTTATAAATTTTAATTTTAAAAAATTATTTTATTTTATAATTTATAATTTTTTATTCTTTTTATGAATAATGTTTGGCAAATTTAAATTTACTCATCTCATGAATTCTTTAATATTTTTCGATGGTAATAAATACATAGGCTTGCGCAGGGACCTTAGGGACAATTCAGATCTAGCTTTAAATAGGTTAAATTAATTATCAGCTCATGGTAAAATTTAATTACCATTTAATTGGACTTAATTCCACTAAATAAATCCCATTGCACTATAGACTTAAACCATTTATTCTACACTTCCCAGATTGACTGTATCGACGACAACAACCCCTCCACTAGATGTCCATGACAAAGAATAACTATAACTACTACCATCATCCTTCTCGCGGCTTCTCCATTAGTTACCGACTCGCCCTTTGATGAACAATTCATTTATACTTGAATATATTCATAGTGTATATTCCAAACATCAAACACTTGAAACACTTTGGCCAAAGATTTCGAACTATTCAAACACTTGCAAATCAACTAAGGAGACATTTGTATCTCATAAGAGACTTTAGATTCCGTATTGAATACATGATCTTTGTCATACTTCAAGCCGCTACCCAGTGTACGTGGGAATTCAGTCATTTGTCTAGACCGTAGTTATAGTATATCAAAGTAACTAACATTCTATGCACAAGTCCGAAATACTCTCAGGATTTAGAGTTGTCTTTCAAATCGTACAACATGAATTACTCATCTCCGATAGTAGTCTAGAAACAAGCAACTCACATGGTCCAACTCAGTGTGTCAATCTTATTAAACACACCAACTCAACACTTTTGAATCACTATCCACATAACCAAGAGAAGTCATCTAAAGTGTCAAGTCATGGTATTAAAAGACATGCAATCCAAACTTATCACCGACCACGAGTCATTAAGAAAACATTCCATACCATTTGTTTCAAGTCTATATGTGGCTTAATCTCATTATTCACTTAGAACAAACATGTAAAATGTAATCCGAGGACTCTATCCATCTCATGGATGATACTTAAAAGAAAATCACATGTAGTATATATGTTCACTTACACAAATTTAACGAAGAAACGACTGAAACTTCAATTTTATTCATTAATAAAATAATATTACAAAATAAATCTGCATTTTAGGACACTATTCCTAACAGTTGATGCCTTCGTTTGTGATTGTCTTGCAACCCACGATGCATACACGAGTTCGAGATAGCTGACGAAGCTCGGTCATTGCTTGCTTCACCATCCACTCGAGCCAAGGGAATCTTGCTTCTATCTCACCAACCTTCTCTTAGCTCGATGAGCATAGTGGTCGTCAAAGTCATTTATGTCATACACATCACTGACAGAGGCGTAAACTAGTCTCCCACGGGCCATGACGAAAATGTTCAATGCTCGGATACCAACTTATGCAAATCACCAAATTGTCATAAGGAAAAAAGGGAATGATTCAACAGTCCTCCTTCATTCTTATTGTTAAAGAAAGGGAAGAATAAGGAATTTGATAGGGTTCAATCTTAATTCTCACCTACAGAATAAAAGAGAAACAAAGAAACAACTCAAATTTAATCAAAATCAAAACTTTGGAAGCCCTATTAATAGGCACAACTAAATCGTACTCTTAATTATAATCAAACTTCAAAGACTGAACCAACTCGAATCCTATTCTAACGTAACTAAAAATCATAAATCTAATTACATATCTCAGTAAAAATAAATCCTAATAAATAAAACATTAATTAAATACAAGACTTAAACATAATTAAGGTAAAAAAGCCTTAATTAAGCCTAATTATATTAATTTCTTAATTTGGCATCCAAACTCTGTTGCAACTCTCATGTGAATCAATTAGCACAAAGTCACCCAACTGGTTACCCACAATTCCGTTTCGTCCCAATTGTGATTCCAACCATTATTAGGTTCTATTTTCTCCTTTTCTCGCCTCAATTTAATTATTCTTCCTCATTTGTATCAATATGTAGTTATACAACTTTCATTATTAAAATGATATAGTTTTTTTAGACTTAAGAATACTTCATTGCAATTAATTGTCTGAAGTGTACCACTCCTCAGTGGCGGATCTACGTTTAAGGTACCAGGGTATATGGACCCCACAACTTTACTACCCAACCATTGAATGCGTGTGTATATCAGTATATAAATTTAATAAATTGACTTAAAATATACAGAGTGACCCCGCAGCAAAGGTGAACTGTTGGTTAGGTTGTTTAGGTGTCTTACCCTTACTTTGGAATCACGGGTTCGATTCCCACTTACATCCGTTATCTTTCCACATTTTTCTTGGCCGTTAATCTCTCAGCTCTCTGATGTTGTATGACAATGCCTTTACTAAATTCTAAAATCTTCGAAAACTTGCAAAATCCTTGTAACCGGGCAACCAAAAGACCTTTGGTGTTGAGACTGTGTAATCACTTTCCTTAAGGTTTATTTCAGTTTGTGAAATTTCCTCAAGGATACAGCAACAACCAAATATGAAGTGAGAGTGTGTGAAGGGAGAGATTGAGAGAGATGTAGGGAGATTGAAGTTTATCAAACTTTTACTTGAACACATGAACTCAAGAACACATGACATTCAATTTTCTTTTGCACTCTCTTTTTCTGTCTTTCTTTTTATTCAATTCCAGTATAAAACTAAGAGGATTATATTCCTATGTAAAGGCCTAATACATCCCAAGATAACCAAAGCAAACCGCCAAAAATGTGTAAAAACAGCGCACAATAACTACAAAACAAACCTGTGCATCGAAGCTATTTGTTGACACACACTTCAACACATAGCTCTTTGTAAATGGGTGTCGAAGCTGAGTGTCGATACTCGCTTCAGCACACACCTCTTCTGTAAGCCTATGTGTCGATACACAGGATTTGTGTGTCAACACATAGTGAGCATCTTTAAAGGCTGTGTGCCAACACACGAACCATGTGTGTCGATACACAACTGTTCTCCTGCAGTTCTGTTGGTTTTGCACATATGGCCCATGTGTCGACACACATCTCTTACAAGCCTTAAACACTTAGAACATGTAATGGGACAATCTTAAACACATTTGTACATATATTAAACAAACATTTAACACATCATTCTTTGTATATTTTGAAAATACATCAACATTCCTCCACCATTTTGAAAATACAATCAATCTAAAAAAACAACATATCAAATAAAGGATGCCTTATTATGCACCAATGAGGGTGTCTCCCAATTGAACCCTCAGCTAGTGAAGAGCCCATACAGTTAATCAGTTCAAAAATTGTGGACTAAGCTTTGAACCATACAACTAATTTGACTAACCGACTATCTAATCATGCACAAGACATATTCCCCGTACACACCTTACAACTCCCAGATCAACACACTTATGGCCTTGTGTCCTGCACCCTTTGTGAGTTTTTCAGGGCAAAACCCTTAGTCAAAAATCACCCCTTTGAAGCGGCCAAACTTCAACACGCACTAAGGTGGACCTCATTGATCATATCCCTATGACGCGACATTCAATAATAATTTAAAAACATGTCCATTAAGAGCTTAGCTCATCCTCTTCGTATCTTTAATGCAGATTCCAAACACGTCACACTAGGGATGGAAAAATTTTCATTTAGTGCTTCCAGTCACACATATGACAAGTCTCTCTCATTGAACCCAAGACCTGGCGTCATACTAGGCGTCGAGTTGAGGGCCTATCATGGGCGACTAATAATGATAGGTTTCAACCCCATCCCTTCACTTGTTTTCAAAACCAAGTCTCTAGCTAGGCCTTTTGTAAATGGATCCACTAGATTCTGACTTGTTCTCATAAAGTCCACAGTAATAACACCTTCTCGAATAAGATGTCTCACTATCCTATGCCTTACACTAATGTGTCTGGACTTCCCATTATATACATCACTGTACACTCCAGAAAGCGTAGCTTAACTATCATTATGGATAGACATCGGTGAGATCGGCTTTGGCCACAAAGGTATCTCATACAAGAGATCCTTTAACCACTCGTCCTCTTTAGCCGCAGATGCAAGAGCTATAAACTCCGCCGCCATAGTTGAATCAGATATGCAAGCTTGTTTCTTCGAAACCTAAGAAACCTCTCCTCCACCAAGCAGGAATACCCATCCGCTTGTGGATGCATGATCCTCCACATCGGAGATCCAAATCGCATCAAGAATACCCCTCCAAAGTGGGAGGATACCCTACATAAGAAATACCGAAATCCATGGTTTTCTTAAGGTACTTCAGTACATGATCTATAGCATGCCAGTGTATCTTACTTGGATTGCTAGTATACCCACTTAACTTTCCAACAACTAAGGCTATGTCAGGCCTTATGCTCGTCATGGCGTACATAAGACAACCAAGGATTTGGGCATATCTTAATTGGGACACTGGAGCTCCGTCATTCGGTACAAGTTTCGTGCTAGGATCCATTGGAATGGACCCCGGTGCACACTCATCAAAGTAGAATCTTTCAATACATTTTCAACGGAGTGGGACTATTTCAAGGAAATGGTATCACCTTTCCTTATAATTCTTATACAGAGGATTACCTCCGCCTCACCCATGTCCTTCATAGCAAAGTTTTTCGAGAGAAACTGTTTAGTTTTCTCTACTTGTTCCACATCAGTACCGAATATCAGCTTGTCATCGATATACAAACATATAATGACCCCTTTGCCATTATTAAACTTGCTATAGACACATTTATCTGATTCATTTATAACAAATCTATTGTTTAGAATAACTTGATTGAATTTCTGGTGCCACTGTTTCGGGGCTTGGTTTAGCCCATACATAGAATGCATGAGTTTACATACTTTTCTCTCTTGGCTTGAAACAACAAAACCTTCCAGTAGTTCCATGTACACTTCCTTTTCTAGCTCACCATTCAGGAATGCCGTTTTGACATCCACTTGGTGAATCGCTAGTTTATAAATTGAGGCAAGAGCTATCAAAACTCTTATCGTCGATATTCTTGCCACGGGGGCATACGTGTCAAAGTAGTCCAACCCGTGTTTTTCGGTGAACCCTTTAGCTACCAATATGGGCCTTAAACTTGTCAATCATTCCATCGAATTTCATCTTCTTTTTGAAGATCCATTTACACTCAATGGGCTTACTACCTTATGGAAGATCCACCAGGATCCAGGTATTTTTACCCATGAAGGAATCCATCTCATCATTCACCGCCTCTCGCCAAAAGGAGGCATCATGCGACTTCATCACCTCATCAAACGTCATGGGATTGGCTTCCATGACACAACAATATGGAGCTACTTGGTTCATATCGTTCCTCGAACCTTCTACCAAAAACGTGTAGAAGTCCAAACTGAAAGATTTCTCTTTCCCTGCTCTCTTACTTTTTTAGAGTTCTAGAGCACTTTTGGGGACATCTTCCCTCTCATGATGAACATCATCATATGACATGGGAGTGTCATTCGCAATCGGTACATAATCTCTCGGTATAGGGATAGAGGTAAACCGATTCTCATTAAAGATGGCATCATTCGATTCTATTATTGTATTTACATTAATATAATCATTAGATTCAATTAAATAGAACCGATATGCCTTGCTATGAGACGCATATCCAACAAAAATGTTATCAATGCCTCTTGCACCTAACTTCTTACGTTTAGGCTCAGGAACTTTAACAACTGCCCTACACCCCCACACGTTTAGATAATTCAAATTAGGGGCTCGTTTGTTCCATAGTTGATAGGGGTTATTTTATTCCTCTTGTTAGGATCTTGATTCAATACATGACAAGCCTTTATCATCGCCTCACCCCAAAATCCATCGCTGAGACCATAATAGGATAACATTGAGTTAACCATGTTAGTTAGAGTCCAGTTTTTCCTCTCGGCCATGCTAGTCTGTTGTGGCGTATAGGTTAATGTGACCTCATGTATAATGCTGGTGATTTTGAAGTACTTGGGATCATAGTATTCCCCACAATGGTCCGAACTAAGGCGTTTGAGGAAGGTCTCACAGTGTAGTTTGGTTTTCGCTTTATATGCTTTAAATCTATCTAGCGAGTCATCATTGTGATTTATTAGATACATATAACAAAATCTTGAACAACCGTCTATGAATGTTATAAAATATCTCTTTCCACCTAAACTCAGTGTGTTCTTGAAATTACATAAATCGCTATATACTAGATCAAGTAAATTAGTCGCTCTTTGCACCGAAAGAAATGGAAATCTCGTTATTTTTGTTAGCATGCACATTTTGCATTTGTCATCAATCTTGTCTATGTGAGGTATCAATGAATAATTAACCATTTCATGCGATCTACGAAAATTTACATGACCTAATCTATGATGCCACAAAAACAACGAGTCAAGCATATAAACAGAACTTTCAACTTTATTATCAACAATCATCTTAAACATCCTATTGCACAAGTATCCTTTGCCAACAAAGACCCCTCCTTTTGACAGTACAAATTGGTCAGCCTCAAAGACCAACTTGAACCCCGACCAATTTAGTAAGCCATCGAACACGAGATTCTTCTTCACGTCTAGAGCATAACATACATCGGTCAAAGTAAGGGTTTTTCCAGAGGTAGAAAGCAAATCAACTTTTCCCTTCCCTTTAACTAGTATAGTTGCCCCATTACCCATGAACAACACAGTTCTGTTGTCATGGGTTCAAATGTCGTGAAGAACCCCTTATCCTTACACACATGTTTCTTGGCCTCCGAGTCAACCTACCAAGAGTTATCACTTCTGACTAGGTTGACTTCCGATATCATCGCCATGAACCTATTGTTTGACCTTTTTTCATGATGCCCAAGCCCCTTGCCTTTCTTGTTTTTAATGCGGTAACAGTCCCTACGTAAGTGACCAGGCTTTTGACACTCCCAACAGACCATTTTCGGCTTCTTGTCATCTTTGTTCTTTTGGAAGTGTTCGGTTCTCTTGAGTCCCTTACTTGACTGGCCTTCTTCTATGACGTTGATTTTCCCAACATCACCGGGGCAATCCTTGTTGTCATCTTGTACCCCATAGCCTTCCTCAGTATGCAAATGGTTAGCCAATTCCTCCATTGACATATCTTTCTTCTTATGTTTGAGACTTTCTTAACATCTTTCCATGAAGGAGGAAGTTTGTCAATCAAAGATGAAACCACTACTGTATCGTCCATATTCATACTATGTTGTTTGAAATTATTCAAGATTCACTCGATTTCATGGAATTACTGACAGGACGATTATCTACCATTTAATAAATATTAAATTGACTAACCAGGAACTTTTTTCTTGTTGCATCCTTGGCCATGTAGCGTGCCTCAAGTGTATCCGACAGTTCCTTTGTTGTTGGTACGTTTGAGTAAATGTCAAACAGGGCCTCAGTCATACCATTCCAGATGTGCCCTTTGCAGATGTAGTCGTCATTATCCCACTTCAATCTGTCCCTTTGCTCGGCCAAAGTCTCCTCCTTCTCAGAAGTGGGCAAAGGGAATGGTGTATTCAACACATACGCCACATTCAAAGTCGCAATGAGGAAGTGCATCTTCCTCTACCATCGGCTAACATTTCCGCCACCAAATCAGTCCAACTTCACGAAATTGGCTGTCATTTCTCAAAGTGATGAAGCCATATCCCAAAACCAGAATCTAAACCTTAAGATTGTTGGAATAAATCTTCGAAAACTTCCAAAATCCTTGCAATCGGGTAACCAAAAAAATCTCAGGTGTTGAGACCATGTAATGACTTTCCTTAAGGTTTATTTCGGTATACGAAGTATCCTCAGGGATACAACAACAAACAAATACAAAGCGAGAGTGTGTAAAGGGAGAGATTGAGAGAGATGTAGGGAGATTGAAGTTTATCAAACTTTTACTTGAACACAAGAACACATGAACATTCAATGTTCTTTTGCAATCACTTTTTCTCTCTTACTTTTTATTCAATTCTAGTATAAAACAAGGGGGAACATATCCCTAAAAAAAGGCCTAAGATGTCCCAAGATAACCCAAAGTAGACCTCCAAAAACGGGTAAAAACCGTGTGCAATAACTGTCAAATAGACCTCTGTCGAAGCTGTGTATCGGCACACACTTCGACACCCAGCTCTCTGTAAATGGGTGTCAAAGCTGAGTGTCAACACTCACTTCAACACACATATCTTCTGTAAGCCCGTGTGTTGATACACAGGACTTGTGTGTTGACACACAATTACTTCCAGTGTGCTTCGGTAAAGGCTGTGTGTCGACATACGGGCCATACGTGTCGACACACAGCTGTTCTCCTGTGGTTCTGTTGATTTGTGTGTTGACACACATCCCTTACAAGCATTAAACACTTAGATTACATATTTTAAAAATACATCAACACATCTGTTATCTTTCCCCATTTTTTGGCTGTTCATCTCTTAGCTCTTTGGTGTTGTAGTGCCTTTACTAATTTATAATTTGTATAATTTTAATATATATATAATTTTTAAAATTAATTAAATTGTAAAAATTATTTATGTCAAAAGTTATAGTTTTTTTTTACCATGTCAACATAGTCATACTTTTAGGTTTGTCACTTAATTTTTGTATAATTTACATTATATTAATAAAGTCATATGATGAAACTAAAGTTAAGTTAATAATATAATTTTTAACAACCAAGTCATGCTAGATACAAGCGATCGAATACAATTTCATTTGTTGACCCAATTTAAAGTTAATTATGACATGACTATTTAAAATTTAATTGCTAATTTATAATCAAATTTATTATAAGACTAATTGATACAATGTTTATGGATAAAAAAAATTGACACAACTTAAGATATTAGGATAAAATTGTTGCAATTGGAAGTATATTGATGTTAAAAATATAGCAAAAAAAGTATATAGACCTATAATAAAAATCCTATAATTTTTTTTATATTTTTTACTTTTTATTATAAATATAGACCCCAAAACGTTAAATTTCTAGATCCTCCACTGTCACTCCTCAACTATTTTTCCCACAAATGTTAGACACTTGTTTTTGTCCCCCAAATTGTAGCTATAACACCTACAACTATAATACTAGGTGACATAGAGAAAAAATTATTATGCAGTTATAAGTGCAATGCTTCACAATAATGTCAAACTAGGTTAATTCCATAATGGATCATAATTTCCTTAAACTCTAATAAAATAGAAATATTTTAAAAATTCATGGCATATTTTCTTAAGTTTGTCTCATTTTAAAATAATATTACTTTCGTCAAATTTGAATGCAAGCTTTGCGATATGATATAAAGATCTTAATCTCCATCTACGAGAGAATCCTCATGCGATGCATGATTTATTTATATTTTTTTAAGCTAATGTATGGTCTACTATGAATTATGAAGAATATTGTGGCATGCCCATATCAAGGATGCTAGGTATTGTATATAGAGATAAAGAGTACACAATATGATAAAGCTAACCCAAATCATAATTGAGTTAGATTTAAATGACAAAATTACAATATGTTAAATATAATAGATCTAGATCTAAATAATATAAGACTATCTCCTAATACGCTCCCTCAATATGAACGAGGAGTCAACATGCAGATTGGCTTTATTTATGCAGAAGCGATCAATGGAAAGACCTTGTGCGAAGATATCAGCCACTTGTTTGGTAGTAGAAGTATATCAAACTTGGAGGTCACCCTTAAGTACCTTCTCTTGAATGTAGTGAAACGCTATATCCACATGTTTGCTTTCATCATTGAAGATGGGGTTAGTTGCAAGGTAAGTAGCAGACACGTTATTATAGTAAAGAACAATAGGGCATGTGGTATGTAGACCAAGGTCTCGTATAAGATATCGGATCCGGTCACTTTTAACAGCAGCTTGAGTAATAGCTCGATATTCAGACCATGTTGCAGATTTGGCAACAATAGCTTGTTTCTTGGCTCGCCACGAGATTAGATTTGGACCAAGGAAAAGAGCATATATAGTAGTGGAACCGTGAGTATCAGGGCAACTACCCTAATCAGTATCAACAAAGACACTGATAGTTGTGCAGGACCCTGGTTGGATGGTGAGACCATGGTCAGGTGTGAGCTTTAGGTACCGTAGGATCTGCTGTACCATTTGCCAGTGAGATAACTTGGGAGCATGCATACACTGGGAAACATGTTGAGAGCATAGCAGATATCAAATTGGGTCATGGTTAGATACTGAAGAGCCCCTATGACACTACCATACTCAGTAGCGTAAGCAAGTAGCTCCCGTTCAGTTAGTGAAAGATTAGCTCGCCGCAGGAGTGGTGTTTGAGCATATTTGGAATCAAACATATCATGATTAAGAAAGAGGTCAAAGGTGTATTTATGTTGAGTGAAGAATAGGCCTTTGTCAGTCCATTTAGCTTCAATACCAATAAAGTGATATAAGGGACCTAAATATTACATGGAAAATTGTTGTGATAGTGCTTAAATAAATGAATCAAGTAGACAGGAGTTAGAGCCTGTTAGAATAATATTATCAACATAAAGAAGTAGACAAAGTAGACGCACAAAGGTGTGGAGAATAAAAAGTGAAGGATCTAAACGACTACAGTGGACCCATGACTAAGCAGGAAGGTACTAAACCAATGGAATCAAACTTGAGGTTCCTGTTTATGACCATGCAGTGCCTTTCAAAGACGACACACATGATTTAGGAAGATAGGATGAACAAACCCCTGTGGTTGCTTCATGTAGCCTTCTTCATTCAGGTAGCCATGAAGAAACACGTTTTTGACATCAAATTGTCAAATTGACCACTTCTGGGTGATGGCTACACTAATATGAACCTTTTTTGGTTTGGAAACTGGGCTGAAGGTCTCAAAATAGTCAATGTGTTCACGCTGACGAAAGCCCCGAGCTATCAGTATGGCTTTAAATCATTTGGCAGGCCCATCTATGCCTTGTATTTAACTCTATATTTCTAAGTGCTACCTACCACATTTTGCTTGGTGTTAGGAGGAACATGGTCCCATGTTTGATTTTATATAAGGGCATTGAATTCTTTAGCCATAGCCTCTTGCCATTGTGAGTTTTTAACAACCTAAGAAAAGCAGTTAGGTTCTTGAATGACCGTAATAGTGGATAAGTTCAAAACATGCTTGGATTTACGAATACCATCTTTGAGATTGATTTGTAGGGGGTGTGTGTTTGTGGTTTGAGAAGAGGTGAATAAATTGTTATTGGTGTCGGTACCTTCATGGGGAGTGGGCAGTGCGGGTTGGTATAGTGGCAATACCACATACAACACCCTGTGCACCAAAGGTGGGTTTGGGTGATGGCGCAAGGACATCAGGTAATGGAGATTCCATTGCAGTGGCATGAGCAAGGGTAATAGATGGGTACATGATCGAGAGGGGTAGAGAGGAGCCATGAGCGATGGTAGACTC
The DNA here is from genome assembly GCA_018398585.1 of Simmondsia chinensis. Taxonomy (NCBI): domain Eukaryota; kingdom Viridiplantae; phylum Streptophyta; class Magnoliopsida; order Caryophyllales; family Simmondsiaceae; genus Simmondsia; species Simmondsia chinensis. The sequence continues at coordinate 18,934,566 of JAGTTD010000001.1, read as the reverse complement.
GATGCATGTGGGGGTGATAGTGCGTGAATTAGACAACATGGAACCACAGGACTCTAAGGGAGTGGATGAATGCGTTATCGTGAGTGGGACTTCATGAGATATAGGTGAAGTAGACATGGTAGTGTTTTGGGAAACTAGGGACTAGTAACGAAAAAGTGTTTCAACAAATTGACCATCACTGCTAATGTGAACGCGTCCAGGTTTAGGGTCATAGCACCGATATCCTTTGTTTCCTGCAATTATCCTAAGAAAATGAATGGGATCACGCATGGGGCAGTTTTGTGAGTGGTACGGGGTGTGATGTCAGGATAACATGCACACCAAAGATGCAAAATAAATCACAATCAAGAGCGTATGAAATAGTTTTTCAAAGGGAGAAACATTTTGCAAACTAGGGTAGGTAAGCAATTAATAATAAAACAGGTTGTACAAGCTACTTTAGCCAAAAATTAAGCAGAAAGTTGAGCTTGAAAAAGTAGTCTCCGTACCATTTCATTAATGTGCTGATGCTTGCATTCCGCGCTTCCCCCCACCCCCCCAACATTCTGTTGTGGTGTATCAGGATAGGAAAGACGAAAATGAATACAATGAGTGCGACATAAGGCAGCCTATTTCCACCTCATTTTGCAGTTGAATTGATTTTCTACAAGAGTTTTAAAACCAAAAACAAGTTATACATTTCATCTTTCCCCCACATTGGATAAGGCTAAGTAAATCTAGAGAAGTCATCAATAAAAACAAACATGGTATTTAAAGGAAGAATTCGAGGGGAGGGAGCTTGCCAAACATCAGAGTGAATTAATTGTAAAGAATGAATAGTAGTATTGCTCGAACAAATGTTAACCGACTTGATTTGCATAAGTAATAAGGAGGAAAATGTTCAACAGAAGCAGAACAGACATTAATTTAAATGTCGTTTATTCAAAATATCCAAAATATTAGTCCATAAGTGATCTAAGCGCCTATGCCAAGTATTTGCAATTATTGAGCGTGCAACAAGTTTAGTGTGATGAGGGGAGAAACCATAGAGTGATCCACTACTGTGCATCTGAAGTCAAGGTGTCCCCGTAGTCTTGTCCTTCACACAAAAAAGTTAGAGAAATTCAACAGTGCAGTTATTATCACGACACAATTGTTAATAGACGGTAAATTTCTTATTAGGCACTAAAAAGACACAACGCAAGCGTAAGGGATGAGAATTAGTAGGAATCGTAGAAGAACTAACACGTGTGACAGGGGGTAATGAACGATTATCAACTAGAATAAACCGAGGCCCATTATAAGGATGCGAATCGTGTAAGATACCTGAGTTGGAAGTCATATGATTAGACAATCCATAGTCTGGGTACCATGTATAGTCAATAGGTTCAGAGATGGAGATGGCTGGAAGTGATTGACCGTGAGTACCTACACGGGCCCTACATGGCAGTATGACCAAATTGTTAGCAGATTTAACAAACACCAGGTTCAAGTTTGAGTATGCTATCACCAAACTAACGAGGATTGTTATTTGCTTGACGTACCTATGGTATGAAGTGTGATGGAGGCTACCAGAGGCAACCAGCACCATGGTAGCCCGAGCCTCCTAAAGGAGGACCTCTTGGCATCTGTTGGTGCATCGAACCATGTCCACCAAATGAGCGGTCACCAGAACCTCTACAACAATTGTTATTGCGACCACCACCACCACCGCGACCACGCCTGCCACGGTCACGATCTCCTCCAGAGGCATCCTGTGGTTGACTTTGGACGGCAAGAGCATGAATAGATTAAAAGGTGGTTCGTGTAGTTAGGCGGGCTTGAGCAGCTTCTTCATTGAGAATAGACGTCTTGAGTTCTTTAAAAGAGAGGTTGCGTGGGAAGTTCCACATGAAGGTGCCATAGGCACTGTACTCTAGAAGCAGTCCAAACAAGGCAAAGTGAATGAGATCCCTATTAGAAATAGGGGAATCGATAGTAGCAAGGTTATCGGCTATAGATTTGAGTTCGTAGAGGTAGGCTTCCATTATTTTGTTTTCTTTCTAAAGAAGAGCTAATTGAGTTTGTTGACCAAATTCCTTGGCAAGAGAGTGGTCATGAAAATGTTTGTTTAAGGCATCCCACTTATCTTTGGAAATTGGTTGATGAATAACATCATTAAAGACATGTCAGACAAGAGTAGCATCGATATTTGAATGGATACTTTGGTCCATCCAAGTCTGATATATTGTTAGGGCTAGGTATGATGGATCCACCAAGGTGAGTAATATATGAGATAGGGAAGGGAAGTGTACCATCAACGAAGCCCATAAGTCGGTTACCCTGAAGGATCATGGAAATTTGTTCACGCCACGGGGAATAATTGGTGGGATTTTCCAGTTTGATTTTTATGAGATTGGTGACGGTGGAAACCAAGAAGGATGATGGAAGTGACGCATGTGACACTACAAGAAAATTGAAACATTGCGGTGAGTTCAAATATGGTGCGAGAAAAGCTCTATATTAGGGCAACTAATATGGCGAGTTTTAGAATTGTATCAGATTACCGTATTGCAGTGATTGATATTGCAGTATTAGTAGATTGACTAATACGACATGGAAACCAGCCGTATTAGGTCCCCTTGCAACAAAATTAAAAAAAATTAATTTATTTATAGAAAAGAGGGGCCAGGTTGTCCGTGATAACCTAATACGGGGAGGAAACCCCCCATATTAGGTCTCTTTGCACCAAAATTAAAAAAAATTAATTTATTTATAGAGAGAGAGGCCGGGTTGTCCGTGATAACCTAATACGGCGAGAAAACCCACCATATTAGGTCTCCTTGCACCAAAATAAAAAAAAATTAATTTATTTATAGAGAGAGGGGCCAAGTTGTTCGTGATAACCTAATACAATGAGGAAACCTGCCATATTAGGTCTCCTTGCACCAAATTAAAAAAAAAATTATTTTATTTTGAGAGAGAGGGGCCAGGTTGTCCGTTATAACCTAGTACGGCGAGGAAACCAGCTGTATTAGGTCTCCTTGTACCAAAATAAAAAAAAAATATTTTATTTTTAGAGAGAGGGGCTAGGTTATCCGTTATAACCTAAAACGGCAACATAAGACGACGTCTTAGGTTCCTAATACGACGATTTTGTGCGCCGTATTAGGTGTTACTTCATACGGCGATTTTGAACGCTGTACTAGGTTCAGAACCTAGTACAATGATTGTGTTCGCTGTATTAGGTGATATATGGCGTTTGCAGATTTATTACTTAGCTATTCCGACATTTTAATATATACGAAGTACCTTGAGTTTTAGATATTTTATAAATAAGTGCCCTGAAGTTTTGACACGATTTCAATAATATATAAGTGTCTTCAATAGAATTCGATATCTTTCGCCAAGGATTGCAAAAATGACAAATAGCTGTATATATTATCGTATTTATTTATTATAACAACATTTTTTGTATAAAATTGATCAAATTCTATCATAGTACCTAAGTGATAAAATATTAAAATTTCAGGGTACCCTATCGTATATATTAAAAATGTCAGGATATTGTTGATAATTTTACTGTAATATTTATATATTCTCTTAAATGGCAAAATTTACCGCTGTATTAGGCCTTTCTATTACGTCGCTTAAAATCGTTGTATTAGGTCATCTTAAACCCCATCCCTTTTTTCTCTCTCCTCTCTTCGTCTTGTTCTCACCTCTCTCCGCCTCACGTTTCTCTCTCCTCTCTTCGCTCTTCACTTTCTGCTCTCGGTTTCTCTCTCCTTCGCTCAGGTTTCTCTCTCCTCTCTTCGCTCTCGCTAAGGTTTCTCTCTCCTTCACTCTCAATTGCTCTTCGCCTTTCATTTTCAGGCAAGCACGCTCAGGTTTTTTGCTCGTTTTCAGGCAACTTTAGTTCGCTCACTCTTCGCTCTTCGCTCTTCGCTCGAATAGTGAGATCTTCACTCATTCTTTGATTTTTTTTTTTCTTATTATAGCTTAAATTCAGTGAAAATGTTCAATGTCTAACCCTACAACGTACTTCGACTTTAGCACTGGAGGTGGTTATGTTTTTTTAACCCTAAATCATGATTAGTCTCTAATTTTAGATTGAAAATGTTGATTTTGTATTTTTTTGCGCTAAACGGTGATTAATTTCTAATGTTAGGTTGAAAATTATTGTATTGGGTTGATTGTGTATGATTTTTGCCCTATGTAGTGATTCTTGTCTCATTTGAGCTTAAAATCTTTGTATTGTATTTATTGTGTATGTTTTTGGCCCCAAAAGGTGACTAGCCTCTATTATCATGTTGAAAATCACTAGATTGTGTTGATTGTGTTTGTTATTTACCCTAGATTGTGATTGTTGTCTCATTTCAACTTAAAATCTTTGCAATGTGCTGATTATGTATGTTGTTTGACCCTCAACTGTGATTATTCTCTAATTTAAGCTTGAAATCATCATCATGCGTGTATGTTGTATGTTCCTTGTGCCTTAAATCGTGAATATTCTATGATTTTAGTTTAACAGCTTTGCAATGTGCTAATTATGCATTTTTTTTGGCTTTAAATCGTGATTATTCTCTAATTTTAGCTTCAAATCATCATATTGCATTTATTGAATATGTTCCTTATGCTTCAATAGCATCACAAAACTTCTGCAAAAAATTCCACAAAAGGCATTAACTATCCTTAAATAATTGGCATCTTATAATTTGCTTTTTAATTTTTGAAAAATAAAAATTATAAATATCAAACGATATCAAATAATGCCCTTAATCTCTAAGAATGCAATCATCATGTCAGAACTTCAAGTATCAAGGCAAACAATGTGCTTATAAGAGTACAATTAAATTATATCTCTGCCTCTCAAAACCATAACTAAAGTTTACAGCTTTGAGCACTCAATAATATCTAACGGGTTGGAATTTGGCTCTTCTCACTATCCCTGCATCTCAATGTCTTCCAATCTTCTTTCCACGGAACTATGGTAACAAAGAAGAAATATTCAGGTACATATGAGTAATGTAACAAAAAGAACTAACTAAGCAATACAACAAATAAAAAATCAAGATTTTCCAGCTTAGATTATCCGTTTGAGAATCTGTATATTGGAGTAAATCCTATGTTCCTTGTATGGAACATAAGTGATACTTGCTTTATTTGGATTCTTGAATTGTCCATGTTGGACAGTTTGAGAATCGTGTAGTGTTGATTGTTTGGTTACAAAAAGTATTAGACGTTTCGTGTTCAATTTTGGCTCATTTCCTCGTGTTGTTCTATGGGTACAATTTGGAGATGGAAGTATACGTGATGCTATGATATACTATCATGCACTATATACTTCATATTCAAATTAGTACTTAGAGAACCATGGGAAATTGCTGCCGAACTTTTACTAGAAACCTCTAATGTGTAACCAAATAGTTCAACTGTACTACATGATTTCTGAATGGGCTAGGATCACCGACCCTTGGAGTTAGTTACATACACAAGATCACCTCCTCTTGCAAATTAAGTATGAATGGCTAGTACAACGACACATATAGTTTCCAAATTTACATCAAATTAAGTATGGATGGCTAGTAAAACAACACATATAGTTTCCAAATTTGCTTCACATATGTTGTATCTGAACAACTTTTAGTTTTCTTTCCTTGACTTTGAATGATGGAACAAGATAGAGCTTGGATGAATCAAAATAGTTTTAGTTGTTATCACATTCTTATCCTGTTTTTGTTGTTTGTGAACTTTTTTGATATTTTAATTGTTTATGTTGTTATACATCTCGCAACAACTCATTTTTTATTGCTTGAATGCAGGACATGAAAGTTTAGCGGTATCCTAAATATAAGACAATAGGGCATTATTTTGTCCCACCATGCAGATTTGATTACACGGCGAGCAGTTCCACATCTTCTCACACCGTTGAGGAGCACCTTCCATGTTCCTGTATATGTTTGCTACAACTATTCCTTTTGATTATACAACTAATTTAGTTTTAATTGTAAATTGCATCTTATGGGGTTGGATGGTACAGGAAGCACTACTATTGGCCACATTGATGGGCCGGTCCCTTCATAGCCAGGTATATCTCTCTCTCTATTTATCGTTTTAATATATCATGAACTTGGAAACTTAATGTATGGTCTATATTACTTGAATATGTCACTTCATTCTTCACTTGTATTGAGCATGTTGTGTCAATTGTATATATCAAATTTGCTTGTTTGTCCATGTTCTTAACAGCATCAACGTTCAATTGTTGTTGTTGATGTTGGCAAGCGCAAGCGTGGCAAAGGAAAGATGTTTGAAATACAAAAAGAAAAGGGCTAGTCAACCGGGAGCAAGGCCTTTAGAAATCCCTTCGAGGTTGAATAGAGTGGTTGGAGGAAATGCCAATCAATTCATAACTGAGATGATGATGCTCGTACAGCAATATTGCCCGCTGGTAGTTAAGGATTTTGGGAAAATTTATTGGGAAATCAAATGTATACTGCTTGCTAAAGCCAAGGTAAGATAAACTCTAACCAAAAGGTACTTAACCATTAGCATGGACAGGAAGATGTAATCTAGTGGATTGTATTTGGAGTTTTTTTTTTTGGTTGATTGCAATTGAGTAAAAGTGGTGTTAAGCTTAAGCCAATAGATGATAAAGATATCGAGGGGTCGTTGAGAGGTAATGCATCTATGAGGATGAGCAACATCCTCACATTAAAAGTGGCGCTTAAAAGTGCCGTAATAGGTTAATCTAATGCTGCGCTTGAAACCGCCGTATTAGGTGAAATAAATGTGGCACCCAAACTACGACGCGACAAATCCTGCCGCATTTAGCTAATATGGCATGCCTAATATAGCAAAATTGTGGCGCAATTTTTTAACTCCGCAATAGGTATTGCGGCACTTATCCTGCCTATTGCAGCTATTTTTTGCGTCGTATTTATCAACTTTTTTTGTAGTGTGAGGAAGATGGGGTTTATACTTCGTATAGTTGAAGTGAAAATCAGAGAAGCCACTGTTGAGAGCATGGGTAACATACCTAAATTTGTGAGAGGTGCAGAGGAGACTACCAAAGGCAACGTTGTATGTGATGGAGGGAGAGCACAGAACGGGAGGTGGCGGTGGTGGTTGGGTGGTCGGATTGTGTGCGGTGGATCACATAGGAGAAGATGTTGATGAGTTTGCTACTATTAGAGAACCCGGATTTATAATTTAGTAATAGAAAGTAGCCTTGTTTGATAGGAGGAAGGGGAGGGCCGCTAAAGAAGAGAAGGAGGCGGCATTTAGGGGAAGATGAGAGAGTTATTTTAGTGTTTCAAAGATAGCTCTGATACCATGTGAATTATGAGGAATATTGTGGCATGTCATATTAGGGATGCCAAGTATTGCATATACAGAGATAAAAAGTACCTAATAAGCAAAAGCTCACCCAATCATGATTGAGTTTGATCTAAATGACAAAATTGCAATATGTTAAATATAATAGATCTGGATCTGAATAATCAAATACTATCTCCTAACATATACATATGTAATCAATATATAAATTAGTTGTTTTGTGTACGACATACTTGATGAAGTTAACATTTTAAAATACTTTAAATCATAATTTTCACTTAGAACCAAATTTACGACGATGAGCCCATTATATTTTCTATTAAATTTTGTTGTGATATAATTATAATATAGTGTAAAGATAGCGCACAAATGGTTCAAGGCTTTATTTCCTTACTTTTAAAAAAAATAATTACTCTAATTATAGAATTTTAAAAGACATGAAAGTTTCTTGAAAATTTTCCTATAAACGTTTTTTTTTTTTTTTTTTTTGGAGAATACATTGGTTTTCTTAAACAAATTTAGCTTTCTTAATTATTATTTTTGTTTTTTTAAATATGAAATTAGAAGTAAGGGTCATATTTAAATTGTTAAAAGAACTACTTTTTGGTAAAAATAATATTTTTTATTGAATTTCCATGTCAAACATCATTGTATTTCTTTAAAGTAAATAGATTATATATAGTTTTCATAAATAAAAAATTTAAATAACTTTTTTTATTTAAAGAAAATATTAGTCTTTTTTAGAAAAAAGATTTTTGCATAATACTTTTTTGAATCTTCTTTTTCATTTTTTTTATTGCAAAAATTCTTAGTTTCCTTCAATTTTTCTTTAAAATATATTGTCTTTATTTATTTTCTTGATTGTATTCCTTTTTTTTCCCCCTAGTTAATGGTTTATTTTAAATACTTGCTTTTCCTTTCTAAGTTTTTTTCGCATTTTATTTTATATCGAATATAGGTACAATAGGCACAATACTTGAAGGAATAAAATTTATCTTGATGGCTAACTTTTTTCCTTTTGGTACTCTTAAAAATAGAAATTATGTAATTAGAAAATTGTCAAAAAGAAATCATTTATAAAATTTTGTGGAAGTTAATTTTAAATTAATATTTCAAAAATGCCAAAAATTGGGGTTATGTAAAATTTGGTGAGCCAAGAAACTATAACTAATATATGAAGATAGATTACTTCTTATGTGCTTTTTAAATAAAATTTTGCTGGGTTTTAATTTCGATTATGTGTTTGACTATATAATTTTTCATTTAAAAAAGCTGAAATGGCTGTCTAAAAATTCAAGGATGGAGGAGTGGATGGTTAAAGGAGGGGGATAAGAAGTGACGGTCTAGAAATTCAAGAATGCGGGAATGTAGGCAAACTTGGTAGTGAATTTCCCCGAAGGGTCATCCATCCACCTAATGGTGTCTGCTACACTAGCCCGAGGGTTGAAGTCTATCATGTCCCAAATGGGTCGGAGCTCCGAACAACCCTGTGAAAGTCTCCACTGATCACCCTTAATAATATCTGAGACTCGAGAATCCCAAAGAAGTCCTGACCCCTTGTTTGGCAACGGGGTAAAGGGGGGGGGGGGGGTAATTTTTTTACCCCACATTACCCCTCTTTACCCCCAATTTCTTTAACCCCCAAATTGGGGGGGTAAAGGGGGTTAAGGGTAATTTAAAAAAAAAATTTGACATTTTTACCCTTATTTTAATTATAACTCTCTTTACCCTTATCCCTACCGAATTGCCAAACAAGGGTAACTCATTTACCCCTCTTAATTTGACATATCCAAACAAGGGTAGAATATTACCTTACCTTCCCCCCCTTTACCTCTCTTGACCCTTACCCTCATTTACCCCTCTTTACCCTCCTGTACCCTGGTACCAAACAAAGCATGAAGAAGTTAGCAGACGAGTAGGGAAGCGCTCTGAAAGACGGCAGCATGGTAGCTAGAAATCAGTCCAAAGAGCAGTGTCAAGGCCATCACCAATGACATGGAAGATCATACCCGAACAGAGCTGACGAACTAATAGAATCTGACGCTAGCACCACGAAGTAGATTCCGGAATACGGATCGTCCAAAAACTCCATCCTCATAGCCGGTTCATATGGAGCCAGCGCGGCCAAAAAGAGGAAGGGTTAGAAAGAAGAAACCAGATGTGCTTCATGATTGAAGCCTGGTTCCACTCGGCAAGGTGAAGAATCCCTAAACCTTCCTCCCGACGAGGAAAACACAAGTGCCTCCAAGCAACCATCGCCGCCCCCCCCCCCCCCCCCCCCCCCCCCCCCCCCAAAAAGGGTCAGTGAAGAGCCATGCCAGAGAAAAGCCGCTAATGTCGACTCAATCTTCCTAATCATCATCTTCGGAAGCATAAGATCGAAGTCCATTAGACCTAAACGGCAAAGAGAACATATCTGATGAGCTGAAGTCGGCCAGCGTACGACAGAGAACGAGATGTCCAAAGCCGAATTCGGGAGAGGATACGATCTAGCAGGGGCTTGCAATCAATATAACGAAGCCGAGAAGTGATGAGTGGCACTCCCAGATACCGAACAAGCAGCTGCTCAAGACCAAAACCCAGCACCCCCAGAATATCCCTCTGGGTCATATCATCAACTCCAGCTAAGAAAACAGAACTCTTTGCTGCGTTCCAGGAAAGGCCCATGAGCACAGCAAATTGATCTAAAGCCTCATGAACCACAGTAACACTACCAAGATCACCTCGGCAAAAGATCATAAGGTCATCCACAAAGCAAAAATGCGTCAAACCAGTGCGGCGGTAGCATAGATGGTAGTGGAAACGCGAGTCATTAGTAGCCCGGCGAAGAAGACCTCGGAGACCCTCCATAGCTATAACAAAGAGATAAGGAGAAAGTGGGTCACCCTGACGGACCCCTCGACTAGAGCGGAAGAATCCCTCAAGTTCGCCATTAATGGCGACAAAAAAGTGAGCTGTGGAGAGGCACTCGCGAACCCATCCAAACATAGTCTCAGGGATCTCCATGCTCCTCGTACCGGCTAGAATAAACTCCCAACAAACCGTGTCAAAGGCCTTCCGAATATCTACCTTTAGGGCACAGCGGGAGGAGATGCGAAGATGATAACCGCGCATCAACTCCTGAGTTAGAAATATGCTATCTGAAATACGATGACCAGGAACGAAAGCTGTCTGAGAGTCATCATTAGCTCGGGGAGGGCACCCTTCAACCTGTTTGCAAGGATCTTAGTGATGCACTTGTAGATCACATTGCAACAGGAGATAGGACAGAAGTCACCAAAAGTGGAAGGAGATTCCACCTTAGGCACGAGGCAGATCATAGTGGTATTCAGGGCACCCAACATATGCCTCGAAATGAAGAAAGACTGTACGGATCGAGTAACTGTTCCACCGAAGAGGGAAGTGAAGCCATCAGGCCCAGGGCCCCTATCATCACCAATTGAAAAAAGGGCATCGCGGACCTCGATAGCAGAAACTAGAGAAATCAGCAGGCGAGCCTGGGCCTCAGAGATGCAAACCTCAAAAAGATCTAAAACATTTTAAGTCAAAGGTCCACTAGGCTCGGTCAATAGCTCCTCGAAGAAAGAAATCCCAATATGAGAGATCGATTGCGGTTATAAGTCCTCACACCATCAAGGCCGACAATCGATGAAATCCTATTCCGGGCTTGCCGATGAAGTACAGACTTATGAAAGAACCGGGTGCTCTGATCACCAAGCGAAAGCCACTGAATACAAGACTTTTGACGATAAAGGCCTCCTCATCCTGACACAATTGGGAATACTCCCAGAACAGACAGCGCTCCTCCAAACAAAAAGCAGGACACTTCGGGTCCTCATCCAAGGCTTTCTAACCCGAAGCCCAGGCATCACGAGCTGCCTCAACTCGAGTCGAAATATGACTAATATGACGTGCATTGAGGGCCTTCAGATCGTTCTTCAGCAGTTTCAGCTTCTGAGTGAGCTGAAACATAGGAGTGCCCTCAATACAAGAGTCCCAGACACACCTAACGATAAGGAGAAAGTCCTCGTGATCAGCCCAGAAATTAAGGAACTTAAAAGGAAGAAGCCGGGTGCGACGCTCCCCAAGTCCTCTCACAATAATGGCACTGTGGTCTGAAACAATATGGCGTGCAAGAATCTCAGCAGATGCAACAGGAAAGTCACGAACCAAACTTCATTAACTAGGCATCAATCGAGGCGTTTGAGGATCAATCTGTCATCCTCAGCTCCATTGGACCAAGTGAAATGTAGTCCAAAGGAAGGGATAGGCGTGAGCTCAGCCTCAGTAAGACACTTCTGAAAATCATCCATATGCCCAGGCCAATCCTCCCGACCACCGCACCTATCAGACATACTAAGAATGGCATTGAAATCCCCGAGAAGGATCCAAGGCTCACCTAGAATGCTGGCACTGACACTTCGAAGATAGTCCCATAAGGCGCAACGAGGCCCAGGCTCATTGAAGCCATAGATAAAAGTGGCAAGGAAGCCCACAGTCCCAGACAAGTCAGAGATATAAAATGTAAGGAATTGTTCACCCCCCTCGAATCAAGTTGACTTTATAGATGTTTGGGTCCCAAGCAACAATAATACCGCACCAGGATGGGCAAACGCCACTAGAAAGGAAGTTCCACCTGTCAGTACAACCGGAAACCGCATACTCTACACCGGATGGCTTGGTTTTGGTCTTAACCAAACCAATGGTAGATAAGCGATTGGAGGAAATCCAATCACGAACCACGCGTGAAGAGTTGGGGTTATTAAGCTCCCTGATGTTCCAACAGCCAATAACCATGATGAAACAATCAGAAAAGAGAACAGCTCACACTCTCAGCCACATAGGTAAGACGCCTCCTCACAGCTGAGAAGGAAAGGTCTGACGTACTCCCAAACCGACAAAGGCTTGGAACACTAGCTAACTGGATCAAAGTGTAAAGACAGATAGGAGCGACACCAGCAATAGCATCCTGGGCCGCCTCCACCTCAAAGGGCACCGACTCTTAGTCACGAAAAGAAGTAGGAACAAAGTCTAAAAAGGTCCTATGAGAGAGAGAGACAGAACAAGATGCAAAAAGGACTCGCCTAGCATCTGGGTTAACTACCCGCAACCTAGCCGCACCCCCTCTACGCACCCCTCCACTCTGTCTTAAAATATCACCCCTAAAAGGAAGCCCCTTTGAATCGGGCCTATTCCCTCGAGGGGGAGTGCAAGGAATAGAAAGCTCGGGAAGCCCCTCCCAATGGGGCCCATTCCCCCTAGGACTAGAAATCGCCAAAGAGGAAAGGCCCTCCGAAGCGGGCCCATTCCCTCTAAGGGAAAGGGATGAAACATCACCCGTAGGCCCATCCTTTCGAAGCCTCGAATGTGCTATAAAGGAAAACCCCTCCGAAATGGGCCCATTTCCTCGAAGAGAAGGAGAAGAAACAAGCCGACCCTCTCGGCGACTAGAATGCTCCATATAGGGAAGCTCTTCTGAAACGGGCCCATTCCCTTCAAGAGAAGGAGATGAAACACCACCCGCAAGGCCACCCGAAAAGGGAAGCCCCTCCGAAACGGGCCCATTCCCTCGAAGGGAAGGAGATGAAACACCACCTGCAAACCCATCCTCTCGAACACTAGCATGCTCCATAAAGGGAAGGCCCTCTGAAATGGGCCCATTCCCTCTAAGAGAAGGAGCTGAATCACCACCCGCAAGCTCATCCGAATGCTCCCTAAAGGGAAGCCCCTCCGAAACGGGCCCATTCCCTCGAAGAGAAGGAGATGAATCACCACCCGCAAGTCCATCCTCTCGAAGACAAGCGAACTCCATATAGGGAAGCCCCTCCGAAATGGGCCCATTCCCTTTAGCAGAGAGAGATGAGTCACAAGAAGGGAGCCCCTTCGAAACGGGCCCATCCCCCTTAGTGGAAAGAGAAGGAAAATCCCTAGGAGAAAGCCCCTCCAAATCGGGCCCATTTCCCCTAGGACAAGAAAAAGAGGAAAGCCCCACCAAATCGGTCCCATTTCCTCCAGAAGGGAGGAGAGTAGGAGAGCAAGAGGGGCTAGGCCCAGTAGAAAGAGGGGGTGACCCGGCCGCCGGAGGAGAACGCGGCCTAGACTGTGTCCCTGCAAGCGGGCCACTAGACCCATACCTCCCTTTTCCCCTCGACCCTCGACCACCTCTAGATCCCCTACCGCCCCCTAAGACCCAACGCCACTTCCCCGAGGCCCTGCACCATCACATCCATGCCCATAACTCTCAAGTCCATCACCCATATGCCACCCATCAAGAATTGGTGCACCAACTACATCCCTAGCTAACTCTCCACGAACCGCATCCGAATCAGGTCCATCCCCTCGAAGACTGGAAAAGGGAAGCCCCTCCGAAACGAGCCCATCCCCCCTAGTGGAAAAGTTAGGAAAATCCCTAGAAGAAAGCCCCTCCACATCAGGCCCATTCCTCCTAGGACAAGAAAAAAAGGAAAGCCCCTCCGAAATGGGCCCATTTCCTCTAGAAAAAAGAAGATTAGGAGGGAAAGATGTACCGGCCCAACAAGAGGGGCGCTCGGCCCAGACGCATCAGAAGGGCACAACCCTCGACCACGCGGCCCACTATGCCCAGCCTCCCCCCTTCCTCTTTATCCACCAAACCCCCTACCACAACCCCTTGGCCCATCACCCAAATTAAAGTGTGGCCCATTCCCTCTACCGCTTCCATCATGACCAAGCCCATAACCCTCAAGCCCATCACCAAATCTAATATATGACCCTTCAAAAATACCATGCACAACCCTAGCTACCTCACCACTCCTTGGCCCAAGAGAAGAAGGTCCTTCCATTATGGGCCCATTTCCTCTAGGACTAGAAGGAAGAAGGGAAAGCCCCTCCATGTTGGGCCCATTTCTCCTATGTCCATTAGAAAGTGGCCCATTAGCCTCTAAGTCACCATCCCCTAAAACTTCCCTGTGCCGCTTTCTACGTCGTCGGGATTTTTTCCCCACCTCCACCTCCGGTTGTTCAGGGAGAATAGTAACAATATTCGGGGTGTGACAAGTATGTCCAAAGACCCGACACTTACGACAAACCTTCGGCATACCCTCAAATTTGACAGTCATCGGTATAATCCTACCGTTGTAGTCAACCGAAAGCCGCTTTTGGGGGGGGGGGGGGGGGGGGGGGGGGGGTCAGTCTAAGCATCCAGATGAACACAAACCTGGGCATAGCTAATCATCGTACCTTCTAGAGTTGGTTGGTCCATGTATAATGGGTGACCTACACCACTAGCTATTGAACTAAGGGATCTTTCCAACCATAGGGAGGCCGAGAGGCCATGTAACTGGATCCAATTAGAAATCTTAATAAGCTCTGGAGATGGAAAAAAGTCGGTTGCCACCGCTCAAGAGAGAGATTGTGCCCATTAAGAGTCCAAGGTCCACCCCGTAATATCAAGTCCGACTCAGCCACTGACTTGAATCGGAAATAGTAAATTTCTTTGTCTGCAATTACACACTCAAGGCCCTTCGACACCCAAAGCATTTTAGCTATAGAAACACACCGAGACTATGCAACCCGCACCCCAATAACCCGACCTACTAAGCAACGGCCCCATTTTTCAAGTCTCGGAGCTACGTCATCATCAGTTATCATAGTAATTACTTCCCCACTCACCAGCTTCGGGGGAATGAAGAGAAGAGTACCACTGGGGGGTGACAAACTAGCTACGGAGACTTAAGAACGGGTTTGATCACCCGGTTCATTCATGAGGACAAAAACAAGCAATGAAAAGGCATGTAGATTAAGAAGTGTAACGAATTGTAACAACCTTCAAGATTCCTTAACAGCCTTTCAACAAAAATTAACAAACAATTTAACAAACAAGCAAGGTGGCCTCCCAACACCCGATCACCAACAACCACCACCAACCACCAGCACAGTCACCTCGTCTACCACCGCAGGGACCAAAAAAATGGCCCACAAAACCACATAACAACCCATAGTAGAGAAATTATAACAAGTGCAACAAGCAAGATTGAGTTTCGACCAAGAAACGACCAAGAAAAAGCAAGAAAAAAACAGGCCCCTGTTTTCTGGCGAAACAGGGGGCAAGAAAATGGGGCACGGTGATTGAAACCTGAACCAAAAATCACTCAATCATCCATGGAAACAAGAAGAAAGTAGCTAGAGGTAGAGGACACACCAAGAATTGCTCCACAATATAAGAAACCCCATAAGAATTCCAGGGAGAAGAAGAACCCGAGGACAGACAAAATTGGAAGCCAGATCAATTCCAAGCTTAAGAAGCAAGAAAACCACCGTAATTGAAGGCGCCAAGAAACCTCGAGTTAATGGCTCGAGATATGAATTGATAGTGAGAATTGATAGAGTTTAAGAGAGTATGGGATGAGAAAGAAGGTGAATTTAGACTTAGATGAGAAAACAAGTAGATTTAGATGAGAGAAAGAATAGAGAGTATGAGATGAGAGAGAATTAAGAGTTGAACTCTTGAATTTCATTCATATTTTCATTGTTGACAATTACAAGTATTGCTCTTCTATTTATAGAATTCTAACAATTTATTCTAGAGGCTTCCTAAGCATTTACAAATCTGAATTATTCAAGTAAAAATGGCAGGAAATAACAACAATTCAAATAATTAAGGGAAAAGGGGATTATTCAAATAATTGGCAGGAAAAGCGGTTGGAGGAGCGTCCAACTTGGCCATTTCCAGATTATTCTAGATGCTTCCAGATATAGGCGTGCCTTAGGAGCTACGGGAACACTTGCAACGGTCGTTTGAAGTTGAAGGCCAACCATTGACACTATCGGGTGCCTAGGACAAGCCCTTGACATAGCCCGGCCGACCCTGTGACGCTGCCAGGTCGCGAACTGGCCCGACCCAAACCATGAACCTCTACGACCTTGACATGGTCCTGCTGCAAACTGGGCAGAACCCGGCTGCGAACCAAAACCCGGTTCTGACTTGGTTGTTTGGCCTTCCTAGACAACCTCTAAGACGACTTATCTCTTATTGTTTGTTGTCCAAGCTGATGCGTTCGACCATGTCATGGCTAGGATCATGACATTGCCGCCCGGTCAAATTAATCCTTGTCCTCAAGGATTGAAGTCCGAAAATTGCTTCCGAGCCTCAGACAAGTCTTTGCATGTCTCCCCCTTAGTCCAATTGGCCCATTGCACTAAGACTTGATGCACTCTCCTTCCATTGCGTTTGATCCAACGGCGTTCCAGAATGTTCATGGGCTCAGTGTTAATGACCTCTTCTTTTGTCTTTTTAAATTGGTCTATCAATTGTCCCACTTTGTTTTTGATGGCTTTGGCTATGCTTTGTCCGGTTAATGTACTCACGGTTGCTTTCTTCTTTATTCCTCGAAGCTGGATTTTCTTTCCTCCTTGGTAGCATGCGAACTCAAGTGCCTTGAAGTCAAATGTTATTGGCCCGTGTTTTTGGAGCCAATCTACTCCAAGGATCATGTCGCTTCCCCGTAGCTTCAGTGCCCGAAAGTCATCTTCCAATGGTTGGCCTTGTACCTTCCACCCGACCCTTGGACAACTTAAGTAACTCATTAGAACCTCACCATTTGCTACTGTTACTGTCATTACGGCTGTCGGTAGGGTTGGTAATTTCAGTTTCTTAGCCAAGTTCTAGTCAATGAAGTTATGAGTGCTTCCGCTATCCACCAAGATAGTCATAGGTCTTCATTTAATACTTCCCTCCAATTTAAAAGTGTTGTGTGTAACATTACCCTCCAAGGCACATAGTGAAACTTTCGTTTCCTCTCCTTGAAATTCCTCCTCGTCATCTTGGTCCGTTTCTTTTATTTCCATCATGCCATTCATGCTGTTCATTTCCTTTTCTTTACATCTGTGTCCTGGAAAATAACGTTCCTGACATCTATAACACTTTCGGTGGTCACGCCCTGGTTGTGAGGAACCCGTTGACACGGTTTTCCCTTCCTTGGACACGGATGGCTTGACTCCCGAGTGGACAGACTGCTGCAGGTGCTGTATCAGGCTTGGTTCTACAGTTCTGGACACGGTGTCTTCCCTGCGCACCTGAGCAGATCGGTGTGTGGGTTGCATGAGGATCTTCAATTCTTCCATTGCAATTTCCTGTAGCCGTGCTTGCTCAAATGTAGCACTTAAATCAGGTGGCTTACCGGCCTTAATAGTAGCTCTCATTACCAGCTTTAAACCGCTAATAGAGCTCGAGACGAAGTAATCTTCACCCAATGTGGAATGGTAGATCAGCATTCAACTTTTCAATTCCTCAAAGCGAATAACATAGTCCTCCATGGATCCGGTTTGAGACATTTTAGTAAATTCCTCCACAACATCTTGTAGAGTACGGTCCCCAAACCTTTTGCATGGCTCGTCGACAAAGAATTGCCATGTCATGAGTGGATGCCTCAATTTCAAAGCGTGGAACCAAGAATCTCGCAAGTCATGCAGGTGACTGGAAGCATATTCCACCCATTCGTCCACTGGAACGTGGTACCAACGGAAGTACTTGAGACATTTTCTGATCCACGCCCTTGGGTTAGTGCCGTCAAACCTTGGTAAGTCCAGTTTCGGTGTATGATGCATAGGCCAGGATCGGTTGCTTCCATTATTACGACTGTGGTCTCCATTTTCGATGTTGCGTGAGTGGCTCATATCCTCCCTTGGTTCCGGTTGCGGAGGTGGCATCATCCCTTGACCACCAAGTCTTGCATAGTTGCCGGATCCCCCCATTTCTTGGTGCGGTACAACTTGAGGTGCTACTTCAGGTTCTACCTCCGGCCTTTTCCCGATTCTTCGAATTGCTTGTTGTAGTCCTTTTATGACTTCTGCCACAGCGTCTACTGTAGCTTTAACCACTGTCATCCCCAACTCCAACCTTTGGCAAGAGGACCTAAGGTTTTCGTTGATGAGGTGCTGCTCCTCCCGATCCTTTGCTCGGTCTTGTTGCCATGTGCGAGACATGACATCAAGCCGTTTTTCAATGACTGCGATTCTCTCTTGAGTTGCATTGGTTTCTTTGGATGAAGACATTGTCAAGGCAGCGCGGTAGCTTCCAGTGATGGCCAGATTGATTGAGGAGCTCGAATGTGATCAATACCGGATTAAAAGAGTCCACCGGAAATTTTTTTTTTTTTTTTGAATACGAACGTAAATTTTTTTTTTCGATAACAAGCCTCTTTGATCGAAGATGGCTCTGATACCACTTGTCACGATCCTTGGTTCGTCACCTCGAGTTAATGGCTCAAGATATGAATTGATAGGGAGAATTGATAGAGTTTAAGAGAGTATGGGATGAGAAAGAAGGTGAATTTAGACTTAGATGAGAAAACAAGTAGAATTAGATGAGAGAAAGAATAGACAGTATGAGATGAGGGAGAATTAAGAGTTGAACTCCTGAATTTCATTCATATTTTCATTGATGACAATTACAAGTATTGCTCTTCTATTTATAGAATTCTAACAATTTATTCTAGAAGCTTCCTAAACTTTTACAAATCTGAATTATTCAAGTAAAAATGGCGGGAAATAACAACAATTCAAATAATGGAGGGAAAAGGGTATTATTCAAATAATTGGCGGGAAAAGCGGTTGGAGGAGCGTCCAACTTGGCCATTTCTAGATTATTCTAGATGCTTCCAGATATAGGCGTGCCTTAGGAGCTGCTGGAACACTTGCAACGGTCATTTGAAGCGGAAAGCCAACCATTGACACTATCGGGTGCCTAGGACAAGTCCTTGACACTGCCCGGCCGACCCTGTGACGCTACCAGGTTGCGAACTGGCCCGACCCAGACCATGAACCTCTGCGACCTTGACACGGTCCTGCTGCGAACTGGGTAGAACCCGGCTGCGAACCAAAACCCGGTCCTGACTTGGTTGTTTGGCCTTCCTAGACAACCTCTAAGATGACTTATCTCTTATTGTTTGTTGTCCTAGCTGATGCGTTGGACCATGTCATGGCTAGGATCATGACATTGCCGCCCTGTCGAATTAATCCTTGTCCTCAAGGATTGAAGTCCGAAAATTGCTTCCGAACCTCGGACAAGTCTTCCCATGTCTCCCCCTTAGTCCAATTGACACAATCTCCTTCCATTGCGTTTGATCCAATGGCGTTCCAGAATGTTCATGGGCTCAATGTTAACGACCTCTTCTTTTGTCTTTTTAAATCGGTCTATCAATTGTCCCACTTTGTTTTTGATGGCTTTGGCTATGCTTTGTCCGGTTAATGTACTCACGGTAGCTTTCTTCTTTTTTCCTCGAAGCTGGATTTTCTTTCCTCCTTGGTAGCATGCGAACTCAAATGCCTTGAAGTCAAATGTTATTGGCCCGTGTTTTTGGAGCCAATCTACTCCAAGGATCATGTCGCTTCCCCGTAGCTTCAGTGCCCGAAAGTCATCTTCGAATGTTTGGCCTTGTACCTTCCACCCGACCCTTGGACAACTTAAGTAACTCATTAGAACCTCACCATTTGCTACTGTTACTGTCATTACGGCTGTCGGTGGGGTTGGTAATTTCAGTTTCTTAGCCAAGTTCTCGTCAATGAAGCTATGAGTGCTTCCGCTATCCACCAAGATCGTCATACTTCTTCGTTTAATACTTCCCTCCAATTTAAAAGTGTTGTGTGTAACATTACCCCCCAAGGCACATAGTGAAACTTCCGTTTCCTCGCCTTGAAATTCCTCCTCGTCCTCTTGGTCCGTCTCTTTTATTTCCACCATGCCATTCATGCTGTTCAGTTGCTTTTCTTTACACCTGTGTCCTGGAAAATAACGTTCCTGACATCTATAACACTTTCGGTGGTCACACCCTGGTTGTGAGGAACCCGTTGAAACGGTTTGCCCTTCCTTGGACACGGTTGGCTTGACTCTCGAGCTGACAGACTGCTGCGGGTGCTGTATCAGGCTTGGTTATGCAGTTCTGGATACGGTGTCTTCCCTGCGCACTTGAGCAGATCGGTGTGTGGGTTGCATGAGGATCTTCAATTCTTCCATTGCAATTTCCTGCAGCCGTGCTTGCTCAAATGCGGCACTTAAATCAGGTGGCTTACCGGCCTTAACAGTAGCTCTCATTACTGGCTTTAAACCGCTAATAGAGCTCGAGACGAAGTAATCTTCACCCAATGTGGAATGGTAGATCAGCATCCAACTTTTCAATTCCTCAAAGCGAATAACATAGTCCTCCATGGATCTGGTTTGAGTCATTTTAGTAAATTCCTCCACAACGTCTTGTAGAGTACGGTCCCCAAACCTTTTGCATAGCACGTTGACGAAGAATTGCCATGTCATGAGTGGATGCCTCAATTCCAAAGTGTGGAACCAAGAATCTCCCAAGTCATGGAGGTGACTTGAAGCATATTCCACCCATTCGTCCACTAGAACGTGGTACCAACGGAAGTACTTGAGACATTTTCTGATCCACGCCCTCGGGTTAGTGCCGTCAAACCTTGGTAAGTCCAGTTTCAGTGTATGATACGCAAGCCAGGATCGGTTGCTTCCATTATTACGACTGTGGTCTCCATTTTCGATGTTGCGTGAGTGGCTCCTATCCTCCCTTGGTTCCGGTTGCAGAGGTGGCATCATCCCTTGACCACCAAGTCTTGCATAGTTGCCGGATCCCCTCGTTTTTTGGTGCGGTACAACTTGAGGAGCTACTTCAGGTTCTACCTTCGGCCTTTTCTCCATTCTTTGAATTGCTTGTTGTAGTCCTTTTATGACTTCTGCCACAGCGTCTACTGAATCTTTAACCTCTGTCATCCCTGACTCCAACCTTTGGTAAGAGGGCCTAAGGTTTTTGTTGATGAGGTGCTACTCCTCCCGATCCTTTGCTCGGTCTTGTTGCCATGTGCGAGACATGACATCAAGGCGTTTTTAAATGACTGCGATTCGCTCTTGAGTTGCATTGGTTTCTTCGGATGAAGACATTGTTAAGGCAGCACGGTAGCTTCTAGTGATGGCCAGATTGATTGAGGAGCTCGAATGTGATCAATACCGGATTAAAAGAGTCCACCGGAATTTTTTTTTTTTTTTTTTGAATACGAACGTAAATTTTTTTTTTCGATAACAAGCCTCTTTGATCGAAGATGGCTCTGATACCACTTGTCACGATCCTTGGTTCGTCACCTCGAGTTAATGGCTCAAGATATGAATTGATAGGGAGAATTGATAGAGTTTAAGAGAGTATGGGATGAGAAAGAAGGTGAATTTAGACTTAGATGAGAAAACAAGTAGAATTAGATGAGAGAAAGAATAGACAGTATGAGATGAGGGAGAATTAAGAGTTGAACTCCTGAATTTCATTCATATTTTCATTGATGACAATTACAAGTATTACTCTTCTATTTATAGAATTCTAACAATTTATTCTAGAAGCTTCCTAAACTTTTACAAATCTGAATTATTCAAGTAAAAATGGCGGGAAATAACAACAATTCAAATAATGGAGGGAAAAGGGTATTATTCAAATAATTGGCGGGAAAAGCGGTTGGAGGAGCGTCCAACTTGGCCATTTCTAGATTATTCTAGATGCTTCCAGATATAGGCGTGCCTTAGGAGCTGCTGGAACACTTGCAACGGTCATTTGAAGCTGAAAGCCAGCCATTGACACTATCGGGTGCCTAGGACAAGTCCTTGACACTGCCCGGCCGACCCTGTGACGCTACCAGGTTGCGAACTGGCCCGACCCAGACCATGAACCTCTGCGACCTTGACACGGTCCTGCTGCGAACTGGGTAGAACCCGGCTGCGAACCAAAACCCGGTCCTGACTTGGTTGTTTGGCCTTCCTAGACAACCTCTAAGATGACTTATCTCTTATTGTTTGTTGTCCTAGCTGATGCGTTGGACCATGTCATGGCTAGGATCATGACATTGCCGCCCTGTCGAATTAATCCTTGTCCTCAAGGATTGAAGTCCGAAAATTGCTTCCGAACCTCGGACAAGTCTTCCCATGTCTCCCCCTTAGTCCAATTGACACAATCTCCTTCCATTGCGTTTGATCCAATGGCGTTCCAGAATGTTCATGGGCTCAATGTTAACGACCTCTTCTTTTGTCTTTTTAAATCGGTCTATCAATTGTCCCACTTTGTTTTTGATGGCTTTGGCTATGCTTTGTCCGGTTAATGTACTCACGGTAGCTTTCTTCTTTTTTCCTCGAAGCTGGATTTTCTTTCCTCCTTGGTAGCATGCGAACTCAAATGCCTTGAAGTCAAATGTTATTGGCCCGTGTTTTTGGAGCCAATCTACTCCAAGGATCATGTCGCTTCCCCGTAGCTTCAGTGCCCGAAAGTCATCTTCGAATGTTTGGCCTTGTACCTTCCACCCGACCCTTGGACAACTTAAGTAACTCATTAGAACCTCACCATTTGCTACTGTTACTGTCATTACGGCCGTCGGTGGGGTTGGTAATTTCAGTTTCTTAGCCAAGTTCTCGTCAATGAAGCTATGAGTGCTTCCGCTATCCACCAAGATCGTCATACTTCTTCGTTTAATACTTCCCTCCAATTTAAAAGTGTTGTGTGTAACATTACCCCCCAAGGCACATAGTGAAACTTCCGTTTCCTCGCCTTGAAATTCCTCCTCGTCCTCTTGGTCCGTCTCTTTTATTTCCACCATGCCATTCATGCTGTTCAGTTGCTTTTCTTTACACCTGTGTCCTGGAAAATAACGTTCCTGACATCTATAACACTTTCGGTGGTCACACCCTGGTTGTGAGGAACCCGTTGAAACGGTTTGCCCTTCCTTGGACACGGTTGGCTTGACTCTCGAGCTGACAGACTGCTGCGGGTGCTGTATCAGGCTTGGTTATGCAGTTCTGGATACGGTGTCTTCCCTGCGCACTTGAGCAGATCGGTGTGTGGGTTGCATGAGGATCTTCAATTCTTCCATTGCAATTTCCTGCAGCCGTGCTTGCTCAAATGCGGCACTTAAATCAGGTGGCTTACCGGCCTTAACAATAGCTCTCATTACTGGCTTTAAACCGCTAATAGAGCTCGAGACGAAGTAATCTTCACCCAATGTGGAATGGTAGATCAGCATCCAACTTTTCAATTCCTCAAAGCGAATAACATAGTCCTCCATGGATCTGGTTTGAGTCATTTTAGTAAATTCCTCCACAACGTCTTGTAGAGTACGGTCCCCAAACCTTTTGCATAGCTCGTTGACGAAGAATTGCCATGTCATGAGTGGATGCCTCAATTCCAAAGTGTGGAACCAAGAATCTCCCAAGTCATGGAGGTGACTTGAAGCATATTCCACCCATTCGTCCACTAGAACGTGGTACCAACGGAAGTACTTGAGACATTTTCTGATCCACGCCCTCGGGTTAGTGCCGTCAAACCTTGGTAAGTCCAGTTTCAGTGTATGATACGCAAGCCAGGATCGGTTGCTTCCATTATTACGACTGTGGTCTCCATTTTCGATGTTGCGTGAGTGGCTCCTATCCTCCCTTGGTTCCGGTTGCAGAGGTGGCATCATCCCTTGACCACCAAGTCTTGCATAGTTGCCGGATCCCCTCGTTTTTTGGTGCGGTACAACTTGAGGTGCTACTTCAGGTTCTACCTTCGGCCTTTTCTCCATTCTTTGAATTGCTTGTTGTAGTCCTTTTATGACTTCTGCCACAGCGTCTACTGAATCTTTAACCTCTGTCATCCCTGACTCCAACCTTTGGTAAGAGGGCCTAAGGTTTTTGTTGATGAGGTGCTACTCCTCCCGATCCTTTGCTCGGTCTTGTTGCCATGTGCGAGACATGACATCAAGGCGTTTTTAAATGACTGCGATTCGCTCTTGAGTTGCATTGGTTTCTTCGGATGAAGACATTGTTAAGGCAGCACGGTAGCTTCCAGTGATGGCCAGATTGATTGAGGAGCTCGAATGTGATCAATACCGGATTAAAAGAGTCCACCGGAATTTTTTTTTTTTTTTTTTGAATACGAACGTAAATTTTTTTTTTCGATAACAAGCCTCTTTGATCGAAGATGGCTCTGATACCACTTGTCACGATCCTTGGTTCGTCACCTCGAGTTAATGGCTCAAGATATGAATTGATAGGGAGAATTGATAGAGTTTAAGAGAGTATGGGATGAGAAAGAAGGTGAATTTAGACTTAGATGAGAAAACAAGTAGAATTAGATGAGAGAAAGAATAGACAGTATGAGATGAGGGAGAATTAAGAGTTGAACTCCTGAATTTCATTCATATTTTCATTGATGACAATTACAAGTATTACTCTTCTATTTATAGAATTCTAACAATTTATTCTAGAAGCTTCCTAAACTTTTACAAATCTGAATTATTCAAGTAAAAATGGCGGGAAATAACAACAATTCAAATAATGGAGGGAAAAGGGTATTATTCAAATAATTGGCGGGAAAAGCGGTTGGAGGAGCGTCCAACTTGGCCATTTCTAGATTATTCTAGATGCTTCCAGATATAGGCGTGCCTTAGGAGCTGCTGGAACACTTGCAACGGTCATTTGAAGCTGAAAGCCAACCATTGACACTATCGGGTGCCTAGGACAAGTCCTTGACACTGCCCGGCCGACCCTGTGACGCTACCAGGTTGCGAACTGGCCCGACCCAGACCATGAACCTCTGCGACCTTGACACGGTCCTGCTGCGAACTGGGTAGAACCCGGCTGCGAACCAAAACCCGGTCCTGACTTGGTTGTTTGGCCTTCCTAGACAACCTCTAAGATGACTTATCTCTTATTGTTTGTTGTCCTAGCTGATGCGTTGGACCATGTCATGGCTAGGATCATGACATTGCCGCCCTGTCGAATTAATCCTTGTCCTCAAGGATTGAAGTCCGAAAATTGCTTCCGAACCTCGGACAAGTCTTCCCATGTCTCCCCCTTAGTCCAATTGACACAATCTCCTTCCATTGCGTTTGATCCAATGGCGTTCCAGAATGTTCATGGGCTCAATGTTAACGACCTCTTCTTTTGTCTTTTTAAATCGGTCTATCAATTGTCCCACTTTGTTTTTGATGGCTTTGGCTATGCTTTGTCCGGTTAATGTACTCACGGTAGCTTTCTTCTTTTTTCCTCGAAGCTGGATTTTCTTTCCTCCTTGGTAGCATGCGAACTCAAATGCCTTGAAGTCAAATGTTATTGGCCCGTGTTTTTGGAGCCAATCTACTCCAAGGATCATGTCGCTTCCCCGTAGCTTCAGTGCCCGAAAGTCATCTTCGAATGTTTGGCCTTGTACCTTCCACCCGACCCTTGGACAACTTAAGTAACTCATTAGAACCTCACCATTTGCTACTGTTACTGTCATTACGGCCGTCGGTGGGGTTGGTAATTTCAGTTTCTTAGCCAAGTTCTCGTCAATGAAGCTATGAGTGCTTCCGCTATCCACCAAGATCGTCATACTTCTTCGTTTAATACTTCCCTCCAATTTAAAAGTGTTGTGTGTAACATTACCCCCCAAGGCACATAGTGAAACTTCCGTTTCCTCGCCTTGAAATTCCTCCTCGTCCTCTTGGTCCGTCTCTTTTATTTCCACCATGCCATTCATGCTGTTCAGTTGCTTTTCTTTACACCTGTGTCCTGGAAAATAACGTTCCTGACATCTATAACACTTTCGGTGGTCACACCCTGGTTGTGAGGAACCCGTTGAAACGGTTTGCCCTTCCTTGGACACGGTTGGCTTGACTCTCGAGCTGACAGACTGCTGCGGGTGCTGTATCAGGCTTGGTTATGCAGTTCTGGATACGGTGTCTTCCCTGCGCACTTGAGCAGATCGGTGTGTGGGTTGCATGAGGATCTTCAATTCTTCCATTGCAATTTCCTGCAGCCGTGCTTGCTCAAATGCGGCACTTAAATCAGGTGGCTTACCGGCCTTAACAGTAGCTCTCATTACTGGCTTTAAACCGCTAATAGAGCTCGAGACGAAGTAATCTTCACCCAATGTGGAATGGTAGATCAGCATCCAACTTTTCAATTCCTCAAAGCGAATAACATAGTCCTCCATGGATCTGGTTTGAGTCATTTTAGTAAATTCCTCCACAACGTCTTGTAGAGTACGGTCCCCAAACCTTTTGCATAGCTCGTTGACGAAGAATTGCCATGTCATGAGTGGATGCCTCAATTCCAAAGTGTGGAACCAAGAATCTCCCAAGTCATGGAGGTGACTTGAAGCATATTCCACCCATTCGTCCACTAGAACGTGGTACCAACGGAAGTACTTGAGACATTTTCTGATCCACGCCCTCGGGTTAGTGCCGTCAAACCTTGGTAAGTCCAGTTTCAGTGTATGATACGCAAGCCAGGATCGGTTGCTTCCATTATTACGACTGTGGTCTCCATTTTCGATGTTGCGTGAGTGGCTCCTATCCTCCCTTGGTTCCGGTTGCAGAGGTGGCATCATCCCTTGACCACCAAGTCTTGCATAGTTGCCGGATCCCCTCGTTTTTTGGTGCGGTACAACTTGAGGTGCTACTTCAGGTTCTACCTTCGGCCTTTTCTCCATTCTTTGAATTGCTTGTTGTAGTCCTTTTATGACTTCTGCCACAGCGTCTACTGAATCTTTAACCTCTGTCATCCCTGACTCCAACCTTTGGTAAGAGGGCCTAAGGTTTTTGTTGATGAGGTGCTACTCCTCCCGATCCTTTGCTCGGTCTTGTTGCCATGTGCGAGACATGACATCAAGGCGTTTTTAAATGACTACGATTCGCTCTTGAGTTGCATTGGTTTCTTCGGATGAAGACATTGTTAAGGCAGCACGGTAGCTTCTAGTGATGGCCAGATTGATTGAGGAGCTCGAATGTGATCAATACCGGATTAAAAGAGTGCAGCGGATTTCTTTTTTTTTTTTTGGATACGAACGTAATTTTTTTTTTTTTTTTTTTTGATAACAAGCCTCTTGATCGAAGATGGCTCTGATACCACTTGTCACGATCCTTGGTTCGTGACCTCGAGTTAATGGCTTGAGATATGAATTGATAGTGAGAATTGATAGAGAGTTTAAGAGAGTATAGGATGAGAAAGAAGGTGAATTTAGACTTAGATGAGAAAACAAGTAGAGTTAGATGAGAGAAAGAATAGAGAGTATGAGATGAGAGAGAATTAAGAATTGAACTCATGAATTTCATTCATATTTTCATTGATCACAATTACAAGTATTGCTCTTCTATTTATAGAATTCTAACAATTTATTCTAGAAGCTTCCTAAGCTTTTACAAATCTGAATTATTCAAGTAAAAATGGCGGGAAATAACAAAAATTCAAATAATGGAGGGAAAAGGGGATTATTCAAATAATTGGCAGGAAAAGCGGTTGGAGGAGCATCCAAATTGGCCATTTCCAGATTATTCTAGATGCTTCCAGATATAGACGCGCCTTAGGAGCTGCTGGAACACTTGCAACGGTCGTTTGAAGCTGAAAGCCAACCATTGACACTATTGGGTGCCTAGGACAAGCCCTTGACACCGCCTGGCCGACCCCGTGAGGCTGCCAGGTCCCGAACTGGCCCGACCTAGACCATGAACCTCTGCGACCTTGACCCCTGTCCTGTTGCGAACTCGGCGGAACCCGGCTGCGATCCAAAACCTGGTCTTGACTTGGTTGTTTGGCCTTCCTTGACAACCTCTAAGACGACTTATCTCTTATTGTTTGTTGTCCTAGCTGATGCGTTGAACCATGTCATGGCTAGGATCATGACACAACATACAACGCAAACACCCTCACTCACCTTTGTTTTCGCCCTCACAAACAGTAATTGGATTGGCTCACCGATCACCCCACAAGATAGAGGGGATCACGGGGAGTCCAAAACTGGCCTCAGCGCCGCCATACGTGCTCGCACGCCCTTTCACGCGCCAGAAAACACCAACAGAAGAGGAGGCCAGTCCCTCATGCGCCGCCAGACTCGCCCACGCCCCACCCGCCGGAAATCGCCTAGGAGAGTGTAGTGGTATCATTTTTAGGATAGGAGCCGTGATTACAACATCAAAAAAACAAAAAAAAAAACAATGATTATCACTAGCAGTTGCACTATTTGCAAGGGCGTTCCTAGTTAATCCTACATCGGAAACTAATAGAGTGAGTGAGGTGGACAATTTGGCCTCTATGATTTTCCTCAAGTAAAAACAATGATCTAACTTCAGCAAAATTAGGAAAAGGGCAACATGTGGCAAGATTAGTGGGCACGTTAATATAATCTTAATCAGTGTGAAGTCCATTCTTCATCCTCGATATGTCAGCTGACTGAAGGGGACAACCTCATATAGTCTTGACACATTGGATGCAGGCAGTAATCGACAAGGTATCCTTGTTAAGATTGGGTAGGTCCTTTTTGTAATGCAATTTTTGGGCCTGGTTGTTATCATGAAATAGAGCTCAATGGTTGAATATGCGACAACATCAGTTAGGTTTGCACTGGAGAAAATAATACTATTGTCAATATCGGAGCAAACAATAGAGAATAACTAAGAAAATACAAGATCGTAAATATTAATGCAACTCTTGTAGTTCTGATCATCCTCACAAGGGCAAACAAAAGAGCCAACCAAGTGACCATCAACATTATAACTGGTACAAGCAGAAGTAAACAAGCTGTCCCAAGTCGTGAAAGAAGAGACTATGCCGATGTGCACAACCGTGGAAACACTATAGCACATAGACACCGAAGGGAGAAGGAGGCGCAATAGAACTAAAACTTTGTGGGATGACAACCATGGGAGTGGGGTTTTGATCGCCCACCATTAACATGATAAACAAAGGACGGAGTTATGGTTTAGAGTTCTGAAGGAATGAAAGAGGGATGGCATACAATGATTGGAAGGGAGAAAAAAAACTCGGGTCTTAGAAAAAACTTTAGCTTTGATACCAATTGAAGATCCACAAGTAAATAAGCCAAGTTTGAGTATGTCATATAATAATTTAGATTGGCAACAAGCCCGATTTCAAAACTATGTTTACTACCTCTACTAGAAGGTGCTTGACTTGTTAAAATGCGTGAAAGTTTGTTAAATGCTCATTCATAGCTGAATGAGGGATCATCAATAGCATGTAAATAGCACACCACAAGGTCGTTCAACTCAAAATTATCAAAACAATAGACATATAATAATTCATGGTGGCTCAAATAATTTAGATTGGCAGCAAGCTCGATTTCAAAACTATGTTTACTACCTCTACTTGGCTCACTTGGACCAATGATCCGAGTCATGTTGAGTATCTATCATGCACATTAGAATTTTATGGAATGGAATCCGATTAAAGTTTCGAAACAATAATTGAGGCTTGGTTTCACCTAAAGCTTATTGGGAATATGGAACTCGGATTGGATCAAGAGAGTGCTAGTAGCTAGGGTCGTCCATATCTTTGTGTGTGATTTTTTTTTCATCATTTCCATTCAAAACTCTTGAGTAGCTGAATGCAAATATGACATGGTTTGGGCCCCAGAACAAATCAATTGGTCAAGTCTCCAAGTGCAAAGACAATAAAACAGCACGAGCCCTTCATGTCGCCAAACTGTAAAGCCAAAGTGTCCCCATGCGCATACAAAAAGAAAAGCTCCAAAACATGTGCTCTCTTCTTCTCCATGCCATTCTTGTTTATAAAGTAAAGGCTTGGATATTCTTTGTGTATATTTAGTTTCTATTTAATTTACGTACTTAATCTATATCATATAAAAAACTATTAAAATATAAGAATAATCATACAATAGAAAATGAAATCGATCACATAAGTATCTCCAGGTACGACAGTTCTATTGTATTAATACTCTCTAAGTTAATCAGATAAATTTTGTTAGGATTCGATGAATTTCATATGGAAATGGCTAATATGGCACATGATTACCCTAATATATGTGTGTCATGTTGGTATTTTTAGGCAAAAGTTTGTTGAATTCCAGCAAAAGCCACCGGAATAGAGCAACTTTACCTATATCTTGTGAAAGTCATATCCTAAGTTAGCACTTCGGAACTACAAACTATAGGAGCTAATAGCAAGCCCATCACCTTGATATGATGCACACCCGGCCAAAAAAAAAAAAAATTAATATTTCTTTATACGATGTACCCATATATTATTAGACTCAATTTGTAGATAATTATTGAAAAAAAGTGCCAAATCAGTATTATTTTGCCAAAACTTCTTGGATTTCAGCACTTGATACCTAGTTGATGAAAATTTTAAATCTCACCATATTTGAGTGCTACATTTTTAAACTACGAGTATCTCATTTTATAGATAGAAATATTAAAATACTAAAGTGGAAAATTCTCATGGCATATCTAAGTGATATATACGCCATAAAAAATTAGTCATATTTGTTTTTATTTTTATATATTTTAATAAATACATTTATTTAAATATTTATAGTTATGCCTGTATTGACTTTTCAACAAGGGTTTCAACTTCCCATTAATGACGCTATGGGAATGCTTTTTCTAGGCAAATTGTGGTGCACATGCAAGTCAAATGATCAATCACAATTGTCACTTGCTATGTAAGAAAGGAACCATATAATATGTGGCCAACGATGGTCCCAAGGTTGACTTAAATAGTGCATTAATACAAAATTTTCTAGCATAACATTCATAACGTCCATAATGCGTAAGCATGACAACATAAATGATTTTGGAGCTCATGCCTTGATAGTTAATTATGCTAGTTGAACCAATTGCTTTTCAAGATTTTTGGTTTAGATGTATTCTTTCTCTAGTGTGCTAAACTTTAACTTCAACGGACTTCGTCGACACACCGTGAAAAATATTGATCGGAGTAGTGAGTATGGCAGTCCGTAAGTATAAAAATATGATGTAATGTAAGCCGGAAAACCTTCTCTCGCTTTTCTTTGATTGTCGCACATATTTATAGGGAAAGAAAGTTGCTCCCTGACAATGGATCAAGAATACATGATAGGATTTGTTAGGTGCCTAGTTCAGTATATATTAATCGGGTTCAACGAGTTAGATTAAATATGTGGAGAACTCTTGGCTACTTATTATAGTAGTGAACTGAACTCATTATGTTAGGGGTGTTTATGGATTTGGGTAAACCCACCAAACCCACTTAGTTTGGGTTGGATTAGTTTGGGTTTTAATTTAGTTGGGCCCTAATGGGTAGATTTAAGCTTATCCATGGGTTTCAAGGGTTTTTATTGGTTCAACCCATAAACCCATTATACCCTTCATTAAAGGTGGCAATAGGGTCATTTGGGTCGGTTTCGGGTGAACCCATTCAGATTTGGGTCATTTCGGGTTTATAATAAACTCGGGTCAGGTCGGGCTGGCATCGACCCATTTAGGCTTGGGTCACTTTCGGGTTTTACCTATATGCGGGTCGGGTTAAGTCCGGGTAAAGTTATTTCAGGTTCGGGTCACTTTAATTTTCACTGGTCTTAGGTTCAAGTCAATCTTGGGTCAGGTTGTACAGGTTTCAGGTATTCATCATCCTGCTATTTAGTGGCTTGGTGATATGAACTAATTACAAAAGTTTAAATTATACTAAATAATTTATATTTTTAC
Organism: Simmondsia chinensis; assembly: GCA_018398585.1. Taxonomy (NCBI): domain Eukaryota; kingdom Viridiplantae; phylum Streptophyta; class Magnoliopsida; order Caryophyllales; family Simmondsiaceae; genus Simmondsia; species Simmondsia chinensis. The sequence goes on along the minus strand of JAGTTD010000001.1, from coordinate 18,902,796 downwards.
CAATATATTTATTATATTATAAATATAGGTGCTCAATAATATGTTATGAAGTTCAATTGTACTTCTGACAACTAATAATTCTCATTGAATTTAAATATTTTGGGTAAATTTAACTTGAATGGACTTCTTCGACACATAGTAAAGAATGTTGATCGGAGTAGTGAGTATGACAGTCCGTAAGTATAAGAATATGATGTAATGTAAGCCGGAAAATCTTCTCTCGCCTTTCTTTGATTGTCGCACATATTTATAGGCAAAAAAAGTTGATCCCTAACAACGGATCAAGAATACATGATAGGATTTGTTAGGTGCCTAGTTCAGTATATTAATCGAGTTCAACGAGTTAGATTAAATATGCGGAGAACTCTTGGCTAGTTATTATAGTAGTCAACTGAACTCATTATGTTAGGGGTGTTTATGGATTTGGGTGAATCCAAAACCCACCAAACCCACTTAATTTGGGATGGGTTAGTTTGGGTTTTAATTTTGTTGGGCCTTAATGGATTGATTTAAGCTTATCCATGGGTTTCAAGGGTTTTTATTGGTTCAACCCATAAACCCATTATACCCTTTATTAAAGGTGGCAATAGGGTCATTTGGGTAGGTTACGAGTGAACCCATTCAGATTTGGGTCATTTTGAGTTTATAATAAACTCGGGTTGGGTCGGGCTAGGGTCGAGCCATTCAGGCTTGGGTCACTTTTGGGTTTTACCTATATGCGGGTCGAGTCAAGTGTGGGTCAAGTTATTTCGGGTTCGTGTCATTTTAATTTTTAGTGGTCTTGGGTTCAGGTCAATCTTGGGTCAGGTTGTACAGGTTTCAGGTCTTCATAATCCTGCTATTTAGTGGCTTAGTAGTATGAACCAGTTACAAAAGTTTAAATTATATAAATAATTTATATTTTTACCAATATATTTGTTATATTATAAATATAGATGCTCAATAATATATTATGAAGTTCAATTGTACTTTTGACAACTAATAATTCTCATTGAATTTAAATATTTTGGGTAAATTTAGCTTTCTAGTCGGGTTTGGTTTAAGTTCGTGTCAATTTGGGTGGGGTTGGTTTCAGTCAATGGTGGGTCGGATCAGGTCAAATTGGAATCGGGTTGTTTTCAGGTCAGGTAAAGAAGGGGTCAGGTTAGTTTCAGGGTCAATTATTTACAACATATTTACGGTCCGAGTCGAGTAAGTTTACGGGTTTTTCATGTTGGTTTTTCGGGTCGGGTTGAATTTGCCATCTCTACCCTCCGTAGTATCAATGGCTTTGATTCATTATTCATGAAATTTTTCCTTAACCTTTATTTAAATTTTATTTTGATTTAAATATTTTAGTTGAATGTAGGTCAAGTCAATTATGTTATTTTATTGATTTTACATGTATTGATTCTGGGCATCAACCTTTAGTTATAAAAAAAAAAAAAAAAAAATTGAGAAACTATCATTTAGACACCCTGATATTTGAACATTTATCAGCTAGATACAATATGCTATAGGGCATCCTGAGGTTTAAATATTTTATCATCTAGCTATACTATGAAAAAATTTGATAAATATTCAAAGGATTGACCAATTTTATATAGAAAATGTTGTTGTGGAACATGATTGTGATAATATATACAAACATGATAATTTTTCAACATAAATTCAACAAACTATAATAAACAATTCCCGAATTTTGATATAAACTTCCTATTTATTATCAAAATTAAGTATCATGTCATCATTTTTTGCTAAAAATCATCAAATTCTAAGGAGTTACTTATATATTGTCAGAATCATGTTCTACTCTAGTATTTTCCATCAAAAATTTATTAGATAATGGTAGAAGGATACCTAACTGAAAAAATTTGAAAACTTTAGGATATCTAAGTAATAAATTTTAAACTTCAAAGTATTCCATTGTACATGTTGAACTGCCTATGGTACATGTGTTATAAGTAGTTAGACCTCAGGGTATTAACTGATAAAATATTAGGGTATAAGTGGTAAAATTTTTAAACTTCAAGATACTCCATTGTACATATTGAAATGTCCATGGTACGTATGAGATAAGTATTTAAACCTCAGAGTACCTAAGTATAATTTCCTGAAAAAATTTATAATTAGTTTGCTTAAAAGTTTACAATGTTCATGTGTGTATGTGGGTTTATCCAAGCTGTTTTATTTTATGTTTAGAAAATACGAAACTTTATGTTGGATCAATACATTAAGTCTAAAATTTGGATTAATTAGTTATCGAGGTTTACTTAATTTTCTTCTATTTGTATTATTAATTCACTGTCACTTTTAGTTATTAAGTTCATAGGAGTTCAATACCACGATTCTTTACATTGAGCCATGACTTATACATAACCCGTCGAAACTAGAACCAGAACCCTGAATTTTAGAATTTTTACATGAATTGGGGTAGGTTTTAGACCCAAAACTATTGTGTCTTTATGGATTGGCCCCAAACCAACCCAACCCACCCCATCCATTCAAAACCCTAGTCTACACTTATGCCTGGGCCTAAATGTCCGGAGGAGGTAAGGTGAGTTTTGGTATGAGAATCTACAGTGAGGAAATGGTTATACGCTAACTCTTTTTATTTTTATAAAGCTAATAGTTAGGCCCTCCAATCTAGGAATGAGTTTGATCGGCCTAGGAATAGCCAAACTTATTAAACTATGATCCCCGTTGGAGAGCCAAGAACTTGAGAATGCAGGTTTGTTTTGTGAGTAATGACTTGTGGTCTTTTAGAAAGAAGCGAAAGAAATTTTCAAGAGACAAACAAATCTCTCGAATTGAATGATTAAAAAAAAAAAAAAAAATTTGTATGGTAAGGTTGCTTTATGTATATAGGAAATGGGCTAAACAAAATAGCTCACATGAAGGCCCAAAAGAAAAATACTAATAACTTAACCACCCAAAACAAACAGGGTTTAACAGCCAAGAGCCAGAAAACAAAATCTTACCAGCCTAACAAACAGGGCTTGACAACCGAACGCCCAAAATAGCTGGTGTGGAGAACAAAAAATTGTGTGTACAACTATAATATGTAATATGCACCTTAAAGTTGGTGTGTACATATCAAACAAAACATGCGAAGGAAAGGTAATAATGTGCAATAATGTGCAAGCGGGTAAAGCTTTGGCGAGTCAATCTTCTAGCTTATGTTGAGAGCCAATATTATGTACACTTTCCTGTATGTTATGATGAAGAAAATATAATTCGATCTCTACATGATTAGTTCTGGAACAGGATTTTGGCCAATGTAACTTGTAGCTTGATTATCAAAAGAAGCATAGCAGGTTGACATATTGAAACTCAAAAATGAAAGAAGTCCCTTAAGCAAAATAATCTTGCTCGTGGCTATCGTAACAGTTCAATATTCTTCTTCAATTGATGAATGAAAAATGGTATTATGGGCATCTAGGAAATGCTAATGATCCAAGAAAATATGGAAACTTGTGACCAATCTGCTAGGATCAAAATAACTAGCCAGTTAATGTCAACGAAGGCAATGAAGTGAAGATCAAAAGAAGAGGCATAAAACCAGCCTCGGTAAGTTTTTCAAGCATTAAAGGATATATAATGCATTTTGTAGTTGAGCAATGTGACATAGAGACAATTGAGTTGTGAACAAGCAAGAAATGCTGTGATGAGTGAGAATGTGATACAACAATTTTGTAACTATTTGCCAATAAAAAGTAGGATTTGTAGAGGATTTTCATCATCACGACTAATATCTATATTTGCATCCATGGGTGTGACAAGATTGGGGCCTAAACAACCATATGTCTCGAACACTGAAAGAGTACAATTCCTCTGAGAGAGATGGATTCCGGATGAGCAACAAGCTACTTTGAGTCAAAAAAGAAAAAAAAAAGAAAAAAAAATGTTGCGCAAATCTTTGAGATTAATTTATCATGTATGTATGTTTTAGTGTGATTGCAGTGGCGAGGTCATTAATAATGACAATTATATGGTCCACATAAACTAATATTGCAACAAAAGAAGTGCTTGTGGTACAAGTAAGTAGGTTGTAATCATGTCAACAATAAATGAACACCTTGTGAAGAAAGTTTTGCAATCCATTGACGGCTGACTTGCTGAAGATAAGGCTCTTATGACGTGTACAAACAAAGGGACCCTGCACCCCTTGAACTATAAAATTGGGTGCTAAAGTCATGTATACATTCTCGTGAGGATCCAATGGAGAAAACAGTCATTAACATCCAATTGAAGTAAATTCAACTTTTTTTTTGGCGGATACTGTTGGATCATTAGGATAACATGCTTCAATTCTGCATCTCTAGTAAATTGTCTCAATCACACAGAGGAAGAATAGTGGAAGGAGGTCTTGCTTATACACCCCCTTCTCCTTGTCCTTGGTAAAGTCTTGTAGGCCCCAAGTGGACTCAGTGGACCACACGCGCGCACCGTGTGCTGGCCAACGCGTCACGTTACTGTCTGGTGTGGACTTTTTCTAACCCGAACCTTTATTTTTACTGACATTTTATTTTTTTCGTTTTGGTAAACAAACTCTAGGGGAGTTCTCAGGCACTAGCTTGAGCTCGAGGTGTCCTCTTGTCTTGAAGCTCAAGGCTGTTATGCTCGAGCTACTCTCCGTTAGCTTGATCTCGAGCATGCATTTTGGCCATGTAATTGCCCACTTCTTTCCATAACAGTTGTTGCCTTGGGTGTGGCCGGATCTTCTACTCCTCCATATCTACCACCTTCCTAATTGAGGCCAGATTTCTTACCCACAATCCATAACCAGCATTTGTTTGCAAGCTAAGTATTTTATTTCCAATAAATACCTTGCTTTGGAGCAATTGTTATAGAAACAAATACATAGAACTCTTCCTTCTCTTATTCTCTCTAATATCTTTAGGTTTTTACCATTACTCTGGGTACTGAGCAAGTTGGGGAATACTCCATCCTATCACTCGAGAGTATACTTCTGTGTTTGGTGCCATGTTAACCCTAGGAATCAGAGTGCTTGATGAATTTGTGTGTACCATAGCGTGGGCATAAACGACTTAGGGCACTGGTGAACTCCACGGAACAACGACTTTCTTTCAGTTCAATCTTTCTTCTCCAAATCTTTTATTTAAGTCATTTAATTATCTTGTCTCAAGTCCGTTTGGTGTAATTCAAGGTTTATTGTGTTTAGTTTCTTTTTGTGTCATTTAATGTTTTATTTACCCTTAGCCTTTTACTTTTTGTCTTAGCCTTTTACTTCTCTAGCTTGAAAATTTGAACACCCGTTTATCCTATTTTTTCAACAAACTAAGTCATTAATTAAAATGACTAATCAAAGTATGGCAAACTCTAGTTTTGTCATTCCTAACATGTCAAAGACTAAACCTTTAGACGAGAAAAACTACAAAATTTTGGCTAACAAGATGGAGTTTTACTTGGGCAAATTGATACCTATTACACCCTCTGGAGTGATAAAGCTCCTCCTAGGTTGGGGCGTAACTTTTAGAAAGATAATAAAACCTGTAGGGATATGTTGCTACATTACATGATGCCTTCACTTTACCAAATTTATAGTAAAATGAAAACCTCCAAGGAAATCTGAGAGGTCGTACATGATAAGTAAGAAATGGATAGTAGTGCTGCTAAAAAATATGTCCACTCTAAGTGGTTGTCTTTCAGCATGACTAATAATAAACATGTCCCAGACCAAATCCACGAGTATGAGAACTTGTGTGTAGACATCCTTAATGAAGGAATGAAAATGTGTGAGACGTTTTAGGCAAATTGTTTCATTGAGAAATTGCCTCCTTCATGGAAAAACTATAAGGCTCAATTAAACATAAAAAGAAGGACACGACCTTACAAGAGCTAGTTTCCCATATTAATCTAGAGGGCCAAAATCGAAAAAAAACAAAAGAGAAGACCTTTGAGCATTCATCTATGTATGCTAACCTAGTTGATTCTAAAAGTACAAGAAAGAATGAGAGGTTAAAGAAGCTAATGAACAAGAAATGTTCCAACTGAGGCTCAACCTCAAAATTGAAGCGGAAGTAGTCCCAGGGCAAGAGGCCCCAAAACAACCTCAAAGGTGGACATAAACAAGTCAAGGGAACATGTTAGAACCGTAGCGAGATAGGGCCATACCTCAAGAGACTGCAAGAAGGGATATGGACCAAGAAAATCCAAAGAAGACAAATCCCAGGCCAATCTCACCGAAAGTGGAGACGTCTTTATGGCCATGATCTCCAAGGTGAATATGGTTGGGAACATGGTCGAGTGGGTTGTAGATAGTGGTTCCACGAGGCACATCTGCAACAATAAGGACCTATCAGTGTGTACTGATGGGCAATTCTGGTTAGGTCTCTGTTCTTGGCCTGGAAACGGTCCTTGTAAAAGTTAACTATTGAAAGTTTTTATCATTTTAAATTGTGCTTCATGTCCCTAATTTGCATATGAATTCTGTTTATGGTGCTCTACTTAACAAAGCTGGTTTTAAATTGACTTTTGAATCTGATAAGCTTGTTATCGCTTTCTGGGGAAGGGTTTTTATAACGGGGGCCTCTTTGTACTTGATGTTGAAATGAATGAGAATACATCTACTTCTAATTATATCGTTGAGTCATTGGATTTGTGGCATGCTAGGCTCGGACATGTGAGTTATAATTACGTTAAGAAACTTAAACAAATGAGTTTAATTCCCAATTGCAGTTTAACAAAACCTTACAAATGTGGTATATGTGTTGAGGCCAAGTACCTTAAAAAGCCCTTTAACAAATAGGTTGAATGAATATCTAGCCTACTTGAACTCATGTATAGTGATTTAGGTGACTTTAAGAACACCATGAGTAGAGGTGGCAAGAGGTACTATATTACTCTCGTTGATGACCACTCGAGATTCACCAAGGTGTATCTCCTAAATTCTAAGGATGAGTTGAGGAGATTTCCTTAAGTATTAGGCAGAAGTTGAAAACCAATTAGACCGTAGAATCAAGAAGATTAGGTCTGATAGAGGAGGTGAGTATGATACCACATTCCTTAAGAAACATTGTCATGAATGTGGCATATTTCATGAGCTATCAGCCCTGTATGCACCCCAACGAAATGGTATTGCCAAAGAAAGAACAATGACAATAACAACTAAAAAACCTAGTGCCACAAGGGCTCCAGAATATGCAGGGTTAGGGTGGGATGGGATGGGATGTACGTAGCCTTACCCTTTTAAGGTGCTACCCTGAAGGGAGGCTGTGTCTGAGGACCTCCTACCTGAGAAGCAAAAAAGCAATAAAAATACAAGCATCTAAGTATGAGAGCATGAAAACAATAGCATATATATCAATCATATAGAGAGTAAAAGCAGCAAATAGGCAATAAAAATGACAAAGCGACTAAATAATAGACCAGAACTAAATGGAACATAACAACAAGCAACCAACACACTCCAAAGGTGTGAATAGTCAAATAGGCATACATTAAAACCTTGGGGCACTAGTATTAGCTTAGAAGTGATTCTCGATCCCAAACCGCTATTTCTGATACTCCTGTTCTAACACTCCATTCAGCCCTATCTAGGGCCATCTCCTCATTTAGGTCGAGGTAGGTGAGGTCATTTTGAATCATCCTATCCAACTCTTCTTTGGCCAGCCTCTCCCCCTCCTCTGGTCTGAAATATGGAGTTGTTCGAAACTCTTGACTGGGGTAGTGGTCGGTCTCTTTCTAACATGCCCAAACTACCGTAAACATTGCTCCCTGAACTTATCCTCAATAGGGGCCACGCCCAATTTAATTCTTATAATGTCATTTATGATCTTATCCTTCTTTGTGTGTTCACACATCCATCTCAACATCCTTATCTCCGCCACCTTCAACTTCTGCTTTTTATGATGTTTAGCTAGCAACCACTCCGCCAAAGAAAGAACAAGACCCTCAAAGATATGATGAACGCTATGTTAATTAGCTTAGGCCTATCCTAGCTTGTGGGGGAAAGCCAATCTAATTCCAAAAAGTCAAGCCACCATTCTTCAGTGATGAGCTCTAGCGAACAAATTTATGTTTTTTTTCCTAGAGAGAAATGTCTTTCCACTAGATAAAGTCAGCGAGCCAAGCGAAGTCTGCATGCCATGTGCTTAATAGGGTTCCACATAAAAGGCTAGATAAAACACCTTATAAATTATGGAAAGGCTATGAGCCTAACCTTCAATACCTCAAAGTGTGGGGGTGTCTAGCTAAAGCTGGAGTGCTAGAATTTAAAAGGAGCAATATAGGTCATAAAATATTAGATGCTGTGTTTATTGGTTATGCTATAAATAGTGTTGCATATAGATTCATGTTACTGAATACCTCAAGCTCTGGGCTCGGTAAGATCCCGGAGTCTCAAGTTTTTGAGTTCGTCGAGCTTGTGTTTCCTATAAAAGAACATGTGCCATTGCTTGTTTCTTTTCCTAATGCATCTACGTCCTCATCTAGTCATTCACCTCCTAAACTCAAGGTTCAGGAACTTACAAGAAGTAAGAGGGCTAGAATCGAGACTAGTTTTGGACCCGACTTCATTACTGTATGCTTCTCTGAATGTCCTGATTTTAGAGAGCATGTTATTAGTGCATTCATGTTAGAGGAAGATCCTAAGACCTATCATGAGTCCATGAGATACGTAGATGCTCCACTTTGGGAAGAGGCCGTTAATAGTGCGCTAGACTCAATTATGAGTAACAAGGCTGATGGGTCCATTGATAAGTTTAAGGCCAAATTAGTGGATAAGGGTACACTCAAAAAAAAGGTATGGACTACTTTGATACCTACTCGCCCGTGACAAAGATAGCCACTGTGAGAGCCTTGATCACTCTAGCGTCCGTACATAATCATGTAGTACATCAAATGGACGTCAAAACCTCTTTCTTAAAGGTGACCTTGGGGAGGAAATTTACATGGAAAAACTCGAGGGGTCTCAGTTTTCAGGAATGGAGCATAAATTTTGTAAAGTTGTAAAGTCCTTATATGGTCCTAAGCAAGCTCCTAAACAACGGTATCAAAAGTTTGATTGCTCTTTGGTCACGCATGATTTTGTTGTGAACATTGGTGATCCATGTGTGTACTCTAAGCATATTAATAATGATTCTATGATTATCTGCTTGTATGTTGATGACATGTATATTTTTGGTACGAGTGTGAATATTATGAATATTGTGAATGCTATTAAGTCTTTCTTGAGTTCATGCTTTGGTATGACAGACCTAGATGAGGCTGATGTGATACTTGCATTAATATTATTAGATCACCTAAGGGTTTGACTTTAAGTGAATCCCACTATGTGGGGAAAATATTAAGGAAGTTTTGTCACTTGATAACACTCTTACTAAAACTCCCTTTGACCTGAATGTTTGCTTGAAAAGGAACATAGGGGATAGTGCATCATTGGCTAAATATGCTAGAATTATTAGTAGCGTCACATTTTTGATGAATTATACTCATCTTGATATTGCCTATGCCGTTAGTAGATTGAGTCATTACACCCATAGTCCAAGTGATGAGCATTGGGTGGCTATATTTTTATGCTTACTAACGATGATGTATCTTGGAAATATTGTAAATAGACCTACATTACTAAATCCATGATGGAATATGAGTTTATTACCCTAGAGATGGTAGGTTTCAAAGCTAAATGGCTGAGGAATGTGCTCGGAGACATTCGATTGTGGGGGAGAAGCCCACGCCTTCAATCTCGATGCACTGTGACTCACGTGTGACCATTAGAGAGGTGCCAAGTGAGGTATATAATGGCAAGCATAGGCATATTCTCCTAAGGCATGGTGTAGTAATTATGTGATCTTGCTCGAGTTTGTATGGAGTGAGAGGAATTTGGCAAATCCTTTTACTAAAGGCCTTTATAAAAAGGTGGTATGTGATACAGTAGACGGAATAGGGCTTAAGCCCACTTGTGTGTCTTGATCTTGGTGGATACCCATCTTGGGCGTATTCTTTATGTTCAATGGGTCAAACGAAGCCAAGGATGAGAAATTTATGATTAAGCCACCTTAGCCCCTTCCGAGGTAATGTTGTTGGTTGCTTGGATCTGTCCAATATGCCATGATGTTTAGGTTGAACTCTACGCTCTTGTGTTGTACATAGCCCGTTTTGGTGGCATGGGGTAGTGCACCTGATGGCACACCATACTGCCATGACGTGAGGATGAGCTTAAGGCTCTTAATGCTTGTGATGATGGTATGGGGCGGCACACTTGATGGACATACTTACGGGAATATGGTGGTGGTAGAAGATCCTCTATTGAGAATAAGGGCTTACTCTCTAAAGCACTCTTTAAGTACCTAGGTATCAAATTTGTTTTGTTGAGAAGGACCTCACACATCTGGATTGCGGAGTGCGTTTCAACCCGAGAACTACATGAAGAATTTCTAGTTAATTTATGGAGAATTTCATTGGTATTTAGTTGATAATTAAGGAATTTGAGAATCAAATCAAAGAAGCCACATTATTGACAGAGTTTAGTAAACATAAGTTGCTATGGCGAGCTGTTGTATTCGGTGTGTAATTTAATATTTTAATATTTTCTATTATTTGTAATGTTTATTTTTTATTCCCTTTTTTTTCTATTAGATACATTTAAAGTTTACAAAATTTTATAAAATGTGCTAAACTGAACTTATAACAAAAAAGAGAGCAATGATACTCAGTCCAAATTAATGTCTACGAAGTAACCTATCCAGTCTAAGACCAGACCGGTTAAATTTTGTTCAGTCTTTCGTCTGCAAAAGAGGCTAGTTTTGGCCTACGATCTGGTCCAGTCTAGTGCAGTCCAGGCTGAGTTTGGACCGACGGACACCCCTACTTTGATGGACATGAGGGACCCTACGCAAGGTGGATTCAGTCCACATGGACTTCCAGATTGTCAAGAATAATGGAGTTATAAAATTTGACCAAATAGGTGAGGAACTCTACTAGGTTGTCAGCCTTAAGAGCAGCAATGGAGACATAGTGACTGATCCGTGTCATTGCTCAAACAAAAATAGAAGTTCTAAAGAAAAATTGAGAGCTTGTTTTATTTTGAGCACTAAAAGATTGCAAGAAATTCGAAACCAAGGCATGAAAGTGGAGGACTTTAATCCAAAACTGTTTCAGTATTTGTAGACACATGACAGCGAAACAACAACAAGATCAAAAAGTGTGTCGCTTCAAACTTCTTGTAGCCAATAGGGGTCAAGTGAAAGTAATTTCTTTTCCTGTTGGAAATGTGGAATTATCAACGGCTAAAATTGTTTACAATGAAAACTCCAAAGAGTGGGAACCACAGCGTCTTGGGATAAGAGGACACGCTTGCAACATGTGAAGCCATACTTTAGGCATGAAAAGATTAAGAAATGGAAATGACGGCGTCTGGAGTCCAGTTGCTTCATCAGCCAAAGCCTCATTATAAAGCCACTCAAGATCGCTAATGGGGGCCCTAGGCTCGAGCTCGAGGGAACATTTGAAGCACTGCAGGAAAGGTAACTTCCAAGCTTGAAATGATTATTTAAAGTGCATGTCGGAGACATGGGCCTTAAGGACATTCAAGGAAGAGTGGATGAACATGGGAAGGCTAAGGAGACCTTGAGCATGTGTGTCAAAGCATGTTCAAACACTAAACCATCATTATGGGAGCACGGAGGCAGAATGCGTGAGATATATTTCACAGTTCACGGATGCAACAGTTAAATTCTAGGCTATAAATAAAGGACTTCTTTACAACATGCTTTTGGTTTATTTCTTTTCCTTATTTTTAGGAGTAGTGATCATTGTTACTTTTGTCTTACTTCTTGAAGCAATGCATTCGAGTTTCCAGTAAGGAAGATATGACTTTCCTGCCATAGTTTCTATTCTCAAATTGTACAAGTTAAGTTTAACATTATTGGTTTAAGGCTTTGATTGCATCGGTTTTAAATTGGTTTCACGACTTAGTAAATCAGTTGAATTTAGGTTTGGACCATAGTTTCAGGGCTTTTGATGGCTAAGGCTTTGACTTAGATTATTTTGGTCCTAATCTGTTACCCAAATATGGTTCAGTCCACCTTAACCTTATCAAGTGCTTACTCATTTGAGGTATTACAAGTCAAGGGTGCTACGCTTCAAAAACTATATACTCGGCCTTGTGAGTTGAGTTCTGAGCTCTTGAACTTATCTCCACTCTAGCTCCTAGCTCATAAGTGTACGAGGTAAGGTGTTTGTGGGCTTTGCTCCATCACCTCAACTATCACGAAGGCTAGGTCCATATTTCTTTTATTTTCTACAAAAAGTCACTCATAAAAAAAAAAAAAAAAAAAAAACCACTCAACACATGTGGTTCAAAATTTAGGCTCGCTCCCAAACAGAGGTGAGTCCTTTTTTAAATGTTTGTTTCATGTTGTATTTATGGTGACAACACATACACTAAAAGCAGACAAAATATTTCAAAAAAAATTTCACAATATTCTAATATAGGGTATACCTAGGTGATAAATATCATATTTCAGTATACCTCATTATATATATTAGGGTTATTTAAGTCAAAAGCCCTGTACTTTGCACATTGTGTCAATTTAATCCTTGTACTTTTAATTATGTCAATTTAGTTTCTAAACAATTGATATTGGGTCAATTTGGTCCTTAAAATAAAATTTATTTGAAGTTCGTAATGAAGTTTTTAATGGCTTGGCCACAAGTTAGGTTAAATTGAGTCAATGGATTAATTTGTTGTGGGTTATTTGCATATAACATGATTGTACTATTAAAAATTACATCATTCACTCAACTTTAATTTGAAGCAAAGGACTAAATTGGCACAATTTTAATTGTAAAGGGACTAAATTGATATAATTAAAAGTATAAAAACTAAATTAATACAAGAAAAAAATTACTAGGACATCTAGCAAAATAACCCTATACATTAAAATGACGGGATAATTAAATGCTCAAACTTTGGGGTACCTACGGATAATGTTTCGTTATAGCTTGATAGTTAATTTGATTTTTCTATTACTTCTCGTATATGTTTTGCTACCTATATTGTTCTATTATTAGATTTAAGATGATTAGTGAAAAATATTTCTTTTAAATCATGCAAGAAGACTTCAGAGCGCGGAAACAAGTGTTCCTTCGAAACAAAATATGGGCGACCTCAATAAGATTTTAATTTTCCCTGAAAATTTTTTTCCGAAAGAAAACTCATCATCAACATACCTAGTGCCTCAAGAGCTACCGCTTGCGCAAGGTCTGAGAGGGGTAGGATGTATGTAGCCTTACCCCATCAGGATGAAACCCAAATGAGAGACTATTTTCGAAGACCCCGAACCTGATATTTGATGGTGATGATAGTTATTATAGGTATGAAGCGCCTGTATGAAGAACAGGTGAAGTATAGATATCATGCAAGGCAAGTATGCATGAAAGCATACAAACAAAAAACAAGCAAGTAAGCAAGCTATCAAGTAAGCATGCACGCATGGAGGCATGGAAGCATAGGAGGTTCCTTCTGAACAAATGGAGCCTAAATGCTTCTCTTTTGCTATCTTCTCCCACGTCATCTCTTTATTTTCTAGGGCAATAAACGGAGGTTCCTCCTCCCTTTTTTAATATTATTCTTCCATAGTTCTTCCTCCATTTTTGGGTTCTTTACTTGTATTCGTTGAGAATTTCTAAATTTTCTGGTCTAAAATTGAATAATATTCATGATATAATGATGTCTTTTCAAAAAAATCATAATCACATTAGAAGCTAGTAAAAAACATTAAAAGTGTAATAAAGTCAAGACTGATAAGTATAAAACATGAGACTGGAGACTAGTAAAAAAAAAAAAGGTTGTTAACAATTCAAAAATCACTATGGTGAGACGAATCCCTATTGAAAACCTCCTCATGTTAGATGCTGGCTATGAACCATACATTTTTTTTAAAAGGTGTGGAGAACACTAGGCGAGCTATAGATAGATAGCTTGTGTTTGTGAACTAGCATATAAAATCCTTTTGAGGTTGTGCAACAACTCCCCTTCTAAATGTCCTCGACTTGCCCAAAATGCCTTTTATTATATCCTAATTGGTAAATATATGATCTAAACCATGCCTAAAAATGTATAGATTAGATTTAAAATGGACGTAAATTGAGATTAGCTATTAATAAGGACAATACAACAATGAAATGCATCACCTAATATTTAAGGACAAAATGAAACGCTGCGTTTGGTCAGCGTTCAGTTTCAAAATGTGGGCTTAAGTGAAAATGACAATTTTACCCCTGCCTAAAATGTAAAATTTCTTGCCCAACTGGTGTACTACACTGCCCAAGTGTTTTACTACAATTCCTTCCTTCTACTACCTCTACTTAATTACTGGGAAGCTTCATGAAGAAGCTCTGTGATTCATCTCAGCTATCGCTTTTGAGACACGTGCCACTCGATAAGATCGCCTGTTTGTGTTTGTTTGGAACTTTATCGTCCATTAGATTGAAGTGAGATGGACGGCAATGATGAGGTCTCAAGGAAGCACACGGATTGAGCTATGGGGGGAATATAAATCGAGATTTTAGGGTTTTAGAAAAGCGAGACTCATTTTACTTAGTATCTCCCTTCTTCTCTCTAGTTTTCTCCCTCCTAGGTAAAAAGAACATACTCAGTGCCTCATGGGCTCCTGCCTATGCAGGGTCCGGGAGGGGGGGGGGGGGGGTGGATGTACGCAGCCTTTCCCCTTCAGGGTGTTAACCCAAAGAGAGGCTGTTTCCCAGTGCCCCCAACCTGAGGGTGAGGACTTCCCAGGAGGTCACCCATCTTGGTACTGCTCTTGCCCAAGCAGGCTTAGCTTCGGAGTTCTAATGGGATCCCATGACTGCGTGTTGGTGCCCTCTTTTTTCTCCCTCCTAGGTGTTCATACAAAACCCTAACCCTAAAATCAAACCCCTGAGCCAAATTCGTGAAGGTTCCAATCTCATGAGCTCGTGATTGAAGCTACTGGAGAGGTATATTATCGATTTAGGGTTAGATCTTTAGTTCTACCTTAGAATCTAAAGAAGGAGTCTATAAATCTTGAGTCTTGGTATTGCATGTTCAAAATTTCAGTTGTAATTAGTTGTATTTGTAATAATCCTCCATTAATAGTAAGGATCTCTCTAGAAATAGGGAGCCGAGGACTAGGACCAGTTAGGGTCTAAACCTCATCAAAATCTTAGTGTTCTTTACGTTATTCTTACTTTAGTTTTGAGATCTTTGAGTTTGTAATCATTTATTTTGCTTTTTGCGAGGTGTATGAAGTTTATATGAAGCTAAACACACTTAAAACATTAACAAGTGGTATCAGAGCTACAGTTCAACACTAGGCTTAGTAAGATGGTTTTAGCTAAACACGACATAGAAACGTTCAATGGTAGGAACAACTTTGAGCTCTGGAAGGTGAAGGTCCAGGTTTTTCTCATGGCGCTCAGAGTAAGTTCAGCTCTCCAGGATGAAGTGGACCAACCAAAAGGACTTCAACACGCAAAAAAGGCCAATATGGATAAGGTAGCTCGTGGCAATATTCTTCTCTGTCCCAATAATGCTGTTCTTTCTTACATTTCTACTAAAACGAGTGCCTCTGCAGTATGGGATAAGTTAGAGAAACTATATGCCTCTACATCGCTTGCTAATAGAGTATTGTATGTGGAAAGGTTCTACTCATTTAAAATGGATGAAAATAAGCAATTATAAGATAATATTGATGAATTCCATAGAGCATTAGGTGACTTAGAAACATTAAAGGTTGAGATACTAGATAAAGTACAAGTAGTTATACTTCTGAAGTCTTTTCCAAAATATCTGAAGACACTAAAAGATATTCTAAGATATGGTAGGAAAACAATATCACTTACTGAGGTTGAGGATGCTTTAACGTCCAAAATAGTGGAGCTAAGGAAAGAAGGCAAGTACAATGTTAGCAGTAGCAATAACAATAGAGAGGGCCTTACAACTAGAGGGAGAACTAAGGCTAGAGATAACTATAAGAGGAAGAGAAGAAAAAGTCTTCACATATCTGAATCTAGGGGCTAGAGAGACTTGTCTAATACAAAATGCTTTGAATGTGGTAGAATGGGCCATATTAGATGATACTGTCCAGATAAGAACAAGAATAAAGGTAGTGCTGATAATATTACTAACAATGATGAATGCGGTGAAGTTCTTATTACTTCTGCTGATATTACATGTCATGAATGAGGTGATTGATTCTGGTTGTAGCTTTTATATGACTTGTCATAGATCGTATTTCAGATTATATAATTGTGACTGGGGGACAGGTGATGCTAGGCAATAACTATGCAGGTAAGGTAGTGGGTATTGGTACTGTTAGAGTCAAGATGTTAGATGGCACTAGCTTTGCTCCGGAGGGGGTAAGACATGTCCCAAAACTGAAAAGGAACCTCATATCCTTAAGACAGCTTGACCTGAGTGGATTGACCCTTAAGGCTTGTAAGGGAGAGATGAAAGTCCTGAGAGGAGCCGTAGTTGTGATTAAGAGTATGGTTAAGAATGGATTATACGTACTTAAAAATGAGGTAGTGTCTGGTGAGGCAAATGTATCTAAGAAGGACTCTAAAGACACCACTAGCCTACGGCATAAAAGGTTAGGGCACATCTTAGAATGGGGGCTGTTAGAACCGCATAAAAAAGGTGTAGTTGTATCTAATATTGTGTCTCAACTTGAATTTTGTGATTTTTGCATCTATGGTAAACATCATAGGATTGCATTCAGAACTGGTCCACATGTAACAGAAAGCATTATAGATTATGTGCATACTGATTTGTGGGGGCCATCTAGGGTTCCTATAATAGGTGGAGCATGTTACTTCTTGTCTATAGTTGATGATTTCTCTAAGGAAAGTGTGGGTTTATCAACTTAAGAATAAAAACGATGCATATGAAACCTTCGTGAAATGGAAAACACTAATTGAGAATCAAACAGGAAGAAAACTTAAAACATTAAGAACTGACAATGGCCTAGAGTTTTTGAACAAGGAATTTGACCTTTTGTGTGCTAAAAATGGTATTAAGAGACATAAAACGGTGAGGGGAACTCCCCAACAAAATGGAGTAGCTGAAAGAATGAACAAAACACTCTTAGATAGAGTTTGTTGTATGTTATTTTCATTAGGTTTGCCAAAATAGTTTTGGGGTGATGCTATTAAGATAGCTACCTACGTGATTAATAGGTCCCCCCATTCAGTGTCAAAAATGAAAGCTCCTGAAAACATTTGGACTAGAAAATTGTTAACTATAACAATCTAAAAGTGTTTGGATGTTCAGCTTTCACACATCAAAGAGAGGGTAAGCTTGAACCTAGGGCTGTTAAAGGCATTTTCCTAGGGTATCCTTCAGGTGTCAAATGTTATAGATTGGGTACAAGGGAGGGTAATAGAACTATAACTATTGCTAGTAGGGATGTCATCTTTAATGAGGATGAGATGCCCTACATTAAAGAACAAATGAGTGATAGTTCAACTGTTAGGACTTTTGACCCCGACTTATATGAATTTGTAGTTAATCCATCTAACCTAATAAACCTTAGAACTGGACTTGATGATAACCTAGACTAGAATGAATAAGATAGTGCTGAAATAGTCCAAGAAAGACATGTAGGTGAACCTAACAAACCAAGAACATATGAGTTGAACCTAGACAATTACCAATTGGCTAGAGATAAGGTAAGAAGGGATACTAGAGTTCCAAATAGGTACTGTTTTGCTGACTATATTTCCTATGCTCTAAATACTGCATTACAATACATTGAAATCGAGCCTTTGTCCTATAATCAAGCTATCAATAGCAAACATTTAGCAGAGTAGCTGAATGCTATAACTATTGAAATAGAGAGCTTGAGAAAGAACAAGACTTGGGTTTTGATCTGTAAGCCTAAGGGTAAGAAGTTAGTTGGTTCTAAATGGGTATTTAAAATTAAGGAACCTGAAATACCTAAAGGTTTACCTAGGTTTAAGGCCAGGTTAGTAGCCAAAGGCTTGACCCAAAAACAGGGAGTACATTACACTTATAT
This sequence comes from Simmondsia chinensis, assembly GCA_018398585.1. NCBI lineage: Eukaryota > Viridiplantae > Streptophyta > Magnoliopsida > Caryophyllales > Simmondsiaceae > Simmondsia > Simmondsia chinensis. Next base: position 18,884,794 of record JAGTTD010000001.1, on the reverse strand, counting down.
TTTTTCACCTGTTGTCAAACACACCACTATAAGACTGATTATGTGTTTAACAACCAAGTTTGATATGTTTTTGGATCAAATGGATGTTACTACTGCATTTCTACATAAAGAATTTAAGGAAGAGATCCTTATGTCTCAACCTGAGAGTTTTGTTGAACCCAACCAAACTAACTGTGTTTGCTTACTGAAAACATCATTGCATGGGTTAAAACAGTCACCCATACAATGATATAAGAGATTTGATACTTTTATAATTGATAACGACTTTGCTAGGTCTATTTACGATACTTGTTTTTATTGCAAGAATATTAACTTTTTTATGCTATTTTCCTACTAATATACGTTAATGATATGCTCTTACCCAGCAGGTCCAAAGATTAGATTTTAGATATGAAAAAGAGGTTGAATAGTACATTTGACATGAAAAACATTAGTGAGGTTAAGAAGATCTTAGAATTGGATATTATTAGGAAACAAGTCATTAAAACAATCCACTTGAGTTAAAGCCATAATCTAATGAAGGTTTTAAAAAGGTTTAACATGTTTGATTCAAAAACTGTTAAATAACCCAGTATCTCAATATCAATTTTCAAACAAAAAAAGTTATGGACTACCTGGTAACATGTAGGGGGAAGTGATATTATCTGCTTGTCATGCGCAAAACAGAGTTCCCCATAAAAAACCAGATAAAACCCCATACGAAATGTGGAAAGGTCATGCACCTGATCTAAAATAATTGAAAGTGTGGCAGTACCTAGCCAAGGTTGGATTACCTAACTTTAAATGAAGTAAATTTGGACTTAAGACTGTTGATTCTATTTTTATCGGGTATGCTTGTCACTATGCTACTTATCGATTTATAATAAAGGGATCTACTAATTCATATGCATGCGATAGTAACGTTGAATCTAGAGATGTTGAATTCTTTAAACATATATTTCTCTTGAAATCTAATGATGAAAAACCTACTAATTTGGCTTCTCGTGCTGTAACGGATAACCATGATTTTACTAACAATATAGACACTCCTGAAATTCGAAGGAGTAAAAGAGCTGGGAAAGAAACAACATTGGACCCGATTTTGTTACTACTTTCCTAACAGAAGATAACTCCATAAATTAAAAGTTGTAAGTGTCTATATGTTACATAAATACCCCAAAAGCTATGAAGAGGCTTTGAGATCGATCGACTCGACCTTTTGGAAAGAGGCTATTAATAGCGAACTAGAGTAAATCCTAGATAATCACACATGGGAATTGGTGGATCTTCCTAGAGGATGTAAACCAGTAGGTTGTAAGTAGGTTTTTAGAAGAAAAATGAATGTTGATGGGACAATAGATAAGTTTAAGGCAAGGTTAACAGCTAAGGGTTACATCAAAAAAAAGAGAGTCGACTATTTTGATACTTATCCACCTGTCACTAAAATAGCCAAAATTAGAGCTTTGCTTGCCCTTGCTTCTATTCACGACTTCGTAGTGCATCAAATAAATGTTAAAACATCATTTCTTAATGGTGACCTAGACGAAGTGATTTACATGGAACAACTCGAGGGTTTAGTTGTCCCCAGTAACGAAAAGAAAGTCCGTAAACTTATAAAATCTCTACCCTGTCTCAAACAGGAACCGAAGTAGTGGCATGTGAAATTTAATAGCACGCTAATAGCGAATAATTTTTAGGTAAATAATGCTGACTCTTATGTGTATTTTAAGTCTAATTCAAATAGATGTGTAATAGTTTGTCTATATGTTGATGATATGTTGATATTTGGCAGAAACTCAAATGTTATCAATGAAACTAAAAACTTTCCATTTCTAAACTTTATATGAAAGATTTGGGTGAGGCAGACGTTATTTTTGGAGATAAGATTGGAGATTTAGGGCCCAGCTTGGCCGAGGGCGGGGGTGATCTTTTTATTAACAGGTATATTTAGTTTTCGAAAAATAATTTTTCAAGACCCGTTACTGACCATTTACTAATAATATAGCCGTTCATAGTCATTAACAATATGACTGTTAGAGATTTATTGATGATATAGATGTTGAAATTAATATTTGTGGCCATTTATAGCTGTTGTAATTTTCACATTTTTATGCATACACTAGTATAAAAACCAGTGCCCTACAGAATTTCAAATCCATCCCAAAACAATAAAAGTCTTGTTCATCTCTTCCCCTCCTTTTCAGTTCTCTCTCTCTCTCTCAAAAATACTTGGCCAAAGTTATTGGGCTCTCTTACCTGATGATTAACGAGTGTATGTTAACAGTCGGACCGTGTTAATTCTGGAGGACGGCCGCCGATACTGTTGTTTGCACTGGAGCAACGGTAAAAAAAATCGTCTTTTAGGACAATGGTTGTTCGCTACGGCGTGCTATCTTCGGTATTGTAATAAGTTTTTTTCACTTTCGATATTATTTATTTGATTGTTGTGTTTAGATAATTATTTCTGTAATTTTTGTTGAATCTTTCTGCAATTTTTCCTACATCTTTTCCACTTTTGCTTTTTTTTTTTTTACAACAATCTAAAAGACAATTTTTTACATATCTACATTTAAACTTGGCAGCCAAATTGCCTCTTCCCGACATGTCTAAAGTCGAGCCCCTAGACGAAAACAATAATAGGAGGTGGACTTAGAGTATTTTATTTTACCTAGAGCAAGACAATATCGATTATATACTTTAAGAAAAAAAGATACCTGAAGGCAAAAATGAAAAATAGGCAAGGAAAAATTCACTGCGGATGACGAAACCTGTAGGGGTAATTTGTTGCATTACATGAGAATGGGCTTTTTTGATATTTATGTAAAATTAGATGCATCAAAGGAATTTGGGACTCTCTTCATAAAAACTACAGGGATGATGATGCAGGAACTAGGAAATATGCAGTTAGTAAGTGGCCAGATTTCAAATATGCTGGGACTACCAGAAAGTGACCGATGGAGAGATAGTCTACATGGGCAATTCTACAGCAGCACCTATCCTCGGAAATGGGAAGATTCTTTAAAACTTACTTCTAGAAAATTTCTTACTTTGACAAACATGCTGCATGTGTCTGGAATACGTTTGAATCTGATATAGGGTAGCCTTCTGATTAAAGCTGCTCAAAAGTTGTCCTTTGACTCAGAGAAACTAGTCCTAACTAGAAATAGGGAAATTATGGGTAAGGGATTTTGTAATGAGGGTTTGTTTTCTCTTGACGCTATTTGCATGAATAACAATGCTGGTACCTCTTCTGCTTATCTCGTTGAATTTCAGGAATTATGGCATGCTTGTTCAGGACACATAAATGTTGAGCCAATTAAACGACTTAAAAAATGAGCAGGATTCGTAACTTCAACAATACCAACTTTAGTAAATGTGAAGTATGTGTAGAAGCTAAACATGCTTAAAAAAACCCTTTAAGTCAATCGAGAGAAAATCTGAACTGCTTGAGCTAGTTCATAGTAACTTAGGAGACTCTAAAAGCCAAAAGAGTTGAGGTGGAAAAAGATACTACATGACCTTTGTAGATGATTACTCTAAATACTCGATGGTATACCTCCTAAGTACTAAAGATGAAGTAGAAGAAATATTTTTAAAATAAAAAGCTAAAGTAGAAAATCAACTAGGAAAAAAATAAAAATAGTTAGGTTCGACAGAGAAGGAGAATATGATCCCAACTTCGCGAGGAAAATGGGATATGCATAAACGAAGTGCTCTTTACTGTTCACAATATAACGGTATCACAGAAAAGAAAAATAGAACTTCAAAGAGCATGATGAATGCTATGCTTATTAGTTCTAGATTACTTGATAACATGTGGGAGGAGGTAATATTATCTACTTTTCCTATGCTAAACAGAGTTTCTCATAAAAAACTCGATAAAACCCTATATGAAATGTGTAAAGGTCATTCACATAATCTAAAATACTTGAAAGTATGGGGGTGTCTAGCCAAGGTTGGATTACCTGATTTTAAACAAACTAAAGTTGGACCTAAGATGTTGATTCTATTTTTATCCGGCATGCTATCACAGTGCTTATCGATTTCAAATCACGAGATCTAATAATTCATATGCATGCGGTAGTATCGTTGAATATGGAGATGCTGAATTTTTTGAACATATATTTCCCTTGAAATCTAATGATGCACAACCTACTAATACGCCTTCTAATGCTATAATTGATAACCATGATTGTATTAATGATATAGACACTCCTAAAATTCGAAGGAGTAAAAGAGATAGGAAAAAGACCAACTTCGGACCTAATTTTGTTACTACTTTCCCAATTCAAGATAACTCCATAAATGAAGACATTGTAAGTGTTTATATGTTAGAGAAAGACCCCAAAACCTATGAAAAGGCTTTGAGATCATTTGTTTCAACCTTCGGAAAGAGGCTATTGATAGCAAACTGGAATCAATCCAAAATAATCACATATGGGAAGTGGCGGATCTTCCTAGAGGATGTAAACCAATAGGTTGTAAGTTGGTTTTTTAGAAGAAAAATGAAGGCTGATGAGATAATAGATAAGTATAAGGCAAGCTTAGTGGCTAAGGGTTACACCTAGAAAAAGGGGTCGCCTATTTTGATACTTATTTACCTGTCACTAAAATAGCCACAATTAGAACTTTCTTTGTCCTTACGTCTTTTCACAATTCAGTAGTGCATCAAATGGATGTTAAAACAGTTTTTCTTAATGGTGACATAGACCAAGAGATTTACATGGAACAACTCGAGGGTTTTGTTGTCCCTGGTAATGAAAAGAAAATCTGTAAATTTATAAAATCTCTATACGGTTTCAAACATGCACCAAAACAACGGCATGAAAAATTTAATAGCATGCTAATAGCAAATAATTTTCATGTACATAATGGTGACTCTTGTGTGTTTTATAAGTCTAATTCAAATGGATGTGTAATGGTTTGTCTATATGTTGATATTTTGCAAAGACTTGAACGTTGTCAGTGAAACTAAAAACTTTCTGAGTTCTAAATTTGATATGAAAGATTTGGGTGGCGCAGACCTAATTATAGGAGCTAAGATTGCGTAAACACCTGAAGGCAGAAGCCCAAACTAGTCTCTCTATGTTGAGAAGATACTTACAAAGTTTGATATGTATAATATTGATCATGTAAGAACACCTTTTGATCTAGTATACATTTAACTAAACATAAAGATGTTGCTATGTGCCAAACTGAGTATGCCAAAATAATTGGTAATGTTATGTTTTTGATGAACTATACTAGACCTGACATTACATATGCTGTAAGTAGACTCAATAGATAAACACATAATCCTAATCAAGCATTTGAATGCATTAAAAAGATTGCTTAAATATTTGAAAGGAACTATGGATTAGGTTTGGAAAGTTTCCCGCTGTTTCAAAGGGATATTGGGACACCAATTGGGTGTCTGATAATTACGACATTATATCCATTACTGGATATGTGTTCACACTAGCTGGAGGTTCTATATCCACGAAATCCTCTGAGCAATCTTGTACTGCTTCATCTACTATGGAATTCGAGTTCATTGCTCTTGAGTCGGTAGGTCATGAAGCCGAGTGGCTAAGACGTTTACTACGAAATGTGCTATTGTGGAGGCTTTTAGCTCCATCAGTATCACTTTACTGTAACAGTCAAGCTGCAATTACTGTGGCAAAAAACAAGGTGTATAATGACAAGCGGATACACATTCGTCTTAGGCATAAGATCTTGAAAGATCTTGTAGAAAGTGGAGTGATATCACTGGTCTATGTAAAGTTTGAAAAGAATTTTACTGATCCGTTGACAAAAGGCCTTTGTCAAAAAATGATTATAGAAGCATCAAGGGGGATGGGATTGAAGTCCATATACGAATAAACTATGATGTATCCAACCTAGTCTTAACAGGTTCAATGTGAAAAGCCATTGTTTCGTTCAAGAAATGCACTGTGTTTTGCTGTTTCCCTCCCTATGATGTTGACAGTGCTAGGACGGGTCTATATCCATATGTTTGGTGATGTAAGTAAGCCTTGAACTTGACGGACGCTGTTGATATGTTACCAAGGGTTGAGGTTGAGCCTTAGCTCGTAATGGATCTATAGCCCTATGTTTGGTGGTGCGTGGCAGCACACAGATGATAGGATCCATCTATATAGGTGTAGGAGTGTGGTCGCTCCCTGTAAAGCTTTAAGACTTGTCTTCTAGAACACCAATGAATATCCCGGACAGGCGCATGGCAATTAAAACGCGCCAAACCGTAGGAGTTGCCAAGATCTAGACTTTGGTATGTGTTCGAGTGGCAAACTATACAACCCCTTGTGAGGTTGAAGACGAATGTCCCTTTGCAAGCTGTTGGTCCAAAACTTGGGTTACATTGGGTTACGATTCAAGTGGCAAGACATTAGCACTGAAAAACTCAACTTCCTTTGGCCAATCTTTCAGATTTCCTCCTCCATGCTTGTATCATTTGTGGGAGATTATTAGAAGAAGATACAAGCTAAAGTGTAATTTCAAGGTTTGCATCCCACATAGAAAAAAGAGGGAAGTTTTTTTGAGTTTAAATATATATACACCACTCAAGTCTTTGAATTAAGTTAAGGATGAAAGAATGGTGGAAACCGCACGCACGCGCATTGTCTGCCTGCTGTGCTGGGCCGGGCTCAGGCGAGGGTGATCGTTTGCTTAACGGGTATATTTATTTTTTGAAAAATAATTTTTTAACACTCGTTACTAACTATTTATTGATAGTATATCCGTTTATAGTCATTAACAATATGACTGTTGGAGATTTATTGAAAATATAGCTGTGGGAATTAATATTTGTGGCTGTTTATAGCCGTTGTATTTTTCACATTTTTAATGCCGACACTAGTATAAAAACCCGTACCCTATAGCACTTCAAATTCATACGAAAACAACAATAGTCTTGTTCATCTCTTTCCCTCCTTTTCGGTTCTCTCTCTCTCTCAAAACTACTTGGACAAAATTCTTGGGCTCTCCTACTTGATGATTAGCAAGTGCACGTTAACAGTTAGACCGTGTTAATCTTGGGGACGGCCGCTAATACTACTGTTTGCACCGGAGCAGCGGCGAAATCGTCTTTGAGGACAGTGGTTGCGGTATCTTCGGTATTGTAATTAGTTTTTTCATTTCGATATTATTTATTTGATTGTTGTATTTGGATAATTATTTCTGTAATTTTTGTTGAATATTTTTTCAATTTTTGCTGAATTTTTCCCACAATTTCACCACTTTCGCTGTTTTTACAACAATATAAAAGATGATTTTTTACATATCTATATTTAAACATGAAAACCAAATTACCTCTTTCCAAAATGTCTAAAGTCGAGCCCCTAGGTTGAAAAAAATTATTGGAGATGGTCTCAAAAAATTTTATTTTACCTAGAATAAATCAATATCGCTTAAGTACTTTACGAAAAAAGGTATCTGAGGAAGAAAATGAAAAAAAAGGCATATGAAAAAAAATTTACCGTGGATAACCGAACTTGCAGGGGTAATTTGCTGTATTAAATGAGTGATGAGTTTTTTGATATTTATGTAAAATTAGTCTCATAAAAAAAATTTGGGACTCCCTTCAGAAAAAATATGGGGGTGAGGATGCAGAGACTAGAAAAGATGTAGTTAGTAAGTGCAAGATTCCAAATTCATGGACAATAAACCGATAATTGGTCAAGTCCATGAATATGAAAATATAGTAACCCTTCTTTTGTTAGAAGGCCTTAAAATCTATGATATTACACAAGCCTATGTTTTGATTGAAAAACATTCACCTTCTTGGAAGGATTATAGAAATCTGCTTATGCATAAGAAAAAGGGACCTGACATTAGAGACATTAGTGAGCCACTTTAAAATTGAGGAAGAAAATAGGCTTAAGGATAGGGGGTACTCATACTCCGACCACTCTAAAGCTAATACTTTAGAAGTTAGGCCTAGTGCATCTAATAAGTTTAAGAATAAAGGGAAAAAGCATCATTCAAATTTCAAACCTGGTGGAAAGATTGAAAAGTCAAACAGTAAATTTCAAAGAGAATGCTACCACTGCAGAAGATTTGGATATAGGGCAAAAGATTTAGAGGCAAAAAAGAACCAGCCTAAGGACCCAAAGCATAAAGCCCACCTTGTAGAGACGGAGAACATTGTAGCTGTTATTTCAGAGGTGAACTTGGTGAACAATATGACTAAATGGATAATGGACACCGAGACTACCAGGCACATCTGCACAAACCAAAGCATGTTCTAGGACTACTAGAAAGTGGCCGATGGAAAGGTAGTCCACATGGACAAATCTGTAGTAGCACCTATCCTCGGAAAAGGGAAGATTTCTTTAAAACTCACTTCTACAAAAGTTCTTAATTTAACAAATGTGTTGTATGAGTCTGAAATGCGTAGGAATCTAATATCCCATAGTCTTTTGATTAAAGCTGGTCTAAAGTTATCCTTTGACTCAGGCAAACTAGTTTTAACTTGAAATAGGGAATTTGGGGGCAAGAGATTTTGTAATGAGAGTCTGTTTGTTCTTGATGTTGTCTGTATGAATAACAATGCTGGTACCTCTTCTGCTTATCTTGTTGAATCTCTTAAATTGTGGCATACTCACTTAGGACACATAAATGTTAAGTCAATAAAACGACTTAAGAAAATGAACATGATTCCTAACTTCAGTAGTACCAAGTTTAACAAATGTGAAGTATGTGTAGAAGCTAAACATACTAAAAAAAACCCTTTTAAGTCAATCGAGAGACAATCTGAACTGCTTGAACTAGTTCACAGTGACTTAAGACTTTAAAAGCCAAATGAGTAGAGGTGGAAAAGATACTACATGATCTTTGTAGATGATTACTCTAGATACTCGATAGTATACCTCGTAAGTACTAAAGATGAAGTAGAAGAAATGTTTTTAAAGTACAAAACTGAAGTAGAAAATAAACTAGGAAGAAAAGTAAAAAGAGTTAGATCTGATAGAAGGGGAGAATATGACCCAACTTCACTAGAAAACTTTTGCAAGGGAAATGGAATAATACATGAGCGAAGTCCTCCTTGTTGTCCACAATCTAACATTATCACAAAAAGGAAAAATAGAACTTTAAAGAACCAGATGAATACTATGCTTATCAATTCTGGACTACCTGATAACATGTGGGGGGAGGCGATATTATTAGCTTTTCATGTGCTAAATAGAGTTCTTCATAAAAAACTAGATAAAATCCCGTACGAAATGTGAAAAATTCATGCGCCTAATCTAAAATACTTGAAAGTGGGGTGGTCTAGACAAGGTTGGATTGTCTGACTTTAAACGAAGAAAAATTGGACCTAAGACTATTGATTCTAATTTTATCGGGTATGCTTATAACAGTGCTGCTTATCTATTTCTAATCAAGGGATCTAATAATTCATATGCGTGCGGCAGTATCGCTAAATCTAGAGATGCTGAATTCTTTGAACATATATTTTTCTTGAAATCTAATGATGCACAACCTACTAATCTGCCTTCTCACGCTGTAACTGATAACCATGATCGTACAAATGATATAGACACTCTAGAAATTCGAAGGAGTAAAAGAGATAGGGAAAAAAACAAACTTTGGACCCAATTTTGTTACAAATTTCCTAATAGAAGATAACTCCATAAATGAAGAAATTGTGTCTATATGTTAGATGTAGACCCCAAAATCTACGAAAAGGCTGTGAGATAGGTTGATTCGACCTTTTGGAAAAAGGCTATTAGTAGCGAACTAGAATTAATCCTAAACAATCACACAAGGAAATTGGTGGATCTTCCTAGATGATATAAACCAATAGGTTGTAAGTGGGTTTTTAGAAGAAAAATGAAGGTTGATGGGACAATAAATAAGTTTAAGGCAAGGTTAACGGCTAAGAGTTACACCAAAAAAAAAATAGAGTCGACTATTTTGATACTTATTCACCTGTCACTAAAATAACTACAATTATAACTTTTTTTGCCCTTGCATCTATTTAAAATTTAGTAGTGCATCAAATGGATGTTAAAACAACTTTTTTTAATGGTGACCTAGATGAAGAGATTTACATGGAACAATCCAAGGGTTTTATTATCCCTGGTACTGAAAAGAAAGTCTGTAAACTTATAAATCTCTATGCAATCTCAAACATGCACCAAAATGGTGGAATAAGAAATTTAATTGCACGCCAATAGTAAATAATTTTCGTGTAAATAATGGTGACTTGTATGTATTTTAAGTCTAATTCAAAAGGATGTGTAATAGTTTGTCTATATGTTGATGATATGTTGATATTTGGCACAAACTTTATGTTGTTAATGAAACAGAAAACTTTCAAAGTTCTAAATTTGATATAAAAGATTTGGGTGAGGCAGACGTGATTTTAGGGGTTAAGATTGTGAAAATTCCAGAAGGCATAAGCCTAAACTAGTCTCATTATGTTGAGAAGACACTTAGAAAGTTTGACATGTATAATGTTGATCCTGTAAGAACACCTTATGATCCCAGTATACATTTTACTAAACACAAAGGTGTTGCTATGTGCCAATCTGAGTATGCCAAAATAATTGGTAGTGTTATATTTCTGATAAACTATACTAGACTTGACATTGCATATATTGTAAGCAGATTCAGTAGAACACACATAATCCTAAATAATAGCATTAGAATGCATTAAAAAATTGCTTAGATATTTGAAAGGAATTATAGATTAGGGACTTCACTTCGAAAAGTTTCCCGCTGTTTTAGAAAAATATTGTGATGCCAATTAGGTGTCTAATAATGACGAAATTAATTCCACTAGTGGATATGTGTTTGCACTAGCTCGAGTTGATATATCCTGGAAACCATCTAAGCGATCTTGTACTGCATCATCTACTATGGAATCTAAGTTCATTGCTCTTAAGTTTGCAGGTGATGAAGCCGAGTGGCTAAGAAGTTCACTAGGAGGCGTGCCATTGTGAGGACTTCCAGCTCCATCAGTATCACTTCACTGAGACCATGAAGCTGCAATTGCTGTGGCAAAGATCAAGTGTATAATGACAAGCGGAGACACATTTGTCTCAGGCATAAGATCCTGAAGGATCTTCTAGAAAGTTGAGTGATATCACTGGTCGATGTAAAGTCAGAAAGAATCTTGCAGATCCATTGACAAAATGCCTTTGTCAGAAAATGATTATAGAAACAGCAAGGGGGATGGAATCAAAGTCCATATATGAATAAACTTTGATGTATCCAACCTGGTCTGAACATGTTCAATGTGAAAAGTTATAGTTTCATTCAAGAAATGCACTGTATTTTACTGTTTTCGTCCCTATGATGTTGATAGTGCGAGGACGGGTCCATATCCATATGTTTGGTTGTGTAAGTAAGTCTTGCACTTGATAGACGCTGTTGATATGTTACCAAGGAGTGAAGTTGAGCCTTAGCTCTTAATGGGCCCATCGCCTTATGTTCGGTGGTGTGTGGTAACACACACAGATGATGGGATTTGCCTATGCAGGTATGGGTGTGTGGTCGCTCCCTATGAAGGTTTAAAACTTGCCTTCTAGAGCACCTATGAACATCCAAGATGGGTGCATGGCTGATAAAACTCGCCAAACAAAAGGAGTTGCCGAGATTTGGACTTTGGTTTGTGTTCAAGTGGCAGACTATACAACCCCTTGTGAGGTTCTAGACAAAAGTCACCTTGCAAGCTATTAGTCCTAAACTTGGGCTACACTAGGTGACGATTTAAGTTGCAAGACATTGGCACTAAAAAAACTGAACTCTCTTTGCCCAATCTTTCTTATTTCCTCTGCCATGCCTTATATCCTTTGTGGGAAATTATTAAAAAAAGATACAAGCGAAAGTATAGTTTCAAGCTTTGCATCCCACATAAAAAAAGAGGGAAGTTTTTTTGAGTTTAAATATATATGCACCACTCAAGTCTTTGAATTAAGCTAAAGGTGAAAGAATGGTGGAAACCACACACGCGTGGGACGCCCACTGGCCGGGCCGGGCCGGACTCTAGCGAGGGTGATCTTTTTCTTAACAGATACACTTATTTTTTGGAAAATAATTTTTTAAGACCCGTTACTAACCGTTTATTTTAATATAGCCGTTTATAGGCACTAACAATATGATTGTTGGAGATTTATTAATAATATAATTGTTGGAATAAATATTGGCTGTTTATAGCGGTTGTATTTTTCACATTTTAATGCCGGCACTTCTATAAAAGCTGGTACCCTTCACCACTTCGAATCCATCCAAAAATAATAATAGCCTTGTTCATCTCTTCCCCTCCTTCTCAGTTCTCTCTCTCTCTCAAAACTACTTGGGCAAAATTCTTAGGCTCTTCTACTCGATGATTAACGAGTACACGTTAACAGTTGGACCGTGTTAATCCTGGAGCCCGGCCACCGATATTGCTGTTTGCTCTGGAGCAGTGGCGAAATCGTCTTTTAGGAGAGTGGTTATTTGCCATGGCCCAGTATCTTCGGTATTGTAATACGTTTTTTCACTTTCGATATTATTTATTTGATTGTTGTGTTTAGTTAACTATTTCTATAATTTTCGCCGAATTTTTCTGCAATTTTTCTTGCAATTTCACCACTTTCACTGTTTTTACAACAGATTGTGTGGTATTTGTCATTCCTTTTTCTCTACTTTGTAATGACATTGACCATCAACTTAAATATTAGAAACATGCAATGAAGCCAAAAACAATCGATGGGAAGCTGAATTTTTCATTCCTATTTTTTAGCTGTTTGACACGAGGCAATGGGAATGAAAAAAAATTCCTATTCTCACACTTCCATTCCATTCCTAAAGATGCATTGGGCTTGGAGACGGGAACGAAAATATTTGTGGAGTGCACAATTTTTTCACTATGTTAAGGTCCATCTAATTTTTTATTACTTAATTATCCTTACATAATAAACTGAAACAAGGTCTTAAACATATCTAATAATACTATTATTATCATTGTTATTATTATTGTTGCTCTAATACTATTACCATTACTATTATTATTATTATTACTACTGCTACTACTAGTATTATTACCATACAAAATTCTATTGGATGGTATTTTGGTAAATTATTTTGTTTAATATACCAAACATTGGAATGAGTATTTTAACCTCATTCTTATCTTCATTTCACACGTATACCAAACTGAGGTATGGGAATGATTTCGTCGTCCCCACTCCCTAAATAGTATTATCATTCCCTCATTACAGCTCTCACAAGTTCATTCTCACACAGTGAACGTCCCCGAGTTGTGGAAATAACGGTCGTGATGTAACATAATGCAAGTTCAGTAACCAATTTTCACTATGTTAATGTCAATCTAATTTTTTATTACTTAATTATCCTTACATAATAAATTGAAACAAGGTCTTAAACATATCTAATAATACTATTATTATCATTGTTATTATTATTGTTGCTGCTAATACTATTACCATTACTATTATTATTATTATTACTACTGCTACTACTACTACTACTACTGCTACTACTAGTATTATTACCATACAAAAATTTATTGGATGGTATTTTGGTAAATCATTTTGTTTAATATACCAAACATTGGAATGACTATTTTAACCTCATTCTTATCTTCATTTCACACGTATACCAAACTGAGGTATGGGAATGATTACATCATCCCCACTCCCTAAATAGTATTATCATTCCCTCGTTACAACTCCCACAAGTTCATTCTCACACAGTGAATATCCCCGAGTTGTGGAAATAACGGTCATGATGTAACATAATGCAAGTTCAGTCACCAATTTTGAGCCAATAATTACAGGATAAAACGTAGTTAGGTGATACTTGTGTCGTGATATTCATAATGCATATATATTATATTTTAGTTATTATAATGTATTCATAGATCTACTATATGATGACAACTATAAAATTTGTATAGAATGAGTATATCATAGTATTCGATAGAAGTTATTACATTACATAATGGATTTTAAGCTAACAGTTAAGCAATAGCCCATTACAGAATGGTAATTTAGTAATACCCTCATAAATGCATTTTATTTTTATTTGAAGATATATATATATCAGAAATACAATTAATGATTGCATGGCTATTCATCCAAATGTTTACAAATATAAGGTCTATATATAACGATCAATGTGTCATTAGAAAACCTAATGCGACCGTTACGACTGATTACAATAATGTCTATCAATTTAAATCCAAATTTACATGGCCACCATTTTAAGTTTTTCGCAAACACAAAACTTAAAAGCAATACGTGTTTCCCTTAAAAAGATCAATGCATTCACCACCAATCTATTACATAACTTCCATGATATCTCAAATTTGAGACAATAACCCGCAATTACAAGATCATCGCAAAGCCAAAATTAATTCCATGCATAGAGAAAAAAAGAAAAATAAACCTAGTTGGATCCTTTAAGCTAATTAATTACCAACACATTTTACTGTTTAAGCTTCTGGCACGCCTGCAGCCTGCAAACTTAAGTTAATATGATCTTCTGTATGATCGAACATATCAGACAATGGCATATCTAGAACAAAAGTTCTATGGTACAGAAAAGCACTTTTCTATAGGTGCAGAAAAGTGTTTTTCTGTACTTGGCAACTGGTATTTACCGGTGAAAGTGTGTCGACACAAAAATATATGTGTCGACACAGGAACATGTACTCTGATTCACCACTAACATACCTAAGTTATCAACAAATTTACTTAACATCACCAACCTAGTAGTCGTGTCGACACAGAAAAAACATGTGTCAACACCATTATCAACTCAGAGTTGTGTACATATATTATAGTGAGCAAAGTGTGTTGACACAAAAATATATGTGTCGACACAGGAACATGTACTCTGATTCACCACTAACGTACCCAAGTTATCAGCAAATGTACTCAACATCACAAACCTAGTAGTCGGGTCGACACAGAAAAAACATGTGTCGACACCATTATCAACTCAGAGTTGTGTACATATATTACAGTGAGCAATATGTGTCGACATACATAATATATGTGTCCACACAGAAACATGTACTCTGATTCACCACTAACATACCCAAGTTATCAACAAATGTACTCAACATCACCAGCCTAGTAGTCGTGTCGACACAGAAAAAACATGTGTCGACACCATTATCAACTCAGAGTTGTGTCCATATATTACAGTGAGCAATGTGTGTCGACATACATAATATTTGTGACGACACAGGATCGTGTACTCTGATTTACCACTAACGTACCTAAGTTATCAACAAATGTACTCGACATCACCAACCTAGTAGTCGTGTCGACACAGAAACAACATGTGTCGACACCATTATCAACTTCGAGTTGTGTACATATATTACAGTGAGTAATGTGTGTCGACATACATAATATTCGTGTCGACACAGGATCGTGTACTTTGATTCACCACTAACGTACCCAAGTTATCAACAAATATACTCAACATCACCAACCTAGTAGTCGTGTCGATATAGGAACAACATGTGTCAACACCATTATCAACTCAAAGTTGTGTACATGTGTACACAAAATTCATATCCATGTACACATCATAATAGTGCAGAGCAATGTATAACAAAATACATGTGTTGACATACGAAAAAGGCCTGTTGACATGTATGTACACACAGTTTATACCCATGTACACATCACCAAATGTGTTCAACAATCAAGCAAATAAATTACGTGTAGACACACGTTTATAGTTTGTCGACACATAAATTGTTGATGAATAATTGAATTTGTGTACATTATGGTGATGTGTACATGAAAATGAGCTGTGTGTACGCTTGTATACAAGAGAGTATGTCGACACGTCTACTTCATGTGTCGACATACATAATATTCGTGTGTCGACATACATAATATTCGTGTGACACACGAACTTGTACTCTAACTCACCACCAACGTACCCAAGTTATCCATTAATGTACTCAAGATGACCAAGATAAGAGTCGTGTCGACACAAGAACATGTGCCGACACTCATATCAACTCAGAGTTATGTATATGTGTACACAAAATTCATATTAATATACAATACATTACAATGTGTCAACACTTTTAGTCTGTGTGTCGACATACCATAGTACCTGCTCAGCAGATAGCCCTCCCCCTCTCCAATTACAGATTTTTTTTTCTGTACTATAGAAACGCCCTATCTAGAAACTCATATCATGAAGTATCATAATGAAGAAAAATAAATATACTAAATTATAATTATATTAAGGAAGATAGAACAAAATGAGTAGAACACATAATCCACTACTGGATGAGAAAATATCTCATATTACGTGAGTATGTTGGCATATGCTATCTTGTACGGTGAGAGCATCCATCCCTTTGTAAGTTGATTTTTTTAAGTGAAGTTAGGTTCAATAACCTCTACAAATTGCTCCTACTAATGATAAATATCCATCAAAAGTCAAAACTTATAACCCTCACTGATGCAAACTAATCAACGAAATAAAGACGTATACTTATTATAAATGCATTATGATATCATCACGACTTAGAATTAAATGTGATGTTTCAAATTTTAAAGATTAGGATTATTATCTCTTTGTAGACAATTAAGGTTGATCGATATTGTTATCATCTATTAAATATATGGAGCTCAAAAATTAAAAAACAGAAATAAGAAACATTATATTATTCTTTTTTTTTTTTTGGACATAATAAAGCCCAAAGGCTAATCAAATTCCATAACGATCAGAGGAAACAATAGAGTTCAAAGCATTTGGTGGATTACACCACCAGTCATTAGTACATCTATAATCATCGCGCGCTTTAGCCACATAGTGGGTGGCACCATTACAATGTCTAAGAATCCAATTAAAAACAACATGGTCAAAAGAAACAACAAGAGACTGGATGTCACTTAAGATGGCGGCAATATCTCTTGGTGGATCGGAGTCCCCGTTGATAGCCGAAAAGAGGACTTTACAGTCAGTCTCAAAAATGACAGATCTCCATCCATTTGATGAGGCAAGATGGCACGCTGCTCGCAAAGCAAGCGATTCGGCCACAGGGGAAGAAGTCGCATTGGATCAGCACCATCCGCCAGCCAAAGAACCAGCGCTATCACGGGCCACTGCCACAAGGGCCACCCGTCTTTTGCCTTGTTGCCAGGTCGCATCACTTTTGATTTTGATGAAATGGGAGTCCAGAGCAGACCAGCTGAGGGGGCCATATCATAGGACGGGGGAAGGATTGACCGAGAGGGGAGGGCCGGTTTGAATTCAGCCGCAAGCCAAGAAGCAGAGCATGAAATCTCGGCTAGGTGTTTGAGCATTTTCTTAGTTATGAAAAGATTCTAGGCCTTCCATAACTCCTAACAAAGGTATGCTAACCTGCTAAACACATCAACGGAAAAATTCAATTCAATGAAAACATGTTCCCACCACCAAGTGAAGCCTTTGAGCCTAACAACTGATGGACGGAAGCCAAACTCTGAAACGAGCCAGGAAGCACGGGCTAAAGAGTAGAAGAAGAGGATATGGTTAATATTTTCCCCCTCCACTCCGCATTGGGGGCAACGATTGTCAGCAATAATCTGGCATCTTTTGAGATTCTCTTTGGTTGTGAGGGCATTCATCAGGGCCCTGTACAAAAAGTGCCGGTGTCTTAGCATAGCTTCAAGCTTCCAGATAGAAATGATGGCCCCTTGATGGAGTCCCACTGAAGTGGATGTAGTAGAGGGGGCGAGTTCAGAGCATGTCCTACTCTTC
Organism: Simmondsia chinensis; assembly: GCA_018398585.1. NCBI lineage: Eukaryota > Viridiplantae > Streptophyta > Magnoliopsida > Caryophyllales > Simmondsiaceae > Simmondsia > Simmondsia chinensis. The sequence goes on along the minus strand of JAGTTD010000001.1, from coordinate 18,867,085 downwards.
CTCAAGTTGTACCTGGATTTTATAGTATAAAAACCCGAATGAGAGAAATGGCAAATGAGGGAATCATCATCCCCTAGATTACCCACCGGGATGGACCGAATCATATCAGCTGTAGCCTGGTCAAAAAGTGAAAGGATGAGCCTCTCGTTTCTAGTGCGGGCACTCGGGAGGATAAGCTCATTCACAGTAAGAGGGGGCCTTTGATGGCCATCAGGGGACCCAAGGGGAGTGATTTTTTTTTTTTTTTTTGGAGCGATCAAGACGTTTTTCCAAATGTCAATGTTCCTACCACTATGAACATACCACCTCATTCCTTGTTTAAGATGATTTCGCCCATCAATCAAACTACACCATCCTTATGAAGGAGAGCAACCCAACCTTGCTTCGAGAAAGGAGGAGTCCTTAAAATAGATGCCTTTAAGGATTCTTACCCAGAAAGCATTCGGATTACTAATAACTCTCCAAGCCCGTTTTGCTAGGAGTGCCTGATTCGACCCTTCCATGTCACAAAAATCGAGACCCCTTCATACTAGACTTCGTAAGATTGATCCATTTAACCCAGTGCATACCTTTATCATCACAAGATCCACCTTTCCATAAACGGGCGATGAGAGAATTGAGGTAGCAAGCAAAGCAAGAGGGAATTTTGAAACATTGCATCACATAAGACGGGATGGCATTTAACACTTAATTGATGAGAGTTTCCCTACCTGGGTGGGAGAGCAATTGGATTTCCAACCTTGGGTCTTAGATCAGATTCTTTCATACAGAAAATTGAGGGCTTACTTCTTAGATTTATCCCACAAAAGCTGAAGGCCCAGGTACTTTTCATTGTCCCTCATTAGGCTAACACCAAGAATATCCATACACTGACGTCTCAAGTTGGGAAGGGTGTTGGCCAAGAAGAAAACTTGGGATTTCTCATAATTGACACCTTGTGCTGAGGCGGCACAGAAGGTATCAATTACATTTTTAGCCACCAAGCAACCTTGTTCTGAGGCCTCAAAAAAGAGCAAACAGTCATCGGCAAAGAAAAGGTGGGAGAGCGTAGGGCATGCTCGCCTAATTTTGAAATCCCGCCATTCACCCAACTTAACCCTTCTCTCGATAAGAGATGACATACACTTCATCACCATTAGGAAGAGGTAGGGGGATAGAGGGTCGCCTTGGCGAAGCCTGCGGGCAATATGGAACCCTGAAAGTCTTTTACCGTTAACCATCGGGCTCACTTTAACCATGGAGACGCATTCCATAATTCGCTTGATGAACCAAGAGTCAAATCCAAAGCAAACCATGGTTTTTTCTAGAAACCCCCAATCCACAAGATCATAAGATTTGGCCAAATCGAGTTTAAAGGCCAAACACCCCACCCCCCCCCCCCCCCCCCCCCCCCTTTTAAGAGCATGAAAAGCCTCATGAGCCGCAATAATGTTATCTTGTATTTGTCTACCCATGATGAAACTTGATTGGAAAGGGGAGATAATATCCCTTAACCATAGTTTAAGCCTGTTAGCAAGGACATTAGCTATAATTTTATAGCTAAAATTACACAAGCTAATAGGCCTAAACTGGTTAACTCTCTCAGGGCAAGGGACTTTCGGAATCAGGACAATATTAGTGTGGCTAAAGTGATGAAGGATATGATCACAATCAAAGAAACTCTTCACAGCTTGACAAACGTCATTACCCACCGCTTCCTAAAAAGATGAATAGAAAATACCTAAAAAGCCATCAGGATCTGGAGGCTTAAGCTTACCGAGTTGTTTTACAGCACAAAGGATCTCCTCATCCAACACCCGAGCACAAAGCGACATATTTGTAGCAGTTGGTACTTTAGGTTGGCAACAAAGCATGACCTCTTCAACATGTAATGTAGGTTTGGCACCATACAGCTCTTTGAAATAAGAAAGGAACACTTCTTCAACGACCTGAGGTTCTTCAACCCATGATTTGTTGTGGTCCTTGATCCTTTTGATTTTGTTCCTCCTTTTTTCTTTGGAGGATTGATGCATGAAAGAATCTCGTGTTCTTATCACCATATGAAAGCTAGTTAATTATTAATCTCTGGGCCCAGTGTCTCTCCTCAGACTCCCACCACTTTCTGATGTCATCATTTATGTTGAGTTCTTCTATCGCCTCCTCTTCGGAGGATGATTTTCTTTGTAATTTGGTGAGGCGGGCCATCAATTTTTTTATGAAGGCTATTCTTTTCCTGGAGTAGGCAGAGCTCCAACCCTTCAACACTTTCCTACATTCCTGAGATTTCTGGTCCAGGATGAACATCCTCGACCCTTGGGCGGGCGTGTGCCACCCATTCTCCACCATCGATTTGCACTCTTCATCAAGCAGCCATTTGCTTTCAAACTTGAAATCTCTAGAGCCTTCTCTAGCTTTGTCTTCCAACTGGATCACCAGTGGGGAATGATCGGATTCCACAGCGGGAAGAAGAATAACCAAGGAGGAAGGGAAAAGGAGTTTCCAATTGAAGTTGGCCGCCACTTTATCAATACATTCTTTGACGTTTCTCGCACCATGTTGTTTATTAGTCCAAGAGTATCTGTATCCATTAGACGACAATTCCATAAGTCCACAAGAATCCAAACAATCCAACACCCAACGAAGCTGAAAGTCTTGAACCATAGAACCACTGAGCTTGTCACAAATGGATGTGATGGCATTGAGATCCCCTGCCATTGAAACCAGACCTGTGATACGCATACAAACCTCCATGAAGGATTTCCAAAACAATGCACGTTTGCCTTGATTAGGCTCACCATAGATGAAAATTTGAGTCCAGACTTTGTCATAATTAATACAGTTCACATCGGTAATAATTAAACGATCAGTCAAGAGACCAATTGAGATGCAAACATCAGACGGGTATAAAAGGTCTAAGCCACCTGATAAACCAATAGGACCAATAGTATAACACATGGAGTACCCTAAATTATGAGCTACTCTAGCAACAACATTCGTATTTTGCTTAGTTTCCATAAGGAAGAAAATAAAAGGACGAAACTTTCTAGATAGCTCTTTCAGAGCTCGAACCCTGGGGGGTCGGCCTAGCCCCCGACAGTTCCAACAATTGAGACTCATGGCGCTCAAGATAGTTACCCTTCAATAGTTGAGGATGAATCTTCCTCCATTTTGGGGCCAGAGTGCAGGGTTGTCTTTTGTAAATATGGAAAGAACGAGCAAAAATTCTCCATAAAGAGTAAATGAGGGACTGTGCGAAAAGGTGAAATTTGTTTGAGTGGGATTGTGCGAATCATCAATAAGTAGAAAAGAGGGGTGATGAAGGAGTGTATGGGGTGATTTAATATGTGGGTTAGGAATAAAGATGAAGAAAGAGTAAATGAGGGAAGTGGGATGAAGGTGGAGCAGTACCTCGGATTGGATGAAGAGATGTGGGTGTTGATGGGGATAGATTAGGTGGTCAAGCCAGCAGCCGTCGCCAGCGCCGGAGGAGGGAGTAGGGTAAAGGGTACCGGGACCCTAGGGTTTCGCCACAGGGAGAACTTGGACGAACTTTTTTACTTTTATGGGTTGCTACAATTGGAGATCTGCTTATATTATTCTGAAGAATATCCTATACGGTTATCTTTCCAAGGCAAAGAAATGAAGAACAAAATAAGCAGAGCAGGAAAAAAAAAAAATAAATAAATAAAAAATAAAAAAATAAAAAAATGTAAATTAAAATTGAAAATAGACAATATATTGTACCATTCAAAGGATACACTGCAGATGAAACCCATGCTTACAGCACGTCATTTGCAAAGTTGAAAACCAGTCTCTGTTAATAGAAGCTCAGGAATGGCATTTATGACGTTGAGTTGTAGCGAAGCACGGTATTCACTAAAAAAGAGTGATTTCCAGATGGGGTTATATAGAAATCGGTCTACAAGCTCTGGTGAAAATTAGACAAAACCCCGTAAAATAAAAGAATATTTAACGATTATTTACACCATTTGCCTCAAACCCATGTCATATTACTAGTTACCAAAATTTATTTAAGATAACATGGCAAAAGCCATGCATATACTGCTGAAATTTTGTTACTTTAAGAATCTTTTTATAGTGTTTGCACATAAATAATAAGGAAGAAAATTACAAATATGTATCAACTCCGAAAATTAATCATATCATAAGGACTAATATTTAGGAGAGTTCATCAGTCCAAGCACGGACCAGATTATGTTGGGACTATCTATAAATTAACGAAACCTTAAATCGAAATAGAAATCATAAATGAAAGGGAATTAATGAGTAAAATTAAGAATACTGTAATTTATATGGTTCAACCAAAGTCTACATTAACGAAGGAAAATATAATAATTCCATTATTATCTCTTGATGATTACATAAGACGTTCTAACTCAATCTTTTCTCAACCATGTTGTCAACACTCACAACATTAGTGCATATATAGAGCCATCTATACTAAAACTCTAGTATGTCATGGGCCTATATTAAATTGGCCCAATATTCTAACTTATAATCAAGATCCAATGCAACTAGGCTCTATACATAACCCAAAAACTATCTTACTTGGAGTTTGGTCGGATTATGTATATCTTCTACCATCTTCAAACTAAACCACAAAAAAAAAAAAGAAGTTTTCTAATCCAACTATTTTGTTCACCTTGACTAAGTTGGCTTCTAAGATTTCTTCAATTTTAGTTTCTATTGCTGCCGCTATTATTTGGTGCCCTCTGTTTGGCGACCCCTGTCTACTGACCACAAACCGCCACTGCCGGCGTCCACCACGTCACCACCGGCTAAACACCGGACTCACCGGCTTTCTTGAAACCCTTGGTATTATCATCCTGTCACTGTCGTGTTGGCATCTTTGTCTATTTGTTGTTAACCTTGTCCGCTAGACCATGATGAACGCCCACTGCATCACCAACACTTGTTCTCGTTGTTGCTGTCGGACTTGGCCTGGGTCGCGAACCACCACTGCAGTCAGCATGAAACGACCATTGTCCCTTTCAGCGCGAACTACTGGCCTCTTCGACGCGTCGTATCACTGCATTTGATGCAATGCGTGGATGAAAATTTAGGGAACGGAAATGTTCAATAGCTTTCCCTTAATTTCTATTGCTAAAACAATAAGAAACAATGAGGAAAATAGTTTAGCTTAATTCTCACACCTCGAGAATAAAGAAAAAACACATAAAAATGATAAATTATTTTAAACAATTGAATAAAAAAAACCCTAACTAGCCCCCACTTTAAATATAGAAGCTTTCCTAATTAGACTATCTAGAAATCAATGACGAAGATTGCAATCCGCGTGTTCTTCCTAAAGTAAAATAATAGAACACAAATATAATAAAATCTACTCATCCAAATTAAGTTTTCCTAATTAAAGTGGAACTTTATCTTCTCTCATTCTCCTGCTGCATTTGCCTACCTTCTCGCCAACTCGAGCAACTCGCCAAGCTTGACCCGCCGAGGATCCCGCCAATTGTGAAAGGCAGGCTGCATCATCCTCTCCGGCTTCGAGAGAATTCTCCCCTAAATTCATCAATGGATCTTCTTGGCTATTCTTGCCAAGTTGCATTCCCTCATGCTGGCTTCCAGTCTCGCCAAGCTCCATCCGGCCATGCTTGCCTCGGATGCGGATTGTTGACCCACCCCGCTAAGATACAGGCCCTAGTTTGCCTCGCCAAGGTGTTAATGGCATCATCCCCCCCGAGTTGAAGAGAATTCACCCTCGGATTTGGTGATGCTCAACTAGACAATTCTGCCATGGTAAGGAGCAAGGTGCTTGATGTTGATGACTCTGAAGGCTTCAATCCACTTGGTAGCAATAGGTGGTAGACTCTTTTGAAGGCTTCAACGTTGTTGTATTTTCAGGTCAGAAGTCGTTCTCTTGTCAAGGTTGGTTCTTGTTGTATTTCCAACCTGGCGTTATCCTTTTCGGCGTTATAATCCATCTCAGCTTCAATCATTTTCTGCTTCCATCCCTTGACATTCTCAAAAACAAAACATCGAATAAGGACACCCAACATTCTCCTTATTGTCTCTACTATACGATCCACCAGTGGTGCGCGAAGCCCATAATTTACGAAGACCCAGTTGGTTGTCTTGCCGTTAACTTTCTTTGACAAGATCTCGTCTCTCTTGGGCTACTCACGCTTCACAATACTCACTTGGTGATGAAGTCAATCCGGTAAGGCGTCTTCCAGCTCTTGTTCAACTCCATGTGGGTTGTCTTCCATCGGCAACACAGTACTCGGTACCTCCTCCAACTCTTCCCCTTGTTCCATTTTTCTTTCTTCTCCCATCGGTACAACTATCTTCTTGTACTTGCCAACTCCCTCAATGTTCGCCATCTTCCACAGTGGCTTCCAAAGACGACACACAAAGTGTTCATCCCTGTTCGTCACAACATTGGCGGCTAAGCCATGCATATACATCGTGGGTAGCTCTTCTTGGATTTCGAAAATGATGTTCCACCAATCAGCTGGAAAGGCACGACTCTGGTGGAATTCGTACTTCAAACATGCTCTGCTAGACACCCTCGCCTTTTACAATTGGCTGAGAAAATCATCCAATCTCGGAGCGTGCATTCGACATTGTACCATAAGCTTACTGGCGGTCTCAGTACAAGGCATGTTTGCCGAGTTCCATCCTTTGTTGGCAGCAAGGCAGCTGATCTGCCCTTCAGAGTCTCTCTGAGGTATCGCCTGGAGAGAAATTTCTGTACTTGGCGCCTGATATCCTCATGCTCTGCAAGGCTCACTCGGCAATGAGGCCATCTTTGTAACACATCTACTGAAACCCAATCTACCTGGTATGGAATCCCCCTTGTTGGCAATAAGAAATATGACAAATCAAGATAGGTTGGCTCATCAAAGATAGGGTCTCTCCTGATGTCGCCTATCATTGCAGACGCCATTTCTACCTCGCCAAGTACGTAGGTGAACACGGCTCTATCTTCCAGCTTTGGGTCTTTGGTCTTTGGTCTTTGACACACATAGTGCCTCATCTTTCTTGGGCAACAAGATGACCCTTGTTTCCTCAAAGACAAACGTATACGTGTTCTTTCTCCCGTCATGTAGAGTACCTCTATCATATTGCCAAGGTCTTCCCAATAGCAAATGACACACATCCATGGAAACAACATCGCACCACACTACATCCTGGTACTTCATCCCAATCGAGAAACTAACCAGACAATGTTTAGTTACTGTTACGTAATCTCTTTTCTTGAGCCATTACAATTTTTAAGGGTTCGAATGCTCCTCCGTATTTAACCCTAGCTTCTGGACGGCTTCCAAGGAGATGGCATCCTTAAAGCTCCCAGAGTCGATGACTAGGTGGCATACCGTCTCGCCAATTGTACATGTTGCTTGGACAATGTTGTGTCGAAGCCATTCTTCTCCGTCTACTTCCTCTGGCGTGAAGCCAAGTCACCCGACCAATAGCAGGCGACCCTCGTCACTAGCTATCTCCTTTTCATTTAGCGATGCCAGCTCGTCCTAAGCCTCTTATGCCACTATGATGCCATCACCTCCAAACTCTAAAAATTCTTCCTGAAGCTCGAACTTCCCCCCCTGATTGCCTAAACAATCAGAAGCTTTGGTATTCAATGGAGTCTCTCACACGTTCCGCCAATGGTCTTCAACCTCTGGATATGGCTGGCGGATATTCTCGTCCGTTTCTTCCTTACCATCCCCTGTCGGTGGGTTTTAAGGCTAAACGATCGGTGTATGGTTGGGACTGACTCCCAGTTGAACCAAATACCACTCAATTTGCTAGAATCTCTCTTCCATTTCCTCGAATCTCCTCTTTGTATGCCATTGAAAACCATTCTCGAATGCGTCTTTGATAGTGGCGTATCTCTGTCGCCCACGGGCCATCTTAGAAGTTGTTATGGGCTCTAATACCAACTGATGCAGTGCATAGATGGAAATTTAGGGAATGAGAAGGTCCAATATCCTTCCCTTAACTTCCATTTCTAAAAAATAAGAAACAAAGAAGACAATAGTTTAACATAATTCTCACATCCCGCGAACAGAAGAAAAATACATAAAAAGGATAAATTCTCTAAAACAATTGAATGAATAGAACCCTAAATGGCCCTTCCTTTAAGTACAAGAACTTTCCTAATTGGACTAGAAGTCCCAATTTGGATATCAACGGTGGAGATTACAATATGTGTAATCTTCCTAAAATAAAACAATAAAACATAAAGATAATAAAGTCTACTCATCTAAACTAAGTTTCCCTAATTAAAGTGGAACTTTATCTTCTCTCATCCTCTTGCTGCGTCTGCCTCCCTTCTCGCCAACTCGAGCAACTTGCCAAGCTTAACCCACCAAGGATCCCACCAATTGTGAAAGGCAGGCTGCATCAGCATCATTGCTCAACCTCTTACCAAACAACGTCGCCGCTGCTTCTCCTGCAAAAAATCATCCTCAACATTGTTGCTCTGTTGGCTCAGGCCACCACTGCAGATGCCATTAGCCTTTGCCACCTCGCTCCACGGCCCAGTTTTGCATTACCACCATGCTTTTCCACCCTTGGTTGTCCTCGCTAAAAACAACCATTAGCCGTTGAAACCCCTAGAACATCTCAGCAATGAACGGCTTCATGAAACCTCATCATTTGCTTCACTCAAATGCACCAAATTACATGCTATGGCCGAAAAACTCCCACCAGTGCTCGAATATTCTTTATCTGATGTCAATTTGAATCGAACAGATGTACCTTTCAAATGCACCAATCTAGTCTCTCACACCTCCACTCGGACTAAATCACCACCACCAACTCTCAGTCATCGGCTCTTCCACCAAGAGGACAACTGTCACTCATCCTAACCGGCACCACTGCTGTTTACAACTTCAGTTTACCAATCTAGAAGGAGATCTACCCATACCAAACACCACTATCCCCTTTACTAATGAGATGTGGTCACCACCAAAACCGTCGTCCAATGTTATCAGTGCTGAGTTAGCGACCTATTCCCATCTCCCACTAGTTGCTAAACCATCAATTTGGGTTCAACCTAAGTCCTGATGCCAATTGTTAGGACCATCCCCAAAATATTGAAACCCTCAGTTGAAATAGAAGAATAAGTAAAAGGGAATTGAGAAATAAAATTAAAAATATCGAAATTTACATGGTTCAGCCAAAGCCTACATTCATGAATGGGAGGACAATAATTTCATAATTAAGCCAAAGCCTACATTCACAGATGGGAGGACAATAATTTCATTATTAACTCCGGAAGAATACATGAGACGTTTCAAATCAACCTTTTCTCAACACTGATGTCAACATAAATAACCCTAGTATATATACACAAAAACCCTATTGTTTTATGGGTCTATATCGGATCATCTCAATCCTATACCCTTATAATCAAGGATCAATACAACCAGGCTATGCAAATAATCCAACAAATTGAATTGTAGATTAGTAAATATGTAAGTGCCAGTTGTACCAAGTAATATTGGTCTATTCATATCTTGTATCAAATTAGCTAGTTGAGTGTGGATTTTGGTAAATGTTGGATTCAGCTATATGAAATAGAAGTCCAATATGTATCCAAACTTGAGATTGAGGAATAAAACTGACCGGTAGAATATTTGTAAATACCTACATTAAAGATTGAGGATGGAATCTAAAAGTAACTGGTCAAAATTGGTTATAGACCAAATAACTCAATCCAGTTTGAGTTTTGTGCCTGGACTAGTATTTGAGCAGATTTATTGACAAAATAGTTATAAATTAAAATGAATATAAATCTAAAAGAGTTATAGCAATTCAGTTTGTTATTTCGACAAGTCATGAGAAATTAAAATTTTTTTTATTTGAGTATTCAATGCATTTATGTGCAAGCAAGCAAGCAAACAACATGTTCGGTACCCCAAGGGCTCCCGAGGGGGGTGGATGTACGCAGCCTTCCTCCTTCAGGGTGCTACCCTGAAGAGAGGCTGTTTCCAAGAACCCCCAACCTGAGGGGTGCAACACGAGGACTTTTCAGGAGGTTACCCATCTTGGTACTACTCTCGCTTAAGCACGCTTAACGTCGGAGTTCTAATGGGATCCGGTGCTTACGTGTTGGTACCCTCTTAGGTTATTCAATGCATTTATGTGATTCGATAAATTAAAAATAAAACTAGAAAAGTAAATCGCATTTCACATAATTAATGCACATTATTTTATCATGTTGTAGTTTTTTCGTCAATTTAATCTTTATTTTGTTGATAAAGTATATAGTTTTCCTAATACTATGGGCAAGTCTGGTTTGGTGTTAACAGGGGTTAATGGTTACATGGGTAACCATTATATTCTTTTTAACCCTGTTTGGTTTACCATTAACATTTTTTTTTTTGAACACTTAACATTTAACCCATGAAAAAGTTTACCCCTAAATGGGGTTAAAACCATTGCACAACCCCCTCCCCAAAAATTAGCGCAACATCCATAATAATGGAAGAGGTAAAAAGAATTTTCAACTTGTTTATTGTTTGGATATTATAAAAATATATTTTATATATTTAAAAAATCTTTTGAACATTTAATAAATATTCTAAATATTTTAAAAATATTCAATATTAGAAAAATATTTTAAAAATTCATGAAATGTTTAAAATATATACAAAATATTTTGAATATTATTATAATATCTATATATTTAAAAAAATATTTAAAATATAAAATATAAAAATATGTATTGTTGAAAATATATAATAATATTTAAATATTAAATATATTAAAAATAAATAAAAACCATTAAATATTTTAAAAATATTTTATTTATTTCAAAACATATTTTAAATACTTAAAAAATATTTCAAGATTAAAAAAAATTTAATATTCAAAAAAAGCTAATAGAAAGCAGGGGAGATGTACTATGGTGATGTTGGTGGTGATCGGAGGTCGGCAACAATAGCGATGTCAGTGGGGATTGGTCATGAATAATTTCAAAAAGAAAAATTTAGATAATTAAAATATAATCAATTATACAAGGGTAATTTTATTCAATATTTTAATAAATAGTTATATTTTATTATAATTAAATTAAAAAATTTTTAAATAATATAAGAAATGAATTGGCACATGAAAGATAAAAATGAAGTATGTTACACTCAAACCAAACATAATAAAAAATTCATGTGTTAATGTTTACTCTATTAAAAGTGCAAAATCAAACAAGGTAAAAGGAAAAAAATTTCATGGGGTAATGGTTGCCCTATTAAAAATTACACTATTAAAGATTACCCCCTTTTGTTTAACCCCATACCAAACTTGCCCTATAGCTAAAAGCGTAAACCACAAAGAACCAAAGTTTATTTTACGGTTCGGTTCGGTTTAGTTTAAAATGTAAAACGGTTTACTTACTTTCAAAAACCTTTACGAACCATATTTTACGTTTTGGTTCGATTTGGTGCATTTTTTTTAATCAAAAGTGAACCATGCACACCCCATTAATAGCAACATGAATATCAGGAAATAAGTGTCAGATCTTTGCTGAAGGAAGAAAAATTATGAACATAGATAAGATTGGCATCATGAAAACAAATAAATGCATTAAATACAGTAATTTTTATTGGCAATTAATTATTTCAAAGTACATCAGATCAAACTACTCCTGGAATACTAGCTTCCTAAGTACATAGATGCCCTCACCAAATATTCTAGCACATGCCTACTTATCCAAGCCGTGTATGACAATTAACATACATCCCTCACATATAGGGTGGACCAAGCCAAACAATTGTGGAACCAATATGTGAGCCACAAACATAAAATCTAGGAAAAAATCTGATACCATTTTAGAGGATTTTGGGGCTAACTGCACTTGGAAAACTAGCTTACTATGGGAGCGAGAGTTTTACCATTTGAGTTGATACTTACTAGCATACTTAGGCAACGAGCTATTTGACCAATTTTTAGTTAGTGATTACACCATGATATCCGTAATGGAATAAGCAAGGCTTGAAAAGGGATATTTCAACTGTAAATTATAAAAGAACCCCAATGGTACCCACCTTAACACATGGACATCATTGGTGCCTTTCTCTTGATAAGGGGAAGCACCGAAAGGAGCTGCCATATAAGAGTTATAGATGATTATCATAATATTTGTTAGATAAAATACATGAGATTTGGGTTCAATTTAGATGGCAATACCAAATGTGAACTCAAAAGAGAATAGAACATAGAGACAAATAATGAGACACAAATTTTACTTGGAAAATTCTCAAATGAGAATAAAAACCACGGGCAGAGATTAAAAGGTTTCACTAACTGGAATGAATTAGGGTTATAAGCATACATCAGCAAGAGGCAGAACCTCTATAATGAGAATGCATAGGGCAGAAGAAACACCCTAGCTTCTAAAGAGGGATACTAGCTCGACCGGGAAATAAATTTCCCTTTTGCTACACCACAGATATCTACTTAGAAATCTAAACTGAAAGATTTTAGGCACAACACAATAATATTGTTGGAAAATTGAAAGGAAAATGGAAACTATTCTTGTTGCAAAAGAAAGAAATCAACGCATACAAACAAAAGACGCTTGGTTTGAAATGTAATATGTTTTGACCGTGGAAAAAGCATAGGGAAGTCAAATCACAATTGATGGTCGCAAAATGGGCCCAGTCATGGTGTTCAGGAATTGGATATCACGAGCCATAAAGACCAAAATGGTTATAAATTTTGAGCTCTTGGTTTCATTTAAGATAGTGAAAAGAATGAATAACAATCAATTATTGACCTGCATGTGCCAAAACAAAGAGTCACATAGGTTTGAGGGTGGACAATTGCACACTCAAGTTCTTGTTGGTGGTGTATGTTGGAATATTGGGGTATTGTGCTTCAATTATGGAGCTTTGGATTTTACCTCAATCCCACAATGGAAAAATAGTGAAAGGATGTCTAGTTTAAATACCTCTCTCCTTGTATTTGGTAAAGTATTGTGGGCCTAGAGCGGGTTTTGTGAACCACACACATGCACGAGCTTGCCTCATCGTGGTGTGGTGTGGACATTTTGTAAGCCAGACTTTTTTTTTTTTTTTTTTTAATGAACACTTTATTTTATTTATCTTTAACAAACTCTGGGGGAATTCTGGGACTGTGCTCGAGGCTGTTTTGCTTGAGCTCGAAGATCCCTTGTGACCAATCTTAAGGCTGCTTAACTCGCCCCTCTATGTCAGTTAGTCTGGGTTCAAGTTCGAGGTCTTCAGCTGGAGCTTGAGGTACGCGTTTGACTGCATCTTTCCCCTCCCTTTCGTAACTATTTTGGCCTTCATTGTGCCTGGATTTTGTGGACCTCCATATCCACCAGTTTCCTTATCATGGCTGGATTTCTTGCCCACAATCTTAACTAATTTTTGCTTGCACGTTAAGTATTTTTGGCTATAAATATCATGTGTTGGGAGGTTGTTTAACACATACAGACACACAGTTACGTAGAAATTCTCTTCTTCTTCCAGCTATTCTCTCTCTATTGTTACTCTGGTTACTAAGTACGTTGGGGTGTACTCCAACCCGTACACTCCTGTGTTGAGTGCCGTGTTAACCTTGGGAGTCGGAGTGTCTGACGATCCTGTTTGTACCGTAGCGGGGGCATAAATGACTTAGGGTAGTGGTGAACTCCATGGCGCGACGACTTCCTTTGGTTCACTCTTTCCTCCCTGAATCTTTTGTATTTCGGTTGCCTAATTACTTTATCTCAAGTAAAGTTGGCATAATAAGAGGTTTATTAAGTTCAACTTTGTCTTTGTGTCATTTTTATATTGTCTGCCCCCCATCTTGAGTTAGTCTTCGTGTCTTGAATTCAAAAATTTGATTACTTATTTGCCCATATTTTCCTAACAATCTAAGTCCTTTAATAAAATGAGTAATAAAATCAAGGCTAATGCTGGTTTTATTACACTCGACAAGTCAAAGACTGACCCTTTAGACGGGAAAAACTATTAAATTTGGTCTAATAAGATGAAGTTTTTCTTTGGACAAATTGATAACCATTACACCCTCTCATGTGACAGGGCTCCTCCTAGGTCAAGCTGAGACTTTGAGAAAGATAATCGAACCTGTAGGGGAATGTTGCTGCATTACATGACAGCCCCTTTATACCAGATTTAAAGTAAGATGAAAAATGCCAAGGAAATTTGGGAGGCCTTGTCCAATAAATATGGGATGGATGATAGTGTAGCTAAGAAGTATGTATGCACTAAGTTGTTGTCTTTGACCATGATCGGTGATAAACATAAACTAGATCAGATCCATGAGTATGAGAATTTGTGTGCTGATACACTTAACAAAGGAATGAAAATGTGTGAGACATTTCAGGCAAATTATCTCATTAAGAAATTGCCTCATTTGTGGAAAAACTATAAGGCACAATTAAAACATAAAAAGAAAGACATGACTCCGCGAAAGTTAGTTTCCCATAGTTATCTCGGGGACTAGAACTGAAAATAAGCAAAAGAAATGTCCTCTGAGCACTCATATGTGCCTGCTAACCTAGTTGAGTCTAAAAGTACAGGAAAGAATGACAGGTTTAAGAAGTCAGGAAACAAGAGACGCTCCAAATGAGGTGCAAGCTTGAGCTCAAACTCAAAGCAGAAGCAGACTCGTCGCAAAAGACTAGAGAAAAACCCCGAATGTGGATAGAAACGAGTCAAAGGAACATGCTGGACTTGTGTCAAGATAGGCTGTCATGATTCTACAAAATAGGGCTTATGGAATTAAGTAACAATAATTCATTAGCTGGTAAATAACTAGTATAAGTCCTTATTTCTAGCTTAATTAGCCTCCTTAGCTTCTTGTGTAAGTCAAGTTAGTTAAAGTGTTAGTTGTAAGTCGAGGATGACAGCTAGGAGGTTGATGTTGGTTAACAGAAGGAATCCATGTGCAATGTCTCTAGCTTAGCCGCCTTAGCTTGAGGTGAGTATAAGATGATTCTCTTGTAGACATTCATGGAATGATGATAATTAATATCTTTTCTCTCTTTCAACTGTAATTCTCTCTATTTCTCATCTATTTCACTTCTCTTCTCATCTCATACTCTCTTGTTCCTAGGTTACTATTCAAGTTTGATCTTGAATCATAATAATTGGTATCAGAACTTTTGAATTTGCTTTCGATTGAATTGAATTGCATATAATTTGGTTGCATAAGCATTAGATCAAGCTTAAGTTGACATCAAGATCTTTGATCGGATTGCAATTGATCGAGGTTTCAGTATTTGAATTCGTAGTTCAGTAGCTTGCTGTTATTAGTTGAATTAAGCAACTAAATTCGCAGAGCTAGAGGAATTGCATTTTCTTTAGTTGCATCTACTTTAAATTAAGTTGAATCTATATTGAATCAAGCATGATCTACGGTGGAAGTCTAGCATTTGGAGTAGGAGTTGTTATTATTGATTCGATGTAGCAAGAACAAAATGCAAGAGTTCAGCAGCAAAGGCAGCAGCTCACACAAGATTTCAGTCTTACATTGCAACGATCATAGCAGCAATATGTGCAGAGGTAGCTGCCAATTCTGCACCACATCAATAAGAATGCATAATCTCAGTCAAACGTAGTGCAAAAGCAAGGAATTAGACAAGGAGGAGCAGCACAAAATTATTTCTCAATTTTGGCTGGAATTGGAATAATTTCGAGCTTGGATGTGGCAGATGCGAGTCAACTTAATGTAAAGCCAGTACATCAAGTTGTTCGTGATGGTTTGATAGGGAATTTTGGTGCCAAGACTGCTACATTTGAGAGTAAACAAGAGCAATTGAGCTCGAATCCAGCTAAGAATGATCAAGTTATTGCTGGATGGCCAATTACAATAGGATCAACATCAATTAAAGATGTAATTGGAGCTAAACGATAAAGATTTGAAGCACTACAACCTGAAATAGGTGCATTCCAATCAGAATTTGAAGTAGCATAGCCTAAGGAGCAATTTGTGGAACTAGATCTTAGTGCTGCATGCAAATTATAAGTGTAAATTGAGATCTTAAGTATCAGGAAGTTACGGTTGAAGTTCATAATGCAGCAATGTAAGGGAATCAGTTTTGTCCTTCATCTAAATCGCAAGAAATGTTATTAAAGTAAGAAATTAAGAGAGAAGGAAAGGCCACTTTTGGTATATAAAAGAAGTGCACTAGATTTTTTATTACTTGACGAAAATGAAGAGGCTCTTGTAAGGTTATACGAGAGCCAGAAGTTGGGATTGAAGTAGCCTAAGGTGTTGATGATGTCTATTGATAGGCTTGGGGCATCCTCTTGGATCCAAAGAATTATCAAGAGGGCAAGGAAAGGATACAACTCTCACAGCCATGAGATTAGATCAACATTGGATTAGGAAAATATCACTGCAGAACTACCAAAGTTAGCTAAGGAACATGCAGCTACTTACCACTAATGTGAATGCTACTGTTGGTGCCATTGCTAGAGCTAATGCCTAGGTGAATCAATTTGAGTAATTTGGGCTTCAGATGCAAGAAATGCTTGCAGTAGTGCAGCGTTCTTTAGATGAGAAATTGGATCAGAAATTGAATTAGCATTTCCAGCAATGGCAACTGCGGATCAATGGCCTACAGGAACAGCTCAGTAGACAACATTTACTTACGGGAATTGGATTCTTTTCAGATGTTAGTCAGCACATTCGATCTCCAGAGGCTGTGCATTCCCTAGTGTTTGAGGAGTTGATGCAAAAGAATTCTATGGAAGAGTATGTGGTGCGATTTGAGGAATGGAGGATAAGATGGTTGTCTATGTAACAAGGAATAAGTGAGAAGTATTTGATGTCTTATTTTATGGATGGCCTTATTCCTAAACTCAAACATATAGTGAAGGCCATTAATCTAAGCACTTTGGTTATGGCATATGCTAAAGCTAGGTTGTTTGACTCCACAATTCTTCTTCAATTGGAAGAAAGATGAGTGAAAATTGATCAAGTACCAAGGGAAGCATCTCACTTTCCAAAATCAGCACCAATATTGAGTATGGAGACAGCAAGACACTCTGTTAAGTGCATTCAAGAGTTAGATGTAAGGCTGTTTAAAGTAGCAAGGATGTTGAGCAGTAAGAAGTTTAGATTGAAGTCCACAACAAGCTTAAGTAAAAAAGGCCAGCTCAGCTCATTCAAGAGGACTAAGGTGCAGAGAATGCGTGCAATGTGGGTTGATCCTGGTGTTCTTCTAGCAGTGCATCCAAATGTGAGGCCTCCTGAACAGTTATTATTACTTCTCTCAGTACAAAGTGGTAAATTTGAGCAGTTTTTCGTAAGGACTAAGTGTATTAAACAAGTTTGGGGTATGTGGGAACAAATGTTTACCAAAATCCAGTTGAAAGGGGGGCTCAACCTCACCAATAGCTTCTTGAATGGGCCATACTGGTGACTAATTGGAAACACCTGCCAAGCCAAGAGCTTTCACAGCTTGTTGAAATACTGAAAAGTGCTCTTGTACAAGCAAAGGAAGCTGGAATGAGTACAATGACTGAGGAAGGTTTGGGTGAGCTGAGTATTGATATGAACAAAAAAGTGAGACAGCATGAATGGAAATTTAATCAGCTTCTCAAGTTTGAATCAGAGGAAACAATTGAGGCTAGATTGGTTTTATCACACATTCCACTTAAAGTCTTGGTAGCAGCAGCACGTGGAGAGTTAATTGCAGCAAATACCACCTCAATCCAGTGTGAAGCTGAGAAATTACAAATGGTGACACTAAATGAAGTGGTTCCACCGAGTAATGCAACAAGAAAGTCGTAAGTTCAAATAGAAAACCAGTTCCTTAAGTAGCTGAAAGAGAAGTCTCTGATGCAGGATATAGATAATTTGATTTGGCTCCATTCAAAAGTAAAACATTGGGGAACATCAACATTACAAGTACAAGGTTATATGGGACATCATTCCAAGAGGCTGTGGAGATTGGGGCAAGTCGGGGAAAGGAAGTGTGCTACAATTCCCACACAAGGAAATATGGTGGCCTGCTTTCTTAAGTGGCTCTTGAGCAATTCCATTATATGTTGGCAAAAGATGTTAGTAGAAGTGAATAATGTTGGTAACAGGGTTGAAGATCAACTTGATTTTGAGGACAAAAATGCTTGGGTTGAGAAAGTTGAGATGCTTTTGAAACCCAAGGTCACATCCGGTATGCAGCTAGCAGATTAAAGGAAGGCCAATGTTAGTTCATTTGTTAGCTCATTTGAATCATTGGAACCAGCACTTATGGATGCAAAAAGAACCATGGGTTATGCAAGTCAAATTCCAGAGAGCCTTGGGAACTCAAGATCAGCTAAGAGCCTTTTCCAAAGCGGGAAAAGAACTGAGTTTTGTAAGGTTAAAAGCAGAAGAGCACTCTGATTCTGGGTGGGAATGATTAGGCAATTGAAATTCAGGTTGAGGGCTGAAGTTCTTGGGCCACAGCTGCTGCAATCTTGGCCATCAGTGCACCTCAGCTGCAAGATAGTGATGTTTGAAGGCATTAGTCACACCAAACGACTCATCAATGTGGTTATTGGTGTTAGAGTTTTGTTGATTTGGTACGGCAATGGCAGACCTCTTGATGTATATTCCTCAAATCAAATTGATGTATGTTCCTCAAATCAAATGCAAGCATCTTAAGCAGAAGCCAGGAACATGGGATATAAGATAAGCAGAATGTGTGGGCATTAGAGGAGGTCAATCAAAGTGGGTGAACTCTAGGAGTTCTTCATGCTTAAGCTAATGGAAAATAGCAAGTTACCTGGTTTGGTGCGGGCTTCTTTAAGCTGCGTCATCAACAACAGTGCTTAAGCAATTGAACTTCCATTGTACATAACTCAGGTGTATAGCAATAAGAGCAATATGCAACAACTCCTCTCCTTTGGCCACACTCTTTAGCAATAACAAGGGTTCTTCAAGCTCTTCCAGATATAATTTCAGCACTTATGAGAACACTAGGGGCTGCTCTTCTCTACTAAGATTCTTGAGGAAAAAATCTTTAGGGGGGGGGGGGGGGGGGGGGGGGGGGTATTGTCATGATTCTACAAATGGGGCTTATGAAATTAAGTACCAGTAATTTATTGGCTTGTAAATAACTAGAATAACTCCTTAGTTCTAGCTTCATTTGCCTCTTTAGCTTCTTGTATAAGTTAAGTTAGTGAAAGTGTTAGTTGTAAGTCAACAATGACAGCTAAGAAGTTGATGTCAGTTAACAATAGGAGTCCGTGTGCAATGTATCTAGCTTAGCCGCCTTGAGCTTGAGGTTAGTATAAGTAGTAGATGATTCTCTTGTAAACATTCATGGAATGATGATAATTGATATCTTTTCTCTCTCTCAACTCTAATTCTCTCTATTTCTCATCTATTTCACTTCTCTTCTCATCTCATACTCTCTTGTCCCTAGATTATGATTCAAGTTTGTTCTTGAATCATAACATAGGCCATACCTTGAGAGACTGCAAGAAGGGATTTGGACCAGGAAAGGCCAAAGAACACAAACCCCTGGCCAACCTCACCGAGAGCGGAGGTGTCTTTGTGGCCATGATCTCTGAGGTGAATATGGTTGGGAACATGGTCGAGTGGGTTGTAGATACTAGTGCGACAAGGCACATATGCACTAATAAGGACCTGTTTTGGGAGTATGAAAAAGTCAATGTGGGGCAGCGTGTGTTCATGGGAAATTCTAGTTCAATCCCTGTTCTTGGCAAAGGAAAGGTCGTTCTAAAGCTTACCTCTAAAAAGTGTTTTTGTTTACAAAATGTGTTGCATGTCCCTGATCTATGTAGAAATCTTGTTTCTGGTGCATTGCTTAACAAAGCTAGTTGTAAATTGTCTTTTGAATCTGATAAGGTTGTTATCACAAAAAATTCCAAACTTGTAGGGAAGGGTTTTTGTAATGGGGGTCTCTTTGTACTTGGTATTGAAATGAACGAGAATGCTTCTACTTCTATTTATATTGTTGAGTCCTTGGATTTGTGGCATGCGAGGCTCGGACATATTAATTATAATTTGATTAAGAAGCTTAAACAAATAAGTATAATTCCCAACTGTAATTTAACCGAACCTGACAAATGTGGTGTATGTATCAAGGCCAAGCACTCTAAGAAGCCTCTTAACAAATCAGTTGAATGAACATCTAGCCTACTTGAACTCAAGCACAGTGACTTAAGCGATTTTAAAACACCCTGAGTAGAGGTGGCAAGAGGTATTACATTAACTTTGTTGATAACCACTCGAGATTCACCAAGGTGTATCTCCTGAGTTCTAAGGATGAGGCTGAGGATATGTTCCTTAAGTATAAGGCAGAAGTTGAGAACCAATTAGACCGTAGAATTAAAAGGGTTAGGTCTGATAAAGGAGATGATTATGATACTATCTTCCTTAAGAAGCAATGTGACAAATGCATCATTATTCATGAAGTATTAGCCCCTTATACACCCCAATAGAATGGTATAGCTGAAAGAAAGAGCAGAACCCTGAAAGAGATGATGAACGCTATGCTAATCAGCTTAGGCCTACCCTCGACCTTGCAAGGGGAAGCCATGTTGTGTGCATGTCATGTGCTTAATAAGGTTCCATATAAGAAGCTAGATAGAACACCTTGTGAGTTATGGAAGGGCTATGCACCTAACCTTCAATACCTTAAAGTGTGGGGGTATCTAGCTAAAGTTGGGTTACCAAAATTTGAAAGTAGTAAAATAGGCCCCAAAATTGTAGTTGCTATGTTTATTGGTTATGCTTTGAACAATGTTTCATATAGATTCATGTTATTAATCTTGAACCCTGGGCTCGGTAAGATCACAGAGTCTCGAGATGCTAAGTTCTTCGATCATGTGTTTCCCATGAAAGAATCTGTGCATGTGCTATTGCATGTTTCTTTGTCTGATGCATCTACTCCTTCATCTAATCACTCGCCCCCTGAACTTGAGGTCCAGGAACTTAGAAGATGTAAAAGGGGTCGAACTAAGACTAGTTTTAGACCTGACTTTATTACTGCATTTCTATTTGAACACCTAGATTTTGATGAGTATGTTGTAAATGCATTCATTTTAGAGGAAGATTCTAAGACCTTTCATGAGGCCATGAGATCCATAGATACTCCACTTTGGAGAGAAGCCGCTAATAATGAGCTAGACTCAATTATTAGTAACAACACTTGGGTGTTCGTGGACCTTCCTAGGGGATGCAAACCTGTAGGGTGTAAATGGGTGTTTAAAAAGCAATTAAGGGGTGATGGATCAATTGACAAGTTTAAAGCCAGATTAATGGCTAAAGGGTATACTCAAAAACAAGGTATAGACTTCTTTGATACCTACTCACCTATGGCTAAGATATCCACTGCGAGAGCCTTGATTGCTCTAGCGTCCGTACATAACCTTGTAGTACATCAGATGGATGTCAAAATTGCTTTCTTGAATGCTGACCTTAAGGAAATGGAATGACCCGAGGGGTTAGAGGTTCCAGGTATGGAGCATAAAGTTTGTAAACTTGTAAAGTCCTTGCATGGTCTTAAGCAAGCTCCTAAACAATGGCATCAAAAGTTTGATTGCACATTGGTCACGCATGGTTTTGTTGCGAATAGTGGTGATGCATGTGTGTACTCTTAAGTCCGTTGATAATGATTGAGTGATTATCTGTTTATATGTTGATGACATGCTTATTTTTTGTACGAGTGTGAGTGTTGTGAATACTACTAAGTCTTTCTTGAGTTCATGCTTTGATATGAAAGAACTAGGTGAGGCTAATATGATACTGGGAATTAAAATTGGTGGATCACCTAAGGGTTTGACTTTAAGTCAATCCCACTTGTGGAAAAAATATTGAGGAAGTTTGGTCATTTTGATGACACTCTTGCTAAAACTCCCCATGACCCAAATGTTGCTTGAAAAGGAACATAGGTGATAGTGTGTCATAGGCTGAATACGCTAAAATCAAGGATGGCATGATGTTTTTGATGAATTGCACTCATCCTAATATAGCCTATGCTGTTAGTAGATTAAGTCGTCATACCCATAGTCCAAGTGATGAGCATTAGGTTGCTCTAGCCAGGCTTTTGAGATACCTTCAAGGTACCATGGACTAAGGGTCTTTGTTATAAAAAATTCCTTATTGTTTTAGAAGGATACTGTGATGCCAATTGGGTATCTAGCAATGATGAGACAAACTCTGCTAGTGGCTATGTTTTTATACTTACTAACGGTGCTATTTCTTGGAAATCTTATAAATAGACCTGCATTGCAAAATTGACCACGGAGTCGGAATTTATTGCTCTCGAGATGGCGGGTTTGGAAGCTGAATGGCTGAGAAATATGCTAGGATACATTCCACTATGGAAGAAGCCCACGCCGTTAGTCACAATGCACTGTGACTCACGAGCAGTCATTGGAGCTGCTCAAAGTAAGGTGTATAATGGCAAGCGCAGGCATATTCGCCTGAGGCATGGTGTAGTAAAGCACATTATTGAGAATAATGTGGTCTCGCTCGAGTTTATAAGGAGTGAGAAGAACTTGGCAGTTCCCCTTACTAAAGGCCTTTCTAAGAAGGCAGTGTATGATACAGCAAAGGGAATGGGGCTTAAGCCCACTTGTGTGTCTTGATCTTGGTGGATATTCTTCTCGAGAGTATTCTTGATGTTCAACAGGTCAAACAAAGTCAAGGTTGAGCAATTTTTTTTATTAAGCCACCCTAGCCCCTTCCGAGATAATGCTGCTGGTGGCTTGGATCTTTTTACTATGCCATGACGTCTTAGGCCGAGCTGTATGCTCTTAATTTTGTCCATAGTTTGTTGTGGATGTGTGATCGTAGCACTCTTGATGGACACACCATTACTGCCTTGACGTGAGGTTGAGCTTGAGGCTCTTAATGTTGTCCATAGCCCTTAGTGGTGGTGTGGGACAACGCACTTGAAGGACTCACCTATAGGAATGTTGTGGTGGTAAGACATCCTCTAATGAGGGTAAGGGCTTACTCTTTAGAGTATTCCTAAGTGCCAAGGTATCAGAACTGTTTTTTTGAGAAGGACCTCATAAGTCCAGATTGCAGAGTGCGTTTCAACCTGAGAATCACTTGAAGGGGATTCGTGTGCTCTTCACAATGACTGCTCATTGTTCAAGACTATGTTCACCATTGAGTGGCTGTGGGACATACAAGTTCACTAGGTGCCAATTCAAGTCCAAAAGACAATGGTATTGTCAAGTGTGGGTCTCATTGCTTAGTAACCTCCTTGACTTCTTCCTTTTATAAAAAAAAAAAATAAATAAAAAAAATAAAAAAATAAATTATTCATGTGGGGGATTGTTGGAATATTAGAGTAGTGTGCTTCAATTTTGGAGTTTTGGGTTTTGCCTCAATCCCATATTGGAAAAATAGTGAAGGGATGTTTAGCTTAAACACCTCCATGTCCTTGTACTTGGTAAAGTATTGTGGGCCTAGAGTGGGTTTTGTAAACTGAACACGCATGTGCGAGCGCACGCCTTAGGAAGCGCCCGCTTACGCAAGTGCCCGCTTTGCTGCGTCGCAATCATGCTGTGGAAATCTTCTAACCCGGACTTTTATTTTTACGGACACTTCATTTTTTTATTGTTAATGAACTCCAGGGTAGTTCTAGGACTGTGCTCGAGGTTGTTTAGCTCGAGCTTGAGGGTCCCTTTTGTCCAATCTCGAGGTTGTTTAGATCGAGGCTCTGTGTTTGTTAGTCTAGGTTCAAGCTCGAGGTATGCATTTGACTGCGTCTTTCCCACTCCTTTCCATAACCTTTTTGGCCATGTTTATGCCCGG
Organism: Simmondsia chinensis; assembly: GCA_018398585.1. Lineage (NCBI taxonomy): Eukaryota > Viridiplantae > Streptophyta > Magnoliopsida > Caryophyllales > Simmondsiaceae > Simmondsia > Simmondsia chinensis. The sequence goes on along the minus strand of JAGTTD010000001.1, from coordinate 18,843,358 downwards.
ATTTTGTGTACCTCCATATCCGCCTATTTTTTTTATCATGGTCGGACTTCTTGCCCACAATCATAACTAATTCTTGCTTGCACGTTAAGTATTTTTTGGCCATAAATACCATGCTTTGGGAGGTTGTTTAACACACATAGATGCACAGATACATAGAAATTCTCTTCTTCTTCCCATTGATATTCTCTCTTTATTGTTACTCTAATTACTGAGCATGTTGGGGGCGTACTCCAACCCATCACCCGAGAGTACACTCCTATTTTGGGTGCTATGTTAACCCTGGGAGTCAGAGTGCCTGATGATCCCGTTTGTATAGTTTAGGGGGCACAAATGACTTAGGGCAGCGGTGAACTCCTTTTTTCACTCTTTCCTCCCTGAATCTTTTATATTTTAGTTGTTTAGTTATCTAATCTAAAGTAAAGTTAGTGAAATAAGAGGTTTATTTAGTTCAACTTTGTCATTGTGTTGTTTTTATATTTTCTGCCCCATCTCAAGTTAGTTTCGTGTCTTGAATTTGAGAATTTGGTTACTTATTTGCCCCTTTTTTTCCCTATAGTGTATTCTCAAAGTAAGAAAAAATGTAGTTTTTTATGCCTTTGGTGAAGGAGTGTGTCTCTGTAGCTGAAGTGATGTGGCTTTTCTAAGGGACACATGAAAAACTATAAGTACCCCTTCAATTCTCAAGATTAGAAAACATCCAACCAAGTTTTGTTAGAAAATGCTACAATGTTTACTTTCTATGGAGGTGGAAGCAAGTATTTTGAGGGGGAAACAAGTATTTTGTGTGGAGTGGGGAGTAAATATCGGTTAATGAGTGGAGTGGGGTACAAGAATTGACTCCCATGTTTCCATAAATTTGATGATTGTTTGGATTAAAAATATATATCAATCTTCTTCTCCACTCTCTTCTCCTCATATTCCAACAAGTTTATTTGATTTAATTATTGTGCAAGTTGGGGCGCTCTCCAGTCCATCGCCCGATAGTACCCTCCTGTAGTGGGCATCGTGTTAACCTGGGAGTCGGAGGGCCAGGGGATCCCATTTGTACCGGTGTAGGGGCATAAACGACTCTTCGAAAATTGGATCTTCCTTTTCTACTTCTCCTTTCATTATATCATTCAATTATCTTTTCTTAAGTCATTTAACATATGTCCAAGGTCTAAAGAGTTATGTTAGAAGCCTTCCTGCTGAAGTCACTTTGTTAGCCGGTTTGAGTTCCAATTTTTCTATCTTAAGTTTGATTTTGATTATTCATTTGCTTTATTTCCCCAACAATCTCAGTTGTTTATTTTTAAATGAGTAATCCAAACATCGCTAACATTTGTTTTATAATTTTTGACATGTCCAAAACTAAACCTTTAGATGGGAACAACTATAAAAGGTGTTCTGACAAATTGGAGTGTTTCCTTTGACAAATTGAGGTCAATTATACCCCCTCGAAGGATAGGGCTCCTACTAGGTCGAGCCATGACTTCTAGAAAAATAATCGAACTTGTAGAGGAACATTACTTCATTATTTGACCACCCCACTGTATCAAATTTACACTAAGATGAAAATTTCTCCGAAAATTTGGGAGGCTTTATGTAGTAAATATGGTATGGATGAAAGATGTTTACACCCTAATTTCGAGGGAGTTGGAACAACGCCATTTTGGATAAATTTCCACATGGTAACACACAAGGGTCTTCTTGAGGGAAGTCAGGCCTTTAAGTACTAAGATAAAGGCGTCTCGAACCCAGCAACCTTAGAAGGTAATTACCCCTGACAAGGTGTTTAGCCACTCGAGGATCAAAATGGTTGAGGGGTGAAGTGAACTCAAGCTTGAGGGGCTATTAAAGGCTGCAAGATAGGTGGTTCCTAGATGCGAGGCAGTTACTTGAAGCGCAAATTTAGTTACTTAGGCGTTAAGCTTAAATCAAGAAAGTGTGGGGTTTCTAGAAGAGACTTCCGCTAGGATTACGGACGTGGGTACCAAGGATTTCTCTCCAATACTAAATTCAGGACACATTCTTCGAAGATTGGAGCACAAAGAAGAAGCTTAGTGGCCAGACGTGGGTAAAGTTGCCGCAGAAATAGGAGCAGCCATTATTTTTAGTTCTCTATAAAGAAAGGACTATGCGTATGTCTAAAGTAGCACACACTCATAATAAAACTTCTTCGAGTTTTCTTTTGCACCACACTTGTGCTTTTTCCTTAGGAATAGCATAACTTAGCTAGGCATAGCGTAACATAAATCTCTGCTGTACTAACCTTCATAGTAATAGAGTTCTTGGGCTTCAGGTATGACTTTCTAGTTTTAATTTGTTCTTAAAAATCGACAAGTTGAGATTTGAGGCTTTCGTTTAAGGCTTTGGTGGCCAAGGTTTGTCCCTTTATTGCATTGGTCTTATTACTATTGTCACTACTTGATAAGTAAGGTAAACTTACGTTCGCGGCATTGATTAGGGCTTTAATGGCCAAGGCTTGTCCCTTGATTGCGTTGGTCCTAACCTAGTGACCTGAATACGGTTTGCTTCATCTTAATCTTGTCAAACCTAAGGTCATTCCAGTCATTGTAAGTCAAGGGTGCCACGCTTCCAAACCGGATTGACTCTAGCTTGTAAGTGGACTACTAAGCTCTTGGGTTTGTCTCCACCTCAGTTCCTGACTTTTAAGTGTATGAGGAAAGGTGTCTGTGGGTCCTGCTCCATCTCTGTAACTACCGCTTGAGATAGGTCCATATCCTTTTATCTTTCTGTCATAAAATAAATCCACAAAAAAAATTTAATAAAGTCTTCTTAATTAAAGTGTAAGTAGAACTCACGGTATAATTGAAGTCAAATACACCAAAATATCACAACCTTTCCTTCGAAAACAGTGAGTGGTTGAGGTCAAAGACGTGCGGTTCATAAATAGGCTCACTTCCTAGTCACAGTGAGTTCATTTTTCACATTTGTTTCATTTTCACATTTACAACGACCACTCACACAAAACTTGAAAGAAAATAGAGCAAAAATGCCTTTTTGGAGACCACAGTGGGAGGCTTAAAATGAGACTTCATTGTCTTTAGCACATTGCAGATTACCAGAGCGTCATTTGGCTTGATGGGCATTCTCGCAAGAGTTTTATGGCTATGCTCAAATGTCTTTTGGATATTCTGGACCAAAGAGTCCAACAAAAAAATGAGGGAAGCCTTCGAGAGACCACGTGCTGAAACATAGCGCAATCTGGCGACTTAGCCCGAAAACTCTGCCGCCATGAGAGCCATAATTATTGACGTTGGAACCTCTAGGAATGAAAGGCATCATAAAGAAACTAATAGAGTCTTAGTGGAAATGAACTTGACCTTATCTTCCACTGCTACCCTTATTGCTAAGGCCATGACTCGGTAGACAGCGGTTGAAGTTGAACCGATCTTGGTTAGACAAGCTAAGACTCATAATGGTTTGCTCCAAGCCATTAGGAAGGATATTAGGCAGCTTAGGCCTGTACCTCTTCCATTAATATCGTCTGGTTACCCCCATGAGATACCCTCGAGTTCGCTATTGCCAGTTGCTCAGGTTGACTACATGGTCACGCACTTGTAATCCAGCCGCAAAAGTGATAACGTGCCCCTTGGGGGAGTTAGGCTTTTGAATCATAGTTTCTCTCTGAGCACAAGGGACCTCAATGCCAATGCGCCGGTGTTAGCCATTCTAGAGAAAGGGGGCATAATTGGTCATACCCTCCTCAGGTCATAGAGGTTGCCCCAAGGCCCACTCAAGGCCTTGAAGTAGGAGTGTAAGTTTAGGTCCCCACTTTTAGGAACCGGATTTCTCATCCTAGACCTTTTCATGCTCGTTGTACTGGGGGGCAAATTAATAACCCCCTTCTTCAAGATCAAGACTTGGGGATTGATCAAGCAAGGATGAACCTGCAGCCTACTAACACTGGTGTGCTCCCAAGCACGCCATCTAACCCAGGTCCTGCTGGAACATACTTCATGGCCAATCAAATGCATGGCCAGTATGATCAAGGGATTGACCCAAGGTTTGGGGACAACAACTATTCCCTCATCCGATTGTGTCCGGTGCTTAGGGGTGTCCTGCAGATGCCCCTCTAGATCTTCACTCACTCGAAGGGCAATGCAGGCACATAATCATGTGCCTAACCTATCCCTCTAAGACCAATTGGTCGCCCTCATTAGCAAATATATGGGCCGAGTCTTGCAAGGATCAACAGACCCTTGAATAGTAAACCTTACCATGACTACATAGTCATGGATCACCTTTTTCCTTGAGGATATAAGATCCTCGAGTTTACCCTCTTTTCAGGAGAAGGGATTGTTTCTACCCTTAAGCATTTGGCAAGATTTAATTGCCAATGTAGAGAAGTGACAAATCAATATCTCAAATTAAGGCTCTTCCATAGCTCATTAACTGGGACCACTTTTCAGTAGTATATTAGCCTACCTCCTAATTCTATTTACTATTGGGACGACATAGCTAGGAAATTCCAGGCCCTATTCCTGTGAATGGAATTAGGAGCTTCCATGTCAAACTTGGCTCGGATGAGACAGAAGCCAGGCGAGTCAGTGGAAGACTATATTAACTAGCTCAAGAGAGCCAGGTTAAAATGCACCAGCCCTTCCTGAACTTGAGTACGACAAACTAGCATTGAATGGATTGGATATTGAATTCAGGAAGAAATTCGGAGGCTCTAACTTTACGATGCTTCACCAGCTGGAAGAATATGCCGCTAGATACGAGGTTGTCTTAAAAGAAGAAAGCCTTAAGAAAAATAGAGTGAACAGAACTTACGTACACGACCTAATAGACGAGAAAGAAGATCCTTCGTATGAGATTAACGTTGCTGAATACGTTGATGGGCTTCCTTTGGTTAAGAAATATATTAAGGCCAGGAAGTCTTATCAGTCCCATGACTTGAGGAAATACTCATTTAACCTCTCCAGAGCCAATGAAATATTCGATTGGCATAAGGCAAATGACAAACTTAAGATTAATGGAAAAGACAGAAAACCTAACGCCAGTTCTAACAAGAGAAAGGTATACTATAAGCGGCATGATTCGTTGACTCATTGAACGAGGAACTGTGTGATCTTTAGAAACGTGGTTCAGGAAGCTATAGAGGCAAGGGAATTGATTTTCTCGGGAGAAGGAAAAAAGGCGTCGATAAAGACCCCTTCTGTAGTCCTACCAAGATCAATGTAATTGAGATAATAGAGCCTTATCATCACCATAACAACCAAACTAATGGCATATCTCTATGCAGGATGAATGCGGACAAAAATAATATGACCATGTTCAATGCTTTGTTTAACAAGCTGCTCAAATTAGGAACACTGAGGTTTCCTTGAACCACGTTGAGATTGCCAGAAAATCACTGTAGATGGCATGTCATAGTTGAGCACTTTACACACGATTGTGAGTGTTCAGGAAGTTTGTAAAAAAGCAATTGGAGGAAGGTATTGTCCTCCTCTCTAAGGAAGAAGAGTTATTCATGACTATTCTTACACATGACAATTGGTAGACGGCCTTCGCCTCTAAGAAACAAGAAACTCTTATGCCTTACTCATGACCTTTGTGGAGGTTGTAGTCATAAGTTGGTGGTCGAAATGAAGAAGTTGAACCTTTACCCAAAGAAGAGGCTAGCTCCTCCAATAAAGAAATCACCATCAGGGCTTCCTCGAGGCTCTATCTCGAAGACTCGGGTCATCTTGAGGACAGGGAACCATGAAAGAAATCTAACGTACACCCTACTGGATGTGGACACTAGTCTGGTACCACAACAGTCGAGATGTCAACCTTCTGTGTTAGGCTTGACAATGTCTGGAAGAGGAACGACCTCAATAAAGAGGCGGTTAGTCCTTCCAACCTTACTCAAACTGAGAAAAGAAGGCAATTGGGAAAAAAGGCAGCTTAGCGGAGAACTTTGCTCTATACCTACCTGGCTAAGCTTTCTCAAGTAGAGGCCAGGGTCTAGAAGGGCAAGCAAATCGAGCATACGATTCTTAATGATCTAATGGTTGAGTCCAAACCTCTTAATACAAGAAAAAGGCCAGCTCTCAAGAAGTTCAAGAGATGGGCCAGTTCATCATCATCTAAAGGGCGAGAATCTTAGTGGGACCAGCTTGCCAAGGACCCCCTAGTGCTGAAATCTGCTAAGAACAAGGAGGACTACCCCACTCTCAGCATTAACTTAGTGGAACCTATGAACTATGTCAACCCAACATAGTCCGACATCAAGAATGACTTCCACGATGAAGGTTTCCCCCAAAATATGGAGGAGTCTCAAACATAAGAGGTTGATCTTAACGACTAACCATAGGAGTAGGGCATGCTAGTTAATGGCAGTCCTCAGCAACAGAATTAGGATGTATCCATGGTTGATAGCTCTGAGAAGGGAGCAGACCAAGGGATCTAGATTTAATTCGGAACGCTTCCTAAAAAGGTTGAAGTTAGAACCGCCTTACTCCTTCCTTTGGATTTCATGGCAGCCGATGCCCAAGTAGGTCTCGAGGATGATGTAATAGCATCGGACAAGGAGCCTCAGGTGGAGCTCGTGGCTGAAGCAGGGGCCACCAAAGGTACATTCATCCCTTTGTCCTTGAAGGTTAATGCTACAACATCAAAATTACCTGATGACGCACTTGACATAATGAAGACAATGTTTGATGGGCATAACGCTGCCAATAAACAAATCAAGCCCTATATATCAAAGCCAAATTTGGTGGCATTCTGGTGAACAGGGTTTGGTGAATAATGGAGCAACTATCAATGTATTGCCTTCATACACATTACGGGTCATTAGTATGTCTTGAGAAGACTTAATTACTTCAGATGTGGCAATTTGTGGATTTTCTACAGCTGCTACAAAATCCGAAGGAGTCATCACGATTGACTTAACTGTTATTGGCTTAAGTAAGCTGACAGCTTCCTTTATGGTGGGAACTACCTCAAGCTATAATGCTTTTTTGGAGCTGCTACCAAATTAGAAGGAGTCATCCCAATTGACTTAACTATTGGCAGCTTGAGCAAGTTGACAGCTTTCTTTATGGTGGAAACTACCTCGAGCTATAATGCTTTGCTCGATTAAGATTGGCTGCATGCTAATTATTGTATTGCTTCTTCACTTCACCTGTTGCTCATCTTTTGGAACCATGACAAGCATGAGGTTGTCATGGCAAATAATAGGCCCTTTATGGCTTGCTCCAACTACGTTGAGGCAAAATTCTACAAAGATGGCATGGAACATCTAGATATCAAAAGGACCACTCCACAATTTGCCCAACAGCAGGACGCAATAGTTGTTCTTGATAGCCCACTGACTGAAGCTAAGGTTAGTCAAAAGGACCTCGAGTCTTAAGACTTGGACTTCTCGAGATGCATGAAAGCCTTCTCAATGAAGGAGAAATCCAAGGCACTGCAGAACCTCGATACGGAGGCATTAAGACCTCCAAGTAATGGCCCAGGAGACCATTTCTTCAACATTAGCAAGGCTCGTGGGCTGGAGCTCTTCGACATAAGAGCTGCCCCAGCTAAAATGGAGGATTTAAGGGTTGAAGTCTAGGACCCCCTCCTTGAGGTTAATTTGGGTTCAACAAAAGACCCAAGACCTACTTAATTAAGCACTCTGTCCTCTGAGGAGCATAGAGAGCAGTACCGATCTTTGCTTCACGAATTCAAGGACTACTTTTCTTAGGATCATCATGAGATGCCTAGCCTAGACAGAAAAGTGGTCGAGCATAGGCTCCCTATTAAGCCAAGCTTGAGGCCCATCATTTATGCCCCTAGAGGTATGTCCCAAGAAGTCATTGATTTGGTCAAGGAACAGATTAAAAGACTCTCAAAGGCAAAATTTATTAGAGCTGTCAGGTATGTTGAGTGGCTAGCAAATATTGTTTCTGTCATTAAAAAGAATGATAAAATCACGGTCTATATTGATTTCAGAGATCTAAATGCAGCCACCTCGAAGGAGAAGTATCCATTTCCTATCGCTGATGTGCTCATTAACTCAGCCTCAAGGCAGAGGTTTTGTCCTTTATGGATGGCTATTGTGGGTATTACCAAGTCATGTTCGCTTTGGAGGATACTCACAAAACAACGTTCAGGTGTCCTTGGTCAATAGGGACGTTTAAATGGGTGGCTATGCCCTTTAGTTTTAAGAATGCTGGAGCCATTGCTAGAGAGGCATGAACATGATCATTCATGACCTCATTGTCAAGACTATGGAAGTTTATGCAGCTGGCATCGTGATCAAATCAAAGTCCCAAGTCAAAAAACTTAGCATTCTTTAGGATGAGGGCCCATAACCTCAAGAAAAACCCAGTAAAATATGTTTTTGGCATACGAGCTAGAAACGTTTTTGGTTTTATGGTACACCAAAGGGGCATCGAGGTCAATATTAATATGGCTAAGGCCAACCGACAAGCCAAACTGCCCTCAAATAAACAGAAGCTTGAAAGCTTCTTTGGGGAGGTTAATTTCCCAAGATGTTTTATCTCGAATGTCGTAGGAAAAATGAAAGTCTTCTCTCCACTGCTGAGACTCAAGTCCAAATAGGAATTCAGGTGGGAGGAGCCACATCAAGCAGCATTTGACACCATCAAGGAGTACTTGCCATGGCTGCTAGTACTTATTTCGCCAAAGCAGGGCAAGCCTTTAAAGATCTATGTCTCTGCCTCTGATGAATTTATTGGTTGTTTGCTTGTACAAAAATATAAGCAAGGTTTTGAACAAGATGTGTGTCAGGAATAGTGTCCTGAAATTAAGATTTATTCTGGATATATTATATCAATTAATAAATAAAATTAAAGTTCTAGTCGTTTCCTTGTTAAATTTTTGTAAGCAAGCATTTCTACTGCATGCAATTGTCTTTTTGGAAATATCCATGAGATGGCTATAATCCTCATACTATAATTTACATGTTTGTTCTAAGTGGTTTATGATACTAAGCCACAGATAGACTTGGAATAAATAATATAGATTGTTGTTTGAAAGGCTCGAAGTTGAAGACAAGTTTGGACCACTTGTATGTAAGACTATAACGTGACAATTTAGATGACTTGTCTTGGTCATATAGACGGAGATCCAAAAAAAAGTGTTGGGTTGGTGAGTTTAATAAGATTGACACACTGAGCTGGACCATGTGGGTTACTTATTTCTAGACTACTATCGGAGATGAGTGATTCATGTTATACTATTTGAATGATGACTTTAAATCATGAGGGTACTCTGAACTTGTGCATTGAGCGTTAGTGTTACACTCGAGCTTGAACCTCGAACGTAAACTTATATAACTTGCGGATAGATCAAGAATATGAGATGAGAAAGAATTGAATATTGAGATAAGAGAGTAGAGTTTAGAATTAGATGAGAGAAAGAAGGGAAAAGGAAATGAGAGAGAGAACTAATATCTCAATTGAAATAAATGTTCAGATTTCTTTTTGATTGAATGCCTGAACCATTACATCCTTCACTTATTTATAACAATCTAAGCAAGCCAAAACCACTAAGAACAATCTAGAATTTATTCTAACTAATTAGTATTTGTATGTATGATTATTGGTGCCAAAATAACATAATCAATTCCAGCAGAGAGCATGCAGCAGCCATGGTACAGAACAACAGCAGCAACTAACAGTTTTTAACAGATTTTCCAGCCAATTGATTTTCCATTTAAAATTCGACTCTCGGATCCTCGGTTTGTAACATTTCCTTCCCCTTGAAAACATTCTTGTCCTGAAGAATGAAAGAGAAAGAGGCTTGGAACTCGCTCATTGGAAGCGTTGCCCTTCCAAAACTAGTGTTTTTTGGACTTGTACAACTTCATTGTCAAGTCGTGCAGTTCTTTCCTTCGAGCTATTGGATCCACTTCATCCTCGCTGTCATTGTCATGATCGGTCCCCTCAATCCCAGCATCATCTTCACCACTTTTGAATTCCGCTTCAACATCAACCCCTCTTGCCATCATAAGAAGTTTAGGATTGCACCTATGACCGGGTACATAAGGTTGATGGCATTTAAAACAGCAGTTTCGGGATACCTTCTCAATGTTTCGGGGGTCTTTATGCTCATCCCACTTCTTGCGGTCTAACCCTTTGTGAGGAGGTTGGAAGTTTTCGTCCTGATGCTTGGGTCAATCGAGAAATGTTTCCCGATGCTTGGGCCGATCTAGAATCATAAAGTCGGAGGCCTCAATCAATTTTGCCTTCGCAAAAGCTTGTGACAAGGAAGTAGGTTCAAGGGCCTTCACCAAGTTCTTGATTTTAGGTTTTAACCCACTGATGAAGCTCGAGACATAAAAGGACTTAGGGTCTCGAGGTGCAATTGTAATCATACTGGCTCAGAGATTTTCGAATTTCATCATATAGTCCTTCACGGTAGTGACTTGAGTTAATTTGTTGAAGCTTTCCACAACATCACCCACTTCTTCATCACCATAGCGCTCGCATATCTTGGACACGAACTTATCCCAAGTAAGAACGAGATTTCTCCTTAACAAGCTGTAAAACCACACTTCATGATCCCCTTGGAGATAAACTGCGGCCAAATCCACTTTTTGATCATTGGGAATGGAGTAGAAATGGAAATATCACTCGCATCTTCTTATCCACGAGTGAGGTTGCTTCCCATCAAAATTTTCAAGTTGAACTCGAGGTTGTCGGAAGCAATTGTGTCTATTCCCATAGGTGCCTTCATTGCTTAAGTTTGGAGCTAATTCAGCTGCATTCCATCCCATTTGAGGCTATTGAATCGATCTTGCACCCGGAACACAAAATTCGGCATTCGATCCAACCGGCAAAAACTGATTTGGATCGAGGTACACTGTTTCTGCATGTCTGATTCTGTTCGGTACCTCGGTAGCATCCACAGTTCGATAGGGTGGATCAGGAGGGTGATTTTTGGTCCAAAAATCATACTTTCATCTCGGCTTTGCCTCGGATCTTTCGCTTGCTCTTGACGGCCATCAATGTTGATGAAATTCCTCCAATTCTTAGCTCGGTCAGCAGCTGCTGATACTTGCGATCTTACAAATTCTACAGCCACTTCAGTTTGTTGTTGAGGTCTGTCTTCACTTGATAGCTGCACCGGTTGGCTTGCATTTGTATTAACCACTTGAGGATCAACTTGTGGCCGAGATGAGTGAACTTCAGCGCCTGGCTCTTGTGATTGCAGCAGCCCAGGTGATTTAATTACATGACTTGCAGGCAACAAAGGAGCAGATTTAGAAGTCACATTTTGTTTATCAATTTGGTTGTGCAACTTCTTAATCTTCTCTTCCAAACTCAATGCTTGTTGGTTCATTTGGTTTGAGATTCTTTCCTCCAACACTTGCACTTGTTGCTTCACTTGTTCATTGATTGTTTCTTCCACATTTTGCAGTTTTTGAGGCCCAAAGTTTCCATTGAACATCTGTGTTTGTTTAGCCACTGATTTCTCCACTTGCTTATTCACCTCCTCTTGCAAGTGTACCATCTTTTCTTCAATATGTTGTAACCGTGCATCTTTATCCATCATCATCTTCAAAATTTGCTGAATATTATCATTCTGCCGCTTAATCTCGAGGCTTTGCTGCTCAAACTTCATATCATGCTGATCAAACCTTGCATTTTACTGATCAAGCTCGGCATTCAACTGGTCGAACTTGTCATTCAGCTCCCGGTGGTGGTCCATTGATGTGTTTGCATCAGAATCGGTCACAGCATCAAGGATCATGTCCCTTGCGGTTACTTCTGCGTAAGATGGACTTGCTCCGGCCTTGTTGGCTCCGGATCTTGCAGTCACGCCTCCAACCATGTCCCAAATGTTTCTGAATTTTGCAAGTTCTGATCTGATCTGATTGATCTGGAACTGTGAGCAATGCTGAACAAATTGTTGTACCGAAATATGTACTTGATCAACACAATTCAGTACCAGTTTTAATCTTAAATTTTCAACCGCAAGCACAAGATTATGTTGAACTGAATTCCTGATCAGTTCAGTTGAAATTCTGCAGCACAAGATTCAGATCTTCAATTAATTGAGCTGAACTGCATTTTGATCAATTCGATCAAAATTCTGCAGAACAAAATCACAATATTCACTGCAATTTTCCTTATCTGATTTCCCGATCAATAACAGCAAACGTGAGTTGTTTTTGTTTTTTTTTTTTTTTAATTTTTGATTGTGCACTCGATCGGATCGAGGCTCTGATACAACTTGTTACGCTCGGGCTTGAACCTCGAACGTAAACCAATATAATTTGCGGATAGATCAAGAATATGAGATGAGAAAGAATTGAATATTGAGATGAGAGAATAGAGTTTAGAATTAGATGAGAGAAAGAAGGGAAAAGGAGATGAGAGACAGAATTAATATCTCAATTGAGATAAATGTTTAGATTTCTTTTTGATTGAATGCTTGAACCATTACATCCTCCACTTATTTATAACAATCTAAGCAAGCCAAAACCACTAAGAACAATCTAGAATTTATTCTAACTAATTAGTATTTGTATGTATGATTATTGGTGCCAAAAAAACATCATCAATTCCAGCAGAGAGCACGCAGCAACCACGGTACAGAACAACTGCAGCAACTAACAGTTTTTAACAGATTTTCCCGCCAATTGATTTTCCATTTAAAATTCAAGTCTCGGATTCTCGATTTGTAACAGATAGTTACTTTGGTGTACTATAAGTAAGGTCTAAACGCATGACTGAATTCCCACGTACACTGGGTAGCGGCGTAAAGTGTGACACGGATCAGGTATTCAATTGGGAATCTACAGTCTCTTATGAGATATAGATGTCTCCTTAGTTGATTCACAAATATTTGAATAATTTGAAAACTTTGGCCAAAGTATTGCAAGTGTTTGACATTTGGAATTTATACTATGAATATATTCAAGTATAAATGAATTATTCAGTGAAGGCCGAGTCGATAAGTAATAGAGAAGCTATGAGAAGGATATTGGTAGTGGTTATATTTATCCTTTGTTATGGACATCTGGTGGAGAGTTTGTTGTCATCAATACAGTCGATTAGGGAGATATCAACTAAATGGTTTAAGTCTGGAGTACAGTGAGATTTATTTATTTGAATTAAGTCTCATTAAATGGTAATTAAATTATTCCATTAGATGATTAATTGAATCCATTTGGAGCCAGATTTAAATTGTTCCTAAGGTCCCTGCACAAGCCTCTGTATTTATTGCCATCGGAAAAATATTAAAGAATTTATGAGATGAATTATTTATCCATGAGATGTGTAAATTAATTTTGCCAAATATTATTCATGGGATGAATAAAAATTAAAAATTATAAAATTAAATAATTTTGAAAAATTAAAATTCATAAGATGGATTTTTACATGTGAGAAACAAAGCAAAAAAAAAAAAAAATCACAAAATATACACGCACAGGTATCAATCAGTGTTTACACGTATCGGCCAACCAGGGTGCAACACGTGTCACGCGCTGGGCTGCCAGGGCATGATCCGCTCCTTTGGGCGGGGACAAATCGCGTGCCGCCACGGGGCACGCGATGACAAGCCAAAAAACACGCGCGCTTTTGCTTAAGTGCAATGCGACGTTTTGACCATTATTAACCTGAAATGATGCTTTTTGATTTTATTTGGGCCAATCCCACACCGAAAATCGGCCTATTTTTCGTTCCTGTGTACTACTATAAATAGGGGTACCTAATCCAAAGGTTTGGAATTCAATTGAAATTAAATTTTTGGGTTTCTAAAAATTGTTTCGGGGACCTAATTGGGGAGAAAATGTTCTATTGAAAATTTTCTTTCACCAGTTTAATATTTCGGAGCCCATCCTCTGGGTAGTTTGAGGTCATTGTGTAGAAGATCTGGGGGTCTTGATTTACTTGGTTTTCTTATTTGGGAGCAAATCCAGGTATGTTCTTATTTCCTTTTTCTTTTGGTTTTTCTTTTCTATTTATTCACAGTATTTATTATTATGCCTATTTAAGTTTATGTATTATTGTGAATGTATTAGAGTAAAAGGCAATTTAGATTTGTAGATTTAAATGAAGAATTTAGATCTGTACATTTAAATTATGAATTTAAGTATGTAGATTTAAAATTAATAATTTTAAATCAACCCAGGTTTAGTATTATGAATTATAAATCTTTTCCGCTGCGTAAACTTTATAAAAACTAGGGAGAATTTTTAAAATTCATCCCAACAACCGATATTAGGGCAAAGGGTTTATACACATAAACCTATTCTCGGGAACTCTCTCACGTGAGGTGTCACGAAGCCTGACTCTCCGACCGGGGGCTTAGGTAGAGAAAATAGTCTCCTACTCTAAGTGCTTTAATAGGTGCCTATTGTTGTGGCCATAGTTGAGAACTGTGAACCCTATAGTCGGCATTGGAGTTTATTTTTTCCAACAAAGTTTATAACTTTTTCCAACAATTGGTATAAGAGTCAGTCTCTAATTACATTCATAATATACATGACTAGGTGTAATACGATCGAAATAAATAGATTTGCGCGATTTAATAAAATAGAGATTTTATTAATAAGTAAAGATTATTTAAAGTAACAATTTGAATTATTTAAATCGTTAATGAATTAATGGTTAATCGGATTTTATAAAGTAATGATTTAAATTGTTCAAATTGTTGACGGATTAAAGGAGTTAATAGTTAACTAGGTTATTTAAATTATCGATTTAAATTGTTTAATTTGGTTAAAAGAGTTAATTGTTAACTAAGTTATTTAAAGTATCGATTTAAATTGTTTAAATCGTTTAAAAGAGTTAATAGTTAACTAGGTTGTTTATATTGACGATTTAAATTGTTTAAATCTTTTGAGAAATAATCGTTAATTCAGATCAAATGACCTATAAATTTGGGATTACATGATCTTTATTATGAGGGAATGGTCGTTTGGTTAAGATTTGTAAAATCAGATAAGATTAATATAATGAGATTAGATTCAATTAATTTTTACAAAATTGGATAAAGTTTATCAAATGAGATTAGATTCAATTAATTTTACGAAATCAGATAAAATTGATCTAATGAGATTAGATTACATTAATTTTAACAAGATTGGATAAAGTAGATCTAATGAGATTAGATTAAATTAATTTTAAAATTAAATATTTTTTTCTGACGACATCATCACTGACGTGGCGCTGACGCCAGCACAAAAAATGTTAATTAATTATTTTATTAATTAATTTTCTTTTAGATTAAGATTCTAAATTAGATTATATGATAATCTAAGTTGTGAATCAGTGTTATTTTTAAAATAAAAGTTAATTTTAAATTATTTTAGAATAGGATTCTTAAATAAAATATATGATTGTCTAAGTTAACTTTAATTTTAAAATAAAATTTAAAATATTTTTAATTAAATTTTAAAATAAGATTGTAAACTAGACTATTGGATAGTCTAAGCTCATTTAACTTTGAGAATGAAATTCTAAAGTAGACTATGTGAAAGTCTAAATTTTAAGACGTTACTGATTTTAAATGTAATTAATTTTTATTAATTAATTTAATTTTAGAATTAGACGCTAAAAAAATAGATTGTGGGATAATCTTAATTTATGGTGCTGTTTTAATAAAAATTAATTTCTATTAATTGATTTAATTTTAGAATAGGATTCTAAAAGGTACATTATATGATAATCTAAATTAGATATTGGTATTATTTTAATTAAAATTAATTTATTAATTTCATTGTTGAATTTAGAATGAGATTCTAAAGTTAGATTATGAGATAATCTATATCATAAAACAAAAATATTTTAAATAAATTAATTAGTTAATTGTGGTTAATTTTTAGAATGAGATTCTAAAGGGGATTATGAGATAATCTAGGTTGTAAATGCAAGTTAAATAAAAACCACTAGTTTTAAAAATTAAGTGGGAGCGAGGTTTCAATTGTTGTAACCTCACGGTCTCCATTACTGGTCTAGCAGTATAGTAGATCGATAGACCTCCTAGGGTTAGATTTCTTTTGGGATAAACCAAAGTGCAAAAGAAGGGATGAGACCACGCTGTCGTGGAGTATTTCGTGTATTTGTATGGAGATTTAGGTAATGGTTTACACTTGACTAGCATCATGCATTAGCCTCCCTAAGGAGCTCTGTTGTGTCATGTCAGAGACTAAGGTAAAATGGTGAGTTAATTATATTTCGTAAGAGTTACAAGAAAATAACTTAATTGAGAATAGGTCTCACCCAAACTAGCTTTGTGCGACTCCGCTGTCAGGGAGTAAGGAGTGGTGTGTTTGGGTCATCATTGTATGCATGATAGTACAGTTTGGTGGATATCTGACTTATTGTGTGTGCTAAATTGAAAGAATAAATATCACCACATTATACACGACTCTTGTTAGACAGTTACACAAATGTTTGCATTTACAGTTACACAAGTGTTGCGTCGGTGTGTTTAATAAGATTGACACACTGAGTTGGACCATGTGGGTTACTTATTTCTAGACTACTATAGGAGATGAGTGCTTCATGTTGCACTGTTTGAACGACGACTCTAAATCCTGAGGATATTTTGGACTTGGGCATGGAGCGTTAGTTACTTTGGTGTACTATAAGTAAGGTCTAAACGCATGACCGAATTCCAACGTACACTGGGTAGCGACGTGAAGTGTGACAAGGATCAGGTATTTAACAGGGAATCTACAGTCTCTTGTGAGATACAAATGTCCCCTTAGTTGATTCGCAAATATTTGAATAGTTCAGAAACTTTGGCCAAAGTATTCCAAGTGTTTGACGTTTGGAATTTATACCATGATTATGTTCAAGTATAAATAAATTATTCAGTGAAGGGCGAGTCGGTAAGTAATGGAGAAGCTATGAGAAGGATAACAATAGTGGTTATATTTATCCTTTGTCATGGACATCTGGTGGAGGGTTTGTTGTCATCAATACAGTCTACTAGGGAGATATCGAATAAATGGTTTAAGTTTGGAGTACAGGAAGATTTATTTAGTGGAATTAAGTCTCATTAAATGATAACTAAATTATTTCATGAGATAATTAATTTAACAAATTTGGAGCCAGATTTAAATTGTTTCTAAGGTCCCTGTGCAAGCCTCAATATTTATTTCTATCGAAAAAATATTAAAGAATTCATAAGATGAATTATTTGTCCAAGAGATGGGTAAATTAATTTTTCCAAATATTATTCATGAGATAAATAAAAATTAAAAATTATAAAATAAAGTAATTTTGGAAAATTAAAATTAATAAGATGAATTTTTACACGTGAGAAACAAAGCAAAAGAAAATTGCAAAGAATATACGCGCAGGTATCAATTTGTTTCTACGCGTATCAGCTGCGTGCTGGGCTACCAGAGCATGATTCCCGCCTTTGGGCGGGGACCAATCACTTGCTTCCATGTGGCACGCGATGATAAGCCTAATTACACGCTGGCTTTTGCTTAAGTGAAATGCGACGTTTTGATCATTATTAACCTAAAACAATGTGTTTTGATTTTAAATGGGCGAATCCCACATCGAAAATCAACCTATTTTTTGCTCCGGTACGCTACTATAAATAAGGGTACCAATTCCAGAGGTTTGGCATACAATTGAAATTAAATTTTTGGGTTTCTGAAAATTATTTCGGAGGCCTAATTAGAGAGAAAAATTTCCGGTGAAAATTTTCTTTCCTTAGTTTAATATTTTTCGGAGCCCACCCTCCAGGCATTTTGAGGTCATTGCGTAGAAGATCGCGGGGTCTAGATTTGCTTGGTTTTCTTAATTTGGAGCAAATTCAGGTATGTTCTTCTTTCCTTCTTCTTTTAGTTTCGCTTTTCTATTTATTTATAGTACTCATTATTATGTCTGTTTAAGTTTATGTATTATTATTAATGTATTAGAGTAAAAGGCTCGTAGATCTAAATTATAAATTTAGATCTATAGATTTAAATTAGGAATTTAAAATTAGAAATTTTAAATCAACCCAGGTTTAGAATTATGAATTCTAAACCCTTTCCGCTGTGCAAACTTTATAAAACTAGGGAGAATTTTTGAAATTCATTCCAACAACGGGTATTAGGGCAAAAGATTTATAGAGATAGACCTAGTTCATGGAACTCTTGCATGTGAGGTGTCACAAAGCGTGACTCTCCGACCGGAGACTTAGGTAGAGAGAAGGGTCTCCTCCTCTAAGTGCTCTAATAGGTGCCTATTGTTGTGACCATATTTGAGAACGCTGAACCCAATAGTCGGCATCAAAATTTATTTTTTCCAACAAAATTTATATCTTTTCCCAACATTGTGTTATACCTTAGCCGTATCCTGAATGAATATGCATTAAAGTATTCCCCAATTGAAAAATTGTGTCTATCATTGTTTTATGCATTAACTAAATTGAGACCTTATTTCTTGGTGCTTACTGTATATGTGGTTGCCCAGATAGACGTCCTCAAGTACATGCTAGATAGACCATTTCTAAGAGCGAGACTGAATAAGTGGAGCTTAGTTCTACTGCAGTTTGAGTTGGTTTATGTCTCACAAATGTCGGTAAAAGGACAAGCTTTAGTAAACTTTTATCTGACCATCCAAATATCCATGTTGGCTTAAACAATGAGCTAGAACAGCTTCTAGGGTTAGAATTGGTTCCTTGGAAACTGTTTTTTAATGGTTCAAGGAACAATTCAAGTGTTGGGGTTGGAATCATGATAGAATGCCCATCTTGGCGGGTAAATGTTCCAACAACATACCAGAGTATGAGGCATTGATAATTGGCCTTCAAACTTTCCTGGAAATGCAAGTCCTCAACATTGTCATCAAATGGGACTTGCAGTTGGTCATTTGCCAAGTAAAAGGGAAATTTCAAGGTTTGAGTGATAGCTCAAATCAATACCTATCAGCAGTACAAAAGCTATCGAGTAAATTCGATGGTGTGCAGTTTAAATATATTCCCATGGAACGAAATAAGGCATCCAACAACTTGGCTTAGTTGCCATCTTGGTACAAGTTGCCTAGAACTTGGTGTCAAGAAACCATGATCATCAAGACTAAGGTTCTGGATCATGACATCGAGTTCACCGAGTCCTCTACCCTCATAAGTGGAGACACGCCAAGTAGAGACTTGGAATACTATGAGGCTAATCAAATTGTCCCAAGTCACAGAGAGGATTAGAGGAAGCCTTAGGTGGATTACTTCAAGAGCCCTCAAGATTACAATAAGGACAGAAAGATGAAAATGAAAGCTCACAGATTCTATCTGGATGGTGAGTCCGGAAAATTATATAAGAGGGACGCTAGTGGAGTGCTTCTCAAGTACCTTGACTTGGATAAAGCAATGCTAGTAATGGTAGGAGCCGACAAGGATATATGTGGATCTCATTTAGCTAGCAACAAAATGCATTGGCTCATTAGGCATTATGGCTACTACTGGCCATCAATGATGGATGATTGTATAAAGTATGCCTAGGGATGCAGAGCATGCCAAAGACATGGACATGTGCCAACAGTTCCTACTGTTGAGATGCATGCTATTGTCAAACCATGGACATCATAGGGGAAATTAACCATTCTTCCATTAAACAACATTCTTATATTCTAGTGGCTACTAACTACTTCACAGAGTGGGTGAAAGCTAAACCATATAGGAATATCAATCAGCAAGATGTGATTGAGTTCATCAAAGAGCACATCCTATGTTGGTTTTGTATCCCAGAAACCATTATAGTGGACCAGGTTCGAGTGTTTAATGTGGTTGAGATTAAAGAGTTTACCAATAGTTTCAACATAGAAATCTTGAACTCAACACCTTATTATGCTAAGGCTAATGGCTGGGCAGAGTCAACTAATAAGATTCTGAAGGCCAACATTGAAAAAAAAATAAGTGGATAATCCTAGGACGTGGCACGAGTTGCTACTAGACGCCTTTTGGGCTTACAAAACCTCCAAATGAAACTGGGAAACCTCCTTTTCTTTTGACGTATGGCCGTGATGCAGTGCTTCCAATGTAGGTAATAGTTTAGTCTATTAGGCCAGCTCTTCAGGGAAAGTTTTCTGAACTTAAATATATGAAATCCATGATGTATGAGCTTACAAATCTAGACCAAGTAAGGCTTTCATATGTTGGAAACTCAAAAGAAGAGGGTTGCCAAAGCCTACAACAAAAAGTTCAGACCTAGGTCTTTTGACTTAGGGGATCTCGTCTGGAAAGTGGCTCTACCCATTGGCTAGAAGGATCAAGTCTTTGGGAAATGCTCCCCAAACTAGAAGGGGACATTTAGAGTCATGGAAGTATTTGGAGGTCATGCCTATCTACTCCAAGACTTGGATGGAAGGACTCACCCAAGGGCTATCAATGGTAGGTTTTTAAAGAAATATGTGCCATCAATCTGGGATTCTAACAAGGAAGTCCTTAAGTATAGATTCCGGGAACAATGGGCTTAGTTTCAATACCAGTGCTTGGAGGATCAACCCCATGATTCAAAAATTAGGATAGAAAGAAAAGAAAAGAACTACCCATTTGAGAGAAGTATTAAACAAAATGTGTATTTCATTAGCAGTGAAAAGAGTACATGGCTTACATATAAAAGAAAAATTAGAAGTGCGTAACTTGTACAGCTAAGGTCTCTTTACAAGGACTAAGTTATCAAAAGAGTTGAGTCCTAATTCTTACTAAGGATTCCTCTATTGAAAACAGATTGAGTCAAGAATTCAGTGATTCAGGAACAAAGGTAAGAATTCATAGAAGCGCTTGATGGACAACAAAGAAGAGAGAACAGAGCAAGAAAGTGGGACATTCGAGCCCTAACTGCCTTATTTATAGACACGGGAAGGAAAAGCAAGTGACGTACAATGTTCTCTCGACCTCCCTGTAGCCGTTGAAGGTCATATTAAGCAAATTGTAATCCGTTGTAAATTCAAATTTACCAACGGCTATAAGGGGGCATTTGTTTACACCCTAATTTCGAGGGACGCCGTTTTGGATAAAGTGCCACGTGGTCAGCACATGAGGGTCTTCTAAAGGGAAATCAGGCCTTGAAGTAATAAGATACCGGCATCTCGAGCCCAGCATCCTAAAAAGATAATTACCCTTAACAAGGGGTTCAGCCACTCAAGGGTCGAGAGGGGTGAAGGTTGAAGTGAACTCGAGCTTGAGGAGCTATCAAGAAGGCTGCAAGACAGGCGGATCACAAGCTCGTAGTAGTTACTTGGAGCACAATTTCAGTTACTAAGGCATTAAGCTTAATCCAAGAGGACGCCGGGCTTCTGGAAGGGACTTCCACTAAGAATTCGAACGTGGGCATCAAGGATTTCCCTGCAATACTAAATTCAGGGCAAGCTCAGTAAAGATTTGTGTGCACAAAAGAAACTTATTTGCTAGATGTGAGTAGAGTTGCCAGGGAAGAATGAGCAGCCGTTATTTTTTGTTTTCTATAAATAAAAGACTCTGTATCAGTCAAAAGTAGTGCATACACTCATTACAAAACTTCTTCATTTTTTTTTTAACAACACACTTGTGGTTTTTCCTTAGGAGTTGCATAACTTAGCTAGGCATAGCGTAATGTAGATCTCTACTATACTTACCCTCATAGTAATACAGTGCTCTGGCTTTAGGTATGATTTTGTAGTTTTAATTTGCTCCCACAAATTGGCAAGTTGAAATTTGAGGCTTTAGTTTAAGGTTTTGATAGCCAAGATATCCCTTGATTGCATTGGTCTTAATACTACTGTCGTTGCTTGATAAGTTAGGTGAACTTAGGTTCATGCCATTAATTAAGGCTTTGATGGCCAAGGCTTGTCCCTTGATTGCATTTGTCCTAACCTAGTGATTTAAATACAGTTTGCTCTGTCTTAATCTTGTCAGATCTAAACTCATTCGAGTTATTATAAGTCAAGGGTGCCAGGCTTCTAAATTTGATTTACTCAGGCTTGTAAGTGGACTGCTAAGCTCTTGGGTTTATCTCCACCCAGTTCCTGACTTTTTAGTGTACAAGAAAAGGAGTACAGGGGCTCTACTCTGTCCCTATAACTATCACTTGAGTTAGGTCCATATCCTTTTAATTTTCTGTCATAAAATACGTAATTTAACAGAGTCTTCTTAATTGAAGTGTAAACCAAACTCATGGTATAACTGAAGTCAAATATAACAACATATCACAACCTTTTCTCTAAAAACGATGAGTGGTTAAAATCAAAGACGTGCAATTTGTAAATAGGCTCACTCCCTAGTCACGGTGAGTCCCTTTTGTATGTTTGTTTTGTTTTATCATTTATGGCGACCACACACACAAACCTTGAAACAAACTAGTGCGAATAACAAAACCACAAAAAAAAAAAATATATGTTCACTCTAGGTAGTTTTCCTTCACCATGACTATTGATAAGCTAATTTTAGATCAAATTCATGATACGAAATTTATGTGCTGACATTTTTACCGAGGGAATGGATGCGTGTGTAAGGTTTCAAGAAAACTGTTTCATTGTAAAATTTCCTCCTTCGTGGAAAAAGAATAAGGCCCAGTTGTAACATAAGAAGAATGACATGACCAAGTTCTCACATAAACTTAAGCGACCAGAATTGAAAACAAGCCAAGTAAAAGTCCTTTGAGGACTCGTCTTTTTCTGCAAACTTGGTTGAGTCGAGGAGTACAGGAAAAAATGGCAGGTACAAGAAACCATGGAGCAAGGGTCATTCCAACCACCAAGACAAGTGACCTTAGCTCGACCGAAAAGAGGATACCATTCCTAGTGAAGAGGCCCTAGAACAACCCTAAAGGTGGCTGGAAATGGGTCAAGGGAGAATGTTGGAACTGTGGTGAGATGGTTAACATCATGAGAGACTACAAGAAGGGATTTGGACTAGGAAATAATAAAGAAAACAAATCCCAGGCCAACCTTATTGAGAACAGAGATGTGTTTGCTACTCTGATAGCCTAGGTGAATATGCTTCCAAACATTGTCGAGTAGATTGTAGTTACCAGTTCCACGAGTCATATCTTTACCAATAAAGACATGTTCCAAGAGTATGCAAAACCAAATGAGGGGGAGTGTCTGTTCATTGGAAATTCTAGTTTGGTCCCAGTACTCGACAAGGTAAAAGTCCTTCTAAAACTTAACTCGATAAATATTTGTCATTGAAAAATGTGTTCATGTTCCTGACTTGCATAGGCATTTAGCTTACAGTGCTTCGTTGAGTATATACATATATATATATGCATTTAAATTTTTGAATTATAAATTATTCATCACTTAGAACAAAAACACTATGGGGAACAATTTCTATAACAGGGGTCTTTTTGTACGGGATATTCAAATTGCCATGAATAAAATTGCATTTATTTATATTGTTGAATCTCTGGATTTGTGGCATGCTAGGCTAGAGTGCGTAAATTATAATTAAGAGACTAAAACGAATGAGTTTAATTCCCAATTGTAATCTAACCAAGCCTAATAAATGTGAAATTTGTGTCGAGGCAAAGCGTCCTGAAATGCCCTTTAACAAATCAGTAAATGAACATCTAGCCTACTCGAACTCGTACACAGTGACTTGAGTGGTTTTAAGAACATCATAAGTAGAGGAGGTAAGTGGTATAACATTACCTTAGGTGATGAGAACTCAAGATTGACCAAGGTGTATCTCATGAGCTCAAAATATGAGGCCAAGATGATATTCCTTAAGTATAGAGCAGAAGTTGAAAACAAGTAAGACCATAGAATGAAAAAGATTAGGCCTGATAAAGGTCGTGAGTATGGTAGCATCTTCCTTAAGAGGCATCGTGATAAACATGGCATAATTCACGAATTATCAGCTCCATATAAACCCTAAGAGAACGTTATAGCAGAAAGAAAGAATAGAACTCTTTAAGAAATGATAGACACTATGCTAATTAGCCCCGACTTGCCTTCAAGTTTTTTAGGGAAGTTATGTTGTCCACATGTCACATGCTAAATAGGTTTCACAACAAACGCTAGACAAGACACCTTATTAATTGTGGAAAGGTTATAGGCCTAACCTTTGATACCTCAGAGTGTGCAGGTGTCTAGCAAAAGTTGGGGTTCATAATTTGAAAAGGAGTAATATAGGTCCAAAAAAGTCTAGATGTTGTCTTTATTTGGCATGGCTTGAACAGTGTTTCACATAGACTCGTGCTAATGAATGACTAAAGTCCTAGACTCGATTAAATCATAGATCTCGAGATGTCAAATTCTTTGATCATGTATTTCCTAAGAAAAAAAAAATCTATGCATGTGTCATTGCCTATTTCTTTGCCTAATGCATCTACTGCTTCATCCAGCCGCTCGATCCCTAAACTCGAGGTTTAGGAACTCAGAAGAAGTAATTTGGCTTTTACCAAACTAGTTTTTGTCCTGACTTCATAACTGCAATTCTGTTTGAACATCCTAATTTTGCTGGGCGTATCATTAGTGCATTCATGTTAGAGGAAGCACCTAAAACATATGATGAGGCCTTAAGATCTATAGATGCTCCCCTTTGAGGAGAAGCCGTTAATAATGAGCTTAACTCGATAATGAGTAACAACACTTGGGTGTTAGTGGACCTTCATAGAGGATGCAAATCCATTGGGTGTAAACGAGTGTTTAGAAAGAAATTAAGGATCGATGGTGTTTGTTTTATTTTGTTTGTAATTAATTATGATGTGGTCACTGTAAAAAACAAAACAAAACAAGCATGCCAAAGGGACTCACCGCGACTAGAGAGTGAACCTAAATTCGAACCCCACGTCTTTAACCCCAACCACTCATCGTTTTCAGAGAAGCGGTTATGATATTTTGGTGTATCTGACTTCAATTAACTGTAAGTTCAGCTTGTGCTTCAATTAAGACGACTTAGTCAAATATTTTTAAGGATTTTTTTTTTATATATCTACTAACAGAAAAATGAAGGGATATGGACCTAACTCAAGTAGCAGTTACAGTGAAGGAGCAAGGCCCAGAGACACCTTTCCTTGTACACTTAAAAAGTTAGTAACTAGGATGGAGATAAACCTAAAAGTTCAACAGTCCGCTTAAAAGCCCGTGTCAATCAAGTTTTTAAGCTTGGCACCCTTGACTTATAATAACTCAAATGAGTTTAGGTATGACAAGATTATGGTGGAACAAAGCGTATTTAGGTTACTGGATTAGGACCAACGCAATCAAGGTCGAGCCTTGGCCATCATAGCCCTAATCAATGGCGTGAACCTAAGTTCATCTTACTTATCAACTAGTGACAGTAGTGTTAAGACTAACACAATCAAGGTTAAGCCTTGACTGTCAAATTCTTTAACTAAAGCAATAATTCTTAAATCGTTGAAATTTGGGAACAGGTTAAAATAGAGAGTTTGTGCACAAACCCAAAAGACTGTGTTATTGAAGAAGCAACTGCGACAAGTTCTATGCCAAGCTAACCTATGTTAAGTTATGCTACTACTAAGAAAAGAGCACAAGTGTGCTATAAAGAAAACTTGAAGAAGTTTTGTATTAAGTCTGTGTGTGTGTTTGGACTCTCATAGAGTCCCTTATTTATAGAAAAAATAAATAATGGCTGCCCCCTAATTTCACGGCATTTTCTCCCCACATTAAGCCAGTAAGCTCTTTCTTGTCCGTGAATGATAATCGAATGTGTCCATGATTCAATTTTGGAGGCAACTCCTTTGAGCCAACATCCAAAATTCTAGCTGAAGTCCCCTTTAGAAACCTCACGTTCTCTTAGATTAAGCTTAATGCCTAAGTATCTATCTCGAGCTTGGATACCACCTGTCTTGTAGCCTTCTTAGCAGTCCCTTGAGCTCAAGCCCCCTTTTCCCACCATCTTGAGCCTTGAGTAGTTGATATCCCTTATTAGGATGATAATCTTCTCAAGACGCTGGGCCTGAGATGCCGTTATTTTAAGACCTAAAGGCCAAATTCTCCTCGAGGAGGACCTCGCGTGTTAAGGACGTGACACTTAGATCAAAGCGGTGTTGTCCTAGGTCCCTCGAATTTAGGGTGTAAACAATTCCACTCCCCCCCCCCCCCCCCCCCCCCCCCCCCCAAACTCTCTAGCCATGGGTGAAAGAATCTGTCTCAAACAACTATAGGGAGCTTGAGAGAACATTGTTTGTCATTTGCCCTTCTTTCCCACATGTGTATAAAGATAATAGTTAGGGCTTGAAATTTCCAATTTTTTGCTCTATGCTATCTCCCTTTGTGGTAATCAGGCACTCTTGAAACACTTGCTCCCTGTTGTTCTTGAATCTTCAATTCTTGACTCAATCCGCTTTCATTCCTTGGCATCTTCTTGAAACCAATCTGATAATCGCCCAAATTTCTCTCTCTGTCTCTGCTCCCCTTCCTCAGGCTGATAGCCCTACTGAACAATTGACGCGTTTGCTCCAATCAAAAACTTCAATGGTCTCTGATGTGGTTCAGAGTCCAATTGATCTCAACATCATTTAGGAGGATCTATCTTGGTTACCAGAGAATGACCCTTCATCCACCTTCGTACCTTGTGCCCTCAGGCCTATCTTTGACCCATCGCACAATGTCCCTAGTCTTTAGGGCATATTTCCAGATACTAAAGAATCTCCTTCACTTTTTACAGCCTCTGCAGGTCAATCTTGGGGAGGAAAGCGCATCTGCAAAGAAGCGACACCAGTTGTAGGATGAACGTTCTTAATGTTGACCCACGGAGGGGAATGGAAGAACCTCCGCATCCACAAAGCTATCACGCTTTCCACAATTCCCCTCAGGTATGACGATCCCATCATGATGGCGTTTACCTACAGTTGGAACATCTGTTATAACGCTTTTGACTCGTAGAGGGTTTTCTTGGTATCACCTTCGAACACATAGCCACCTTGACAAGTCTTTCACCAAAAGGAAAAATTTGGTCTCTTGATTTTGTTATCTCTACAGAGGCTGAAGCCTTTGCCTCTTCTTTCTCTGCAACTGATTTGCCCAGTGGTTATGAGTCCTTTGTTAAGATGTTTTTCATAGGGGCGCATAATTTTGGGCAAGGTTCTAAAGAAGAAGAGGCATGATTTTACCTATTTTGGTTAAACATGTTTTTCTTTGCTAACTCCTCTAACTTGGTTCTTAAATTTCTCAAGACCATGGCTGTCAACCTGGTATTTAGCACAGGTCCATTAGCCATGAGACCGTTATTTTTGGCCCAAGTGTATGGATGCCTTAGGGACGTTATATTTAAAAATAATGATGTCCAAATAGGTGGATCCTTGTGGCTGGTCCAGCTTTGGGCCTGAGCCTTTTTTCTCGAGCTATGCCTCAAAGGCCCCTATGTTCCCACAGGCGAGGGGGTCTCCTGCATTAGAGAGCAATTTGCTCATTGTGAGCTCCTTTTACCCCAAAGATGGTGTTTTGACCAATGAATTAAGAGATTAGTATCTCCTCGAGGTAGGTAAGGGACTCAATGGACTCCTTTTATGGATGAAAATCTTAGTCAATGTTGGTTCAGAAAAATTGACCTTCAGCATGATGTCTCTATGGACATCAATTCACAGACCTAACAAGCAATCTTGTGCCCTTAGGATCTATTTTCCTGTCACCACCCTCATCTTAGTGTAGAAACTTACAGGCTTGGGTTGTTTGTCATGTAATTTGGAATGGTGAAAGATACTCCCTTTCCTAGTCTAAGGACAAAAAATCTTTGGTGGTCTAAGAGGATCTCCATTCAACTCCCTTAGTATAGAGAGCTTCATGAGTTGAACCAAGAAGTCAAGTCATTTTATGGGTACCCTATTGTCTACAGGTACATCCCATGAGAGCCTCGTTTTATAGCTTGGTTCTAAGGCTATTGGTCCTCTTTGGAGGCCAGAGGCACCAAGTAGCATTTTACACCTTCCTTTGAGCTTGCTGGCTCTAGCTCGAGAGGAGGCCAATCAATCAGCATCAGGCCAATTCCACAAAAGGAACAATCTGCTAAACAACCACCCCTGAAGTATGCTTGAGTTCTATTTTTGAGTGGCCTAAATAAAGATTGATCCTTGTTCATTCGTTTTACAGTAGTGGCTATCCAGGGGACTCCTTGGAGTGCAAGGACCAAGAGTTTCACCCAAATGATGCTAAAGGAATTTCTCCACCAACCATCAAAGTTGGTGGCTTAAGGAAGAGGAAGAAGAAGGACTTTCTCCCAACTCTCCCCACTGGAGCCATTCAGGCAGCAGATAAAGAAGAAGATGAAGAGGTACCCATCTCACAATTAGTGACGAAAAGAAGAGCAAGGCTCCCTAAACTAGAGGTATTGGCCTTCCATAATTGGTGTCTCATTCATCTCTATCAAAGCAGCTTCTAACTTGGCCTTTTACAGCCACAAGAAGAGCCAGCTCAGGTTATCATGGAGATACTAGATTCTTTATCATAAGAAATTCCACAAGAGCTCCATCAAGTTACTGAGTCATTGAGCTCGAGCGTTGAAGAAGGAGGTGACATGGCTACCTCTGTTGTGGAGCTAATAATAAGCGACCCCCTTGAAGAGGTTTCTCTCCCAGTTATTATGAACCAGGGCCTCGTGCAGGCTCCATTCCTCCTTCCTGGACACTCAATCCCCATCAAAGAGATCTTTGAAGGTAAAATTTCGTCATTTGGCTTCCCAAATCTTGATGTCTTAAACCATACTTGGTTCTAACATGCAAGCATTGTTCTCTAGAGGCTCCCCTGAAGGAAGGCGACCCTACGGTTGAAGAGCGAGTAGAAGTTCCAATAGCAGGAATGCCCGCAGAAGTTCCTCCTTTGCCTCAAAATAAGGTTCTAAAGGTAATGATAATTCCTCTAACTTTGGTTATCTTCCAAAGTTAGGATTCTTAATCTAACTCCTTTGGTTGTTAATCCTTTTACATGTCACCCCTCCAAGAGCCATTACATCCCCAATATTAGGAGGGTTGTCCTCTCCTCTTGAGAAGTTAGGAGCGAGTGGCAGATTGGCCTTTCAACAATTAGACCAAGTATCCCCGAGACTCTAAAGACTAAGAGAGATTGCACACCTCCCTTTTTGACCCTAACTAAAAGGGCCACTTTCCAATAAGCTATGTCCCTAGTGAAGGCCTTAAAGGAGCACACTAAGGTAGCTCTTACCATTGCCAAAGAACTTGAAGTCCTTGAGGAAGTGCTTGTGAAGGAGAACCATGACGTCCCAACCTTCCTTTAGCAGAAGCGGCATTGCCAAGATGCCATCAGGGACCTACGGCGTTCAGTTAGCCTATGTGGCTTGCTGCTTTTGTTTGAAGAACTCCAAGCAACCAAGAAGGTCCAGAGTCAACAAGTTCAAGAAAGCAGAGGCCTAGAGGAAGAGAATCATCACTTAGAAGAGAGATTGAGTAGAGATTGAGTCATCTTAAGGGAGCACTACTTTCCCTGAGATAACAACGTACCTCTCAAGGCTTAGTGGATGGAAGGCTCAAGGAAGCTACCATAGAGGGCCAAAGAAGTAATCAAGCTCTTGAAGAGGAAGCCCTTTCCTTGGACCATGAGCTGAGCGATACAACCAGCCAATTGTCTTTACAGAGGAATCCTTGGTGAGAATTATGACTCGACTCTTTTTATTGTTTTTCTTTTGCAGAGAGATTTTGGCTATGAAAGTTACTTTCTTGTATTATTTTTGTGTGTAAGCCATGTACTCTCCCATAATATTAATCAAATATGCATTTTTGTCAAATATGTCTCTTAATTTGGTGGTTCCCCTTTTTCCTTATTTTCTTAACTTAACGACTATGGAGTTGATCCACAAAAATATTGATATTAAAACTAAGCCCATAATTTAGAGAATCCGTACTTAAGAACCTCCTTGTTAGAATCCCGAATTGATGGAACATAATTCTCTAAAAAGCTTCCATTAATAGTCCTTAAGTGAGTTCTTCCATCTAGGCCTTAGAGTAAGTGTTTACAATGAATTTGGTCAGTATGTTTATACATCATTTTGGAGTTCTATATAGGACGGGTTTCGTAAGAATGAGTTGAACTCAAGCTCTAGCTACACGCGCGACTCGATATTTCCTACATGATTCAAACAAACGGTTAGAGGATCCCGCGGGGTAACCCGTGGGAGACCCCCCAACGCTCAAGTTAATATTAATCTCATGATAGTAATGAAAGTAGGTATTAAATAGGCATTAAAAAAAAAAAAAAAAAAAAAGACAAAAGATGTAGCATAAAAGGAGTAGGAGAGTTGAATGATTATTGCCCCGGAGAGGCCACCAATAATGAGAGAGAGGGAAGGAGGCGTGTGAATGCCTTGGTTGGGAGAGGATCAAGATGCCACTCCCCTTCTTCATGTGCCTCCCATTTATTTACATCCTTCATTTCCCTTTTGTTTTCATGTGAGTTGAGAAGTGGTGTCCCTCTCTTGCCATGTGTCACTTTTGTGACACATGGCATCACCTAGTCGGGTTGACGTATTCGGTATTTTTGGGCCCGATTCTCTAATTCATATAGTAATTACATGCTTATTAATTATGTTTGTAGCACTAATGCTATAAATACTATGTGTGTAGCTAGAGCTTG
The DNA here is from genome assembly GCA_018398585.1 of Simmondsia chinensis. Lineage (NCBI taxonomy): Eukaryota > Viridiplantae > Streptophyta > Magnoliopsida > Caryophyllales > Simmondsiaceae > Simmondsia > Simmondsia chinensis. The sequence continues at coordinate 18,812,930 of JAGTTD010000001.1, read as the reverse complement.
AGTTCAGCTCATCCTTACAAACCCCACCTTGTACAGAACTCCAAAATGATGCAGAAGCACACTGACCAAATTTATCGTAAACATTTTGGCGCCGTCCGAGGGAAGGATCATAAGCTCACGCCAAACTTGATGTTTCTTGTAAGACTCAAGCATTTCAAGTATCAAGAAAGTCAATTTTCAGCATTTTCTCTGGAGTCCTTGGCATTCCTTATGATAGGAACAAGCTTACGCAAGCAAAATTGATAAAAGAGGCTTGATTGAATAAGACCAAGTATGGTTACATAATTTATTCCCCCTTTTTTTAATCTTTTCCTTGATTAGAAATCTGAAAAATCATCATAGATACCTAGAACTTTTTAAGAGCTTTGTTTTGTTATATAACTCGATTCGTAACTCTTTACAGATTGAAAGTTATGCTTGTTTTAAGTTACAGGGTGTGCTACCTTGCCAAAACGCGAGACGCACGCCTACTTCATAGGTACCTAGAACTCTTCTAGAGCTTTATTTTAGTATATAATTTGATCTGTAACTCTTCTCGAATTGAAAATTACGCCTATTTTAAATTGTAAGGTAAGTTATATAACCCACATGCGTTTGGCACGTCCAGATCATTATTCATATGCTTTCTTTTATCAAAATTTCAAAAAATTCCCCTGAGTACCTAAAAAGTTTCCAGAGCTCCATTTTGATATATAATTTGATCCATAACTCTTCGCGGATTCAAAGTTATGCCCGTTTTAAGTTGTAAGGTAAGATATACAACCTACCTACGTCTGGCAAGCCCATATCACTTTTACTATACTTTCTTTGATCAAAAGCTCTAAAATTCATCATAGGCACCTATAATTCTTCAAGAACTTCGTTTTGATATATAATTCAATCTGTAACGCTTCACGGATTGAAATTTACTCCTGTTTTAAATTGTAAGTTAAGTTGTATATCTTATCTTCACGTGGCACGCCCACTTCAATTTTCATATACTTCCTTTGATCAAAAGGTCCAAAAGTAATACTTGGGACTCTTCAAGGGCTTCGTTTGGTTATGTAATCTGATCCGTAACACTTTACGGTTTGAAAGTTATGCCCGTTTTAACTTATAGGGTAAGTTACCTAACCAAAACGCGCAATGCTTGCCCACTTGACCTTTTATATACTGTCTTTGATCCAAAAATTCAAGAACTAATTCTAGTTACATTTAAATCTTCAAGAGCTTCGTTTTAATAGGTAATTTGACTCATAGCTCCTTAAGGATTAAGAGTTGCATTTGCATAAGTCTTAGGGTCAAGTTATATAAGTCACCAATCACAACCATGTTGGAGAAACTCCCGTAACGTCTTTGTTATCTTTTCTTTAAAATATGAGAAATTACACTGGTTGCATAGAGCACTTCGAGGGCTTCATTTTGAGATGTGACCCGCACTATAACCCATTATGAATTAAAAGTTATGTTCGTTTAAAGTTGCATAATACTTTATGTATTTAAAGAAAAAGAAAAATAATAAAAAAAGGTGTGTTGACCACCCATTGCCACTTTGACCGTCATCTTCCCTGCCTTACCGCCACCACCAACTAGACATCCACCACCAGAGGCCGCCACTCGCCACCACGTCGCCCACCGTGAACCATGGCTCGCCGTGGTGTGTTGACTGTCATGTAGCATTGACCACCATGTTCTGCTACCCACGCAAGGCTTCATCTCCGACGACTACCAACACCTGCCATGGTCAAATGACTCAAACCCTTTCTCTTTCTTTCAAACCCTAAATGAGTTAATCTTTATTAGAATCTTAGTTTAATTCAACTCTAAAAGGGTCAATTTTTGTTACAATCTTAAGTTAATTTTAACCTTAAAAGAGTCAATTTTCATTACAAGCTTAGTTTAATTCAACTCGAAAAAGGTCAATTTTCGTTACAATCTTATTTTAATTCAACCCCAAATGGATCAATTCTCATTATAATCTTAGTTTAACCCAAACCTAAAGGGTTAATTTATACTATAATATCTATTCCATTTAACCCTAATGGGTTCAATTTCGTAATAATATCAACCTAACACAACCCTAATTGTGTCAATTTTCGTCACAATCTCCACTTAGTTCAACCCTCATTGAGCTAATTTTCATCATAATTTTAGTTTAATTCAACCTTCAAGGGCCAATTTTTATTATAGTTTTAGTTTAATTCAACATTAAAAGATTAATTTTCGTTGTAATCCGTACTCATTTTAACCCTACATGTGTTAATTTTCGTCGATTCTTGTTGAACCAATTTTCATTACCATCTTAGTTTAACTTAATCCTAAATGGGTCAATTTTTATTACAATCTCAGCTTAGCTCAACCCATGTTGAATTAATTTTCATTACAGTATCTGTTTAATTCAACCCTATTTGAACTAATCCTTGTTACAATCTCAGTTTCATATAACCTTCATTAAACTAATTCTCGTTATAGCATTCGTTTATTTCAACCCTATTTGAACTAATTCCTATTACAATCTTAGCTTAATTCAACCCTTGTTGAATCTACTTTCGTTACAATCTTAGTTCAATGCAATTCTAATAGGACTAGTATTCGTCACAAACCCAATTTATTTCAACCCTGATTAAACCAATCTTTATGTAAATAAGTAAACTAACCCTGAATACGTTATAACCAAAAAGCTTAATTAAATTCATACTCCCAGGGCTTGAGAATAACATGCTTTGTAAGTTTTAAAATGTTGTAGCCTATCACATCCTTGGCTAGTTGAACAAATTCTCGCTGCAATTCTTATTTAATTCCTAGTAAATCAATAATTGTCACATATCTGACTTAACTAATCTTCACTTCAATTCTTCTTTTAATTAAACTCCAAGGAGTTAATATTTTCTATAATTCTACTCTAACAAGTTCCTATTTAACTAAAATTCTGCTTGAACAAACTATCGCTACGACTTCTAATCAATTTCTCATTGTACTTTCATTTTTCAGATTTTCAATTATAAACTTACTCTTATGTCCTATCATAAGGGCATAATTATAAAAGTAAATTTAAAAAAATCATCATGTGGATGCTCAGTAGCTCTTATGCAAGACGAATGCCATTTATACCAAATCTATCTCATGAAGAACCTAATCCTAGGCTGTCGACAATAGAAGAACAAAGCCATCAATGCCACTTTCAATGATTTCGACATCTTAAGACAAGCGCATAAGCGGATACCAAGGCACAAGCGCAAATCAAAAAGCACATCCAAAGGCTAAGTGTAGAACAGTTAAATGGATCATTCTAAGGACTTTAAGGGACCTTATAATTGTCTTGAAGCTTGCAAAACATTTGTTCCTTCTTGTAAGGTCACTCTATTCATAATTGATTCAACTATTCCTTGAATCACTTACCTGCCTATCTTATATGTGCACAAGGCAACGATCAAAACGAACTATTTATTAAATTCAAGCTTAGGATGCCACATTGCATCTAAAGATCCTAACTATCAGCTATGTGGCAACACATCCGCAATCTTCCTACCATTGTCAAAAGAACTATTTAACTTGTAAGATGAAATGCCACCACACTTGATGTACTCACTGAACCACTCAATTTCAACGTCTCTTTACATCGATGATTCTATAATACCTTTTAAACTAGCATCTGGAGATGAAGTTAACTAAGTAGAACCAAAGACCAAAAATGAGTTTAAGGTGGGCCAATCTTTCTTTCAATGGTGGTATGAGTCATTTTAGGACTGGGGAACTTCGCCTTAGTCATTTCCTTAACAATGGCATAAATCCTTTTACGACTGGGGAACTTTGCCTCAGTCATTTCCTCAACGGTGGCGTTAATCCTTTTAGGACTGGGTAACTTCACCTCGGTCATTTCCTTAATGATGGCGTAACTCCTTTTGAGACCGGGGGACTTCACTTCGGTTATTTTCTTATTGTGGTGGTATAAGTCATTTTAGGAGTGGGAGACTTCGCTTCAGTCATTTACTTACTTTAGTGGGATAAATCATTTTAGGACAGAGGACTTCACCCCAATTTGTAACTCATCATTTTAGGACAAGGGAACTTTGCCTCATTTCCTTAGCAATGGCATAAATCCTTTCAAGACTGGGGAACTTTGCCTCAATCATTTCCTTATTACAGTGGTATAAGTCATTTTAGCTGGGGGACTTAGCCTTAGTTATTTCTTTATTTTAGTGGGATAAATCCTTTTAAGATAGGGGGACATCACCGTAGTTCGCAACTTAAATTTCTTTATCATAGTGGCTTAAATCATTTTAGGACTAGGGAACTTCGCCTTAACCATTTCCTTAACGATGGAGTAAATCCTTTTAATACTCGGGGACTTTGCGTCAGTCATTTCCTTCTTATGCTGGTATAAGTCATTTTAGGATTGGGGGACTTTGCCTTAGTCATTTCCTTAGTCTAGTGGGATAAATCCTTTTATGATAGGGGGACTTTGCCCCAGTTCATCACTTAAATTTGCTTATCTTAGTGGCCTAAATCACTTTAATAAAGGGTGACTTAGCCCCAATTCGCAAGACTAGACGTCGCTTTCGTCGCAAAGGCTAAATCATTCCAAAATCAAGAGGCTTTACAATCAACAATGACAGAAAGTACATTTCTTTCGCATGATGCAAATCATGTCATAACAACTACAAGTTGGGAACTACTCATCCATGAGATACAATTCTTTTCAAAGCTAGTAAGCTTTACCCTCAATCATGTGATGCAACATAACATCATGACATATTTATGAGACTTTGTTACTTGTTACAAGAAGGAGATCAAATTATAGTTAGGAAACTTAGCAGCTTGTTGTGACCTAATAAAACATTCCTAAGTAGAAAATCCAACATGAACCACGCAGGTTATCGCGCTTATGCAACCCACACTTTAACCAACCTTCTACTAAATTATTTAATACCATTGCTGGTCAACAACTTATTAAGAGCAGTGCAAGATGTTATTTTTATCTGCTTAACAATCTTCATAATCACCTACATATTGACCAAATGCTATATTTGGTAAATACACCTTGTCCTTGCTCTTCTTGTTATTCTTGCTCATTTATCCACAAAACTAAGTTAAGGAATTATGATAATATCTCCCCTCATTAAATTACTTAATTCTACCTCTTCTGCAAGACATTCAATGCTTAAGAAATGATAATCAAGAATGGATGTAGGAGTACATACAGAGAAAATTTATCACGAATCCTATATGCTATAACTCTATGTACCAAACTCTTCGGAAAATAAAATGTTTTGAGCTAAGTTATTAATAACTTACCACAAAAAACCAAACACCACATACTTTCTACTGCAGCATGTAATTCATAACTCCTTGAAAAGGACTTCTTGACAATCACAAAGCAAGCGCAACACAAGAATTGGCAATAAAAAAAAAATACGCTTCCTCAAACATCTCAAGTATAGCTACCCCACTTGAAATAAAGAGTCCCAAGCAAGTGACATACGGGCATAAATGACAGGTTAATTGTAAAAACCCTTTTAGAATGGGGAAATTTGAACAAATAACAATAGAGATGAACTAGCTCAATACCCGTAATAACTTATTTCAAGATAGTCGTGAACTTGCTCATGAACAATCTAAAACTCCTTTCACAGCCCACTCACTCTAGCAATGATTACTACCATCAAAGTAATATATACAAGGGATCACTTAATCCTTGAAACTAGCTCATAACCTTAAAGATAGAATAACAAGCAGAATATGCAATTTAAGACATGTACACCTTAACGATTACTAACTCACCTTGTTACGTGTTTAATATTTGGTGTCAGTATAGATGACATGTTATAAACCAATCAAAGACTCGTCATTATTAAGAAGCATATTAGACATAGGTGCTTGTCATCCAAACATTATAAGGGTTTATGTGATTATTCATGAATCACATTGTATGAGTGTTGTTCGCTTACGAAATATCTCTTACAAATGCGACTAATGAATATATGTGCAGTTGTCTACTTATAATTAATCAGCATAAGCCATACCAAGTTTGTCAATTCATAGACAAATTTCGAGGATAAAAGAATGTGAGCCATGGGTATCCTTTAAGGATGATATACCATACGATTGGTGAATTACTTGGCATGTAACAACCTTAAAAGTGTGTTATTTCTAACAACTTGTCTGTATTTTGATATTTATTCTCCGCATATTCATTATCAAGCAAGTATATCATATTGACCTGTTTGGTTTGACTTGTTGCCTCAAGTATGCTTTATTTTATCTAGGTATTCTATACATGACACCTAACAGTTATCCATGTATGTACCAAAAACCATGGTCCGCCCTAGTGCAATCACCCGCAATGGATGCAATAACAAACATCAAGGTCCGCTTTAGTGCAATCCCTCGCAATGGGTGCAATACCAAACACCATTGTCTATCCTAGTGCAATCACCCGCAACGAGTGCAATACTTTACACCATGATCCGCCCTGGTGCAACCACCCACAATGGGAGTAGTACTCATTGCCATGAATCACTTGAGGGTTATCTAAGGGAAATACACTGAGCATTGTTTCCTACTTTCCATTTGCTACGTATGACCTACAGTTTCCTACGTAAGGTCTACAGGTTTCGAAGATTTGCCAATCTCCATGATATACGTTTTGCTTACTTACCTGACAATTTCATCACTAATGTCCTCACATGATCATCACATAAAACTCAAATCGCCATGAGTGCTTGTAGGAATAAATGAGAAAAATGCTTTAAATACTCCAAGTTTTAGAAGGTCCCGGAGGCTTAGATTCTTCAAAATATTCCTACACACATAAAAACTACTTCATTCAAACAAACAAAGAGGAAAAACACTCTATTAAGATCCCTAATAGGCTCAACACCCAATGAAGGTGAAGAATGCGCTAAACGCATTATTCAGATCCACAATTGAGCTAAATGCCTTGCTAAGGTTCATGATGGGCCATGCGCCTAGTTACGAACCGTAATGACTTAAAAATCCCATTAATTGTCAAATACCCATTACACATCTTATTCAGGTCATATGCTCTATCAATTTCAAGTAAAGTTCAAAATACACATGAATGACAATTACGAAGGGCCAAAACAGAAGGCTAAATACCTCCATCCCTCGGGCAAACATTGTGCACTAGCAAGTTACAATTAAAGACTGACTGTAATACACTCTGGCTGAACTTGAAATGACTGAAGTTATATGTTTATAACACTTGCTTAGTACTTACTCGCTCGGCGACCAAATGTGGGTAACCTTGCATGGCCGATCCAAAATGGGCGACTCAGAATGGGCAAACAACATATGCACGACACCCAAGCTGCACTCGAATATTTAAAACCCGTTTTGGCGGACCTCTTTGTAATATGAAGGTATCTTGTTATGCGAGTAATTTACATGGATCGGCTAGTTATAAAAGGATTAAAGGTTATACTTATTTTAGATTATGTTCCCGATATAAGCTCGCAAGGCACCTAGCACAATTTATACTCACCCAGCACCCGCATGCCCGGTATTTATAGCCTCAATGTTATAAATATAATAACCAAGTAATTACTATATAAAAAATAAGATGACACTAAACTAAACTTGAATTGAGAATCGGACCCGAAAATAACGAGCACGCCAACCCGACTAGGTGATGCCATGTGTCACAAAAGTGACACATGGCAAGAGAAGGTGTCCCCACCTCTTCCCCAACTAACATGAGAACGAAAGGGAAATGAGGATGATGAGAAAAAAGATATAAATAAAGGGAGAAGCACATGAAAAAGGGGGGTGGCATCTTGATCCTCTCACAACCAAGGTATTCACACGCCTCCTTTCCTCTCTCTTGCTATTGATGGTCTCTTCGAGGCAATAATCATTCAAGCCTCCTACTTCTTTTATGCTAAGTCTTTTATATCTATTTTTTCTATTTATTACCTGCTTTCATTACTATTTCATAAGATTAATATTGACTTGAGCGTCGGAGGGGTTCCCCCGTGGGTTACCCCGCAGGTCCCTCTAACTGTTTGTTTGAAACTTATAGGAAATATCAAGTCCGGCGTGTCGCTAGAGCTTGAGCTTTAACTCATCCTTACGAACGCCACCTCATAAAGAACTCCAAAATAATATACAAGCGCACTGACCAAATTCATTGTAAATAGGAAGCATTACCTCCAAATACCTCTATGACTCTAAATGGACCCTCCCAATTTGGGGACCATATCCCAAAGACACGGTCTTTCATGCCAATAGGTAAAACCACTTTTCAGACTATATCTCCTGAGTTAAAAGACCAGGGTTTTACCTTTTTGTTGTAGGCTTTGGCCCCTCTTCTTTTGTTTCTCTAACTTGTGAAGAGCATCAAGCCTAACTTGGTCTAAGTTAGTTAGTTTGTCCATGATAGCCTGCTCATACTTAAGTTCAGAAAACCTCCCTTGATAAGCCAACCTAATAGATTGAACCATCACTTCCATAGAGAGCACAACATCACGGTCATACGTCAAATGGAATGGAGTTGTCCCAATTGCGTCATGTTTGGACATTATGTAAGCCCGAAGGGAATCCAGTAGCAATTCATGCCACCTCCTAGGATAATCCGCAATCATCTTTTCAATATTGGCCTTCAAAATCTTGTTTGTTGACTTTGCCTGGCCATTGGCTTGATCATAGTAAGGGGTTGAGTTCAAGATTTTTACGTTGAAACTCTTCTTGAACTCCTTAACCTCAGCCCTATTGAACGCCATAGCTTGGTCTGCAGTTATGGTTTCAGGGATACCAAACCTACATAGGATGTACTCTTTGATAAAATGAATCATGTTTTGTTGATTAATATTTCTATATGGTTTAGCCTCCACTCATTTTGTGAAGTAGTCTTTGGCCACAAGAATTTAAGAGTGTTGTTTGCTAGAAGAGGGGTTAATCTCCCCTATCATGTCCATTACCGAACCTCTAAAGGGCCAGGATTTAACATTAGCATGTATCTCAGCTGCAGGGACTCTTGGCGCATGACCACGTCTTTGGCATGCTCTTCCCACGTTGGTGTACTTTATACAATCATCTCTCATTGATGGCCAATAATAGCCATAACGTCTGATGAGCCAATGCATCATGTTGCCAGCTAGATGGAATCCGCATACACTTTCATGTGCTTTTACCATTACTGGCATTGCTTCATCCAAGTAAAAGCACCTAGGAAGCACTCAACTATCGTCCCTTTTTTATAACTCTCCAGATTCATCATCTAGATGGAATCTATGAGCTCACATTTTCATCTTTCTATCCTTAATGTAGTCTTAAGGGTTCTTCAAGTAATCCATTAAAGGCTTCCTCCAATCCTCATGTTGACTCAGGACAGTTTGATGGGTTTCAAAGCAATCCAAGTGTTCACTTGGCCTAACTTCACTCTCAAAATTGAAAAACTTAGTTAATTTGATGTCATGGTCTAAAACCTTAGTCTTTATCACCATGGTTTCTTCACATAGAGTCCTAGGCAACTTGTACCCTGAAGTTAACTGAGTCAAGTCCTCAGCTGCTTTGTTTTGTTCTCCAGGGATATGCTCAAACTGCACACCATCAAACTTATTCAATAGCTTTTGTACTATTGAAAAGTATCTACTCAAGGTGTTGCAACATTTAAATTCCCCTTTTACTTGGCAAATCACCAAACCTTTGACGATGGCATTGAGGACTTGCATTTCCAAGAGAGTCTATAGGCCAGTTATTAATGCCTCAAACTCTGCCATGTTGTTGGAACATTTGCCAACTGAAGTAACAGTTAGTTTGGTGATGATAGCAGGGGAGTTTATCACAATTCCAACTCCAGCACCTGAAGTGATCCTTGATCCATCAAAGTATAGTTTCCAGGGGACCGTTTCCACCACTAGGTACTGGTCTGGCTCGTAGTCTGAGCTAGTATGAATGTTTAGGTGGTCGGCTAAAAAGTCTGCTAAGGCTTGACCCTTGACTGACTTTTATGACACATAGACCAACTCAAACTAAAGTTGAGCAATACTCCAATTGTTCAATCTCCCCCTCATCAAGGTTCGATATAGCATGTATTTAGGGACATTTGTCTGAGCGACCACTTGCATGGTAAATGCCAAGAAGTAATGTCTCAATTTTACTGATGCATAAAACAAATATAGACACAGTTTCTCAATTAAGGAGTATTTTATTTCACATTCATTTAAGCAACAGCTAAGGTGAAACATAGCTTGTTCAAACCTTGCTCATTGTTCTGTACAAGCAAACAACGAATAGATTCCTCTGAAGCAGAGACGTAAATCTTCAAATGTTTGCCCTACTTTGGTGGAATGAGAACTGGCAACCTGATCAAGTATTCCTTGATGACCTTGAAAGCTGCTTGATGTGGCTCCCACTACTAGAAGTCCTTCTCGGACTATAGCCTTAGTAATGAAGAGAATACTTCCATTTTTCTTGTGACATTTGAGATGACATGTCTTGGGAAATTAACCTACCACAAGAAGTGTTGAAGCTCCTTTTTTGCTTAAAGGTGGTTTGGCTTTTTGAATGGCCTTAGTCCTATTAATGTCCACCTTGATGCCCTTCTAATGTACTAGAAAACCAAGAAAGTTTCGAGCACATACGCCAAAGGTACACTTTAATGGATTCATCTTGAGGTTATGGGTCCTCATTCTAAGGAGCATACCCCTCAAGTCTTCCAAATGTTTGACTTGGGACTTTGACTACCACAATATCATCTATGCAGACTTCAATGGTCTTGCTAATGAGGTCAAGAAAGATCATGTTCATGCCCCTCTAGTAGGTGGTGCCTGCGCTTTTCAAGCCGAATGGCATAGCCACCCACTCAAAGGTTCCTATTGGCCCAAGACACCTGAATGATGTCTTAAGGATATCCCCAAATCAATCATAACTTGATAGTACCCATAGTAGCCAACCATAAAAGACAAGTCCGCATAACTTGAGGCTAAGTTAATGAGCACGTCATCAATTAGCATTGGGTGTTCATCCTTTAGAGTGGCTGCATTCAGATATCTTAAGTCAATATAGACCCTGATTTTGCCATTTTTCTTAATGACGAGAACAATATTTGCCAACCATTCAACATACCCAGCAATCCTGATTAATTTGGCCTTTAAGAGTCTTTCTATCTCCTCCTTAACCAAATTAATAACTTGTTAGGACATTCTCCTCTAGGCCGGAATGATGTGCCTTGAGCCCAGCTTGAAAGGAAGCCTATGCTTAACAACCTTTCTGTCTAGGCCAGGCATCTCATGATTGTCCTAGAAAAAACAATCCTTAAACTCACGAAGCAAGGTTAAATACTGCTTTCTTTGCTCCTCACTAAGTAGAGTCCTCAGATAGATAGGTCTTAGACTTTCTGTCGAGCCCAAGTTAACTTCGAGGAGGGGGGGTCTTGAATTTTAGCCCTCAAATCCTCCATTTTGGCTGGTGCTGCTCCTAAGCTAGAGAGTTCAAGCTCTTTTTCTTGCATCATCTAGACCTCAAACCCACTGAATGGCTGCTCACTCTAAAGTTGATCCTCAGCATGCCAGGCCACAAGCCTTGCTAGTGTTTAGGAAATGGCCTCTTAGGCCATTAATGGGAGGTCTTGGCTCCTCTACGTAAGGGTTCTGGCGTGCCTTGGAGATCTCCTTCCTCAAGAAGGCCTTCATGCATCCCTTGAAATCAGTCTTTAGACTCTACATCAACTTAGCCAACCTCGGCTTCTGTGAGTGGGCTATCAAGGATGGCTATTGTGTCTTGTCGTTGGGCAAACTGTGGAATGGTCCTTTTGACATCAAGCTGTCCCATGCCATCTTTACAGAATTTTGCCTCAATATAGTTGGAGTAAGTCATGAATGGCCTGTTATCTGCCATAATAACCTCATACTTATCATGGTTCCAGAAGATTAACAACCAGTGTAATGAAGATGGGATACAATAATTGGAGTGTAACCAATCTCTCCTAAGCAAAGCATTGTAGCTTGATGTAGTATCCACAACAAAGAAAGTTGTTAGCTTACTTAAGCTACCAATAGTTAACTCAATCCGGATGACCCCTTCAGACATAACAGTAGCTCCAAAAGAGCAACAGATTGTAGCGTATGAAGTAATCAAGTCATCTCGAGATCTACCAATGACCCCCAACATATAAGAAGGCAAGACGCTGATGGCTGCACCATTATTTGCTAAGAACCTATTCACCATAATGCCATCAAATTTGGCCATGGTGTAAACGAACTTGATGTGTTTATTGGTAGTATTAGACCCATCAAACTTCATCTTCATTATGTCAGGTGTATCATCAAGCAATTTGGATGTTGTGGTATTAACTTTAAAACACAAAGGATAGGGGTTACTTTTGGTGGCTGCTACTTCAGCCGCAAGTTCCATGTGGGGATCCTCGTCTAACACTATAACATCCCCCTCGAGGCTTTCTTGAGTATTAGTTGCCTTGAACTCCAAATGAAAGAGCAAGGCAATTCTAACATCAACCCTTTTAAGGAGCATCTGGAATTGCATTCGGATCCCTTGATCTGTTTCCTTTTTAGGGCTGCCGTCCATGGGCATGTCCTTATCTTGCTTTTGAGGACTTCCATCAATTTGATATCCTGATCCAGAGTTTGGTCTTTTGGATCAACCGCTGGAGTTTGAACTCCTCCATGGGTTCGGGAAAGTCCTCCTCGTGGAAGTAATTCTCAATATCAGGCCATGTTAGGTGAACATGGTCTAGAGTTTCACTATGTTGATGCTGAGAGGGGAGTACTCCTTTTCGCCATCAACTGATCATCGAGCTAGTGAATTCTTAGCAAGCTGGTCCCACTAAGATTCTTGTCCTTTAGAAAATGAGAGACTGGTCCATCTCTCAAGCTTCTTGTGTGGTTACCGTTTATCAGTAATAACAACAGGCCTGGACTCAGTTGTTGGATCTTCAAGATGCATAGGCTTAGTTCACTTGCCCTTACAGGGACCCTACCTTCCACTTGAGAGAGCCTAGTTAAGCAAGTACCAAGTAGAGTCCTTTGCTGAGCTGCCTTCTTTTATAATTGCCTCATATTCTAAGTTAGAGTAAGACTAGAGGGGCCAATGTCCTCTTGATCAAGGTGATTCCTCCTCCAGACGCTATCAAATCGGACCCCGGAACGCTAGTGTCCTGACTATCGTGGTCCTTGACTGGTGTCCACATCCAGCAGGTGGTATTTCGAATTTTTCCTTGGATGTCCAGTCCTCGCAGTGATCTTGAGGAAGTGGGTAGTTAGCTTGCCCCCCAGTGTGATAAGCATGAAGATGTCTAGGAAGGGAAGGCTAGCTTCCTGAAGTGGGCACCTGTCCTTGCACTCCTATTTCAAAGCCTTAAGTGGGCCTCAAGGCAACCTCTACTACCTGAACGTCTATGGCCCCTTTCTCAAGGATAGATAACATCGGCACATTGGCTTTGAGATCCCCTCGAAGCCAAAGAAAAACCCCGATTTGAAGGCCCAGCAACCCTAAGGGGCCTTTTGTTATTCCTATGGCTGGATTCCAAGTGTGCGACACGTGGGTACCCATAACTAGGTTTTTTGTTCTCTCGGGGATAATGTAGTCAGCCTGAGCAACTGGTAATTATGAGCTCGATGGAACCTTGCAAGGATATCTATTTGGTATTGACATAAGAGGTATAGGCCAAAGTTGCCTGATATCCTCTCTAATGGCTTGGACCAAGCCATTGTGAGCCCCAGCTTGTCTAACCAAGATAGGCTCGACCTCAACTACTGTCTATCTTGCCACTTTTTTAGCAATAAGGGTAGCAGTAGAAGACAAGGTTGAGTTCACTTAAACTAAGACTCTGTCAATCTCTTTATGAAGCCAATCATTAATTAAGGTTCCAATGTCATTTATTACGACTCTCATGACAGTAGAGTTTTCACACTATGTCGCTAGATTGCGCTCTATTTCAACACGTTGTCTCAAAGGCTTTTCTTATTGTAGGTTGGACTCTTTGGTCCACGATTTATAAATGGCGTTTGAGCATAGCCATGAAACTCTTGCAAGCATGGCCATCCAGCCTAATTTGTTCATCTTCCAGGATGTCATCATCGCCACCGCTCTCACTACTATGGCTATGACATGGTTCATCCCTTCGTGTTATAGGACTTCATTCAAGAGGATGCACAAGCAGGGACTCAACTATGGCTAGGCCTTTTAGTTCCTCATGCTCAAGAGCACTAGACCTGCTAGTTGTGACCACTGGCGAATGGCCCACAACTACATCCTAATAATCCACGATGGGATAAAGACATTGAAGCCTTGTTTTAAGTCTCCCACTGTGGTCGCTAAAAGACATGTTTGCATTATTTTGTTTGTAATTAAGTGTGATGTGGCCATTGTAAAAATGAAAAAAAAAAAAAAAAAACAAACAAACAAACGTGCAAAACGGACTCACCGCGACCAGGGAGTGAGCCTAAATTTGAACCGCAAGTCTTTGACATCAACCACTCATCGTTTTCGGAGAAATGGTTGTTATATTTTGGTGCAGCTGACTTCGGTTATACTGTGACTTCAGCTTATACTTCAATTAAGAAGACTTGGTTAAATATTTTTGTGGATTTGTTTTTGTATATCTATTGATAAAAAAATAAAGGGATATGGACTTAGCTCAAATGGCAGTTATAGTGACCAAGCAGGGCCCACCTACACTTTTTTTCGTACACTTAAAAGTTAGGAACTGGGATAGAGACAAACCCAAGAGCTTAACAGTCCACTTACAAGCCCAAGTCAATCAAGCTTTTAAGCCTAGTACCTTCGACTTATAATAACTCGAATGAGTTGAGGTCTGACAAGGTTAAGGGGAAGAAAACCGTATTCAAGTCACTAGATTAGGACCAACGCAATCAAGGTTAAGCCTTGGGCGTCAAAGCCTTCATCAATGGCACGAACCTAAGTTCACCTGACCTATCAAGCAATGACAGTAGTGTTAAGACCAACATAATCAAGGTCAAGCCTTGGCTATCAAAGCCATAAACTAAAGCCTCAATTCTTAACTCGTTGAAGTTTGGGAATAGATTAAAATAATAAGCTCATACCTGAAACCCGAGCGACTATATTGCTGAAGAAGTAAGTACAACAAGTTCTATGCTAAGCTAAGTTACGTTAAGTTATGTAACTCCTAAGAAAAGAGCACAAGTGTGCTATAAAACTTGAAGAAGTTTTGTATTGAGTATGTGTTTGTGTGTGTGTTTGGACTCTCACAGAGTCACTTATTTATAGAAAAATTAAATAACGGCTGCCCCCTAATTTTGTGGCATTTTCTTTCCGTGTCAGGCCACTAAGCTCTTTCTTGCGCCTGAATGATCAACGAACGTGTCCATGATTAGGTTTTGGGGGGGATTTCTTGGAGCCCATGTCCAAATTTCTGACTGAAGTCTCCTCTAAAAGACCCACGTTTTCTTGGATTAAGCTTAATGTCCAAGTATCTGAGATTGCGCTTTAATTAACTATCACAAGTTGGAAACCACCTTTCTTGAAGCCTTCTTAGCAGTCCCTTGAGCTCGAACTCCCTTGACCTGCAACCATCTCAAGCCTCGAGGAGTTGATACCCTTGTTAGGGTGATAATCTTCTCAAGACGATGGGCTCGAGACGCTGTTATTGCAACATCTGAAGGCCTAATTCTCCTTGAGGAGGGCCTCACGTGTTAATAACGTGCAATTTGCTCAAAATGACATCGTCCCAACTCTCTCGAATTTAGTGTGTAAACAGATGGGGCCATCAAAAAATTTAAGGCCAGATTAGTGGCTAAAAGGTGCATTAAAAAATAAGGTATTGACTTCTTTGATACTTACTCATCCATAACTAATATCGTCAATGTAAGAGCCTTGATATCTCTAGCATCCATACATAATCTAGTGCTGCACCAAATGGACGTTAAATCTGCTTTCTTAAATGGTGACCTTAAGGAAGAAATCTATATGGAACAACTTGAGGGATTTAAGGTTCCTGGTTTGAAGTATAAAGTGTGCAAACTTGTTAAGTCCTTGTATAGTCTTAAACAAGCTCCTAAAAAATTTGATTGCGCTTTCATCATGCATGGTTTTCTTGGGAATAGTGGTGATGCTTATGTGTACTCTAACCATGATGATATTGGGTGTGTGATTATCTACTTGTATGTTGATGACATGCTTATTTTATGAGCGAGTGTGAATGTTATGAATGCTACTAAGTCTCTCCTAAGCTCATCTTTTGATACGAAAGATATAGGCGAGGCCGATGTGATACTTGGCATAAAAATAATTAGATCACCCAAAGGTTTGACTCTTCATTAATCTCACTACATGGAGAAAATATTGAGCAAGTTTGGTCATTACAACACTCTAGCTAAGACTCCATATGATTCTAATGTTCACTTGAAAAGGAACATGGGTGATAGTGTGTCACGGTAAGACTATGCCAAGATTATTGGTAGTGTAATATTTTTTATGAATTGCACTCGTGTTGATATTGCTCATGCCACTTGTAGATTGAGTCGTCATACCCATAATCTGAGTGATGAGCACTGGGTTGCTCTAAGTAGACAGTTGAGGTACCTTCCAGGTACTATTGATTGGGATTTACACTAAACATTTCCCTGGGGTGTTATAGGAGTATTGTGATGTCAATTGGGTATTTGATAGTGATGAATATTAATTTGACTAGTAGCTATATTTATTTCTCACTAAAGGTGCTACGCCTTGAAAATCTTGTAAACAAACTTACATGGCTAAATCCACGATGGAATATGCGTTTATCACTCTAGAGATGGCAGGTATGAAAGCTGAATGGGTGAGGAATAGGCTAGAAGACATTCCATTATATGGGAAGCCCACTCCATCAGTATCAATATACTGTGACTCACGTACGATTATCAAAGTGGGGCAAAATGAAGTGCATAATGGCAAGCGCATGAGTATTCGCCTGAGGCATGGTGTTTTAAGGCACCTAAATGAGAACAATGTGATCTCACTGGAGTTGTTAAGGAATGAGAGGAATTTGGTAGATCCTCTTACCAAAGGCCTTTCCAAGATGGCAATTGTTGGGAACAAATTTCAAAACTTTCCCTACATCAGCTTAAGCGGGTGCAGCGAAATACCAATTTAAAATTAAGAATTTTAAATCTAAAGCCGTAACCTAATTAAACTATTTTATTAGATCTACATCTTACTCTAATAGGTTCATAATATGACAAGCAAAAAAACACTGAATAAAACATATATAAACATAGTATGTAGAATAAACAAAATTAAGAAAAAACAAATTAAGTATCAAATACTTAATTTAGACATACCTGAAGCATCAATCCAAACTCCAACTTGAAGATTTGAAATAAGAAAAGAGTTATTGACACCTCAAGATCTTCTTCGCAATGATCTCTTTTAGCACCGGAGTGTGGGCTCCCAAAATATTTAATTTAGGAAAAATTTCAAAACAAAATTTTCTTTCATTCTTTCCGAAAAATAATTTTTCATAAAAATTATGCTAAACAATAATTAAAAAAACCCCTAAAATAATTTTACACTTTTCGCCGTGCGAGATAACTGGGTTCAAAAACCTATAACTTAATTTCTAATCCTCAAAAACAAATGTTTATACACACACGCATACAAATAAAGCAGCCAGAACATGCATGCAATCAGGTGCGTATCCTTGTAAAACTATGTTAATGACGTCATCCCAGTTTACCTTTTCGTTTTCCATTTTTGGAAATAGAAGGCACATCCTACTGCCTAAATGTCGTGCGTATATTAGACGGGCGTGACTGTGTAGCCCTTTTAACATTCCTCTCTCTTTTGTTCAAAACACGATATAATTTATCATATTATATATTCATCTCATGAATATTTGTGTAGCATAAAAATTTTTTTACCTCATAAATGATTAATTCAACACATGACTTCTTCTTTAAATATTTTCAAACGATGTTTAAATTGAGGCTTGCGAAATGACCTCAAACACAATCTAACTCGTGCTTTAAATGGGTCAAATCAATTATCTTCTCGTGATAACAATTATTTACCATTTAGTAAAACTTAATTCCACTAGATAAGTTTTATTTCACTCAGTAATTAAATATCTTCACTCATGAATTCCCCAATCTACTATTGCGATAATTAACCCCTTTATCAGATATCCATGAACAATTTTCTCAAATCTCTCGCTGTAGTTCCCGACTCGCCCATTTCGAACAATTCAATAATACAGAAACAATTTTCATATTAATTTCAAATGCCAAACATATAGAATTCTCTGGCTAAAGATTCTAGAATCAGTCTATATATTTGTGAATCAACTAAGGGAACATCTTAATCTCATTGGAGACTATAGATTTCACGTAAAATAACTATTTCTGCCACAGTTCATGCAATTACCCAAGGTACATAAGAGTCAAGTCAACGCACTTTGACTAATCCTTTTGGCACATCAAAGTAACGAACAATCCATGCACGAGTTTAGACTGTTTCTTGGAATTAGAATTATCATCTTACAGAATTAATTATTTCTAACAACAGTTAAAGAAATAACTAATTTAAATGGTCCTACTCAGTGTTCATATCTTATTGACAAAACAAACAAAATACTTTTGGATCCCTATCCACATGACCAAGACAAGTTATCAAAAATATCATGTTATAGACTTATTAGATAAGTGGTTAGAACTTATCACTGACTATAAACATACTTTGACAACATATCATTAGTTTGATCTAAGTCTATATGTGGTTTAATCTCATTGACCACTTAAGCCAAACCTGACATGGCATCTTGGATTACTTCCATCTCATGGAGCATATTAGAAAACAATCACACGCACGTTTGACTCATAAAACGTAATCAGATAATAAATAAATAAAATAAGTTTATTTATTTAATATTTAAAACTAACTAACCTGGTTTTTTAGGACACCAATTCCAACAATCTCCCACTTGTCGCAAACCCAATTAGTCCTATATTGCATAACAATCCCAAGGGATCTGTAAACTCTTTGACTAAAAACTATAGCCAATATCGAACTCTCACTATCTTATTTATATGCTCACAAGCCTTCATCTATATGGAACCTTCTGAGTCAAGTAGTCTACTTAACAACTCCATAGCTATCAAGTACCTGACTTCCATAGTGAAGTGAGCAATATAAGACTGCTTCACCCTTCAACATCTAATGACACCCACTAGAAGGGTAAGCATGGAATTCAGATGTCTAACATCTAAAGTCCCTTTTAAAACAAACGACCCATGAAAAACTCACCCTTTCTTTTGAACCTCACATATGCTTGACCCTAAGAATATAGAGTGCTCGTTTTAGGTCTTTTACTTTTAAACTAGCTGGGCGACAAACTCTTAACAACTCATAACAATTCTACATTACTCTTAATCTGTAGAATGTCATCCATATGCAATACTTACAAAGTCCCTATTTTCTTGTTATTTCACTCATACACTAATGGTTCACTAACCATTGACTCAAATCCCTAGGACTTGACTACCATTCATCAAATCTACTATTCAACGAACATGATGCTTATTTAAGTCTACAAATAGACTTCCTTAGTTTTCATACTATGTGCTCCAGACTTTTAGCAACAAACTTGTCTGGTTGTATCATATGTGGTGAGCTTATCAAGATGAACATTTAGACATTATCGTTTTGATTTCCATTCCCATATCTTATCACAATGAGATACAATGGATAAGAGCAGTCTTATGGACTTAAGCATACCATCTGGCTTGAAGGTCTCATTAAAGACAATTCCTTCCTATAAGATATTAATCCACCGCCACACCTAACCTTGAAGGTCTCTATCTTCTTGTCCAGTGAACTCTTTACTATTGTAGATCCATTCGAATCCAATCTAATGGATTTAATGTCTTTCGACGCCTCTACAAGTTCCCAGACTCAGTTAAAATACAATTACTTAACTTTTATTGCCCTGAAAAATTGGTCTGCATCTTTATTTTTAAGTGTTTCAGTCTAGTTTAGAGGATCAGATTCACCATCATAACAAACCATTAAGACTGAAAACATGAATCCGTCAGGTGACTCTATGTTGGAATTGGTGTCCTAGAAAATCCAATTATTTTGTCTTAAATATTAAATAAATGTGTTTTATTTATTTATTGTCCTATTATATTTTACGAGTTAAATATGCTTGTGATTGTTTTGTAAAACGTTCCATGATATGGACATAGTCGAAGATGACGTATCGGGTTTGGTTTAAGCGGTCAACGAGATTGAACCATAGATAAACTTAAATAAAATAAATGATATGTTTTCAAAGTATTTTCCTAGTCAGTGATAAGTTTGGACAACTTATCTGATAAGACTATAATATGATACTTTTAATGACATGCCTTGGTCTTGTAAATCGGGATCCAATAATATTATGTTGGTATTGTCAATAAGATTGAAACACTAAGCAGGACCACTTGAATTATTTATTTCTTAATTGCTATCATAAATAATTAATTCTGTAAGATAATAACTTTAAATCCAGGAAATAGTCTGAATTTGTGCATGCATTGTTTGTTGTTTTGATGTGCCAAAAGGATAAGCCAAAATACGTTGACTTGAAACATATGTGTGTTAGGTAACGGCATGAAATGTGGATCGAACAGTTGTTTTATATGGAATCTATTAGTCTCTAACAAGATAAAGATGTCCCCTCAGTTGATTCGCAAATATATGAACAGATTCTAGAATCTTTGGCTTAAGTATTCCATACGTTTGACATTTAGAACTAATACGGAAATTGTTTCTGTATTATGGAATTGTTCTAGATGGGCGAGTCGAGAACTACAGCGAGATATGTGAGAAAAGCAATAATAGTAGTTGAAGTTACTATTGCTCACGATTATCTAATAGAGGGATTAATTGTCATAATAGAAGTTATATGCGAAATTCTGAGTCGGTTCCGAAAATAATGCTGAAAAATAAAAAAATAAAAAAAATAATGCTGAAAAAAAAATTTCCAAATCTACTGTTGAACCGCGTTTACAAAATGCGGTTATAGTAAACCGAGTTAAAAAAACGCGTTTCAGATGAATAAAAACCGCGTTTCGGTTTACCATAACAAAAACCGCGTCTTAATAACGCGGTTTACTAATAATAACCGCATCTTGATAAAGCGGTTTACCATAATAAAAACCGCGTTTTGGTAAAGCGGTTTACCATAATAAAAACCGCGTCATATGAACGCGGTTTAATATGGTCAAACGCAATGAGTCGAGCCGAGCCCTTAACAAGCTCGTATCGAGCCCCTTAACGAGCTCTTATCGAGCCCTTATCAAACTGTTCGATAGCGAGCCGAGCATCCCCTGTTCGAACTTGGCTCGTTAAGCTATCGAGCTCTCCTAATGAACACGAACGAGCTCTAATCCATTTTGAACACGAGTAGTTCATTGAACGCTCAGTTCGTTTACACCCCTACTCACCGCCGGTCATGTCATCCGCTGTCGCCCTTCTTCTGGTTTATACGCCGGAGATCTTTAAGTATCATTGTCATAGCTATTTGATCACTACTGAATTAATAGCCTTTTATTGATAACTTTTCCTGATTTCTTACCCCCTCCACTTATAATGTTGGAGCTTCATTGAGAGGAACATTGGATCAATGTGACGATCATCACGAATTGCGGCATAATGGCGACTATAAGCGATGAAAACGGTGTTTGTGCGTACTACGAATAAACCGCATTTAGTAAACGCGGTTATTACCTAAACCGCGTTTAGTAAACGCGGTTTATTAATCTATGAACCGCGTTTTAATAATGCGTTTTATATAAATATAAAACGCATTTTAAAGACGCGGTTTTTATGCATTTTAAACGCATCACCTTGACGCGGTTCAGTATAGCCGCGTTTTGTAAACGCGGTTCAACAATAGATTTGGAATTATTTTTTTTATTTTTTTATTTGTCAGCATTATTTCCGGAACCGACTCTAATTTTGTGCTATGGTTATATTTTCGTTACAAAAACCATTACCATGAATATCCTTACGCAATGGTTTTTTAGTCTCTCAAAACCATTGCAAAACTGTTGCGCAAAGTTAGCTTTGGCAATGATTTCAGAACCGTTGCTATAAGCCTAATTTGTAGTAGTATATGTTTAAAATTTCAGGCGAGTCATGATTCAATCAAAGAGGAAAGTTCTATATCGGATCCAAGGAGATTAGATATTCAAAGTGTTGAACGATTTAGATTATTAATCTAATGATTTTAGATTTTGAACTAAAGTGTAAAATATTCAATTGTTGAATATTTTATGATAATCCAAAACAAAGAATATCTAATAGGATTAGACTGTTCGGTTTACGATCAAATGAGATTATGATCGCATCCAATTATTTATTTAATAATAAAAAATAAATTAAAAAGGGAAGACAGTAGCTTTGGTCGTGTGCCATTTCATATATATATATATATATATATATATATATATATATATATATATATATATATATATATATATATATATATATTCCTTTATTTGTATAATTTTAATAAATCAAAAAATTAATTAGGACGAGATCCTAATTAAAATTATACGATAATCGTTTCCAAAAGAGTTTAGGACTTTAATTGCTCCAAACTTTAGACCTTGAGTAATGTTATTCAAAAATAGTTTGATAACAAGATACTTATTAAATTTTATTCAAATGTTTAATATTACTTAAGGATTTAAATATCATATATAATGTCAATAAAGTTAGAAGGCCATGTAAATATGTAACTTGGAGAAATATTTAATTTTGTCGAGTGGGAGAATTATTTCAAATAGATCTAAAATGAGAAAAAAAAAAAATTTTCAATAGTTGAATTATTTAAAAAGAAAATTCTCATAATGTATCTAATGAGATCAAGATTTTATTTAATTGTTAAACAAAAATTTAGAATGTGATTCTAATATTGATTATGAGATAATCAAATTTAAAAGAAAGATGCACCATTGTATATTTCAAGTGAGAGCAAGGATCATGAGTTGATTACTCACGGTCTCCATTGCCAATCAAATAGTATAGTGGATATGTGCTCCTCCCTGAAGAAGGAGTTTGTTCGCAGAATACAAGTTTATTCTTATTTATGATAGATAAAGGTACTGGAAAGCAGATGTGGCCATGCTGACATAGAATATCTTGGTTATTTGTACTAATGTCTAGGTAATAGTATACACTTGGCAAGGATAGTATACTAGTCTCCTAGAAAGCATTATAATACTTTTAATTTTAAATTTTTCTCTAAGTTGGCTTTGATGTTTTTATTTTTAAATTTAAAGCCCTAATTATTTAATAAAATCTAGATCTTACTCTAATAAGTTCATAATTTGGCAAACAAAAAAAATCGAACAAAATAAATATAAACATAGTACGTAGAATAAACGAAATTAAAAAAAAAATCAAATATCACATATTTAATTAGACATACCTGAGGCACGAATCCCGATTATGACTTGAAGATATGAAATTGAAAGAAGAATATCTTGATGCCTCAAGGTCATCTTCGTAATAATCTCTTCGAGCGCCTGAAGTGTGGGCTCCCAACATATTTAATTTAGGAAAATTTTTGAGATAAAAGTTTTCCTTCAATCTTTCAAAAATACAATTTTTTTTAAAAATTATACTCAACAATAATTTAGAAAACTCCTAAGATAATTTTAGGTTTTCGTCGTGGGAGAAAATCAAGTTCTAAAATCCTAAACTTATATATTTCTCACGATAAAATATCATATTTAAAACAAAATAAAAACCCCAGTTGCTCGCGCATTGCATACGCGTAAAAGAATTCAAGTGGCATTCTTTTTTCTTTTTTACATTTAAAAGATGTGGGCCCCACATGGGGCGCACTATTTATTTATTTATTTTGTTTAAAATATGATGTTTATTGTATTATATGTTCATCTAATAAATATTGGTTTAACATAAAAAAATTATTTATCTCATAGATAAATAATTCATCTTATGAATTCATTTTTTTTAAATATTTTCAAATAATTTTTAAGTTGAGGCTTGCGATAGAATCTCAGGAACAATCTAACTCTAGTTGTAAATAGATCGAATATGAATATCATTTCATGATAACAATTGATTACTATTTAGTAAAACTTAATTTCACTAAATAAATTTTAATGCATTCTAGAATTAAATGTATTCACTCAAGAATTTTCGAGTCGGTTCCGGAAATAATGCTGAAAAATAAAAAAATAAAAAAAATAATGCTGAAAGAAAAATAATTTCAAATCTACTGTTGAACTGCGTTTACAAAACACGGCTATACTGAACCGCGTCAAGGTGATGCGTTTAAAATGCATAAAAACTGCGTCTTTAAAAAGCGTTTTATATTTATATAAAACGCATTATTAAAACGCGGTTCATAGATTAATAAACCGCGTTTACTAAACGCGGTTTAGGTAATAACCGCGTTTACTAAACGCGGTTTATTCGCAGTACGCACAAACACCGTTTTCATCACTTATAGTCACCATTATGCCGCAATTCGTGATGATCGTCACATTGATCCCATGTTCCTCTCAATGAAGCTCCAACATTATAAGTGGAGGTGGTAAGAAATCATGAAAAGTTATCAATAAAAGGCTATTAATTCAGTAGTGATCAAATAGCTACGACAATGATACTTAAAGATCTCCGGCGTATAAACCAGAAGAAGGGCGACAGCGGATGACATGACCGGCGGTGAGTAGGGGTGTAAACGAACTGAGCGTTCAATGAACTACTCGTGCTCAAAATGGATTAGAGCTCGTTCGTGTTCATTAGGAGAGCTCGATAGCTTAACGAGCCAAGTTCGAACAGGGGGTGCTCGGCTCGCTATCGAACAGTTTGATAAGGGCTCGATAAGAGCTCGTTAAGGGGCTCGATACGAGCTTGTTAAGGGCTCGGCTCGACTCATTGCGTTTGACCATATTAAACCGTGTTCATATGACGCAGTTTTTATTATGGTAAACCGCTTTACCAAAACGCGGTTTTTATTATGGTAAACCGCTTTATCAAGACACGGTTATTATTAGTAAACCGCGTTATTAAGACGCGGTTTTTGTTATGGTAAACCGAAACGCGATTTTTATTCATCTGAAACGCGTTTTCTTAACTCGGTTTACTATAACCGCATTTTGTAAACGCGGTTCAACGGTAGATTTGGAATAATTTTTTTTTCAGCATTATTTTTTTTATTTTTTTATTTTTCAACATTATTTTCGGAACCGACTTACAAAATTATCTATGGAAACGATTTACTGCAACGGTTTTCCAAAAAACACTTATCACAATGATTTAGAACTGTCGCCCATTCTAATGCTTGTCAATGTCAAAATTTGTAAATTTAACTTTAGATGCCCTTTTTTTTTTAACCCTAACTGCTATATGCTCCACCTGTATCTTAATTCGAGTTTGAATATCAATCATTTGATCCTTAATTAATATACGTGTATGGGTCGAGTAGTTTAGTAATCTATTCAGAGCTCAATCATTAAGTGGACTTGATAGCTTAATTTATATTTGACACAATACTGGACTTGGTTTTTGACTCATTTGTACTTATACTCAAATTGTACTTAATGACTATTTGTTTCGTATACTAATATATAATTTATGTTAATTAAAAAATAAGTAAAATAAATAAAAATACTATTCTCATTTCTCACCCCACTCCACGCACGCCTCAACTTTGGTGGTGTTATCCTCGCTGCTCGCCGTCGCCGTCGCCGTCGCCGTCGCCGTCGCAGTCGTCGTCGTCGTCGTCTCCGCTCCGCCACTCCTTCCTGTTCTCTGTCAAAGGTCGCCGCGTACCATCGCTTCTCCATCGTCTTCCGTTGTGGCTCCATCTGTTCCACAGGCAAGTTCGTAGTTCATTTGTTTTGGTCGTCGGTTGACCTTGTCTCTTCATTATTGCTCGACCTTCCCCAGTTTCGCACTACCTTCTTCATTCGTGCTTCTCCATTGTCACTCGGCCTCTTTCACAGCCAAGTCCTTTGTAAGTTCGTTCGAGGTCATTTGGGTTTGCCCTAATTTGAAATTGTTGTGGTTCCTTCCTAATTCGTGCATATTTTCAAAATAAATGACCTAAAGTATACATTAATATGTTTGGCATTATGCTTTTCATGTATTGTTGCTTGATTGAGGTTTTGTGATGTTAGCATTTTCTCATTTTGGTTATCTTTTGTTTTAGTTTAGAGCTAGCTAATCCTAAATTTGTGAGGGTCCGTTGCAGTTAGCTGCGTCTTAGGCACACTTCTTAATCACTGCTAGTGGTTCTTGCGATTGCAACCTAATGATTCTAACACTATAATCTTTTTATAATTGTATGGTAAATTTAACCCGTTTTCTGTATATGTCTTGCTAGCTTATTATGGAAAGAGAATCAATTCAAAATTTCATATGATTGATGAAAGAGAGGGGAAAGGCAGCATAATAGTGACCAGTTGTTGTTGGACTAATAGAACAATTTGAACATTTTAAACCAAATGTTTCTTTGGCAGATATGGATATGGAAACCTGCATTGAAAAAGTTAGACATATTTGAAAAGTTTTTTGATTTGAGGCATCATACCAATTTTGTTTACAATTATGAAGAAATTACATGACATATAGGACTAATTTTGGTGAGAAGTTTATGTGGCAGAATTTTGTTTTCCCCTCTAGCTTCTACTTGTATTATGCATACCAAAGTCAGGAGTTCTATTAGTTTTTCACCCTTATGTTGGTGAATTACTTCGCCTTGTGATGTTGTTTGTCAAAAGACTTAAAGTAATCAAGGTTGATTGGGTTTTCATCTTTCATGGCTAATGGTTGATCATAGGGTGTCTAATTTGAAAAAATTGTGCTTCTTTGGCATTTGAGAGTACAAACTTAAAAGCATGTCCTATTGGACATAAATGCTACATTTTCTATATTGATGTTGCTTTAAGCATGTCCTATTTGACTTTATATTTTAGCCTTGATGATATTATATATCTTTATAGTTACAACTTGACTCTAGCTCCTTGCACCATGAACAATCGAAATTCGTCCATTGGTTCTCTCATGATGCTCACCAAGTTTTAAACAGAGGAGAAGTTATGTGGCTTCACCCCCTTTGGCAATGTTTTTGTGACTTTGAATGTCAGCTTATTTTATTAGCGAAAACTTCATCCTGAAACTTGCCACTATGTTACGACCCATATGCTTTGATTAAAAAATTAACTCTGCCTCTTATAGTCTTTTGTGTGTATTTGATGTCTGCTTGTGAGTCACTTTGGGAGCCTCAATTCTGAGACTAGTTTTGAGATTTTGTAATATTCATTTGGGAATGTGCCACACCTCAGTTTTGGGAGTTGTATTCATCAACTGAGCAAATTGGTTTGTTGGTATTTCATACTATTAAATCTGTTTGGGCATCATGGTCTACTTTTTATATATTTAGGATAAGAGAATGTGTGAGAAATGATCAACTTATGTTCATGTCACTTGAGATTGTTTTTAAGATTTTCTGGTTTTGGTGTTAGAATGTGGCTAGAGATTTGTTGCCAGGGAGCTCTTATGTCTCTAGAAAGGGAATGAAAAGAGACTTTGCATGTGGCATAACTTGGCGATTTATGTGAGTGAAATTTCCTTTGTCAAACACAGTTTTTTTAAGTATGTAATTGGAATATTTGAAAGAAAAAATTCGGAATAGGAAAGATCTTATTGACGAAACAAAATCTTAAGCTCGGGGACATAGTCTAACTAGTTGTAGAAACATTTGAACATTACATATCAACCATATTTCAATTTTATCATCAATAGGAGTGTTTCCATATTTGATTGAAACAATTTTATTTGTAAAGTACTAAATTGACGCAATAAATAAAGCATGAGGACTAATGATGCAAATAACCCTTAATTCTATCATTAGTAGTAGTGTTTCCGTGTTTTCTTTCATCTATATAGGAATATGTTACACGATCTTGAGGTTGTAGACATTGGCGTATTAGTAATTGTTTTATTCAGAGACTCAAGAATGACTTGTGTTCAAATGACATCAACAACTCTTCAATGGAAAATATTTTAGGTTGGGACAAATTTAATTTGATCATTTGTGCAATGAGTTTTACCATCATTGAATTCGTCCAAACTCATAAAGTTGCTACCAATCCTCAACGGTGATTTGTGACAAATTCAACCGAAAAGATACTTGGACATTACTCTATTAGTTTGACTTAGTACTATTTTCTCTTATTTTGTATGATTCTTCCTGATTATTGATATGCCAAATTCTAGTTTAACTCTAGTCAAGAGCAATGAACATGGATAAAAGGCTACACTGAACATGATAATGTTATATATAATAAGGATTTAAGACACGATACAAGTTTTTGTGTCGGGATGAGAATTAATTTTATAAGTATTATGTGTGTTTTTGTTAGGGAAAGTGTGCATTCGACCCTATAATGGAATGGTTCTCGATAATGCTTGTAACAATGTTTATAGAAGTAAAGGTACAAGGCCATGCATAACTCCGAGCAAACACTAGCAGCCCCCATATTTTAACTAGTGCATACATTGGTCAATGACAATTGAATTTTGTATTAAGTTATGTTGTGCCTTGATGGATAGTTGTGTTGTTTGAATTGGATTTTACGTTGGACTTGATTGGTGATTGTCATCTTGTTATCAATGTGAAGACGGAATGTGTCCTATACTAAATGTAGCTCAACTTTGTGCTCATTATTTAATGTTTTCTTATTGTAGGTTGATGAAGATTACGTTTAAAGAAGATGTTTTGTTGACTTACAGTGTAGTAAACTTGTAGGTCTATTAGTTAGTGCATACTTTTATTAGTGAAAATCGAATTGTGTATTAGCCTATTTTGTGATTTGGTGGTTTGCTGTTTAAACTAGTTTGGCTTTATGTTAGACTTGATGGTTAAATATTATTTTGTTGACAATTGGTGGATGAATTTTGTCGTCAATGGATGAAGTTGGATTGTAGTGGATAATCCTTTGTTTGGAAAATTTAGTTTGTTGTTTTTGTTATTTAAAATAGGTGTAGTGGAATGATGTTAAAAGTATATGGAACTGTTATAGCAAAATAAATTGTTGCAAAAGGTATCTCAAACCGCTGTAGTATATGAAAAAAACCATTGCGATAAACAAAACTAAACATAACAAGTGTGCCATTATAAAAAAAAATCGCTACTATAGGTACCTAATAGCCGATGTCATTTCGTAAAAAACCATTGCCATAGGCATTATTGTTAACAAACAACCCTTGCCATTGGGAAATATAACCGTTGTTGTATGGAAGCCAAAAACCATTGCCATTGATATCTCTATTGCAATTGTTCATAGATCGTTGTGGTTGTGCAAAAAACAATTGCAACAGGCTACGACAACGACCGCGTATTCAACGGTTCAAAAACCATTGCTGTAGGTCTGTGACAACAGTTTTGTGATTACTGCAACAGTTTTAAACCGTTGGTGTAGCCCTATTTTGTAGTGTACAATTTAAAACTTTAATGATCATTCAATCATGCTTAAACTCTTTAACAACAATCTTCATGTTTACCTTTTTCCTTTAATAAAATTTTCAATTTCATATTTTTCGTAATTCTATATACTCTTATTTTATCAAACCTGATATTTTCAATGTCAATCAAAAACGTATTCAAAGTTGGCTCTATTTCAAGATGTTTTTCCCAAATTGATTAGAGCAGGCACAACGCAAACACAATTTAAAATTTTTAATTTTAAATCCAAAGCTCATACCTAATTAAACTATTTAATTAGATCTAGATCTTATTCTAATAATTTCATAATATGACAAATGAAAAATATCAAATAAAATATATAAACATAGTGTGTAAAATAAAAAAATTACAGAAAAATAAATTAAATATCAAATACTTAGTTTAGAAGTACATAAAGCACGAATCCCAACTCCAACTTGAAGATTTGAAATTGGAAAAAGATTTTTTAACATCTCGAGGTCTTTTTCGCAATGACCTTTTTAGCACCAGAGTGTTGGTTCCTAAAATATTTAATTTAAGAAAATAATTTTCTTTTTAAAAAGATAAATTTTTAAAAAAATTATGCTAAATAATAATTTAAAAAGCCCCTAAAATAATTTCAGGGTTTTCGTCGTACTAGAAAACCGAGGTCCAAAATCCAAAACGTTATTTATAATCTTAAGAAACAAACTTACACACACAAACACACACACAAATAAAGTAGCTGAAACACGTTTGCAATCAAGTGTGTATCCTTATAAAACTATGTTGCTGACGTCCGCAACCCAATTTACCCTTTTTTATATTTTTTTTAGTGTCCTGTTGACTGAATGTCGCGCGTGTATTACACGTGCGAGACTATGGAGCCCTTTTAATGTTCCTCCCTTTCTCTGTTCAAACACGATATAATTTATCGTATTATATATTCATCTCATGAATATTTGTTTTGCATAAAAAATTATTTATCAGATAAATAAATAATTTATCACATGAATTCGTTTTTAAATATTTTTAAATGATGCTTACGTTCAAGCTTGCAGAGATAGTTCAGGGACAATCTAAATCTAGCTCTGAATGGGGCAAACTGATTATCATTTCATGATAACAATTGATTACCATTTAGTAAAACTTAATTCTGCTAAATAAGTTTAACTGCATTCTAGAATTAAATATATTCACTCAAAAATTTTTCATATGAAAAAAAAAAAAAAGAATTTCCCAAATTACTATTATTGCGATAATTAACCACTCTATTGGATATATGTGAGCAAAACTAACTTTAACTATTATCGTTACTTGTCGCACATCTCTCGTCGTAGTTCCCGACTCACCTTTCTCGAACAATTCAATAATACAGAAACAATTTTCGTATTAATTCAAAATGTGAAACATATGGAATACTCTAGTCAAAGATTCTAGAATATGTTCATATATTTGTGAATTGACAAAGGAGGCATCTTTATCTAGTTAGAGACTATAGATTCCACGTAAAACAACTGTTCCCGTCACACTTAATTATGTAATTGTTAAGATCGAGATTAAATCTTGATCTTAACCTAAGATAAAGAGAGTATGGGATGAGAAAGAACTGAAGGAGATGAGAAAACAGAGAGAGTTAGATGAGAGAAAGAAGGTTTAATCTCAAAGAGATTGGTTTGATATTTTTATTGAATGAATAGGAATTACACAAGATCACCTACTTATAAGAATCTAGATACAATGCACTAAACTCTCTAGCTTAACCGATTATTACAAAATATCTACTAATACCAAAATATCTAACTAATATCTAACTAACTAACAACTAAACTATTGGCACCGAGACCAACAACCACATGACAGCAGCATGCTTACTGCAGGACACCAGACAGCCGTGAGCTACCAGATTACAAGAGAGATTAGCATCCTATTAACACCTCATAGCTAGAACAACACTTAACCAAGACTAATACATCTTTATTAGCTAACGACCCCACAATAACAGCACCAATTCAGCTACATATCAGCCCCCAGCAGCAGCTACCGAACACAGCATTATCCCCTCTCAAGTCTTGGATTCTCCAATCATAACATTCCCTTCGCCTTGGAAACATTCTTGTCCTCAAGAATGGAAGAGAGTTAACACAATGAAGATCACTTATTGCTTACGAAAATATAGTTGAATTAATGAACTTCTTGCTGAAGTTCTGCAGCTGGAAAGACATCTGAAACACTCCATCTGAAATGCAGCTGATACACGAGGATGACATCTTTTTTCGACTCAATGCTTGCGTTTGAATGTATAATACTCTTCAGGAGGTCTGCACTGATCAAACCAAACATCAACAACACATCCAAGACACTTCTTGATGCAGTTAATACAGCTCAAGACTCGATATTGCTGCAGAGAATCATAAATCGCAGCAACAATTCTATAATTATGCTTGTAAAATGCTGCATAACCGAATTTAAATGTCATTAAACCCATAAGACTGCATATGAAGTCCCTTATCATCTCGGGCGGCCTTTCAAACTCAAACCAATTGAATAGAGCAACAGCACACACTTTAGAGGGCTTCCAATTACGGCTAATGCAATTCAACAACACAAACTTGACTATGAGCCTGAATGATTTCCACCAAGCTAAATTTTCAAAAGTATCAATCGCTCTCCAAGGAAACAAGGTCACCATTTGTACTATCAATATAGCAGAGCTCACATCCCAAAATTTGCAGTATACCAATACCAGATTATTCACCAAAACATCAACTCCCGCTTGTATCTCATTTTGCTCCTTATATATAAGTGATATTCTGCAGCAATGTTGGTTCAAAGAACCTTGTAATCAAGGCTCGTTTTGAACCCATTTTCTTCTTAAATGAATGAACGTAGATCTCTTAACAATGAACAAAAGTATGCTTGCAAAGTACACCAGCCCATGAAGCCAATGGAGCAACAAAGCAGCTGTGCATAATTCAGGTTCAAGACCTGATCTGTTCTTAACTCCTCTGCTAAAGCATCTAATGATTTCTGTTGGAGTTAATCTTGATCTCCCGTTGATGTTTTCAACTGAGGCATGGTGATGACATCGTAGCTGATACATCTGAGTCTTCCATTCAATGTAACCTGCTGTAACAATGCCCACATAACAGAATCTCAGTAAGTTGTAGTGAACGTACACCGAAGGCCAAAATTTCAGCAGCTGTAACCTCCAAACTTCAGTGGTTTCTTTTTCCTCAACTGAAACCCTGCGCAGATAAACAACTTGCAAATATCCTCCCAACTGCATGGTGTCATCATAAGGCCCTTCGGGTTCTTGGTGAACGTGTGCAGGCTCCAAGAATGCTTGTTTCCATATAGTTTAAACGACTTAACAGCAATTACAAAACCAAACTCAAGTTTCTTCTCGCGTTCTTGACCCGAGTAGGGTCTTCCAGAGATTCTTACAGCAACTTGTTGAAATAACCGATCTTTGGATGCATTCAATTCAACAACTGACCTGTTCTTGCTCACATATAGCCAACGCTTGTGCAGATCAGCTTGAGAATCAACCTCTGATTTTGGGGCTTGGGTTGCATCATAATTGGATATGCATTTATTTCTAAATTGCATCTGATTCTTGCTACTTGCTGTTGATTTAACATCTGTCAATGTACCACCAGATTTTCCCGAGGCATCAGGGGGTCTACCATTATTGTTCTTAGATGAGTACAAATAAGCTTCACTCCATTGAACATGCATTTGGATTAGGCCCTGCAACCCTTCCAACTGAAATGATTCACCCACTTGCACTGGATTCGCATCAGCATATTGCATTGCTGAGTTTCTGTCATTAGGCTTTTGGATTTCTTCACTCAACACAAGAAAGAATAAGCCAAATACCCGCCTAAGGAACCAATAGAGCTTCCCAACAGATGCAATCAACACCTGAGCAGAGGCTGTTCTGTGCTTAGCTTTTCTGTTGATATATAAGCCAGCTCCTGCTGGTCTTAAGCTTACATCTTCATAGACAAGCTGAGCTACTACTTCAACTTGTATGCCACTTCGGTTTATCCTCAATGTTGCACTGATATTTTCCATCCAAACATTAAGAAAATATTAAAGCTTGTGCATATAATTTTTCCATTCAGAACAACCACAACAGATCACCCCAAACATGTTCACGTTCTGAATCCGGTCAGCACCTTTCAGTTGCTGTTTGTTCCAATTTCCAAGTGCTATCATCTTTGTCTTCACTTGGCTTCGTGTACCAGCTGTGAGGTCATACCAGCAGCCCAATATATTTTCAAACCATCCACAATTCCTCAAGCAACTAACAGCAGTTACCATTTCTTCAAGGAGAAACTTTTGTAACAATTGAGACTTCAATGACACCAATTTTGGATTATGAAGTTTGCAACATGTAAAAGCCTTTTCCTCAAAGCTTGCTTTGATGTTAACTTTATCATGACCCACGGCCTCTACCATCTGTCCACTATTACTTGCACGGCCACTGCATTGATCATCATCAAACAGCAGCACCAGAGGTCTAGCTTTTCCAATCACTTGTAATTCATCCCTTTCCGGGTCAAAGGGACTGCCAACATCAAATACATCATTTAAAGCATCTATTGTACTGATGTGGATCTGATCAGAAATCTGTCTCCCCACATTACATCCTTTGTACACATCCATCAGCTCAATTACTTGCATAGGAACCAAGCTTTGTTTGTTGTGAACCTTGAAATGCACTCTCGAAGCTCGATTACTTCTTTTAAGTAAAAATTTGACTCTTTTCAGCTTCATATAGTCCTAAGAATTTTCTCCCGGATCAGGAGGCAACTCGTCATAAGAGTGTGTATTGGAATACACTTTTTCTCCACTCGAAAAAGGAAATAGATCATCCCGATCCTGCCGATCGTCCTGCCGACAATGCATTTCAGCCACTCTAAGTTCGTAATCATTCACCCAACACAAGAGACCTTGCAAAGCATCCAAGATAATGTTGTTATGGTCATGAGTTAGCACAACAGCATGCCCAAAAGTGAACTTAAGCATACTCTGATTTGTATTTGATGACACTACAGCAGCAACTCCCTGGTCTTGATCTGGTGGTCGAACAAAATGTTCTCTCATCCAGTGAGCAAGTCGCGTGTGTGTTGGACCAGGAGGCTGAACAAGATGCCCTACATTCAAAGTGTTCGGCCTGATGTGTGCTGAATGATCCTGAGGATGCACATTTTGTCCACGATTCAAGCTAGACTGATTTTGCACTTGCTCGAATGCACGCACAAGAGATCTGGAAGTTACTTCAGCTGTTGGAATTGGATCTTGAGGACTAACACCAGCTGTTTGAAGTTGAATTTGCATATTAGCCAACACATTAACAACTTGAGGTTCACCTTAAGATCTTTCATCAGCTACTACGGGTCTAACAGCCTCACAATACACCTGATGATTCAATTCTTCAGAAGACCTCACAGGTTGAACAGCAGGAGAATTTGGTCTTCTACATTGTTCTTGAATCTCAACTAATTTCACTTCAAGTTGCTGCATTTGCTGATCAAACCGCATGTTAAACTTTTCTTCCCATTCTTGTGATTGAAGAACGACCTGATCAGATATCTTTACCTCAATCGGCTGAGCTTGTTGATCAACCTTATCATTGAGCTGCTGATTAATTTGATTCATTCGAAGTTGCATATCAATCTGATTCTGCCTTGATGTTTCTGCATTTGATTGCCTAATTTGAGCAACCACTGCCCTCAATTGAAGTTCCAATTCAGCATTCGTGACCAGCTCCTGACCTGCTGCAACACTGCTGCTAACAACCTCAGCATGTGTCGACTTGGCAGTTCTTGATGTTGTTGTCACACCTCCGTCCATAATTCACTCTTAAACTTCACAATGTGAATTAATCTAATTGATTTTCGAATTAACAGCAACACAATCACCAGTTATGATCAACAATTTTTTTTTCTAAAATTCAAGATCAAATTTAAGAATCACAAATCTGAATTTGATCTTCAATCACTGAATTCTGCTGTTTCACTGCCAACAATGAGATCAACACAAGCTTGAATTCAAGGACTCATAGCCGATCATCAATTGAACCTCTTTTTATGTGTTTTTTCAAGCACTTTTCTCCGCAACTTACAATAGAATTCAGAACTGAATTCTTAAGCAAATTGCAATGCAATCAAAGGATATTTGATATCAAATCACATTTGATTTAGAAGCCAAACGAGGCTCTGATACTAATTGTTAAAATCGAGATTAAATCTTAATCTTAACCTAAGATAAAGAGAGTATGGGATGAGAAAGAAGTGAAGGAGATGAGAAAATAGAGAGAGTTAGATGAGAGAAAGAAAGTTTAATCTCAAAGAGATTGGTTTGATAGTTTTATTAAATGAATAGGAATTACACAAGATCACCTACTTATTAGAATCTAGATACAATGCACTAAACTCTCTAGCTTAACCGATTATTACAAAATATCTACTAATACCAAAATATCTAACTAATATCTAACTAACTAACAACTAAACTATTGGCGCCGAGGCCAACAACCACATGACAACAACATGCTTACTGCAGGACACCAGACAGCTGCGAGCTACCAGATTACAAGAGAGATTAGCATCCTATTAACACCTCATAGCTAGAACAACACTTAACCAAGACTAATACATCTTTATTAGCTAACGACCCCACAATAACAGCACCAATTCAGCTACATATCAGCCCCCAGCAGTAGCTACCGAACACAACATTATCCCCTCTCAAGTCTTGGATTCTCCAATCATAACAGTAATATACGTGGCATTCAAGTCAATGCACATTGGCTAATTATTTTGGCACATCAAAGCAACAAACAATCCATGTACAATTTTAGACCGTATCCTAGATTTAGAGTTATCGCCTTGCAGAATTAATTATTTTTAATAGTTGTAAAATAAACAACTAATTAAGATAGTCCTGCTTAGTGTTCTAATCTTATTCACATCACCAACATGGTACTCTTGGATCTCTATCCATATGATCAAGACAAGTCATCAAAAGTATCATATTATAGTCTCATCCGACAAGTTGTCCAAACTTATCACTGACTACAAACATACTTTGACAACTTATCATTAGTTTGATCTAAGTTTATCTGTTATTCAATCTCATTAACCACTTAAACCAAACCTGACATTTCATCTTTGACTACGTCCATCCCATAGAACGTTTTAGAAAACAATCACACGCATGTTTGACTTGTAGAAGTTAATCTGACGATAAATATAGAACTAACTAATTGGGTTTTTCAGGACATCATTTCAAAAGGCGACATGTGATACAACAGAGAGAATGGGGCTTAAGCCCACTTGTGGGTCCTAATCTTGGTGGATGCCTGTATTAGAAGTTATTCTCAATGTTCAATGGGTTAAATGAAGCCACGCTATCCCGTTCTGAGATAATGTTGTTTGTGGATGAGCTTGATGCTCTTAATGATGTGCATAGCCTATTATGGTGGTGTTGGCAGTACACTTGATAGGCTCACCGATCTGCCAAGACTTTGAAGATGAGCTTAAAGCTCTTAATACTGTCCATAAATTTTATAGTGGTGTGATGGCAACACACATGATGTACTCACTTGCAAGAATGTGAGGGTGAAAAACATCATCTACCGTGAGTAAGCGCTTACTGTCTAGAGCATTCTAAAGTACCCAGATATCAGACTTTTTTTGTTAAGAAGGACCATAGATGTCCCAATTGTCGAGTGTTTTTTAACCTTGAGAGCCACATGAAGTGCGTGTGTGTGCTCTTCACAATAACTGCTCAATTTCCAGACTACTTAGGGTGATCTTGGGACATGCAAACTCACTAAGTGTGGATTCAAATATAAAAGTCATTGGTATTGGTAAGTGGGGATCTCATTGCTCAATAACCCATCATTTTCTCAAAAATTGAATAATGTGGGGGACAATGCTTCAATTTTTGCTTTATGTGGAGTGGGGAGCAAGCATCGGTTATTGGGTAGAGTGGGGTGTAAGAACCGACTCCCATGTTTTCCTATAAATTTGATGGACAAAACATATATACCAAAATCATTCTCCACTCTTTTCTCCTCATATTCAAACAAGTTTGTTTGGTTCAATTGTTGAGCAAGTTGGGCATGCTAGTCCCTCACCTGAGAGTACACTCCTATATGATGGGCCCCATATTAACCCTTCGAGTAGGAATTTTAGTTAATCCCGTTTGTACTGATGCGGGGGCATAATCGACTTAGGCTAACGATAAAAATCCACGGTGTAGAAATGCTTTAGTTTAATCTTCCTGTTTCTACTTCCTTTCCTTATATTGTTTACTTATCTTGTCTTAAGTCATTTCACCTAAGTTTGAGATCTACAGAATTCAAATAGAGGCCTTCTTATTGAAGTCTCTTTGTTAGTCAGTTTGAGTACCAATTTTTCTATTTCGAGTTTGACTTTGATTACTCATTTGCCTTATTTTCCCAACAATTTTATCATTCTCTTTTTCTTTCATCTCAAATATTCATCCTTCCTACACTAATTCTCACTTTGTGCTTTGGTTTCACTATATCTTCGAGACTTTCGATTAGGATGAAATGAGTCTTAAGGAAAGTGATTTGTTACACGCCTTCAAGTTGTTGTTATCATACCTATTTTATTGAATTTCCCTAACACTATGGTCTTTCGAGATCCCTAATTTGTTCTTCTCAAGCATAACAATCAAGAATGGCTAGCTTCAAGAAAAGGAGGAGTTATATCTAGTGTAGAACAACGTGCTACCTAAACTTTAAACTTAGCAATATTTGTTGAAAATGGCGTGCTTCAATCTTTGTGAAGAAATCCTTTCCCGCGTATGACATTTTATTAGAATTTGTTACTTTATTTAATGCTAGAAATATGATGGCATCATTTGATATCTTTATTTTATTTAATAGGGAATTGAATTTGTATTATGATATTTTGTTATAGTTTGTTAGACTATTTGTTAGGATAAAGATAGAATCTTTTAAATAGAATAATTTAGTTATCAGTTTTTTAATTTCAAGTTTCTAGTTCATTTAGTATTTATCGCTTAGTTATTCTATACTATCTCACACATTAGTTTTGACCTATAAATGTTGTTTTCTAAATGATTATTTTTCAATTTCAAAAAACATTATTGATTGTATTATGGTATCATGTTGTGCAACATCAACATCACCCTCATGTGCATCACAGGAAAGCAACTGGCATCTCTATTGTTTATAATACTGGCTCGGTACTTACTTGTCCGGTGACCCAATATAGGCAACCCAGCATGGGTGGCCCATTAAGAAGCTACACTGTAATATTTAAAACCCATCCTGGCGGACCAATACACCTGATCCAAATGCACTTACATGCCCGGATGTTTACTCGCCCAGTACTTGTAGCTTCTATACTGTGAGTACAACACGCAGGTAATTAATATATACAAGTTTAGGTAATAATAGACTAGGCCTAAATTAGAAAACTGAACCCGAAAATACAAAATAAGCTAACAACCAAGGTAGGCGCCATATGTCACATAGTGACACATGGCACCAAGAAATAAGCCCACCCCATTTTAGAAATGGGGTGGACGTGTCTTTATAAGGAAAGGCATGGACAAGCATAAAAGGGGAAGCATGATATGAGAGCAAGAAGAATCACACGCCTCCTTCCCTCTCCCCCGCTTTTGATCGTCTCTCCGGAGCAACAATTGTTCAAGCCTCCTATATTATGTCTATTTATTACCTGATTTCATTACTATTTCACAAGATTAATACTGACTTGAGCATCGGAGCGGTCGCCCGTAGGTTACCCCGCGGGCTCCTCTAACCATTTGTTTGAATCTTGTAGGAAATACCAAGTCGGAAGTGTAGCTAGAGCTTGAGTTCACTTCATCCTTACGAACCCCATCTCATACAGAACTCCAATACGATGAATAAGCACACTGACCAAGTTCGTCATAAACATTTCGGCGCCGTTTGTGGGAAGGATCATAAGCTCACACCTAGCATGATGTTTCTTGTAAGACTCAAGCATTTCAAGTATTAAGGAAGTTAGTTTCTAGCATTTTCTTTGGATTCCTTGGCATTCTCTATGATGGGAATAGGCCTACCCAAGCAAAATTGATAAAAGAGGCTTGATTGGAGAAGGTCAAGTATGGCTACATTTTTATGCCTCTTTTTTATTTTTTTCTCAAAGAAAAAATCAAAAAAGTCATCATAAGAACCTAGAACACTTTGAGAACTTCATTTTGGTATATAAATTGATCCGTAACTCTTCACGGATTGAAAGTTATGCCCGTTTTAATTTATACGGTAAGCTACCTAAGCCAAAATGCCTGTCGCATGCCCACATCGCTTTTCACATACTTTCTTTGATCATAAGCTTAAAAAATCATCATAGGTGCCTATACTTATCAAGATCTTTGTTTTGATATATAATTTGATCCGTAACTCTTCACGGATGGAAAGTTATAACCGTTTTAAGTTGTAAAGTAAGTTATACAACCCACGTGCGTCTAGCATGCCCATATCACTTTTCATATAATTTCTTTTAATCAAAAGTTCAAACAATTTCCATGGGTGCCTAAAACGTATCAAGAACTTTGTTTTAATATATAATTTTATCCGTAACTCTTCACAGATTGAAAATTACGCTCATCTTAAGTTGTAAGGTAAGTTACATAACCCCTTGTGTCTGGCATGCCCACGTCACCTTCCACCTACTTTCTTAAATCAAAAGTTTGAAAAATTTTCCATAATTATATAGAACTCGTCAAAATCTTCGTTTTGATATATAATTCGATCAGCAACTCTTCACGGATTGAAAGTTAGCCCATTTTAATTGTAGAGTAAGTTCTACAACCTGCATGCATCTGGCACGCCTATATCGCTTTTCATTTACTTCCTTTCATCAAAAATTCAAAAAATTCTATGGATGCTTATAACTGCTCAAGCTCTTTGTTTTGATATAAAATCCGATCTGTAACTCTTCAAGGATTGAAAGTTATGCCCGTTTTAAGTTGTAAGGTCAGTTATACGGTTTGTTTGTGTGCGGCCAAGCCCATATCATTTTTTATTTATTTTCTCTGATCAAAAGTTTGAAAAATTGCTATAAGTGCCTAGAACTTTTTAATATCTTTGTTTTAATAAAAAATTAGATCTATAACTCTTCATGGATTGAATGTTAAGCCCGTTTTATATTGTAAGGTTAGTTACACCGTTTGTACACATGTGGCACGCCCACATCATTTTTCATATGTTTTCTTTGATAAAAGTTTACAAAATTCCTATAGATTCCTAGAACTCTTTAAGATCTTCATTTTGATATAAAATTGGATCTATAACTCTTCACGAATTGAAAGTTATGCCCGTTTTAAATTGTAAGGTAAATTGCCAAACCAAAACGAGCGATGTACGCCCATTTCACCTTTTATACCGTTTCTTTGACCCGGAAGCTTGAAAAATCATCCCAATTAAATCGAAATCTTTAAAAAATTTTCTTTGATAATTGATTTGACTTCTAGCTCCTCAAGGATTGATAGTTATGCTTGTTTAAGTCTTTGGGTCAATTTATATAAGTCATAAATCACTACCATGCCAGAGAAACTCCCACCAAATCTTTATTATATTTTCATTAAACTATGAAAAATTATATTGGTTGCATAAAGCTCTTCAAGGGCTTCGTTTTGATATGCGACTCGCACCCTAACTCCCAACAGGTTAGAAGTTATGCTTGTTTCAAGTTACAAGATATTTAATATAAACAATGATAAGCATTGACTAACAATTAGTTCTTGGCAAATGTTTCCCAAACATGGTGGGATATCTCCACTTAATTTGTTATGAGACAATATGAGAGCCTCTGGTCTTCTAAGTCGGTTCAAACGAATGACAGCATTGGGTTTCTTAAGAGATTGGAATTAATATCCACAACTTTCAATGTCTTCCAGGGTAGATTCTCCAAACCACCCACCAAAGCATTATGAGAAAAGTTCAAATAATAAATTACACCATTTCCAATTTCTTGCATCCACTTTAGAATATCACCATGAATTTTATTGTAGGATTGATCCAACCATTTCAACTTTTGAGCGGCTTTTGGGCATTGTGGCCCTTCACTTATGTTACAAAAGGACAATTTTAAGAAGCAAATACTAGACCAATTAGAATTGGAGGTGACATTACAAATAGTACTGATCAATGATAGATTATTCCATGACAAATCAAGATGGTAAAGAGCTTTGAGTTCGGAAAATATGCTCATCTTGGTAGTTCCACTAAGTTTGTTAGCACTTACATCAATGTGCTCTAATGAACTATTGCTATGCAATTCACTAATGAATTTGTTTGAACTAAGATGCATCGAATTTAATGACGGCAAAGTGAATAGCCAAGATGAGATTGTCCCTTTAAGCATGTTACCTAATAAATTGTTATGATTCAAGCTCAACTTGAATCATAACCTAGGGTTTTTGATAAGGATTTACACTTAGGAAGTGAAATCAAGATAAGAACTAAGAGAATTTAGGTAAAGAGTTGAGGATTAGAGATGAGATTCAAGTAGATACTTGAAGATAAAAAGTAAAGATTGAGAGAAGAAGTTGAGAATTGAAGAAAATATCTAGAGAGAACTTGAGAGAACGGGTAAGGAATCAGATTATCATTATTTCACACGCCAAAACAAAGCAAGCCCTTCTACTTATAATATCCCAAGCTAAAGACGGTTAAAGCTAAGAAAGATGAACCAAGACATTAACTAACTGATTTATCCAACCCAAGCCCACCAATCCTGACCAAACCGCAACAATACTTGATCTGCACCAGCAACAGACCCAAACCAGCTAAAACATGAGCTAATACATGACCTTATTGACTTATTGAGCTACTAGCCTATTACATGAAACTTATTACCCCTATCTCCAACCCACAATCATAACACTACTTCTCCCTTTAGAGATTCTTGCCCTCAAGAATCTTATTAGAGAGGATTGGAACTTGAAGAACTCATTATTGATGCCGAAAATCTCCTAAAATCACAGCAGGTTGCAAGCGAAATGGACAGACTTGACGTTATTGCAGCAAGGGTGCAGCCAGATGGATCTTGTGGTCCTTGGCACCCACTTGTGAACTAATGTGCTGTAAGTTTAGCCATAATCCACGAATTTCAAATCTTGGGCCTTACCCATAACTGAATTTCCTTGCTCATAGCTGCCCCCTTGATCCTTCTCATCTTCAATTCCCGTGAGAGCCATTAGATGTTGGGGATTGCACTTGTGACGAAAGAAGTGTTTGCGATTGCACTTAAAACATAGATTATGTGCCTTCTTCTCTTCCACACTTAATGACTTCGAATCATCATGCGCAGCTTGCTGCTGTGAAGCTGTTAACCGACTTCTATGACTTTCTTTAGGCAAAACTAAAATGGCAGACTCAAACAATCTTGCCTTCGCATAAGCTTTGGGTAGTGTAGGAGGGCTGAGGGCCTTGACTAGATTCTTTATCATGGGCTTGAGCCCACTGATGAAGCTTGAAACATAGAAGGCCTGGCTTGCTTCCGGAGTTATGGATATCATTCTTGCTTTTAAATTTTCAAATCGGGTCATGTACTCCTTGACACTGCTAACTTGAGCAATCTTGTTGAATTTGTCCACGACCTCCCCCGGATCTTCGTCTCCACACCTGTCACACAATTCATCGATGGACTCTCGCCATGTTAGTGTTGGAT
The DNA here is from genome assembly GCA_018398585.1 of Simmondsia chinensis. Classification (NCBI taxonomy): domain Eukaryota; kingdom Viridiplantae; phylum Streptophyta; class Magnoliopsida; order Caryophyllales; family Simmondsiaceae; genus Simmondsia; species Simmondsia chinensis. The sequence goes on along the minus strand of JAGTTD010000001.1, from coordinate 18,769,775 downwards.
TACCAAGGATTAGGCTATAAAACCACTCTGCCTAGTCCCCATGCAGATATACTGCAGCTAATTTGACTTTTTCCTCCTCTGGAATTGCATAGATTCTAAAGTATCGCTCACATCTTCTTATCCATGATTGTGGGTGCGTGCCATCAAAAGTATCGAAATCGACCTTAAGTTGTCTAAACCCGGTCCCTATTGCCACAACCATTGGAACTCCTTGCGCTTCTACCGGTCTTGGTAATGGAGGATCCAGGGGCCTAGCTTGACTAGGAACCATAGGTGCATTTCCATTTCCAACATTCACCACTTGCACCGGAACTCCTGCTATTTGCAGTGCTCCTGGTAGAATTCCTACCCCAAGTAGAAAGTCTTGTCTCTGGAGTCGATCATTCACCTCCTTTAACTACTGGTCCAGCCTTTGCTCTAGTTCTCGCTGCTATAAGGAACTATCTTGCTCAAATTTATCTTGTCTAGCTTGAAATCATTGTTCAAATGCATACAATAATTCTTGCATTTGCTGCTGTGAATCATGCACCTGCTGCTGTAAATCTCCCACTTTTCTGCAATGTTTGTTGATTCATTCTTGTCATCCTCTCAAAAATGTCAACCATAGCACTTTCCCTGTTCACATCAGCATTGGAAGTGTTTGCAGCAGCTACACTTGTGTAAGTTGCAGATGTTGTACTAGCAGCCACACATGCATAAGTTGCAGATGTCGTACCAGCAGCCACATTTGCATAGGTTGTAGGTGTTGTTCAAGCGTGTTGACCTGCATTCACAGCTGTAGCCGCAGCAGCTTTGGTGGTCATTCCTCCAGCCATAACTTCAATTCAACCTCTAACCATAAGTGCAACGGATTGGATCTAATTCTCCAAGTAAGGAACACTATCTGAGATGATGTAGATTAGCTTGGATCACTTTCAATTTGATCAAGTTAATCGCATTTACTTTGTAGCACTTGTCAAGCACTGAATTTATATGAGTCAATCTGAAACTTGTGTAATTGATCGCAGTATCAATCGTGCTAAGCAAATAATCAGATCTTTTTGTTGAGAATCTGAATCTGGAACTCAAGTCCTCAATTCTGAAGTATTCAATCACAATCAACACTGAAGATTTCAGAGCAATGTGTAGCAAGCTAGATGTCAGTTATCTTGATCGCTGCTGAATCAATGCTCCAGTAACAACCTAACAAGATCTTGAGCACTTGAACTGAATTTGATCTTGTTTGATCACAAAATCAGCAGCTCACTTGTTGAGCAAATACGAACACCGAACTTGATGGACAAATCTACACTCAAAAACAGCAAGCTAGCTCCGCAACTTGTTTAGTTCACCTTCAAAATTATTATTTGCGAGAACAATTCTTTCTGTGACATTCCAAATGCAATTGGAATAGAACCATGGAGATTGCAGTCATTTAGATGTAATTCCTTTAAAGATGTGAATTGTCTAAGCAAAATGTGGCAATTCCCCAGAAAAACTTACACAAGAGAGCTCAAGCACCTCCAAGGAGTTGCTCAAATTCAATTGTGAGACATCTACGTGGAGGTTGTCATTATAGCCCAACCAAAAAAACTCTTAAGTGTGGTAAGTTGAATATATGGGTAGACAAATTCCCCCACAAATTACAATCGAAACAAAGTAGAGAGGTTAAAGATGATAGGTTTGCTAATGACTTAGGAAAAATAGAATTAAGTTGTACAAAGGAAAGATCGAGTTCTTCTAAGTGCACTAGGTTGTCAATGATCTTATTGAAATTTGACATTTCAAGCCCACACTCTCCATTAAAGGAGAGATCAAGAGATATAAGTTGATTGAGGTAGGAGATCTCAAATGGAACTTTGCCACAGAAATATGTGGGAATAGACCCAATTTTGGGGAGATATGTGAGCATGAGAAATTGTTGCTGGATAGGTTGATGCTCTTAAGAGTACGGACTTGGAAGAGGCTACTATTGAACTCAAGGCTACCCTTTAGAGAACTACAACTAATTAAGGTCAAGGCCTATGATATGACCAGATATTACATCACACTTGACCCCTTCCCATTCGCAACAATTAGTCCCCTCCTTCCATGACTTCGTCTTTGGATATGCCCCTCGGAATTCCCACGGCAAGTTATAAAGGAATTTTTGAATTGAAGTAAAGCAAAGCTATCATTGTCATTGCACAAATGTGTTTCAGAATCACGAAAAGACGATGAATAGTTGACATGAAAATTTAAATTAAAAAAATAAGAAGACAAGAAAAGATAAGAGGCTGAACATGATTTTGATGTTTTGATAGGGAAGAATTGAAGCTTATAGAGGGGGGGGGGGGGGGGGGGGGGGGGGGGGGGGGGGGTGGGCTGGGTTGGTTCGAATGCATTATATTGTATATATCCTTCATCATTAATTTAAGTTATTTCATGTCATTCTTTTGTAATTTAATATTTTGTTTTCTTTAAATACAAAAGTTCATATTTAGAATAAAAAGTTTTCCAGCCTTTCAAAATATGTGAAATCACATATGCTTTTTTTCTTGTTTAATTAGAAAATAAAATTATTTTTCCTATTTAATAATAATAACAACAACAACAATAAAAATACTCATTGGTTCTTCTACTATAAAATTCTACACTAAGACTTTTCTCTCAACCTCCTCAACACGTTAACTAATTAGAAATGAGACAAAACCAAGTTTGCCATCAAATTAAATGCAACTTACATATTAGTATTTGAAAGAGCTTTTACACTAAAAATCACCTAAATTTTAGATGTGATTTAAAGAATCACCTATATTTTCTAATTTGTCTAAAAACTACCTAATATTTCTACAATTTTTCAATGTCGCAAACCTTAGGGTTGACACCATTAACATCCGTTACATTTTTCTTATGTGGCTTTTTAAAAAACACAAAAAAAAAAAAGTTTATATGTTTGATTTTACATTTAAAATAATTCTAAATATGTAAAAATATTTTGAAGATTTTAAAAGTTTGCATATATTCTAAAAATAATTTTATATATTGAAATATCAAGTACTTAAGTAATAAATACTCAAATTTTAGAGTAGCGAAGTTTTACACATTTTATCACTTAGGTACCTTAAAGTTATAAAATTTTATCGTTCAGGTATCCTTTTGCAAAAAATACAATAGATTTTCGTTAGAAGATGTTAAAATTGAACATGACTTCCACAATATATTAGAATTTGATGTTTTGTTTTCCAACAAATGCGAGAACAACATATAATAAGGCAGTTTTTAGGTGGATTACATCAACATTAGGTGAATATTTTATCACAATTTGTTGATTTTTTTATGAAAACATTTACACTAGCTTATACATTATCGTATTCATGTATTGTATCAGTATTTTTTGTATAAAATTGATCAGATTCTTACATAAATTCATCAAATTCCGTCATATGGTATATAAATGATAAAATATTCAAATCTCATGGTAGCCCATTGTATATATTAAAACACAGGGCACCTAAGTGATAAATACTCAAACCTCATAGTACCTAAGTGATAATTTCCCTTATTTATTTTGTTTGATTACTTTAATATATGCTTTCTATAATACATTTCCGTCATCATGAAAATTAAGCTATTTCATGTTATTCTCTAAAGAAATTGTCACTCGGATACAATGAGGTTTTACCTATAGTTATCTAACTTCCAATTCAAATTTTTGAATTTTACGATTCTACAATCTCTTTCGGATCCGAGGTATAATCTTAATTCTGTAGAATCTTATGAACCATTGATAGTAAATGAAACTAACAGATTGGATCCGAATATGATTTTACAATTTTTTTGATCTTACCTCAATTCCACCAATACGTACAAATAGAAAGTGAAAAGTAAAAAAATTTAAACATATATTGTAAACGAACTCCTTTCTTACATTTAAGTAAAAGAAAGTTTAAGTGTTTATATACTCTTAAAAAACTTAAATTAAGCTTAATTTAATTTGTAACCTTAATATAAGTTTAATTAGAAAAATATATTTTTTAACCTCTCACAATCATTTGAATATATAATAACATATCTATGTTATATGATAATGCATCATATTTGTTACATTCTTATATGTACCCTTATAAGTTGGGGTCTTACAAAATTTTTTTGAATTATGTAACTAATTTTAATATGGATATTAATTATGCTATACACTTATTAGAATTTAAGATTTTTGATTCGACCCTACGATTTTGATTCTAAAAACTTGTAAAAATTTTAAGTGGAATCCTGATTCTAACAATCTTAATGTTATTATTTATCACCTAGATATTCTAATATTTTAATAAATATAAAACAAGGTACCTCAACCTTTGAGTATTTTATCACCCGGGTAAATTGTGTCAGAATTTCATGAATTTCTATAAGAAGCTAAAGAAAATATCAATGTATGGTACACGATCATAATAATATATATAAATTATATTAATATTTTAGCAAAGGCTAAGCAAATTAGAGGAAAATTTCACCCAATTTGATATAAGCCACTGATATTGTTGAATAAATGTGTTTGTAAGCAAACTTTCTTAAAAAATCATCAAATCCAAAGAAAGACACTTATTCGTTATCGAAGTAACATTTTCTAACTAAAATCTATCAAATTTTAGTAGAGTTGTACTTATTAAATTTTAAAACTTTAAGATATTGGTGATAAAATATTTAAATCTTCTTTTTTTTTTTTCCCCCTCATAAGTAACAACCTTGTTTAGTTGTTGTTCTACTATCAAATTCCGAGTGTGTTATCGTCCTCTGTTACAATTTCCAAACCAAACCCTCAACACGTTAATACAAGTTGGGCTTCAAATCAATTACGGCCTATAAAATCAATAATTTAAACTTATGATTGGATTATATAATTAACTTAATTGATCCGAAGTCTAAGATGATTATTTATGGAATTATGATTCCAACTTCTAATTTTCTTGTTAACCAAATAATAAGTTTGCAATTTTATCCTAATTCAAATTCAATCAGAATATAGAATTGGAATTGACATTCATAGTCCAATTCTAACTTCTTGTCTACCAAACATAATATTTTTCGGTCACATTTTTCACATTAGTACTTATATATTTTAATATTTACGAAGTTTAATTATCTACGCACACTTTATCAAACGCAAATAATTCTTTTATCGAAATTTGACAAATATTATTAAAAATGCGAGTATCACATATAATTCTAATAATATATGTATGTAAATTAAGATAGCTGATGTAAGAAATATTTCAAATTTGATCTTTTACATTAGGAGGGTTTGACTCAAATTCTGGCAAAAAGCGGGACCAAAAAGCTTTTCGGGTATATATTAGTTTTTCAATTATTCTTTTATGATGAGGTTGGGCGGATATTTATAAAGCTATATCATATGCCTCGTGGGTGACGCAAGAATACTCAAATTTTCTAGGTCATCGCAGTATTCCTTGTTCATTATAATAACTCAAGATATCCAATATTTTTTGGCAAAGGATGAACTTTATAGTGTTTTAAAGAAAGAAAGAGCTTCAATGTTGTCCTTTCTTTTCTCATGAACTCTAGGAGTTGGCAAATCGGTGATAACGTCGTCATTCAATACCAACAATTTGCTCTTGTAACGGGTAATATCTATTTGGTATTATGAATTTATTTTATCTAAAGTTGCGCAACAATTCACTTATATTGACCAAAAATTTTCAGCCTTCTCTGAGGCATAAAAAACATACAGAATCTCCATCCCTTTGCTGTAAGTAATTTAGCGTTTAGTTAACACTAAAATGCTTGTTTTTCTAATGAATGCCTCTGGAGGGCCACTCCAATTGGATAATTGGACATTTGTGTTGAGGTTGAAATTATCTTCAGTCATAGGAATTCTACAATGTGGTAAGCTAAATATAAAGGCAGTTGAATGTTCTTTGAAATGTCACTAGCTAGGGGCAAATAGAAATCAGTTTGTATAGAGCTAAGATGGAGTTTTCTTAACTATGTCAGATTCTTATGCTTTGTTTGGCAACTAGGTAAAGTGGGGTAAGGAGAGGGAGGAGGGGTAAAAAGGGGGATAATAAGGTAATATTGTACCCTTATTTGAATATGTCAAATCAAGAGGAGTAAGGGTAAAGAGCGGTAACTGAGTTACCTTTATTTGATAATTGGACAAAAGGGTAATGATAAAGAGAGCTATAGTTGAAATAAGGGTAAAATGGTTCAAAATTTTTGAAATTGGGAATTTAGGAAGATGAGAAGGAGATGGAATAAATGAAAAGGAACGCCATGAAGTATAGTTGAATAAAAGTAATATTCATACTTAGCTTAAGTTTCACTTTGTGTGTTTAATCTATGATAAATAATTACTTAATCTAAAATGCCATGTTAAATAGTTAGTTTTATAAGTTAAAAACTTTGTTACGCTCGGGATCGAACCACGAACGTAACTAAGTAAAATTGAGATAGATTGAGAATTTGAGATGAGAAAGAAGTGAATTTGAGATGAGAAAGTAGAGTTTAGAGTTTAGATGAGAGAAAGAAGGGAAAGGGGATGAGAAGATAAAGTTTTAATCTCAAATGAGATTGTTCTTTCAGATATTTCCTTCAATGAATTTCATTATTACAGTTAAAGCATTACTTATAACAAACTAAGCAAGTAAGTGCAATCTAGACAATCCTTGGAACACTCTAGAATGTAAACTAACTAACTAAGGTTCAAATTATTAATATTGGCGCCAACTAACAGCAATGAACAGCAGCAGTGTAGCAACGGCAGCAGCAGCAAGTCACGCACAGCAGTGCCAAATTTAACAGATTAACAGCTCTAATATTCCCTCCAGATTTTCCCGCAAAAAAGCCCAATTAAATTCAAGTCTCGGGTTTTCGGTTTGTAACATTCCCTTCCCCTTGAAAACATTCTTGTCCTCAAGAATGAAAGAGAACGAGTCTTGGAAATCACTTGTTGGAGGCATTGCCCTTCCAAAACTGGAGTTTTTTGGACTTGTACAATTTCATAGTAAGGTCGTGCAATTCCTTCCTTCAAGCTATTTGATCCACTTCATCTTCACTGCCATTGTCCTAATCAGACCCCTCATTTTCAGCGTCATCTTCATCACTTTCGAATTCCCCTTCAACATCAACTCCTCTTGCCATCATGAGAAGTTTAGGGTTGCACCTATGGCCGGGTACATAAGGTTGATGGCATTTAAAACAGCAGTTCCAGGGCTCCTTCTCAATGTTTAGCGGATCTTTATGCCCATTAAATCTTTTGTGGTCTACCCCTTTGTGATGATGTTGGAAGTTTTCTTCCCGATGCTTGGGCCGATCGAGAAATGTTAAATCTGAAGCCTCAATCAATTTCGCTTTGGCAAAAGCTTGAGACAAGGAAGTAGGTTCAAGAGCCTTCACCAAGTTCTTGATTTTCAGCTTTGACCCACTGATGAAGCTCAAGACATAAAAGGACTCGGGGGTTCGAGGTGCAACAGTAATCATACTAGCTCGGAGATTTTCAAATTTCGTCATGTAGTCCTTCACGGTAGTGACTTGAGTTAATTTGTTGACGCTTTCCACGACATCACTCACTTCTTCATCACCATAGCGCTCGCATAACTCGGTCACGAACCCGTCCCAAGTAAGAGCGGGAGTGCTCCTCAATGGACTGTAAAACCAAACTTCGTGATCACCTTGGAGATAAACCGCGGCCAAGTCTACCTTTTGATCATCGGGAATGGAGTAGAAATAGAAATATCGCTCACATCTTCTTATCCACGAGTGAGGTTGCTTCCCATCAAAATTTTCAAGTTGAACTCGAGGTTGTCGGAAGCTATTGTGTCTATTTCCATAGGTGCCTTCATTGCTAAAGTTTGGAACTCAGCTGCATTCCATCCCTTTTGAGGCTGATGAACCGATCTTGCACCCGGAACACAAAATTCGGCATTCGATCCAACCGGCAGAAACTGATTTCGATCAAAGTGCACTGTCTCTGCAGGTTTGAATCTGTTCGGTACAGCAGCAGCATCCACAGGTCGATAGGGTGGATCGGGAGGGTGATCTTTTGGTCCAAAAATCATACTTTCATCTCGGCTTTGCCCCGGATCATTAGCTTGCTCATGAAGGCCATCAATGTTGATGACATTCCTCAAATTTTTAGCTCGGTCTGCACCTGATTGCTTCGGTTTTGCAGCAACATTCGGGGTTTGAATTTGAGGCAAGTTTGAAGCTCTAAAAATCTGACTTAAAGGAAACAATCCTCCTCCATTTGCACCTACATTCATCCCTTGTGCCTGATTTTGCAACGATGCCAATTGTTCACTCACTCGAGCATCAATTGCTTGTTTGTTAATCTCATTAAACCTCTCTTCAAAATTTTGTAATTGTCGGTTTAAATAAGCATCAATCCTTTCATCAATTTCTTGAAGTTGATGTTGCACATTATCACTAATCTTTTCTTCCAAAGCTTGTAATTGTTGTGACACAAGTTGCCCATTGCCTTGATCATTTTCTCCCCTTTTATCAACTTGATCTTGCAAGTGCTCAATCTTTTCTTCAATTTGTTGCAATCGGTCCTGCACTTTGGCATCCTTTGCATCTTTGTCCATTAACAATGCCCGAATTTGATCCATCTTTTGATTAAAACCTTACTGTAACTTGCGAAGGTCTTCTTTAGTAGCATTTTGAGGTCCGACCGTCGCATTGCCAGTAACTGCAGCAATGAAATCCAGATTCTGACCGGTTGCATTCGTTCCACCAGCACCGGAACTTGTTCTTACACCATCGGCCATGATTTACCTGATTTTGCTAGCTTAATCAATTAATTGATTGTTAAACCAGCTCTGCTTCAGCAACCAAAAATTTATCAAAGCTGTTGCGATAACTAATATTCTGATTTTGCAAAGAAAACCTGCTCAGGTTGATCTGAACAAGATGAAATTTGCCGATCAAAAGCAACTAAATGTGCTGCACATAATCTGCTTCAATCGGACAGTGTTGAGCTGAACTGATCTGAATTTTGCTGCACTTTGTTTACTGACTTCCAGATCAAAAATTTGTGAAGCAAAATCTGATCGGTTGACTGAATTCTGCTCTTGATCAACTCCTTTCTGCACTGGATTTGATCTTCACTCATCCGCAAGCTGTTCTTGATTCTGATTGAATCAGGAGATTTTTTTTTTTTTCCGATTACGCACTCGATCGGAACGAGGCTCTGATACCACTTGTTACGCTTGGGCTTGATAGGTTGAGAATTTGAGATGAGAAAGAAGTGAATTTGAGATGAAAAAGTAGAGTTTAGAGTTTAGATGAGAGAAAGAAGGGAAAGAGGATGAGAAGATAGAGTTTTAATCTCAAATGAGATTGATCTTTCAGATATTTCCTTCAATGAATTTCATTATTACAGCTGAAGCACTACTTATAACAAACTAAGTAAGTAAGTGCAATGTATCTAGACAATCCTTGGAACACTGTAGAATGTAAACTAACTAACTAAGGTTCAAATTATTAATATTGGCGCCAACTAACAGAAATGAACAGCAGCAGTGTAGCAACGGCAGCAGCAGCAAGTCACGCACAGCAGTACCAAATTTAACAGATTAACAGCTTTAATATTCCCTCCAGATTTTCCCGCCCAAAAGCCCAATTAAATTCAAGTCTCGGATTTTCGGTTTGTAACAAACTTTTAGTCTATATTTAGATATATGAATTTGATAGCATCTATTTATTTATATTATTTTTGCCAAGTCCCTCCCCCTCCCAATTGCCTTCCTACTTCTAATCCTAGAATTCTAATGCACCAAATCCCAAATTGGAAAAATAGTAACAAATAAATTGTGAAAATGATTATTAAGGAACAATTGTAAATTGAGTACGAAAGCAACGAATAGCGTACATCTACAAATAAGTGAATTGTAAGGAACAATAGTTAAGAAAAAGGCAACTAATTCAAAAAATAATTATTTTAGTCTTTCTACGTGTTTTAAAATGTACGCGACACCCGTATATCGCATGGGAAAAGGCTTGTTTACTCATTATTTAAAAATAGTAAGAAAATGTCGTAGTACAAGATCATTTAATATTATAAACAATATATAGTAACTATTTATTAATAAAATAATAATTAATAACATATAATATTCATTAGTGAATTTATAAAAATTATTAAGACAATTATTTATTAGTAAAATCATAATTCTATCATATATATTAAATACATGAAATAAATAACATCCATATATTTAATTTTTCTTTCCACTACTGGAGATGAATGGGTTATTTGTACCAAGTGTTTCACGGAAAAGACTTTCTGATCAATATCCTCAGCATGTAATTTATTAGCAAACATAATAGAAATAAGACAAATATAATTTTCATCGAATCAAATAAAGTTTAAATTTTAATAATTTAAATGATTATTAGCACCAAAGGTCTATATATTTTGTCCGTTGTATTAATTTAGTCCTTATATTTTGAATTGTATCAATTTAATCCATGTACATAATTAAATTGACAATTAAAAATATAAAGAATTAAATTGACAATTAAAAATATAAAGACTAAGTTGATATAATGAGAAAAGTAAAGGGACCTTTGGTATAAATAAGTCTAATTTAAATGCTTAGTTATTGCAATAAAAGTATATAAAAATTGGTGTCATAATAAGCTTTCTTCTCAATGTTATGTGTTTGAGATCTATATTCCCCACCTTGTGTTTGTGTACTAAAATTATTGACATCGTATAAATATTATAACAAATAATTAGCTATTTATATATTTATAGCATATCGATATTCAAATTACATATAAGAAGTTGCTAACTACTAACTGCTAGTTTTGAAAATTCAACAAACCAAGAAAACAACTATGAGATTTGATACGACATGTAAAAACAGTTTACCCAAAAAATAATTAACTTGACTTTAAAAAAAATAAAATTCAATTTCTCCTTATTTTATACGGTATTAAAATAACTGTAATTATTATGATTAATATTTTAGTATTTTAATAAGGATAATATTTATGTTGACCCTCTGTATTATTACTTAAAATCAAAATGACCCTTAAATATTTAATTTCATCTAAAAAAATCCCATGAAGTATTCGTCAAAATTAATGTAACCCCCAACTTCTAATTTCATCAAAGACACTAATGAAATTATGGTGAAAATCAAATATAATCATTTCTAATTAATTTTTAATTTATTATAATTTAAAAGTAGAAGATTACAAGTCTAATCGGGATCAAAACAATTGATTCGATCCCTAATGTTTATAAATGTATTCAAATTGATCATTTACCCTCTTTCTGTTTAAATAATATTTTATTTCAAGGTTTTTCCAAAACGTCACCTTGAAATGTTGCTAGTCTTCACTTAATCACTCTAACTTCTTAAATTTTTAGAAAACCACTTCCAAAAGTTCAAAATTTTTGAATTAACCATCTTAAATCTTGTTATTAACTATCCATCATATATTACATGACTTCCATGTCTTTTTTAGCTTATCTTTTTTATTTTTAAAATGTACATGAAATATCATGAATTAAAACTAGTGAAGCTACTAATGCATTCACATGCCTACCCGAACTAAATTTAATCTTGAGGGGGTTTAAAAGAGGTAAGTGATACAATCCAAAATATAGTAGTTAAGTACGGGGTATTTTAGGTATTAATAAATAGGATATGTCATATATTATAATTATACCTCTCCTCTAACTCTATATATGGTAATATTTAGTTAGAAGAGAGGTATGGACAAAAATTGTGTTTGAATCTCTCTCTCTCTCTCTCTCTCTCTCTCTCTCTCTCTGGGTCTCTCTCTCTTCTATCTCTAACTCTCACTCCTCTACTTTCCCTTAAACTATATAAATCCTACACTTTTGTGAGAATTATATCAAATTATATACTAATATACTACTTTTATTGAGGTTGTTGATTGATTTGTGTAAGGATCGATTATAAATACTAATAGTAATATACAAACCTTGGTGGGGTTACAAAGTGCTTGACCACCTTATATACTCTAATTCATTCTTAATTAACACTCTAAAATCTATATAAAAGCTACTAGTTTGTTACAATTAACAAACAATGAACGATGTGATTTAAGGTAGTTGATTGAAAATTTGCAGATTTTTAGATGTGGTTGTTTGAAAAATTAAAAAATTATGGTGATTAACTGAAACATGCCAACTTTTCAAGGTAGTTTTGTTTAAAAAACCTTTTTTTTTACAAAATTGATTTAGCTAGCATTAGGTTAAAATTAAAAGGAGAATGATTAAGTTGTATAAACTTATAAATATTATAAACAATTTCAAACAAAAGAAAGATTATTAAAAATCATTTTGGGATAAACTTACGAATATTAGAGACTATTGTAATAAATAACTCGTTACAATTACAAGCAATTGGGATCTATAAAGTAACAAAAGAGGTTAAAATGAAGGAAAATGCATTGGTAGACAATTAATAACACGATCAATGCAAAATAACTTAACATAATTAACTTTTAATAACCTTATGATTTATTGACATACATATTGAGTATGCATTTTATAGGTACTGCATATTGAGTTTAATGAAATCTGCATCAATTGAGTCCGAAATGGGGTACTTGTGGCAGGTCTCAGGTACAAGTTGTGTTAGAGAAAATTCAGAAAATACTTGCAAAAACCTTGCAACCAGGTATCCAAACGATCTCAGGTGTTGAGGCGTGTGATCACTATCCTTAAGGTTTATTTCGGTATACGAAATATCCTCGGGGATACAACAACTACCAAAATATGTAGTGAAGAAGTGTATGGGAAGAGATTGATGAAGATGTCTAGAGATTGGTTGATTTAGAGAACTCACCCTTTGATAAACCCACATAGAACACAAGAACCAAGAAGATGTTCTTCAAATTTTTTTCTTGTGAAATTCCACTACCATTTCATATGTTTTCTTCTTCTTAATGAGAGGGGAGAATATCTGGTATTATTCTCTTCTGTCAACGTCCCAAAACCAAGAGCATCAATATATAAAAGAACTGGGAAGAAACCGTGCAGAAAACCGTCAAAACCGACCTGTGTGTCGAAGTTGTGTGTCGACACACAGTATCGACACACAGCTTTCTGTAAGCCTGTGTGTCGATACTGTCGACACACAGGTCGATACTGTCGACACACAGGTCGACACACTGGCTCACTGTAAGCCTGTGTGTCGACACACAATTTCTATGTGTCGACACACAGGTTTCCTCCGTGCGCACCTGAAACGGGCTGTGTGTCGACACACGGGCCATGTGTGTCAACACACAGCTATCTCCCCTGTTTTCTATAGGATTTTGTGTCGACACATATGACCCATGTGTCGACACATACTCCCAATAATGCTCTAATCACTCATACAAGTATCGGGACAATCTCAAATACATCTTATATACATATAAACAATATTCGAATATTTTGAAAATACATCAACAAGTTGAAGACATGTAACAACACCCACTGGGTTCTAAATTTTATTTCGACAACTTTTGTAACCGTGATTGGTGGTCCATCGTGTCCAAGCATTGGCTTCCATTGTAAAGGATGATTGTAGTGAAATGTTGTTTGACCCCCAGGCTTGTCTTATGCTAAAAAAAAAAAAAAAAAAAAGGAACACTTAGCACTTTATAACACTTAGGCTCTGTTTGTTTGAGGGAAAAAGTGAATTTTAGGAATTGGTTTTCATCGAAAAAGATTTTTCATGGAAAACTAAAATCTGATTGAAGTTTTCCATCAGGAAAACTTGATTCAACATTGTAATGTCTTTTTATATGATTTGCTCACCGATCATCTTACATCCTACTATAGGATAATATAATTAGCAATACAACATATATGAGAAGTAGTTGAAAAATAAAAGCGACCTTCAAAGCTATGTAAAATAGGAGGACTTTGTCTCTTCGGTACTCTGCATGATGATTATTGTGAAGATTTTTGAACCACTTGGAATCATGACTTCCCTCATTTTAAACAGGAAGTCATTATCACCCATTGGGTGTAAACCTTTTCAGTTACAAAATCTTTTCCATCACCAAATGTGCAACAAACAATGGAAAAGGGGAAAATCAATTCTCAGAATCTACTTTTCCTCCTAAACAAACGGAGCCTAATGTGTGCATGATCTAATATATTTCCAACATCATGAGAATTAAGTTAAATTGTCACTCGGTTATTTTAATGTTTGAGCATTTATCATATAAGTACCTTGATATTTCAGTATATAAATTGAGGCACCCCGAGCTTTGAAGATTTTATTACTTAGATGTCTTGTATTAGAATTTCATGAATTTTTATAAGGATATGACCAATATTTATACAAAAACGCTAATGGAAAATATGATTATGATAATATTTGTTGTTTCAATATTTCTAGCCAGAGATAAGAGAATAAGGATAAAAGTTCACTGAAGGGAAATGTATTATTGAAATCATAGGTCATGTCCAAAACTTTTGTAAATAATCATCGAATTCTGAAAAGGTTACTTGTACTTTAGTATTTTCCAACAAAAATTTATCATGTTTCAGCAGAAGGGTGTTAGATTCATGAAAATTTAAAATTTCAGGGTACATGAGTGATAAAGTTTTTATACTTCAGAGTACTTTATAAATATTAAAATATTAGGATATATAAGTAATAAATGGTCAAATTTCTAAATATTTAAAATTGAATTTCTTTGAGTATTTTTTTTATATAAAAAAAAAGCTTGTCATTCCAGATTATTATAAATCAAGAATGGTTTTTTGCTTAAATTCGTCTTTGCTTTTTAACTAAACAACTTAATTTTGTTCTGTAACTATATTTGAGTTTAATGTTTGACCAAGTTTTGAGTTTAATGAGACAATGGATAACGCTTTTTTAAAATAAATGTTTTTCTTTTTCTTTTTCTTTTTTTAATGGAAGTCGACTTCCACTTTATGAAGAAAATATTTTTCATACAAGTAATAATTATTATAAACTTATGAATACGTGGAAGTTGACATAATAGCAAAGTTCAAGGGCTATTTTTTAAATTGAAGTATGAGGGATATATTGTATTTAATTGCAAACGTCAAGAGGTGTGTTGTGCATAACAACAAAGTTTAGGGGGCTATTTTATGAAATTAAAAGTACAGGGAGTATGTTCTATTTAATTATAAAGTTTAGGGTGATATTTTATAAATTGAAAGTTCAAGGGGTGTGTTGTATTTAATTGTAAAGTTCAAGGGGGTTCTTTTTATATTTTGTTTAATAAAAACTTTTAACAAATTTAAAAAAAAAAGATTATAACCATTTTCAGGATAATTTTTGTTAATGCAAGGATAATACAAAGACTAGTCTTCTTGAGTGCTATTGCCTTGACATCGACAAAAAATGTTCTGGCAATAATACTACTCCAAAGAAAGTATAATATTATTACCCATATAAAATAAAAAAAAAAAAAAAATTTAAGACTGTAAAGACTAGAATGTCACTTGTAACAAATAAAACCATGAAGTTTTATTAAATTGCGATAATATTTTTACCTCATAATAATATCACTCCATACAAAAGTATTCAAATTTCTTCTGACTCGATTGAGAAGTTGCATAGTGACAGACCTTAATTTTCTCACTAGTGACGGGCACAATTCTTCTTTTTTTTTTTTTACTCTCATTAGTGACAAGCTTATTCAATTGTTAGGGCTTTTTCAAAAACAACTTTCCTAATATCTTATAGTGGTAAGACTGCGTACATCTCATCCTCCCCATACCCTACATCGATGGAAGCCTCGTTGAAGGACTAAATTTGTTATTGTTGTCGTCGTTAACAGCGACAAGCTCATGCCATTGTTCTTTTACCTTCAAATTCCGTCCCCGGGGGGGGGGGGGGGGGGGGGGGGGGGGGGGGGGGGGTCCCTGCAAAGACTTACCATCACAACCCTCTCAAAACGTTAATACAAGTTGTCCTTCAAATCAAATAAAGCTTTTGGCATCAATAATTTATATACATGACTTGATTAAATAACTCAATTTGACCCGAAAATTCGTGACAATTAGTTATAGAACTACTATTTTAATTTTCAATTTTCCGGTTAGCAAAATGATGGAATTTGAATTTTATCCTAATGTTTAAAAATTTCACATACTTTAATGTTTAAAATTTTAATTATTTACACATAGTTTATCAACAGCAAATAATTTTTTATCAAAATTCGACACATATTATTAAAAATGCGAATGTGGTGCATGATTCTAATAATATATATGTATATTAAGATAGCTAATGTAAAAAATGTATTCAAATTTTACATTTTACTTAAGGAGGGTTTGACTCAAATTCTAGTGAGAAGCGCAACCAAAAAGCTTTCTTGGTCTATATTAGTTTTAAAGAGTTCACATAAGATTACTTGAATTTACTAGGTCATTGTAGTATTCTTGGCTCATTATAAGGAGGTAGTTACTGAAGAATGACATGTATAGGAGCAAGTAGTTTGGTTTTCACACACAGCTATATGGATGAGATATGTAGGTTTTGAGAGACTATCAAGTTTTTAGGATGGGTTATACAATAGTGAATTGTTGACGTGCAGCATGTACTTGTAAGTACTTGTTGCCTCTCTTTTTGCTTCATCTAGGGTAACATTTCTTGCTTTTCTAATATTTGAAAAACAACTGATGCTCACCTTAGCATATCTCTCCTTTTCTGATGCCTAAATAATTTTTAGCAACAAGAAATAAAATATCAGATAAAGTTATAAATATTTCAAGGAGGTTGTACTTTACCCCTGAGGCTTTTAATAACAATTTTTCTAATTCTCTAAAAAACAATAGGTTTTTTCTTAATATGAATTATATAAGACTATAAAATAACTCATGTAATTATCTTTTGTAATGGAATTGGGCATCAAGATGGTATGAGATATGATTCGTGCAAGAAGATGAAACAACTGAGGTTGTATGATTAATGATACAGTCCCCAAAAACAACGCTATCATGCCAATTCCACATTAGTAGGTAGAGAAACTGATACCAAAATATATACCAAAGAGTTACTCCACCCATTATCAATTGGTTTCGAAATGGAACATCAATTGCTCTATATAATTGTATAATTAGGCCTTTGATTTCATCCTCCAAGAATTTATCGGTTCCTTTTTTTATTAGTTATTTATTGGTTCCTTGTACTCGATCTCGTTAAGGTAGAGGATTGGGCCTTATTATGTGTCGAGCATAGAGGCGACGATCAGGTCATATGGAGAAACTGAGAAGAAGCATCATTGCAGAGACCCTGGAGGATGTAGAAATGGAGAAAATTCACGACATCTTTAGTGAGAATTGAGTAGCAGGTACGGAACTACAACATATGGGAGGAACCAAGTTTGCCATTTCCTTTCAATCAGTGGAGGAGTACCACAACTGGACCCGGACTAGCTGAAAAACACATTCCAGAAGGTGAAAAAATGGCATGAGTTCAATACAAGTAGAAAGAGGAAAGCGTGGTTGTCATGCTATGGTGTTCCCCTACATGCTTGGAGCATACACAATTTTATGGAGATAGGGATGTTTTAGGGGAGAGTGATAGCGATAGATAGTATCTGCAAGGCTGAAGGTTCACTAGAGGTGGGCGGGATCCTAGTCGAAACAGAGCATAGTTCCTTGATTGATGAGGTTGCTGAGTACATCGTTGGTCAAGGAAGGTTTTTGATTCATGTTTTGGAGGGGGAACAGGTCCAATCAAAAAAGGTGATAGCATGGGTGCTAGAGAATGAAAGTGAGAAGACTAGGAAAGAAAAAGCAACAAAGACGAAGGAGATGGAAAGAGTACAGAAAGGTGATTGTAATATAGTACAGGATGCCATGGAGCCACGAAGTAAGGTGGCGCCGGAGATGATGGGAAGACCGGCGACCAAAGCAAAATGGGAGAAAGAGGATGATGTGGAAAAAGAAGCATTTAATGCTCCTGCTCACTCATGCCAACAGAGGCTTGTACGACGGCACAAGATGGTTGCAGAGGATGATTCACGAGAAAAGGAAAAAAAGCAAGTAATAAATGACACCAACACTGAAAGTACACATACCATCAACAAAACATACAATATTGAGCGGGAGGAAAATTTTCAAAAAAACAAAATAGAGAAGCATTATAGATAGCATAGAAGACACCAATGAAGAAAATTTGGTTAAGAAATCAGAGGAGTGGAGAATATCAGGAATTGGAGTCACAGTTACTCCAAAACCAATGAGGCCCTGGATATGTATCAAGCCAAAAATAACAGGAGCTAAACCCTACTCAAAACCATAGCGACATAGAAGAACTCAAGAGGACACAACGGAGGAAGAAAAATCTGATGAAGAATTTCCGCTAGGATTTGTAAACCTATTTGAAATCAATGTTGTTGAAGAAACTCCACCCCAACATAAGGTGAAGCGAGCAACAGCAACCAAGAGTGAAGAAGGGGTTTTGTACCAGTGAAAGTGTGCAAGAACATGAGAGTGGACAAGAATTTATTGAGAGTGATTACAACTCCGTATCAGACTCTGAAAGAAGAAGCAGTGGATGAGTAGAGGTGAGAAAGATCTGGAAAGTAGGGGCGGAGATAGGTATTAATTGGAATGATTTAAATGTTGATGAAATTAAAGAACAAATATGAAAGAGGGACCTTAAAGGAAAAGGGAAGCTATGCTAGGGGAGACCCATTTAGCTCAGAGAATGAAGATATGTGTGTGGAATGTAAATGGATTGAACTCAAAAGCAAAAAAAAGGATAGTTAAAGATGTCATTAATCAGAAAAGGCCTAACATAGCATGCTTTCTTGAAAAAAAGATCATTGAAGAGAAGAAGCATATGGTAAGATACATTTGGGGTCATTCTAACAGTACTTCACAGTCAATTGCGGCATCACCAACTGGCTCTAGAGGTATGCTTAGCATTTGGGAGAAAGAGTGGATGAACATAACAAGAATACAAACAGGCTCGAGCTGGCTCTGTATTAATGGATGTATAGTTGAAGAAAATTTCCTCTGTGCTCGAATCTTCATCTACGCACCATCATCAAGACCAGAAAGACTTCATCTTTGGAAGGAAATCTTGAAGATCATCGAGGAGGTTAACTGTCCGGTGTTACTCTCAGGAGATATGAATGAAGTATTGTATGTTGAAGAGAGAAGAGCAATGACCAAACAAAAAGGAAGCCTGAAGGATTTTAGAAAATTTGTGAAGGATAACGGCCTTATTGACTTACCATTAATGGGCCGAATATTCACGTGGGGAAGCTCCTTAAGCAGAATAGACAGAACTTTGGTCTCATCGGATTGGTTGGTTAAGTTTCCAGAAATAAAACAATGGGATTTGATGAGGAAATTGTCTGATCACTCCCCCTTGCTAATTGAAACAGAGAAAGTTAATTGGGGTCCCGTTCCATTTAGATCACTTGACTGTTGGCTGAACAAGAGGGATTTTTGGCAGATTGTAAGGGACGAATGGGAGAAGAACCCGCATGAAAAGGCCGATCAGAAGTTAAAGAAGATAAAGACTAGAGTGTACAGATGGAATAAGGAGTGTTTTGGAGATATAAGCAGCAGAATCAAGCAGCTTGAAGAAACATTGGAAGACATTGATAAACATCTAGAAGTAGAAGACATTGACAGTGAGCTAGCATCAAGAAGAAGAGCAGCCTGGGTTCAACTTGACAAATGGTACCTCAAGTGGGGGCAACTATGGAAGCAAAAATCAAGATGTAGAAGTATCAAAGAAGGTGATAGAAATACAAGATATTTCTTTATGTTATCAAAAGCAAGACTCAAGAAGAACCACATTTGCTCTCTCAAAATTCAAAACCAGAGGACTCACAATCCGGAAGAGATAAGAGAGGAAGTTGTTCATCATTTTCGTCCACTGTATTCAGTGGATGAGAATTGCACAAGAAGACCATCCTTGGAGGGTATAGCACTTCCCACATCGAGCATCGAAGATAAAGAAAGATTGGAAGTAGAAATCACAGATCAGGAAATAAAAGAAGCGGTTTGGGCTTGTAATATGTTAAGGTTTCAAAGATTGCTCTTGAGCCTTAACCTTGGTTGGGATAATGAGAGTATAAGACGAGAAGAGAATATAGAGTTTAGATGAGGAAGAAGGGAAAGGAGATGAGAAAGTAGAGAGAGATATCAAAAGATATCAAATTCATTCATCAAGTTAATATGAGCTCTTCAAGAGAAGCTCTACAGATTTATACTACTAACTCTTAGGATGGCTAACTCTAAAAATATCTAGAGATACAATGCATGTGGACCAAAGAGCTAACCAACTCAACCATCAACTAACTAACTAGCCGCCAACCTTGACCGGTCATTGACCTCCTAAGCAAGTCCACACTTAAGCTCACTTATTACATGACTTACAAGAGACGTAAGGAGCTAATTACATCAAGACTTATTCTAGATACAATATCAACAAGCTAAAACCACTAAATGATCAAGTAATTGATGCAAAACATCCCCTAACACAGCACACACAGCTCACAGCAGCAGGATAGCATCACAGCCACCACGAGTTCATACCTCGGATTCACGGATCATAACATTCCGTTCCCCTTGAAAACATTCTTGTCCTCAAGAATAGAAGAGAGTTGTAACAATGAGAACCAACTTCTTGCCGCAGTTCTGCAGCTGGGAAGATATCCTGATGCACCTCAATCTGAAACGCAGCAGATCCATGAAGAAGACATCTTGTTCCGACACAAAGTTTATGTTTGAATGCATAATACTCCTCAGGAGGTCTGCATCGATCAAGCCATTCTTCAACAACACATCCACAACATCTCCTTATGCAGTTGTTACAGCTCAAACCTCTGTCTTGCTGCTGAGAGACCCAACATACAGCAGTAAATCTGTAACTCAGCTGGTAAAATGTTGCACAACAGTTGTCATATGTCGTTAAACCCATAAAATTGCATATGAAGTCATTCAATATCTCGGGAGGCCTTCCAAACTCAAACCAAGAGAACCAAGGATCAAAATTTGCTTGAAGAAATTCTCAATTACAGCTCAAACATCCCCATATCCTGATCTTCGAGACCAAACATATTAAGATTCCCTGAGGACGTAGCTGCAACTCCTTCATCTTGGGTCTTATCCAAAATTTGCATTTCTTAAACATCCATTTACAATACCATCTCAGACCCAACTCAGCCAATTCTTGATTACTTCCTAATTCCACACGTTGAGCTGCAGAACCCAGAAATTCATCATTGCTAACCCGATGCAACTCATATTGACAGATTTCAGCTCGTTTCCTGTTCAAATGGATGCTCATTGATGTGAACAAGTTATTACACCTTCCAAAAGACATAATAGAACCAACCAAACTCAATCTGAACAGCTCAATCACTACTGACAGTGAGGAAATTCTCCAAGAGTGTTCTGCATCCTCCAAAACTTCCTTTGATGGAATCTTGAGAGTAAACTTGTAAGATCTCAAAATTTCAGCCACTTCTTCCCAAACTCTTGCATAGAACACACAAATTAGGAGTTCATAAACCATTGTTGAGTGCCTAATGCACAATCTCATAACTTAAACACCCAAAACATTCCAAACGACACTACCAATGCTGCAGCTCACCCTTTGTGATCTGTACAGCAGATTTCTTGGTACCCAAAGCTTTACCAACCACCCATCTTGCCTCAAATGACCAAGCTTTTCTTCCTCATCAACCATGCCACACATGAGTAACAAATACAAAAAATGGAGACACCAAAAGAACTCAGGAACCGCTATAAACTTCTTCAACCTCTGAGATGTTCTACTCCAAACTTTGTTGCTGATATGCACTCCAACTTCAGCTAGAATTATCCTTGATGTTGCATTGATCTTTTCCATCCAAACTTTGAGAAGATATTGAAGCTTATGCATATGATTTTTCCATTCGGAACAGCCACCACAGATCATCCCAAGCACATTCAGATTCTGCATCAAATTAGCCCCTTCCAGTTGCAGTCTATCCCAATTCTCAAGTGCTATCACCTTTGGCTTTACTTGGCTTTGCACTCCAGCTGCAAGGTCATACCCGAGGCCAAACACCTCCTCAAACCATCCACAGTTCTTCAAACCACTAACAACAATTATGATCCCTTCAAGTAAGCGCTTTTGTATGAACCGAAACAACACCAATTCCGAGGTAATGGAAACTTCATTGTCACAAGAATTATGCAGCTTGTAAAATGTATAATTCCTGTCTTCACAACTTGCTTTGTCATTAACTTCGCAATGACCCAAAGCCTCTACAATTTTTCCACCAATGCTTGTACTGACATCACATTCTTCAACATCATACTGCAGCATCGAATGCCTAACTTCTCCAAACACTTGTAATCCATTCTTTCCCGGATCAAGGAAACTTCCAACTTCATACGTATCAGTTACAGCATCAGTTGTACTGATTTTGGGGCTGCACAGAATTCTGTTTCAGCATATTACAGCATTTATACACATCCAACAACTCAAATGCTTGTATTGACACAAGGCTTCTCCTTCGTTGGAATTTGAAACGCACTCTCGCAGCTTGATTAGTTCTTTTCAGCAGAGAATCACATCGTTTCCGCTTCACATAGCCTTGAGTATCTTCTCTCGGATCAGGAGGTAACTTGCCATATGAATGCGTGTTTGAATACACCATTACTCCCCTCAAAAACACACCTTGTTCGACATCCGATAGTACCATAGCAA
The DNA here is from genome assembly GCA_018398585.1 of Simmondsia chinensis. Classification (NCBI taxonomy): domain Eukaryota; kingdom Viridiplantae; phylum Streptophyta; class Magnoliopsida; order Caryophyllales; family Simmondsiaceae; genus Simmondsia; species Simmondsia chinensis. Next base: position 18,747,114 of record JAGTTD010000001.1, on the reverse strand, counting down.
TAATAGCGGGTTTACCAACAGGATGTAATCGTTCAGCAATGATGATGTTACAATTCTGATCCAAAATCGACTCGTCAGCAGGCCTCAAGTTCTGATTCTGCATACCAACTTGCCATGGAGTAACACTTAACTGATTTGACGATGTATCTAGTGGAATAACAGCAATAGCATCAAGTTTTTCAGCAGAATACTTCAGTTCTACATAGCATTATGCTCGATTGCTTGTAAGGACTTCTTAGAGACCCACTTGTAGCATCAAATCATCCTTGGAAGACCATGACTCGATCACTAACTTGTCATGCTTCAATTTCTGCTTAGTAAACTTCTTTTTTCCCCAAAAATCTTTCAATGCGTCATTAAGATGATTCCTCTTCACTTTACCATTTGCATTCTTTATCATTCCCATGACGTGAAAATCGTATTCCCATTCCGGATGCCTGTCATGCTGTGCCTCAACATCATCAAGATACTCTAACTCTAGCAAAGAGTCTTCATAAGGATCATCTTGTTTAAACTCAGGTTCGTCTAACTTGTTTTCATCAATTTCGGCATTGTTGTGGTCGGATTCATTTTCAACAACAACCGTGTCTACTACAACTTCTTCTTTGTGCTCAACCTTGAACTATTGATTGTTAATTGGATCCTGCAATTCACAAGCTTTGCTTCATTTTGCTGCAAATGATCTTCTTTACTCGAATATTTTTCCAGATATAACAGTTGCATTTTTATCAATTTCTGAATGTTGCCATTCTGCTGCTTAAACTCGGCCTTTATGTCCCAAAGAAGATCAGTAGTAAGATATTGAGGTCCGATTGTAACATTTGCACCAGCTTCCGATCGAGTTCTCACTCCATCAGCCATATTTGCAATGAACAACAATTTCTATCTGGAATCAGCTCAGGTCGCATAATACAAGTTCGAAAATCGTAGAAATGTGAAACTTGTTTCGGAAAACAATCTCTTGAAATTGTCCTCCTTCGTTCGAACAACAATCCGATGCTATCAATTCTACAATCGTCACGGATTACAACCCTAATATGCAGATTTTCGCACACCGAGTGTTCGACAAACCCTAACTTCAAACAATTTCTGACAATGATGTTTTCTTGAATAATCCAGACTAAGAATCTAAAATAAGCTCGATCTTTGTCTGTAATGGTGATTTAAACACACGATTCACCACAATCTTCAAGAACAAAATCAAATTTCAACACTTCGATGCTCAGTTCGTTGTCAGACTTTTCGCCTAAGCAAATCTCGACTCAATAACCTATAATTCTTAAGAATCAAACATAGATTCTAATGAATCCTCACCACTTCTATGCTTACAAAAACAATTTCCACACAATCCAGCCAAAAAAGCAGATTCGGATCGAATATGATCTGGTAATTCAGAAAGCAGTTACCTCTACAATTTCTGAATTGTAGAATCTGATTAAACCTCAATTCAGCTAGTTTCTGATCTTTTGATGATGATCAAGTGCAATGTGGATCAATTAGTTCAATTTTAACTTCTTCTTCAACCGATCAAATGAATGATTGATCAAGAAAATTTAAGCTCAACTTCACTAATGCTTTGCTCAGCACTCAACTAGCAGCTGAATCTTGATCAATCATATTGAATGAAATCAACAAATTCTGATCAAATAAGCTTTCTTCAATGTAACTCAATCAATTATGTCCCAACCGAAACAATTCCCAGGCAATGCTGATCACAATTGCAGTAACCGCCACTTTTCAATTCAAAATGCAGAATTGAATTCCTCAATGCAAAAGACTGAACTAAATCAGTACCACAACTATTTTTATTGATTAATTGCAATACAATTAATCAGATTTTGTATTTTTTCGGATATGAGCTTGATTCAGAAGCCAAATCATGGCTCTGATACCAATTGTTAAGGTTTCAAAGATTGCTCTTGAGCCTTAACCTTGGTTGGGATAATGAGAGTATGAGATGAGAAGAGAATATAGAGTTTAGATGAGGAAGAAGGGAAAGGAGATGAGAAAGTAGAGAGAGATATCAAAAGATATCAAATTCATTCATCAAGTTAATATGAGCTCTTCAAGAGAAGCTCTACATATTTATACTACTAACTCTTAGGATGGCTAACTCTAAAAATATCTAGAGATACAATGCATGTGGACCAAAGAGCTAACCAACTCAACCATCAACTAACTAACTAGCCGCCAACCTTGACCGGTCATTGAACTCCTAAGCAAGTCCACACTTAAGCTCACTTATTACATGACTTACAAGAGACGTAAGGAGCCAATTACATCAAGACTTATTCTAGATACAATATCAACAAGCTAAAACCACTAAATGATCAAGTAATTGATGCAAAACATCCCCCAACGCAGCACACACAGCTCACAGCAACAGCACAGCAGCAGGACAACATCACAGCCACCACGAGTTCATACCTCGGATTCTTAGATCGTAACATAATCCATCAAAGGCACCGGGATATGATGGATTCAACTTCAAATTCATTCGAAAGGGATGGGAAATAGTGGGGCCAGGAATTATTGATTTTGTGAAGACATTTTTTATGCACTATGAGCTCTCAAGAAGAGCCAATGTAACTTGGGTATCTCTATTACTAAAGAAAGTTGCAGCTTCTTCACTTGAAGAGTTTAGTGGGGTGCTTCTTTAAGATAATCGCAAAAGTGTTAGCAAGAAGACTCACGATTGTTCTCCCTAGCCTAATTGGGGAGACACAGTCTGCATTTGTGAAGAATCGACAAATACTTGATAGTGCTCTTGTTGCGAATGAGGTGGTTCAGTGGTCGAAAAGATCTAAAGAAGAAGGTGTGATTCTGAAGTTGGATTTTAGGAAATCATATGACACCATTAGATGGGACTTTATGGATGAAGTGTTGTTGAGAATGGGCTTTGGCATGAAGTGGAGAAGATGGATAAACCTTTGCACTCACACAACCTCTATATCAATCCTTATCAATGGATCCCCCACACCTCCTATCCCGATGAAAAGGGGCCTACGACAAGGAGACCCTTTATCACCATTCCTTTTTGTTCTTAGAGCTGAAGTCCTCAATTCTATGATGCAAATCGCAGTGCAGCAAGGCTTTATCACAGGAATGAAGATTGGTCAATTTAGAGAAAGAATCACACACTTACAATTTGCAGATGATACGTTTCTATTTTGTGATGCACACAGAGAGGATATTAGAAGAGTTAGAAGAATGATGGCTTGCTTCCAGCTGATGTCGAGACTAGCTATCAACTATGAAAAATCCACCCTTATTCTCACTGAATAAGAGTGAGAAATGGGCGAGGTATGCTGCTGAAGCATTTGGGTGTTATAAGGGTAGTCTCCCCATTGTCTACCTTGGCCTACCTGTTGGAGCTAATACTAAAAGAGTGAGCTCTTGGGCTCCAGTACTAGAAAAATTTCAAAAAAGACTTGTAGGATGGAAAGCAAAGCTACTCTCAAGAGCCGGAAGATTAGTCTTGATTAAAGTTGTCCTTCAAAACATCCCTACATAGTATTTATCATTATTCAAAATGCCCAAGACAGTGGCTAAGAAGATCATCAGAATGCAGAAGGATTTTTTCTGGGAAGGTAATAAAGATCAGAAGGCGATGCACTTCTCAAATGGGAGCACATTCAACGGCCAAAAGAATTAGGGAGTTTAGGTGTTGGAGATATCGCGATGAAAAATGAAGGACTTCTCTTCAAATGGTGGTGGAGGTTCTCAGATGATAGCCAAACCTTCTGAAAAAAGTAGTATCAAGTATCCATAGAACGCCGGAAAGCATATTTGCAGTTGATGCAGATAGAGCTGCTTGTCCCACTACATGGTATGATATCATGAACTTTTCTTGTAACTGCAGTCAAATTGAGGAAAGCATTAGAGGGGCTGGTCTTTTACCATTTGTAATGGTCTAAAGACCTATTTTTGGGAAGACGGGTGGATTGATGATTTTCGGCAGAAAGTTAAATTTCCAAGGCTATTTCTAATATCGGAACAAAAAGGGAAAAATATTGGGGATATGGGCTTCTGGGATGGTCTAAGTCGGCATTGCAATTTTATGAGGAGACGTCCTTTATTCATGTTTGAATTGGCATTGAGAGATGAGCTACTACAGGCCCTTGGTTCGGTGTTTTTATGCCCAGAAAAATTAGATTGTTGCTGCTGGAGGTTTGACACGAGAGGAGAATATTCGGTGAGGTCCTTTTGCAATAGGATCTGGGATACTAGGGTATCTTCAGAGGCACACATTATAAAGGGTTATTAGAAGGGTGTTGTGCCACCAAAGGTGGAATTATTTGTCTAGTTGTTCTGTTAAACAAGATCAATACAAGATCTTGTCTTGTCAAGCTTGGAATTATTGGTGAGGAGTTGATATTATGTCCATTATGTAATGAATCTCCAGAGTCAATTGAACACCTATTTATCCACTGCAAAGTGGCTTGCTTGGTGTGGTCAGCTATGGGGGAATGGTGGAACCTGCTAAATGTGATCCCAGCCACAACAAGGATGTTCTTCGACTAGTGGCAGGCCTTCTTCCCAAGTGGATTCAAAGGTAAAATGTGGTGTATCTTATTCTTTGTAGTTATTTGGTTGATTTGGCTAGCGAGAAATGACATGGTGTTTAATGAAAAGGTGACCACTATGCAAGTGATTATTTCGTTGTGAAAATACCGAATGGCTTATGGGTTAAGGTGGGGAACGAATCCGTATTCTGTTCAGCAGATAACCTCTAACATTGATGGCGTGTCCAAGTGGAAGTGCCCGAGAGCTTCCGCAAACTCTATTGAATGGGCTCCCCTGGATAGTGGATCCCTTAAATGGAATGTGGATGGATCGTCTCTTGGTAAACTGGGAAATAACCAAGGCAATATTGCCTGTGTTTCTTCAGTGCCTATTGGTACCATGGACTCTAACTTAGCGGAAATTGAGGCCATTTGTTTTGCTCTAGAAACATCATTGGAGTGCAATTGGTTAAAGGAATACAAGATAATCATGGAGTCTGATTTGATGAATGCAGTCCGTTGGGTCAATGATTTAGACAGTGGCCCGTGGAAGATAAATTTCATCATCAATGGGATCGCAATGTTGAGGAAGGAATTTAGCCAGGTATCCATCATTCATCAAAGGAGGGAAGCGAACAATACATAGTGTATGACTAATCTTACACCGCTAATTACTTGAAACACACATATACAAGTTGATTTCACACCATTAAAACCAATCATACGCAGTGTGTTATTGATCATACACAACTAATTACTTGAAAGACACCTATACAGGTTGATTTTACACCATTAAAACCAATCATACACTGTGTATGATTGATCATACACCCCTAATTTCTTGAAACACACCTAGATAAGATGATTTCACACCATTAAAGCCTGGCCTACACTGTGTATGATTAATCATACACCACTAATTACTTGAAACACGCCTATATAAGTTGATTTCACAACATTAAAACCTATTATGCACGCTGTATGATAGAACATACATCACTAATTACTTGAAACACACCTATACAAGTTGTTTTCAGACCCTTAAAACAAGTCATACACGGTGTGTGATTGATCATACACCACTAATTACTTGAAGCACACCTATTTAAGTTGATTTTACACCATTAAAACCAATCATACGCAGTGTGTTATTGATCATACACAACTAATTACTTGAAAGACACCTATACAGGTTGATTTTACACCATTAAAACCTATCATACATGGTGTATGATTGATCATACACCCCTAATTTCTTGAAACACACCTAGATAAGATGATTTTACACCATTAAAACCTATCTTACACCTCTAATTACTTGAAGCACACCTATATAAGTTGAATTTACACCATTAAAGCCTATCATACACGGTGTGCGATTGATCATACACCACTAATCACTTGAAACACACCAATACAAGTTGATTATACACCATTAAAACCTATCATACACGGTGTATGATTAATCATACACCACTAATTTCGTGAAACACACCTAGATAAGATGATTTTGCACCATTAAAACCTATCATACACTGTGTATGATTAATCATACACCATTAATTACTTGAAACACGCCTATATAAGTTGATTTCACACCATTAAAACCTATTATGCACCGTGTACGATTGTTCATATACCACTAATTACTTGAAACCTATCGTGCAAGTTGTATGACTGATCATGCACCTCTAATTACTTGAAACAGACCTACACAAGTTGATTTCAGAACATTAAAACCAGTCATACACGGTGTATGATTGATGATACACCACTAATTACTTGAAACATACCTATACAAGTTGATTTTACCCCATTAAAACCTATCATACACGGGGCATGACAGATCATACACCACTAATTACTTGAAACACACCCATACAAGTTGATTTTACGCCATTAAAACCCATCACACACTGATTATGATTGATCGTACACCACTAATTTCTTGAAACACACCTAAACAAGATGATTTTACCCCATTAAAACCTATCTTACATAGTGTATGATTTATCTTACACCTCTAATTACTTGAAACACATATATACAAGTTGATTTCACACCATTAACTCCTTTCATACGTGGTGTATGATTGATCATACACCACTAATTACATGAAACACACCCGTGCAAGTTGATTTTACACCATTAAAACCTATCATACATGGTGTATGATAGATCATACACTGCTAATTACTTGAAACACACCCAAACAAGTTGATTTTACACCATTAAAACCAATCATACACGGTGTGTGATTGATCATACACCACTAATTACTTGAAACAAACCTATATAAGTTGATTTCACATCATTAAATCCAATCCCACACTGTTTATGATTGATCATACACCACTGATTACTTGAAACACACCCATACGAGTTGATTTTACACCATTAAAACCTACCATACACAGTGTATGACTGATCATACACAACTAATTACTTGAAACGCACCCGAACAAGTTGATTTTACACCATTAAAACCTATCATACACGGTGTGTGATTGATCATACACCCCTAATTACTTGAAACAAAACTACACAAGTTGATTTCACATCATTAAATCCAATCATACATTGTGTATGATTGATCATCCACCACTAATTACTTGAAACACGCCAATACAAGTTGATTTTACACCATTAAAACCTACCATACACAGTGTATGACTGATCACACACAACTAATTACTTGAAACATACCAATACAAGTGAATTTTACACAATTAAAACCTATCGTACGTGGTGCATGATCGATCGTATACCACTAATTTCTAGAAACACACCTACACAAGATGATTTTACACCATTAAAACCAACCATGCACAGTGTATGATTGATCATACACCGCTAATTACTTGAAACACACATATAGAAGTTGATTTCACAACATTAAAACCATTCATACACGGTGTATGATTGATCATACACCACTAATTACTTGAAACACACCTATACAAGTTGACTTTACGCCATTAAAACCTATCATAAACGGTGTATGACTGATCATACACCACTAATTACTTGAAACACCCCCATACAAATTGATTTTATGCCATTAAAACCTATCATACACAGAGTGTGATTGATCGCGCACCACTAATTTCTTGAAACACCCCTAAACAAGATGATTTTACACCCTTAAAACCTATCATACACAGCGTACGATTGATCTTACACCGCTAATTGCTTGAACCACACATATACAAGTTGATTTCACACCATTAAAACCAATCATACACAGTGTGTTATTGATCATACACAACTAATTACTTGAAAGACACCTATACAGGTTGATTTTACACCATTAAAGCCTGGCATACACTGTGTATGATTAATCATACACCACTAATTACTTGAAACACGCCTATATAAGTTGATTTCACAACATTAAAACCTATTATGCACGGTGTATGATTGAACATACACCACTAATTACTTGAAACACACCTATACAAGTTGATTTCGCACCCTTAAAACCAATCATACACGGTGTGTGATTGATCATACACCACTAATTACTTGAAGCACACCTATATAAGTTGATTTTACACCATTAAAACCTAACATACACCGTGTATGATTGATCATACACCACTAATTACATGAAACACAAAAATACAAGTTGATTATACACCATTAAAACCTATCATACACGGTGTGTGATTGATCATACACCACTAATTTCGTGAAACACACCTAGATAAGATGATTTTGCACCATTAAAACCTATCATACACTGTGTATGATTAATCATACACCACTAATTACTTGAAACACGCCTATATAAGTTGATTTCACAACATTAAAACCTATTATGCATGGTGTATTGTTAATCATACACCACTAATTTCTTGAAACACGCCTATATAAGTTGATTTCACAACATTAAAACCTATTATGCACGGTGTACGATTGATCATACACCACTAATTACTTGAAACCTATCGTGCACGTTGTATGACTGATCATGCACCTCTAATTACTTGAAACAGACCTACACAAGTTGATTTCATAACATTAAAACCAATCATACACAGTGTATGATTGATGATACGTCACTAATTACTTGAAACATACCTATACAAGTTGATTTTACCCCATTAAAACCTATCATACACGGTGCATGACAGATCATACCCCACTAATTACTTGAAACACACCCATACAAGTTGATTTTACGCCATTAAAACCCATCACACACCGAATATGATTGGTCGTAGACCACTAATTTCTTGAAACACACCTAGATAAGATGATTTTGCACCATTAAAGCCTGGCATACACTGTGTATGATTAATCATACACCACTAATTACTTGAAACACGCCTATATAAGTTGATTTCACAACATTAAAACCTATTATGCACGGTGTATGATTGAACATACACCACTAATTACTTGAAACACACCTATACAAGTTGATTTCACACCCTTAAAACCAATCATACACGGTGTGTGATTGATCATATACCACTAATTACTTGAAGCACACCTATATAAGTTGATTTTACACCATTAAAACCTATCATACACTGTGTATGATTAATCATACACCATTAATTACTTGAAACACGCCTATATAATTTGATTTCACTCCATTAAAACCTATTATGCACGGTGTATGATTAATCATACACCATTAATTACTTAAAACACGCCTATATAAGTTGATTTCACACCATCAAAACCTATTATGCACGGTGTACGATTGATCATACACCACGAATTACTTGAAACCTATCGTGGAAGTTGTATGACTAATCATGCACCTCTAATTACGTGAAAGACACCTATACAGGTTGATTTTACACCAATTAAAACCTATCATACACGGTGTATGATTGATCATACACCCCTAATTTCTTGAAACACACCTAGATAAGATGATTTTATACCATTAAAGCCTCGCATACACTATGTATGATTAATCATAGACCACTAATTACTTGAAACACGCCTATATAAGTTGATTTCACAACATTAAAACCTATTACGCACGGTGTATGATTGAACATACACCACTAATTACTTGAAACACACCAACACAAGTTGATTTCACACCCTTAAAACCAATCATACACGGTGTGTGATTGATCATACACCACTAATTACTTGAAGTACACCCATATAAGTTGATTTCACACCATTAAAATCTATCATACACAGTGTATGATTGATCATATACCACTAATTACTTGAAACACACCAATACAAGATGATTATGCACTTTTAAAACCTATCATACACGGTGTATGATTGATCATACACCACTAATTTAGTGAAACACACCTAGATAAGATGATTTTACACCATTAAAGCCTGGCATACACTGTGTATGATTAATCATACACCACTAATTACTTGAAGCACGCCTATATAAGTTGATTTCACAACATTAAAACCTATTATGCACGGTGTATAATTGAACATGCACCACTAATTACTTGTAACACACCTATACAAGTTGATTTTTCACCCTTAAAACTAATCATACACGGTGTGTGATTGATCATACACCACTAATTACTTGAAGCACACCTATATAAGTTGATTTTACACCATTAAAACCTATCATACACTGTGTATGATTGATCATACACCACTAATTACTTGAAACACAAAAATACAAGTTGATTATACACCATTAAAACCTATCATACACGGTGTATGATTGATCATACACCACTAATTTCGTGAAACACACCTAGATAAGATGATTTTGCACCATTAAAACCTATCATACACTGTGTATGATTAATCATACACCATTAATTACTAGAAACACGCCCATATAAGTTGTTTTCACACCATTAAAACCTATTATGCACGGTGTATTATTAATCATACGCCACTAATTACTTGAAACGCGCCTATATCAGTTGATTTCACTCCATTAAAACCTATTATGCACGGTGTACGATTGATCATACACCACTAATTACTTGAAACCTATCGTGCACGTTGTATGACTGATCATGCACCTCTAATTACTTGAAACAGACCTACACAAGTTGATTTCATAACATTAAAACCAATCATAAACGGTGTATGATTGATGATACACCACTAATTACTTGAAACATACCTATACAAGTTGATTTTACCCCATTAAAACCTATCATACACGGTGCATGACAGATCATACACCACTAATTACTTGAAACACACCCATACAAGTTGATTTTACGCCATTAAAACCCATCACACACCGAATATGATTGATCGTACACCACTAATTTCTTGAAACGCACCTAGAAAAGATGATTTTGCACCGTTAAAGCCTGGCATACACTGTGTATGATTAATCGTACACCACTAATTACTTGAAACACGCCTATATAAGTTGATTTCACAACATTAAAACCTTTTATGCACGGTGTATGATTGAACATACACCACTAATTACTTGAAACACACCTATACCAGTTGATTTCACACCCTTAAAACCAATCATACACGGAGTGTGATTGATCGCGCACCACTAATTTCTTGAAACACACCTAAACAAGATGATTTTACATCCTTAAAACCTATCATACACAGTGTATGATTGATCTTACACCGCTAATTACTTGAAACACACATATACAAGTTGATTTCACACCGTTAAAACCAATCATACACAGTGTGTTATTGATCATACACAACTAATTACTTGAAAGACACCTATATAGGTTGATTTTGCACCATTAAAACCTATCATACACTGTGTATGATTAATCATACACCATTAATTACTTGAAACACGCCTATATAAGTTCATTTCACACCATTAAAACCTATTATGCACGGTGTATTATTAATCATACACCACTAATTACTTGAAACACGCCTATATAAGTTGATTTCACACCATTAAAACCTATTATGCACGGTGTACGATTGATCATACACCACTAATTACTTGAAACCTATCGTGCACGTTGTATGACTGATCATGCACCTCCAATTACTTGAAACAGACCTACACAAGTTGATTTCAGAACATTAAAACCAATCATACACGGTGTATGATTGAAGATACACCACTAATTACTTGAAACATACCTATACAAGTTGATTTTACCCCATTAAAACCTATCATACACGGTGCATGACTGATCATACACCACTAATTACTTGAAACACACCCATACAAGTTGATTTTACGCCACTAAAACCCATCACACACCTATTATGATTGATCGTACACCACTAATTTCTTGAAACACACCTGAACAAGATGATTTTGCACCATTAAAACCTATCATACACAGTGTGTTACTGATCATACACAACTAAGTACTTGAAAGACACCTATACAGGTTGAATTTACACCATTAGAACTTATCATACACGGTGTATGATTGATCATACACCCCTAATTTCTTGAAACACACCTAGATAAGATGATTTTACACCATTAAGGCCTGGCATACACTATGTATGATTAATCATACACCACTAATTACTTGAAACATGCCTATATAAATTGATTTCACATCATTCAAACCTATTATGCACGGTGTATGATTGATCAAAGACCCCTAATTTCTTGAAACACACCTAGATAAGATGATTTTACACCGTTAAAGATTGGCATACACGGTGTATGATTAATCATACACCCCTAATTACTTGAAACACGCCTATATAAGTTGATTTCACAACATTAAAACCTATTATGCACGGTGTATGATTGAACATACACCACTAATTACATGAAACACAAAAATACAAGTTGATTACACACCATTAAAACCTATCATACACGGTGTATGATTGATCATACCCCACTAATTTCGTGAAAGACACCTAGATAAGATGATTTTGCACCATTAAAACCTATCATACACTGTGTATGATTAATCATAGACCACTAATTACTTGAAACACGCCTATATAAGTTGATTTCACAACATTAAAACCTATTACGCACGGTGTATGATTGAACATACACCACTAATTACTTGAAACACACCAACCCAAGTTGATTTCACACCCTTAAAACCAATCATACACGGTGTGTGATTCATCATACACCACTAATTACTTGAAACAAACCTACACAAGTTGATTTCACATCATTAAATCCAATCCTACATTGTTTATGATTGATTATACACCCCTAATTACTTGAAACACACCCATACAAGTTGATTTTACACCATTAAAACCCACCATACACAGTGTATGACTGATCATACACAACTAATTACTTGAAACGCACCAATACAAGTTGATTTTACACCATTAAAACCTATCGTACATGGTGTATGATTGATCGTATACCACTAATTTCTTGAAACACACCTAGACAAGATGATTTTACACCATTAAAACCAACCATGCACAGTGTATGATTGATCATACACCGCTAATTTCTTTAAAAAAAAAAAAAAGAAGTTGATTTCACAACATTAAAACCAATCATACACGGTGTATGATTGATCATACACTACTAATTACTTGAAACACACCTAGACAAGATGATCTTACATCATTAAAACCAACCATGCACAGTGTATGATTGATCATATACCGCTAATTACTTTAAACACACATATAGAAGTTGATTTCACAACATTAAAACCAATCATACACGGTGTATGATTGATCATACACCACTAATTACTTGAAACACACCTATACAAGTTGACTTTACGCCATTAAAATTTATCATACACGGTGTATGACTAATCATACACCACTAATTACTTGAAACACACCCATACAAATTGATTTTATGCCATTAAAACCTATCATACACGGAGTGTGATTGATCGCGCACCACTAATTTCTTGAAACACACCTAAACAAGATGATTATACATCCTTAAAACCTATCATACACAGTGTATGATTGATCTTACACCGCTAATTACATGAAACACACATATACAAGTTGATTTCACACCATTAAAACCAATCATACACAGTGTGTTATTGATCATACACAACTAATTACTTGAAAGACACCTATACAGGTTGATTTTGCACCATTAAAACCTATCATACACTGTGTATGATTAATCATACACCATTAATTACTTGAAACACGCCTGTATAAGTTGATTTCACAAGATTAAAACCTATTATGCACGATGTATTGTTAATCATACACCACTAATTACTTGAAACACGCCTATATAAGTTGATTTCACACCATTAAAACCTATTATGCACGGTGTACGATTGATCATACACCACTAATTACTTGAAACCTATCGTGCACGTTGTATGACTGATCATGCACCTCTAATTACTTGAAACAGACCTACACAAGTTGATTTCATAACATTAAAACCAATCATACACAGTGTATGATTGATGATACGTCACTAATTACTTGAAACATACCTATACAAGTTGATTTTACCCCATTAAAACCTATCATACACGGTGCATGACAGATCATACACCACTAATTACTTGAAACACACCCATACAAGTTGATTTTACGCCATTAAAACCTATCACACACCGAATATGATTGATCGTGCACCACTAATTTCTTGAAACACACCTAAACAAGATGATTTTACACCATTAAAACCTATCTTACACCTCTAATTACTTGAAACACACATATACAAGTTGATTTCACACCATTAACTCCTATCATACGTGGTGTATGATTGATCATACACCACTAATTACATGAAACACACCCGTACAAGTTGATTTTACACCATTAAAACCTATCATACGTGGTGTATGATAGATCATACACTGCTAATTACTTGAAACACACCAAAACAAGTTGGTTTTACACCATTAAAACCAATCATACACGGTGTGTGATTGATCAGACACCACTAATTACTTGAAACAAACCTATACAAGTTGATTTCACATCATTAAATCCAATCATACAATGTCTATGATTGATCATACACCACTAATTACTTGAAACACACCCATACAAGTTGATTTTACCCCATTAAAACCTACCATATACAGTGTATGACTGATCATACACAACTACTTACTTGAAACACACCAATAAAGTTGATTTTACACCATTAAAACCTATCGTACATGGTGTATGATTGATCGTATACCACTAATTTCTTGAAACACACCAAGACAAGATGATTTTACACCATTAAAACCACCCATGCACAGTGTATGATTGATCATACACTGCTAATTACTTGAAACACACATATAGAAGTTGATTTCACAACATTAAAACCAATCATACACGGTGTATGATTGATCATACACCACTAATTACTTGAAACAAACCTATACAAGTTGACTTTACGCCATTAAAATTTATCATACACGGTGTATGACCAATCATACACCACTAATTACTTGAAACACACCCATACAAATTGATTTTATGCCATTAAAACCTATCATACACGGAGTGTGATTGATCGCGCACCACTAATTTCTTGAAACACACCTAAACAAGATGATTTTACATCCTTAAAACCTATCATACGCAGTGTATGATTGATCTTACACCGCTAATTACTTGAAACACACCTATACAAGTTGATTTCACACCATTAAAACCAATCATACACAGTGTGTTATTGATCGTACACAACTAATTACTTGAAAGACACCTATACAGGTTGATTTTGCACCATTAAAACCTATCATAAACTGTGTATGATTAATCATACACCATTAATTACTTGAAACACGCCTATATAATTTGATTTCACACCATTAAAACCTATTATGCACGGTGTATTATTAATCATACACCACTAATTACTTGAAACACGCCTATATAAGTTGATTTCACACCATTAGAACCTATTATGCACGGTGTACGATTGATCATACACCACTAATTACTTGAAACCTATCGTGCACGTTGTATGACTGATCATGCACCTCTAATTACTTGAAACAGACCTACACAAGTTGATTTCATAACAATAAAACCAATCATACACGGTGTATGATTGATGATACATCACTAATTACTTGAAACATACCTATACAAGTTGATTTTACCCCATTAAAACCTATCATACACGGTGTATGACAGATCATACACCACAAATTACTTGAAACACACCCATACAAGTTGATTTTACGCCATTAAAACCCATCACACACCGAATATGATTGATCGTACACCACTAATTTCTTGAAACCCACCTAAACAAGATGATTTTACACCATTAAAACCTATCTTACACCTCTAATTACTTGAAACACACATATACAAGTTGATTTCACACCATTAACTCCTATCATACGTGGTGTATGATTGATCATACACCACTAATTACATGAAACACACCCGTACAAGTTGATTTTACACCATTAAAACCTATCATACGTGGTGTATGATAGATCATACACTGCTAATTACTTGAAACACACCAAAACAAGTTGGTTTTACACCATTAAAACCAATCATACACGGTGTGTGATTGATCAGACACCACTAATTACTTGAAACAAACCTATACAAGTTGATTTCACATCATTAAATCCAATCATACATTGTTTATGATTGATCATACACTACTAATTACTTGAAACACACCCATACAAGTTGATTTTACACCATTAAAACATACCATATACAGTGTATGACTGATCATACACAACTACTTACTTGAAACACACCAATACAAGTTGATTTTACACCATTAAAACCTATCGTACATGGTGTATGATTGATCGTATACCACTAATTTCTTAAAACACACCTAGACAAGATGATTTTACACCATTAAAACCACCCATGCACAGGGTATGATTGATCATACACCGCTAATTACTTGAAACACACATATAGAAGTTGATTTCACAACATTAAAACCAATCATACACGGTGTATGATTGATCATACACCACTAATTACTTGAAACACACCTATACAAGTTGGCTTTACGCCATTAAAATTTATCATAGACGGTGTATGACTAATCATACACCACTAATTACTTGAAACACACCCATACAAATTGATTTTACGCCGTTAAAACCTGTCATACACGGAGTGTGATTGATCGCGCACCACTAATTTCTTGAAACACACCTAAACAAGATGATTTTACATCCTTAAAACCTATCATACACAGTGTATGATTGATCTTACACCGCTAATTACTTGAAACACACATATACAAGTTGATTTCACACCATTAAAACCAATCATACACAGTGTGTTATTGATAATACACAACTAATTACTTGAAAGACACCTATACAGGTTGATTTTGCACCATTAAAACCTATCATACACTGTATATGATTAATCATACACCATTAATTACTTGAAACACGCCTATATAAGTTGATTTCACACCATTAAAACCTATTATGCATGGTGTATTATTAATCATACACCACTAATTACTTGAAACACGCCTATATAAGTTGATTTCACACTATTAAAGCCTATTATGCACGGTGTACGAGTGATCATACACCACTAATTACTTGAAACCTATCGTGCACGTTGTATGACTGATCATGCACCTCTAATTACTTGAAACAGACCTACACAAGTTGATTTCATAACATTAAAACCAATCATACACGGTGTATGATTGATGATACATCACTAATTACTTGAAACATACCTATACAAGTTGATTTTACCCCATTAAAACCTATCATACACGGTGCATGACAGATCATACACCACTAATTACTTGAAACACACCCATACAAGTTGATTTTACGCCATTAAAACCCATCACACACCGAATATGATTGATCGTACATCACTAATTTCTTGAAACACACCTAAACAAGATGATTTTACACCATTAAAACCTATCTTACACCTCTAATTACTTGAAACACACATATACAAGTTGATTTCACACCATTAACTCCTATCATACGTGGTGCATGATTGATCATACACCGCTAATTACATGAAACACACCCGTACAAGTTGATTTTACACCATTAAAACCTATCATACGTGGTGTATGATAGATCATACACTGCTAATTACTTGAAACACACCAAAACAAGTTGGTTTTACACCATTAAAACCAATCATACACGGTGTGTGATTGATCAGACACCACTAATTACTTGAAACAAACCTATACAAGTTGATTTCACATCATTAAATCCAATCATACATTGTTTATGATTGATCATACACCACTAATTACTTGAAACACACCCAAACAAGTTGATTTTACACCATTAAAACCTACCATATACAGTGTATGACTGATCATACACAACTACTTACTTGAAACACACCAATACAAGTTGATTTTACACCATTAAAACCTATCGTACATGGTGTATGATTGATCGTATACCACTAATTTCTTGAAACACACCTAAACACGATGATTTTACACCATTAAAACCTATCTTACATAGTGTATGATTGATCTTACACCGCTAATTACTTGAAACACACATATACAAGTTGATTTCACACCATTGACTCGTATCATACGTGGTGTATGATTGATCATACACCACTAATTACATGAAACACGCCCGTACAAGTTGATTTTACACCATTAAAACCTATCATACATGGTGTATGATAGATCATAGGCTGCTAATTACTTGAAACACACCCAAACAAGTTGATTTTACACCATTAAAACCAATCATACACTGTGTGTGATTGATCATACACCACTAATTACTTGAAACAAACCTATACAAGTTGATTTCACATCATTAAATCCAATCCTACATAGTTTGTGATTGATTATACACCACTAATTACTTGTAACACACCCATACAAGTTGATTTTACACCATTAAAACCTACCAGACACAGTGTATGACTGATCATACACAACTAATTACTTGAAGCTCACCAATACAAGTTGATTTTACACCATTAAAACCTATCGTATATGGTGTATGATTGATCGTATACCACTAATTTCTTGAAACACACCTAGACAAGATGATTTTACACCATTAAAACCAACCATGCACAGTGTATGATTGATCATACACCGCTAATTTCTTTAAAAAAAAAAAAGAAGTTGATTTCACAACATTAAAACCAATCATACACGGTGTATGATTGATCATACACCACTAATTACTTGAAACACACCTAGACAAGATGATTTTACACCATTAAAACCAATCATGCACAGTGTGTGATTGATCATACACCGCAAATTACTTGAAACACACATATAGAAGTTGATTTCACAATATTAAAACCAATCATACACGGTGTATGATTGATCATACACCACTAATTACTTGAAACACACCTATACAAGTTGACTTTACGCCATTAAAACCTATCATACACGGTGTATGACTGATCATACACCACTAATTACTTGAAACACACCCATACAAATTGATTTTATGCCATTAAAACCTATCATACACGGAGTGTGATTGATCGTGCACCACTAATTTCTTGAAACACACCTAAACAAGATGATTTTACATCCTTAAAACCTATCATACACAGTGTATGATTGATCTTACACCGATAATTACTTGAAAAACACATATACAAGTTGATTTCACACCATTAAAACCAATCATACACTGTGTGTTATTGATCATACACAACTAATTACTTGAAAGACACCTATACAGGTCGATTTGGCACCATTAAAACCTATCATACACTGTGTATGATTAATCATACACCATTAATTACTTGAAACAGGCCTATATAAGTTGATTTCACACCATTAAAACCTATTATGCTGTGTATTATTAATCATACACCACTAATTACTTGAAACACGCCTATATAAGTTGATTTCACACCATTAAAACCTATTATGCACGGTGTACGATTGATCATACACCACTAATTACTTGAAACCTATCGTGCACGTTGTATGACTGATCATGCACCTCTAATTACTTGAAACAGACCTACACAAGTTGATTTCAGAACATTAAAACCAATCATACACGGTGTATGATTTATGATACACCACTAATTACTTGAAACATACCTATACAAGTTGATTTTACCCCATTAAAACCTATCATACACGGTGCATGACAGATCATACACCACTAATTACTTGAAACACACCCATACAAGTTGATATTACGCCATTAAAACCCATCACACACCGAATATGATTGATCGTACACCACTAATTTCTTGAAACACACCTAAACAAGATGATTTTACACCATTAAAACCTATCATGCACAGTGTGTTATTGATCATACACAACTAATTACTTGAAAGACACCTACACAGGTTGATTTTACACCTTTAGAACCTATCAGACACGGTGTATGATTGATCATACACCCCTAATTTCGTGAAACAAACCTAGATAAGATGATTTTACACCATTAAGGCCTGGCATACGCTGTGTATGATTAATCATACACCACTAATTACTTGAAACACGCCTATATAAGTTGATTTCACATCATTAAAACGTATTATGCACGGTGTATGATTGATCATAGACCCCTAATTTCTTGAAACACACCTAGATAAGATGATTTTACACCATTAAAGACTGGCATACACTGTGTATGATTAATCATACACCACTAATTACTTGAAACACCCCTATATAAGTTGATTTCACAACATTAAAACCTATTATGCACGGTGTATGATTGAACATACACCACTAATTACTTGAAACACACCCATACAAGTTGATTTCACACCCTTAAAACCAATCATACACGGTGTGTGATTGATCATACACCACTAGTTGCTTGAAGCACACCTATATAAGTTGATTTTACGCCATTAAAACCCGTCACACACCGATTATGATTGATCGTGCACCACTAATTTCTTGAAACACACCTAAACAAGATGATTTTACACCATTAAAACCTATCTTACATAGAGTATGATTGATCTTACACCTCTAATTACATGAAACACACATATACAAATTGATTTAACACCATTAACTCCTATCATACGTGGTGTATGATTGATCATACACCACTAATTACATGAAACACACCCGTACAAGTTGATTTTACACCATTAAAACCTATCATACATGGTGTATGATAGATCATACACGGCTAATTACTTGAAACACACCCAAACAAGTTGATTTTACACCATTAAAACCAATCATACACGGTGTGTGATTGATCATACATCACTAATTACTTGAAATAAACCTATACAAGTTGATTTCACATCATTAAATCCAATCCTACATTGTTTATGATTGATCATACACCACTAATTGCTTGAAACACACCCATAGAAGTTGATTTTACACCATTAAAACCTACCATACACAGTGTATGACGGATCATACACAACTAATTACTTGCAATACACCAATACAAGTTGATTTTACACCATTAAAACCTATCGTACATGGTGTATGATTGATCGTATACCACTAATTTCTTGAAACACACCTAGACAAGATGATTTTACACCATTAAAACCAACCATGCACAGTATATGATTGATCATACACCGCTAATTACTTGAAACAAACATATAGAAGTTGATTTCACAACATTAAAACCAATCATACACGGTGTATGATTGATCATACACCACTAATTACTTGAAACACACCTAGACAAGATGATTTTACACCATTAAAACCAACCATGCACAGTGTATGATTGATCATACACCGCTAATAACTTGAAACACACAAATAGAAGTTGATTTCACAACATTAAAACCAATCAGACACGGTGTATGATTGATCATACACTACTAATTACTTGAAACACACCTATACAAGTTGATTTTACGCCATTAAAATTTATCATACACGGTGTATGACTAATCATACACCACTAATTACTTGAAACACACCCATACAAATTGATTTTATGCCATTAAAACCTATCATACACGGAGTGTGATTGATCGCGCACCACTAATTTCTTGAAACACACCTAAACAAGATGATTTTACATCCTTAAAACCTATCATACACAGTGTATGATTGATCTTACACCGCTAATTACTTGAAACACACATATACAAGTTGATTTCACACCATTAAAACCAATCATACACAGTGTGTTATTGAGCATACACAACTAATTACTTGAAAGACACCTATACAGGTTGATTTTGCACCATTAAAACCTATCATACACTGTGTATGATTAATCATACACCATTAATTACTTGAAACACGCCGATATAAGTTGATTTCACACCATTAAAACCTATTATGCACGGTGTATTATTAATCATACACCACAAATTACTTGAAACACGCCTATATAAGTTGATTTCACACCATTAAAACCTATTATGCACGGTGTACGATTGATCATACAACACTAATTACTTGAAACCTATCGTGCACGTTGTATGACTGATCATGCACCTCTAATTACTTGAAACAGACCTACACAAGTTGATTTCAGAACATTAAAACCAATCATACACGGTGTATGATTGATGATACACCACTAATTACTTGAAACATACCTATACAAGTTGATTTTACCCCATTAAAACCTATCACACACGGTGCATGACTGATCATACACCACTAATTACTTGAAACAAACCCATACAAGTTGATTTTACGCCACTAAAACCCATCACACACCTATTATGATTGATAGTACACCACTAATTTCTTGAAACACACCTAAACAAGATGATTTTACACCATTAAAACCTATCATACACAGTGTGTTATTGATCATGCACAACTAAGTACTTGAAAGACACCTATACAGGTTGATTTTACACCATTAGAACCTATCATACACGGTATATGATTGATCATACACCCCTAATTTCTTGAAACACACCTAGATAAGATGATTTTACACCATTAAGGCCTGGCATACACTGTGTATGATTAATCATACACCACTAATTACTTGAAACATGCCTATATTAGTTGATTTCACATCATTAAAATCTAATATGCACGGTGTATGATTGATCATAGACCCCTAATTTCTTGAAACACACCTAGATAAGATGATTTTACACCGTTAATGACTGGCATACATGGTGTATGATTAATCATACACCACTAATTACTTGAAACACGCCTATATAAGTCGATTTCACAACATCAAAACCTATTATGCACGGTGTATGATTGAACATACACCACTAATTACTTGAAACACACCCATACAAGTTGATTTCACACCCTTAAAACCAATCATACACGCTGTGTGATTGATAATACACCACTAATTACTTGAAGCACACCTATGTAAGTTGATTTTACGCCATTAAAACCCATCACACACCGATTATGATTGATCGCACACCACTAATTTCTTGAAACACACCTAAACAAGATGATTTTACACCATTAAAACCTATCTTACATAGTGTATGATTGATCTTACACCTCTAATTACTTGAAACACACATATACAAGTTGATTTCACACCATTAACTCCTATCATACGTGGTGTATGATTGATCATACACCACTAATTACATGAAACACACACGTACAAGTTGATTTTACACCATTAAAACCTATCATACATGGTGTATGATAGATCATACACTGCTAATTACTTGAAACACACCCAAACAAGTTGATTTTACACCATTAAAACCAATCATACACGGTGTGTGATTGATCATACACCGCTAATTGCTTGAAACAAACCTATACAAGTTGATTTCACATCATTAAATCCAATCCTACATTGTTTATGATTGATCATACACCACTAATTACTTGAAACACACCCACACAAGTTGATTTTACACCATTAAAACCTACCATACACAGTGTATGACTGATCATACACAACTAATAACTTGAAATACACCAATACAAGTTGATTTTACACCATTAAAACCTATCGTACATGGTGTATGATTGATCGTATACCACTAATTTCTTGAAACACACCTAGAAAAGATGATGTTACACCATTAAAACCAACCATGCACAGTGTATGATTGATCATACACCGCTAATTACTTGAAACAAACATATAGAAGTTGATTTCACAACATTAAAACCAATCACACACGGTGTATGATTGATCATACACCACTAATTACTTGAAACACACCTAGACAAGATGATTTTACACAATTAAAACCAACCATGCACAGTGTATGATTGATCATACACCGCTAATTACTTAAAACACACATATAGAAGTTGATTTCACAACATTAAAACCAATCATACACGGTGTATGATTGATCATACCCCACTAATTACTTGAAACACACCTATACAAGTTGACTTTACGCCATCAAAATTTATCATACACAGTGTATGACTGATCATACACCACTAATTACTTGAAACACACCCATACAAATTGATTTTATGACATTAAAACCTATCATACACGGAGTGTGATTGATCGTGCACCACTAATTTCTTGAAACACACCTAAACAAGATGATTTTACATTCTTAAAACCTATCATACACAGTGTATGATTGATTTTACACCGCTAATTACTTGAAACACACATATACAAGTTGATTTCACACCATTAAAACCAATCATACACAGTGTGTTATTGATCATACACAACTAATTACTTGAAAGACACCTATACAGGTTGATTTTGCACCGTTAAAACCTATCATACACTGTGTATGATTAATCATACACCATTAATTACTTGAAACACGCCTATATAAGTTGATTTCACACCATTAAAACCTATTATGCACGGTGTATTATTAATCATACACCACTAATTACTTGAAACTCGCCTACATAAGTTGATTTCACACCATTAAAGCCTATTATGCACGGTGTACGATTGATTATACACCACTAATTACTTGAAACCTATCGTGCACGTTGTATGACTGATCATGCACCTCTAATTAATTGAAACAGACCTACACAAGTTGATTTCAGAACATTAAAACCAATCATACATGGTGTATGATTGATGATACACCACTAATTACTTGAAACATACCTATACAAGTTGATTTTACCCCATTAAAACCTATCATACACGGTGCATGACTGATCATACACCACTAATTACTTGAAACACACCCATACAAGTTGATTTTACCCCATTAAAACCTATCATACACGGTGCATGACTGATCATACACCACTAATTACTTGAAACACACCCATACAAGTTGATTTTACGCCATTAAAACCCATCACACACCTATTATGATTGATCGTACACCACTAATTTCTTAAAACACACCTAAACAAGATGATTTTACACCATTAAAACCTATCATACACAGTGTGTTATTGATCATACACAACTAATTACTTGAAAGACACCTGTACCGGTTGATTTTACACCATTAGAACCTATCATACACGGTGTATGATTGATCATACACCCGTAATTTCTTGAAACACGCCTAGATAAGATGATTTTACACCATTAAGGCCTGGCATACACTGTGTATGATTAATCATACACCACTAATTACTTGAAACACGCCTAAATAAGTTGATTTCACATCATTAAAACCTATTATGCACGGTGTATGATTGAACATACACACTCAAACAAGTTGATTTCACACCCTTAAAACCAATCATACACGGTGTGTGATTGATCATACACCACTAATTACTTGAAGCACACCTATATAAGTTGATTTTACGCCATTAAAACCCATCACACACCGATTATGATTGATCGTACACCACTAATTTCTTGAAACACACCTAAACAAGATGATTTTACACCATTAAAACCTATCTTACATAGTGTATGATTGATCTTACACCTCTAATTACTTGAAACACACATATACAAGTTGATTTCATACCATGGACTCCTATCATACGTGGTGTATGATTGAACATACACCACTAATTACATGAAACACACCCGTACAAGTTGATTTTACACCATTAAAACGTATCATACATGGTATATGATAGATCATACACTGCTAATTACTTGAAACACACCCAAACAAGTTGATTTTACACCATTAAAACCAATCATACACGGTGTGTGATTGATCATACTCCGCTAATTACTTGAAACAAACCTATACAAGTTGATTTCACATCATTAAATCCAATCCTACATTGTTTATGATTGATCATATACCACTAATTACTGGAAACACACCCATACATGTCGAATTTACACCATTAAAACCTACCATACGCAGTGTATGACTGATCATACAAAACTAATTACATGAACACACCAATAAAAGTTGATTTTACACCCTTAAAACCTATCGTACATGGTGTATGATTGATCGTATACCACTAATTTATTGAAACACACCTGGACAAGATGATTTTACACCATTAAAACCAACCACGCACAGTGTATGATTGATCATACACCGCTAATTACTTGAAACAAACGTATAGAAGTTGATTTCACAACATTAAGCCCAATCATACACGGTGTATGATTGATCATACACGGTGTATGATTGATCATACACCACTAATTACTTGAAACACTCCTAGACAAGATGATTTTACACCATTAAAACCAACCATGCACAGTGTATGATTGATCATACACCGCTATTTACTTGAAACACACATATAGAAGTTGATTTCACAATATTAAAACTAATCATACACGGTGTATGATTGATCATACACCACTAATTACTTGAAACACACCTATACAAGTTGACTTTACACCATTAAAATTTATCATACACGGTGCATGACTGATCATACACCACTAATTACTTGAAACACACCCATAAAAATTGATTTTATGCCATTAAAACCTATCATACACGGAGTGTGATTGATCGTGCACCCCTAATTTCTAGAAACACACCTAAACAAGGTGATTTTACTTCCTTAAAACCTATCATACACAGTGTATGATTGATCTTACACCGCTAATTACTTGAAACACGCATGTACAAGTTGATTTCACACCATTAAAACCAATCATACACAGTGTGTTATTGATCATACACAACTAATTACTTGAAAGACACCTATACAGGTTTATTTTGCACCATTAAAACCTATCATACACTGTGTATGATTAATCATATACCATTAATTATTCGAAACACGCCTATATAAGTTGATTTCACACCATTAAAACCTATTATGCACGGTGTATTATTAATCATACACCACTAATTACTTGAAACACGCCCATATAAGTTGATTTCACACCATTAAAACCTATTATGCACGGTGTACGATTGATCATACACCACTAATTACTTGAAACCTATCGCGCACGTTGTATGATTGATCATGCACCTCCAATTACTTGAAACAGACCTACACAAGTTGATTTAGAACATTAAAACCAATCATACATGGTGTATGATTGATGATAAACCACCAATTAGTTGAAACATACCAATGCAAGTTGATTTTACCCCATTAAAACCTATCATACGCAGTGCATGACTGATAATACACCACTAATTACTTGAAACACACCATACAAGTTGATTTTACGCCATTAAAACCCATCACACACCTATTATGATTGATCGTACACCACTAATTTCTTGAAACACACCTAAACAAGATGATTTTACACCATTAAAACCTATCATACACAGTGTGTTATTGATCATACACAACTAATTACTTGAAAGACACCTATACAGGTTGATTTTACACCATTAAAACCTATCATACACGGTGTATGATTGATCATAGACCCCTAATTTCTTGAAACACACCTAGATAAGATGATTTTACACCATTAAAGCCTGGCATACACTGTGTATGATTAATTATACACCACTAATTACTTGAAACACGCCTATATAAGTTGATTTCACATCATTAAAACCTATTATGCACGGTGTATGATTGATCATAGACCCCTAATTTCTTGAAACACACCTAGATAAGATGATTTTACACCATTAAAGACTGGCATACACTGTGTATGATTAATCATACACCACTAATTACTTGAAACACGCCTATATAAGTTGATTTCACAACATTAAAACCTATTATGCACGGTGTATGATTGAACATACACCACTAATTAATTGAAACACACCCATACAAGTTGATTTCACACCCTTAAAACCAATAATTCACGGTGTGTGATTGATCATATACTACTAATTACTTGAAGCACACCTATATAAGTTGATTTTACGCATTTAAAACCCATCACACACCGATTATGATTGATCGTACACCACTAATTTCTTGAAACACACCTAAATAAGATGATTTTACACCATTAAAGCCTATCTTACATACTGTATGATTGATCTTACACCTCTAATTACTTCAAACACACATATACAAGTTGATTTCACACCATTAACTCCTATCATACATGGTGTATGATTGATCATACACCACTAATTACATGAAACACCCCCGTACAAATTGATTTTACACCATTAAAACCTATCATACATGGTGTATGATCGATCATACACTGCTAATTACTTGAAACACACCGGAACAAGTTGAATTTACACCATTAAAACCTATCATACACAGTGTGTTATTGATCATACACAACTAATAACTTGAAAGACACCTATACAGGTTGATTTTACACCATTAAAACCTATCATACACGGTGTATGATTGATCATACACCCCTAATTTCTTGAAACACACCTAGATTAGATGGTTTTACACCATTAAGGCCTGGCATACACTGTGTATGATTAATCATACACCACTAATTACTTGAAACACGCCTATATAAGTTGATTTCACATCATTAAAACCTATTATGCAAGGTGTATGATTGAACATACACCACTAATTAATTGAAACACACCCAAACAAGTTGATTTTGCACCATTAAAACCAATCATACACGGTGTGTGATTGATCATACACCACTAATTACTTGACACAAACCTATACAAGTTGATTTCACATCATTAAATCCAATCCTACATTGTTTATGATTGATCATACACCACTAATTACTTGAAACACACCCAAACAAGTTGATTTTACACCATTAAAACCTACCATACACAGTGTATGACTGATCATACACAACTAATTACTTGAAACACACCAATACAAGTTGATTTTACACCATTAAAACCTATCGTACATGGTGTATGATTGATCGTGCACCACCAATTTCTTGAAACACACCTAAACAAGATGATTTTACATCCTTAAAACCTATCATACACAGTGTATGATTGATCTTGCCCCGCTAATTACTTGAAACATACATATACAAGTTGATTTCACACCATTAAAACCAATCATACATAGTGTGTTATTGATCATACACAACTAATTACTGGAAAGACACCTATACAGGTTGATTTTGCACCATTAAAACCCATCACAGACCGATTATGATTGATCGTACACCACTAATTTTTTGAAACACACCTAAACAAGATGATTTTACACCATTAAAACCTATTTTACACCTCTAATTACTTGAAACACACATATACAAGTTGATTTCACACCATTAAAACCTATCATACACGGTGTATGATTGATCATAGACCCCTAATTTCTTGAAACACACCTAGATAAGATGATTTTACACCATTAAAGCCTGGCATACACGGTGTATGATTAATCATACACCACTAATTACTTGAAACACGCCTATATATGTTGATTTCACATCATTAAAACCTATTATGCACGGTGTATGATTGAACATACGCCACTAATTACTTGAAACACACCTATACAAGTTGTTTTCACACCCTTAAAACCAATCGTACACGGTGTGTGATTGATCATATGCCACTAATTACTTGAAGCACACCTATATAAGTTGATTCTACACCATTAAAACCTATCATACACCGTGTGCGATTGATCATACACCACTAATTTCTCGAAACACACCAATACAAGTTGATTATACACCATTAAAACCTATGATACAAGGTGCATGATTGATCATACACCACTAATTTTGGGAAACACGCCTAGATAAGATGATTGTGCACCATTAACTCCTATCATACACTGTGTATGATTAATCATACACCATTAATTACTTGAAACACGCCTATATAAGTTGATTTCACTCCATTAAAACCTATTATGCACGGTGTATGATTAATCATACACCACTAATTACTTGAAACACGCCTATATAAGTTGATTTCACACCATCAAAACCTATTATGCACGGTGTACGATTGATCATACACCACTAATTACTTGAAACCTATCGTGCAAGTTGTGTGACTGATCATGCACCTCTAATTACTTGAAACAGACCTATACAAGTTGATTTTACGCCATTAAAACCTATCATACACGGTGTATGACTGATCATACACCCCTAATTACTTGAAGCGCACCCATACAAATTGATTTTATTCCATTAAAACCTACAATACATGGAGTGTGATTGATCGTGTACCACTAATTTCTTGAAACACACCGAAACAAGATGATTTTACACCCTTAAAACCTATCACGCACAGTGTATGATTGAACTTACACCGCTAAATACTTGAGACACACATATACATGTTGATTTCACACCACTAAAACCAATCATACACAGTGTGTTATTGATCATACACAACTAATTACTTGAAAGACACCTATACAGGTTTATTTTACACCATTAAAACCTATCATACACGGTGTATGATGGATCATAGACCCCTAATTTCTTGAAACACACCTAGATAAGATGATTTTACACCATTAAAGCCTGGCATACACTGTGTATTATTAATCATACACCACTAATTACTTGAAACACGCCTATATAAGTTGATTTCACAACATTAAAACCAATTTGCATGGTGTATGATCGAACATACACCACTAATTACTTGAAACACACCTATACAAGTTGATTTCACACCCTGAAAACTAATCATACATGGCATGTGATTGATCATACATCACTAATTACTTGAAGCACACCTATATAAGTTGATTTTACACCATTAAAACCAATCATACACTGTGTATGATTGATCATATACCACTGATTACTTGAAACACACCAACACAAGTTGATTATACACTATTAAAACCTATCATACACGGTGTATGATTGATCATACACCACTAATTTCGTGAAACACACCTAGATAAGATGATTTTGCACCATTAAAACCGATCATACACTGTGTATGATTAATCATACACCATTAATTACTTGAAACACGCCTATATAAGTTGATTTCACACCATCAAAACCTATTATGCACGGTGTATTATTAATCATACACCACTAATTACTTGAAACACGCCTATATAAGTTGATTTCACACCATTAAAACCTATTATGCACGGTGTACGATTGATCATACACCACTAATTACTTGAAACCTATCGTGCACGTTGTATGACCGATCGTGCACCTCTAATTACTTGAAACAGACCTACACAAGTTGATTTCAGAACATTAAAACCAATCATACACGGTGTATGATTGATGATACACCACTCATTACTTGAAACATACCTATACAAGTTGATTTTACCCCATTAGAACCTATCATACACGGTGCATGACTGATCATACACCACTAATTACTTGAATCACACTCATACAAGTTGATTTTACGCCATTAAAACCCATCACAGACCGATTATGATTGATCGTACACCACTAATTACTTGAAACACACCCATACGAGTTGATTGTATGGCATTAAAACCCATCACACACCGATTATGATTGATCGTACACCACTAATATCTTGAAACACACCTAAACAAGATGATTTTACACCATTAAAACCTATCTTACACCTCTAATTACTTGAAACACACATATACAAGTTGATTTCACACCATTAAAACCTATCATACATGGTGTATGATTGATCATAGACCCCTAATTTCTTGAAACACACCTAGATTAGATGATTTTACACCATTAAAGCCTGGCATACACTGTGTATGATTAATCATACACCACTAATTACTTGAAACACGCCTATATATGTTGATTTCACATCATTAAAACCTATTATGCACGGTGTATGATTGAACATACGCCACTAATTACTTGAAACACACCTATACAAGTTGTTTTCACACTCTTAAAACCAATCGTACACGGTGTGTGATTGATCATACGCCACTAATTACTTGAAGCACACCTATATAAGTTGATTCTACACCATTAAAACCTATCATACACCGTGTGCGATTGATCATACACCACTAATTTCTCGAAACACACAAATACAAGTTGATTATACACCATTAAAACCTATGATACAAGGTGCATGATTGATCATACACCACTAATTTTGGGAAACACGCCTAGATAAGATGATTGTGCACCATTAACTCCTATCATACACTGTGTATGATTAATCATACACCATTAATTACTTGAAACACGCCTATATAAGTTGATTTCACTCCATTAAAACCTATTATGCACGGTGTACGATTAATCATACACCACTAATTACTTGAAACACGCCTATATAAGTTGATTTCACAGCATCAAAACCTATTATGCACGGTGTACGATTGATCATACACCACTAATTACTTGAAACCTATCGTGCAAGTTGTATGACTGATCATACACCTCTAATTACTTGAAACAGACCTACACAAGTTGATTTCAGAACATTAAAACCAATCATACACCGTGTATGATTTATGATACACCACTAATTACTTGAAACATACCTATTCAAGTTGATTTTACCCCATTAAAACCTATCATACATGGTGCATGACAGATCATACACCACTAATTACTTGAAAGACACCCATACAAGTTGATTTTAAGCCATTAAAACGCATCACACACCGATTATGATTGATCGTACACCACTAATTTCTTGAAACACACCTAAACAAGACGATTTTACACCATTAAAACCTATCTTACATAGTGTATGATTGATCTTACACCTCTATTTACTTGAAACACACATATACAAGTTGATTTCACACCATTAACTCCTATCATACGTGGTGTATGATTGATCATACACCACTAATTACATGAAACACACCCATACAGGTTGATTTTACACCATTAAAACCTATCATACATGGTGTATGATAGATCATACACTGCTAATTACTTGAAACACACCCGAACAAGTTGATTTTACACCATTAAAACCAATCATACAAGGTGTGTGATTGATCTTACACCACTAATTGCTTGAAACAAACCTATACAAGTAGATTTTACGCCATTAAAACCCATCACACACCGATTATGAGTGACCGTACACCACTAATTTCTTGAAACACACCTAAACAAGATGATTTTACACCACTAAAACCTATCATACACAGTGTGTTATTGATCATACACAACTAATTACTTGAAAGACACCTATACAGGTTGATTTTACACCATTAAAACCTATCATACACGGTGTATGATTGACCATACACCCCTAATTTCTTGAAACACACCAAGATAAGATGGTTTTACACCATTAAGGCCTGGCATACACTGTGTATGATTAATCATACACCACTACTTACTTGAAACACGCCTATATAAGTTGATTTCACATCATTAAAACCTATTATGCACGGTGTATGATTGAACATACGCCACTAATTACTTGAAACACACCTATACGAGATGTTTTCACACCCTTAAATCCAATCATACACGGTGTGTGATTGATCATAAGCCACTAATTACTTGAAGCACACCTATATAAGTTGATTTTACACCGTTAAAACATATCATACACGGTGTGCGATTGATCATACACCACTAATTACTTGAAACACACCAATACAAGTTGATTATACACCATTAAAACCTGTCATACACGGTGTATGATTGATCATACACCACTAATTTCGTGAAACACACCTAGATAAGATGATTTTGCACCATTAAAACCTATCATACACTGTGTATGATTAATCATACACCATTAATTACTTGAAACACGCCTATATAAGTTGATTTCACACCATTAAAACCTATTATGCACGTTGTGCGATTGATCATACACCACTAATTACTTGAAACCTATCGTGCAAGTTGTATGACTGATCATGCACCTCTAATTAGTCGAAACAGACCTACACAAGTTGATTTCAGAACATTAAAACCAATCATACACGGTGCATGATTGATGATACGCCATTAATTACTGGAAACATACCTATACAAGTTGATTTTACCCCATTAAAACCTATCATACACGGTGCATGACAGATCATACACCACTAATTACTTGAAACACACCTATACAAGTTGATTTTACGCCATTAAAACCCATCACACACCCATTATGATTGATCGTACATCACTAATTTCTTGAAACACACCTAAACAAGATTATTTTACACCATTAAAACCTGTCTTACATAGTGTATGATTGATCTTACCCCTCTAATTACTTGAAACACACATATACAAGTTGATCTCACACCATTAACTCCTATCATACGTGGTGTATGATTGATCATACACCACTAATTACATGAAACTCACCCGTACAAGTTGATTTTACACCATTAAAACCTATCATACATGGTGTATGATAGATCATACACTGCTAATTACTTGAAACACACCGGAACAAGTTGAATTTACACCATTAAAACCTATCATACACAGTGTGTTATTGATCATACACAACTAATAACTTGAAAGACACCTATACAGGTTGATTTTACACCATTAAAACCTATCATACACGGTGTATGATTGATCATACACCCCTAATTTCTTGAAACACACCTAGATTAGATGGTTTTACACCATTAAGGCCTGGCATACACTGTGTATGATTAATCATACACCACTAATTACTTGAAACACGCCTATATAAGTTGATTTCACATCATTAAAACCGATTATGCACGGTGTATGATTGAACATACGCCACTAATTACTTGAAACACACCTATACAAGATGTTTTCACACCCTTAAATCCAATCATACACGGTGTGTGATTGGTCATAAGCCACTAATTACTTGAAGCGCACCTATATAAGTTGATTTTACACCATTAAAACATATCATACACGGTGTGCGATTGATCATACACCACTAATTACTTGAAACACACCAATACAAGTTGATTATACACCATTAAAACCTATCATACACGGTGTATGATTGATCACACACCACTAATTTCGTGAAACACACCTAGATAAGATGATTTTGCACCATTAAAACCTATCATACACTGTGTATGATTAATCATACACCATTAATTACTTGAAACACGCCTATATGAGTTGACTTCACACTATTAAAACCTATTATGCACGGTGTGCGATTGATCATACACCACTAATTACTTGAAACCTATCGTGCAAGTTGTATGACTGATCATGGACCTCTAATTACTTGAAACAGACCTACACAAGCTGATTTTAGAACATTAAAACCAATCATACACGGTGTATGATTGATGATGCACCACTAATTACTTGAAACATACCTATACAAGTTGATTTCACCCCATTAAAACCTATCATACACGGTGCATGACAGATCATACACCACTAATTACTTGAAACACACCCATACTAGTTGATTTTACGCCATTAAAACCCATCACACACCGATTATGATTGATCGTACACCACTAATTTCTTGAAACACACCTAAACAAGATGATTTTACACCATTAAAACCTATCTTACATAGTGTATGATTGATCTTACACCTCTAATTACTTGAAACACACATATACAAGTTGATTTCACACCATTAACTCCTATCATACGTGGTGTATGATTGATCATACACCACTAATTACATGAAACTCACCCGTACAAGTTGATTTTACACCATTAAAACCTATCATACATGGTGTATGATAGATCATACACTGCTAATTACTTGAAACACACCTGAACAAGTTGAATTCACGCCATTAAAACCTATCATACACGGTGTGTTATTGATCATACGCAACTAATAACTTGAAAGACACCTATACAGGTTGATTTTACACCATTAAAACCTATCATACACAGTGTATGATTGATCATACACCCCTAATTTCTTGAAACACACCTAGATAAGATGATTTTGCACAATTAAAGCCAGGCATACACTGTGTATGATTAATCATACACCACTAATTACTTGAAACACGCCTATATAAGTTGATTTCACATCATTAAAACCTACTATGCATGGTGTATGATTGAACATGCGCCACTAATTACTTGAAACACACCCATACAAGTCGTTTTCACACCCTAAAACCAATCACACACGGTGTGTGATTGATCATACACCACTAATTACTTGAAACACACCTATACAAGTTGATTTTACGCCATTAAAACCTATCATACACGGTGTATGACTGATCATATAGCCCTAATTACTTGAAACGCACCCATACAAATTGATTTTATGCCATTAAAACCTATAATACCCGGAGTGTGATTGATGGTGTACCACTAATTTCTTGAAACACACCGAAACAAGATGATTTTACACCCTTAAAACCTATCATGCACAGTGTATGATTGATCTTACACCGCTAAATACTTGAGACACACATATACATGTTGATTTCACGCCATTAAAACCAATCATACACAGTGTGTTATTGATCATACACAACTAATTACTTGAAAGACACCTATACAGGTTGATTTTACACCATTAAAACCTATCATACACGGTGTATGACTGATCATAGACCCCTAATTTCTTGAAACACACCTAGATAAGATGGTTTTACACCATTAAGGCCTGGCATACACTGTGTATGATTAATCATACACCACTACTTACTTGAAACACGCCTATATAAGTTGATTTCACATCATTAAAACCTATTATGCACGGTGTATGATTGAACATACACCACTATTTACTTGAAACACACCTATACGAGATGTTTTCACACCCTTAAATCCAATCATACACGGTGTGTGATTGATCATAAGCCACTAATTACTTGAAGCACACCTATACAAGTTGATTTTACACCATTAAAACATATCATACACGGTGTGCGATGGATCATACACCACTAATTACTTGAAACACACCAATACAAGTTGATTATACACCATTAAAACCTATCATACACGGTGTATGATTGATCATACACCACTAATTTCGTGAAACACACCTAGATAAGATGATTTTGCACCATTAAAACCTATCATGCACTGTGTATGATTAATCATACACCATTAATTACTTGAAACACGCCTATATAAGTTGATTTCACACCATTAAAACCCATTATGCACAGTGTGCGATTGATCATACACCACTAATTACTTGAAACCTATCGTGCAAGTTGTATGACTGATCATGCACCTCTAACTAGTTGAAACAGACCTACACAAGTTGATTTCAGAACATTAAAACCAATCATACACGGTGCATGATTGATGATACACCACTAATTACTTGAAACATACCTATACAAGTTGATTTTACCCCATTAAAACCTATCATACACGGTGCATGAAAGATCATACACCACTAATTACTTGAAACACACCCATACAAGTTGATTTTACGCCATTAAAACCCATCACACACCGATTATGATTGATCGTACACCACTAATTTCTTGAAACACACCTAAACAAGATGATTTTACACTATTAAAACCTATCTTACATAGTGTATGATTGATCTTACACCTCTAATTACTTGAAACACACATATACAAGTTGATTTCACACCATTAACTCCGATCATACGTGGTGTATGATTGATCATACACCACTAATTACATGAAACTCACCCGTACAAGTTGATTTTAACCCATTAAAACCTATCATACATGGTGTATGATAGATCATACACTGCTAATTACTTGAAACACACCCGAACAAGTTCAATTTACACCATTAAAACCTATCATACACAGTGTGTTATTGATCATACACAACTAATAACTTGAAAGACACCTATACAGGTTGATTTTACACCATTAAAACCTATCATACACGGTGTATGATAGATCATACACCCCCAATTTCTTGAAACACACCTAGATAAGATGATTTTACACCATTAAAGCCTGGCATACACTGTGTATGATTAATCATACACCACTAATTATTTGAAACACGCCTATATAAGTTGATTTCACATCATTAAAACCTACTATGCACGGTGTATGATTGAACATGCGCCGCTAATTACTTGAAACACACCCATACAAGTTGTTTTCACACCCTAAAACCAATCACACACGGTGTGTGATTGATCATACACCACTAATTACTTGAAACACACCGATACAAGTTGATTTTACGCCATTAAAACCTATCATACACGGTGTATGACTGATCATACACCCCAAATTACTTGAAACGCACCCATACAAATTGATTTTATGCCATTAAAGCCTATAATACACGGAGTGTGATTGATCGTGTACCACTAATTTCTTGAAACACACCGAAACAAGATGATTTTACACCCTTAAAACCTATCATACACAGTGTACGATTGATCTTACACCGCTAAATACTTGAAACACACATATACATGTTGATTTCACACCATTAAAACTAATCATACACAGTGTGTTATTGATCATACACAACTAATTACTTGAAAGACACCTATACAGGTTGATTTTACACCATTAAAACCTATCATACACGGTGTATGATTGATCATAGACCCCTAATTTCTTGAAACACACCTAGATAAGATGATTTTACACCATTAAAGCCTGGCATACGCTGTGTATGATTAATCATACACCACTAATTACTTGAAACACGCCTATATAAGTTGATTTCCCAACATTAAAACCAATTATGCATGGTGTATGATCGAACATACACCACTAATTACTTGAAACACACCTATACAAGTTGATTTCACACCCTTAAAACTAATCATACACGGCGTGTGATTGATCAAACACCACTAATTACTTGAAGCACACCAATATAAGTTGATTTTACACCATTAAAACCAATCATGCACTGTGTATGATTGATCATATACCACCAATTACTTGAAACACACCAATACAAGTTGATTATACACCATTAAAACCTATCATACACGATGCATGATTGATCATACACCACTAATTTCGTGAAACACACCTAGATAAGATGATTTTGCACCATTAAAACCGATCATACACTGTGTATGATTAATCATACACCATTAATTACTTGAAACACGCCTATATAAGTTGATTTCACACCATCAAAACCTATTATGCACGGTGTATTATTAATCATACACCACTAATTACTTGAAACACGCCTATATAAGTTGATTTCACACCATTAAAACCTATTATGCACGGTGTACGATTGATCATACACAACTAATTACTTGAAACCTATCGTGCACGTTGTATGACCGATCATGTACCTCTAATTACTTGAAACAGACCTACACAAGTTGATTTCAGAACATTAAAACCAATCATACACGGTGTATGATTGATGATACACCACTAATTACTTGAAACATACCTATACAAGTTGATTTCACCCCATTAAAACCTATCGTACACGGTGCATGACTGATCATACACCACTAATTACTTGAATCACACCCATACAAGTTGATTTTACGCCATTAAAACCCATCACAGACCGATTATGATTGATCGTACACCACTAATTTCTTGAAACACACCTAAACAAGATGATTTTACACCATTAAAACCTATCTTACACCTCTAATTACTTGAAACACACATATACAAGTTGATTTCATACCATTAAAACCTATCATACACGGTGTATGATTGATCATAGACCCCTAATTTCTTGAAACACACCTAGATAAGATGAATTTACACCATTAAAGCCTGGCATACACTGTGTATGATTAATCATACACCACTAATTACTTGAAACACGCCTATATATGTTGATTTCACATCATTAAAACCTATTATGCACGGTGTATGATTGAACATACGCCACTAATTACTTGAAACACACCTATACAAGTTGTTTTCACACCCTTAAAACCAATCATACACGGTGTGTGATTGATCATACGCCACTAATTACTTGAAGCACACCTATATAAGTTGATTCTACACCATTAAAACCTATCATACACCGTGTGCGATTGATCATACACCACTAATTACTCGAAACACACCAATACAAGTTGATTATACACCATTAAAACCTATGATACAAGGTGCATGATTGATCATACACCACTAATTTTGTGAAACACGCCTAGATAAGATGATTGTGCACCATTAACTCCTATCATACACTGTGCATGATTAATCATGCACCATTAATTACTTGAAACACCCCTATATAAGTTGATTTGACTCCATTAAAACCAATTATGCACGGTGTATGATTAATCATACACCACTAATTACTTGAAACACGCCTATATAAGTTGATTTCACAGCATCAAAACCTATTATGCACGGTGTACGATTGATCATACACCACTAATTACTTGAAACCTATCGTGCAAGTTGTATGACTGATCATGCACCTCTAATTACTTGAAACAGACCTACACAAGTTGATTTCAGAACATTAAAACCAATCATACACCGTGTATGATTTATGATACACCACTAATTACTTGAAACATACCTATACAAGTTGATTTTACGCCATTAAAACCTATCATACACGGTGCATGACAGATCATACACCACTAATTACTTGAAAGACATCCATACAAGTTGATTTTACGCCATTAAAACGCATCACACACCGATTATGATTGATCGTACACCACTAATTTCTTGAAACACACCTAAACAAGACGATTTTACACCATTAAAACCTATCTTACATAGTGTATGATTGATCTTACACCTCTATTTACTTGAAACACACATATACAAGTTGATTTCACACCATTAAGTCCTATCATACGTGGTGTATGATTGATCATACACCACTAATTACATGAAACACACCCATACAAGTTGATTTTACACCATTAAAACCTATCATACATGGCGTATGATAGATCATACACTGCTAATTACTTGAAACACTCCCGAACAAGTTGATTTTACACCATTAAAACCAATCATACACGGTGTGTGATTGATCTTACACCACTAATTACTTGAAACAAACCTATACAAGTGGATTTCACATCATTAAATTCAATCATACATTGTGTATGACTGATCATACACCACTAATTACTTGAAACACGCCCATACCAGTTGGTTTTACACCATTAAAACCCCACCATACACAGTGTATGACTGATCATACACAACTAATTACTTGAAACAAACTAATACAAGTTGATTTTACACCATTAAAACCTATCGTACATGGTGTATGATTGATCGTATACCACTAATTTCTTGAAACACACCTATATAAGTTGATTTCACACCATTAAAACCAATTATGCACGGTGTATGATTGATCATACACCACTAATTACTTGAAACCTATTTTGCACGTTGTATGATTGATCATGCACCTCTAATTACTTGAAACAAACCTACACAAGTTGATTTCAGAACATTAAAACCAATCATACACGGTGTATGATTGATAATGCACCACTAATTACTTGAAACATACCTATACAAGTTGATTTTACCCCATTAAAACCTATCATACACGGTGCATGACTGATCATACACCACTAATTACTTGAATCACACCCATACAAGTTGATTTTACGCTATTAAAACCCATCACAGACCGATTATGACTGATCGTACACCACTAATTTCTTGAAACACGCCTAAACAAGATGATTTTACACCATTAAAACCTATCTTACACCTCTAATTACTTGAAACACACATATACAAGTTGATTTCACACCATTAAAACCTATCATACACTGTGTATGATTGATCATAGACCCCTAATTTCTTGAAACACACCTAGATAAGATGATTTTATACCATTAAAGCCAGGCATACACTGTGTATGATTAATCATATGCCACTAATTACTTGAAACACGCCTATATATGTTGATTTCACATCATTAAAACCTATTATGCACGGTGTATGATTGAACATACGCCACTAATTACTTGAAACACACCTATACAAGTTGTTTTCACACCCTTAAAACCAATCATACACTGTGTGTGATTGATCATACGCCACTAATTACTTGAATGACACCTATATAAGTTGATTCTACACCATTAAAACCTATCATACGCAGTGTGCGATTGATCATACACCCCTCATTACTCGAAACACACCAATACAAGTTGATTATACACCATTAAAACCTATGATACAAGGTGCATGATTGATCATACACCACTAATTTTGTGAAACACACCTAGATAAGATGATTGTGCACCATTAACTCCTATCATACACTGTGTATGATTAATCATACACCATTAATTACTTGAGACACGCCTATATAAGTTGATTTCACCCCATTAAAACCTATTATGCATGGTGTATGATTAATCATACACCACTAATTACTTGAAACACGCCTATATAAGTTGATTTCACACCATCAAAACCTATTATGCACGGTGTACGATTGATCACACACCACTAATTACTTGAAACCTATCGTGCAAGTTGTATGACTGATCATGCACCTCTAATTACTTGAAACAGACCTACACAAGTTGATTTCAGAACATTAAAACCAATCATACACGGTGCATGATTGATGACACACCACTAATTACTTGAAACATACCTATACAAGTTGATTTTACCCCATTAAAACCGATCATACACGGTGCATGACAGATCATGCACCACTAATTACTTGAAACACACCCATACAAGTTGATTTTACGCCATTAAAACCCATCACACACCGATTATGATTGATCGTACACCACTAATTTCTTGAAACACTCCTAAACAAGATGATTTTACACCCTTAAAACCTATCTTACATAGTGTATGATTGATCTTACACCTCTATTTACTTGAAACACACATATACAAGTTGATTTCACACCATTAACTCCTATCATACGTGGTGTATGATTGATCATACACCACTAATTACATGAAACACACCCATACAAGTTGATTTTACACCATTAAAACCTACCATACATGGCGTATGATAGATCATACATGGTGTATGATAGATCATACACTGCTAATTACTTGAAACACACCCGAACAAGTTGATTTTACACCATTAAAACCAATCATACACGGTGTGTGATTGATCTTACACCACTAATTACTTGAAACAAACCTATTCAAGTTGATTTCACATCACTAAATCCAATCATACATTGTGTATGATTGATCATACACCACTAATTACTTGAAACACGCCCATACAAGTTGATTTTATACTATTAAAACCTACCATACGCAGTGTATGACTGATCATACACAACTAATTACTTGAAACACACCAATACAAATCAATTTTACATCATTAAAACCTATCGTACGTGGTGTATGATTGATCGTATACCACTAATTTCATGAAACACACCTAGACAAGATGATTTTACACCATTAAAACCAACCATGCACAGTGTATGATTGATCATACACCGCTAATTACTTGAAGCACACATATAGAAGTTGATTTCACAACATTAAAACCAATCATACACGGTGTATGATTGATCATACACCACTAATTACTTGAAACACACCTATACAAGTTGACTTTACGCCATTAAAACCTATGATACATGGTGTATGACTGATAATACACCACTAATTACTTGAAACACACCCATACAAATTGATTTTATGCCATTAAAACCTATCATACACTGCGTATGATTGATCATAGACCCCTAATTTCTTGAAACACACCTAGATAAGATGATTTTATACCATTAGAGCCAGGCATACACTGTGTATGATTAATCATACGCCACTAATTACTTGAA
Source organism: Simmondsia chinensis (assembly GCA_018398585.1). Classification (NCBI taxonomy): domain Eukaryota; kingdom Viridiplantae; phylum Streptophyta; class Magnoliopsida; order Caryophyllales; family Simmondsiaceae; genus Simmondsia; species Simmondsia chinensis. Next base: position 18,704,068 of record JAGTTD010000001.1, on the reverse strand, counting down.
ACACGCCTATATATGTTGATTTCACATCATTAAAACCTATTATGCACGGTGTATGATTGAACATACGCCACTAATTACTTGAAACACACCTATACAAGTTGTTTTCACACCCTTAAAACCAATCATACACTGTGTGTGATTGATCATACGCCACTAATTACTTGAAGCACACTTATATAAGTTGATTCTACACCATTAAAACCTATCATACGCCGTGTGCGATTGATCATACACCCCTCATTACTCAAAACACACCAATACAAGTTGATTATACACCATTAAAACCTATGATACAAGGTGCATGATTGATCATACACCACTAATTTTGTGAAACACACCTAGATAAGATGATTGTGCACCATTAACTCCTATCATACACTGTGTATGATTAATCATACACCATTAATTACTTGAGACACGCCTATATAAGTTGATTTCACCCCATTAAAACCTATTATGCACGGTGTATGATTAATCATACACCACAAATTACTTGAAACACGCCTATATAAGTTGATTTCACACCATCAAAACCTATTATGCACGGTGTACGATTGATCATACACCACTAATTACTTGAAACCTATCGTGCAAGTTGTATGACTGATCATGCACCTCTAATTACTTGAAACAGACCTACACAAGTTGATTTCAGAACATTAAAACCAATCATACATGGTGTATGATTTATGATACACCACTAATTACTTGAAACATACCTATACAAGTTGATTTTACCCCATTAAAACCTATCATACACGGTGCATGACAGATCATACACCACTAATTACTTGAAAGACACCCATACAAGTTGATTTTACGCCATTAAAACGCATCACACACCGATTATGATTGATCGTACACCACTAATTTCTTGAAACACACCTAAACAAGACGATTTTACACCATTAAAACCTATCTTACATAGTGTATGATTGATCTTACACCTCTATTTACTTGAAACACACATATACAAGTTGATTTCACACCATTAACTCCTATCATACGTGGTGTATGATTGATCATACACCACTAATTACATGAAACACACCCATACAAGTTGATTTTAAACCATTAAAACCTACCATACATGGCGTATGATAGATCATACATGGTGAATGATAGATCATACACTGCTAATTACTTGAAACACACCCGAACAAGTTGATTTTACACCATTAAAACCAATCATACACGGTGTGTGATTGATCTTACACCACTAATTACTTGAAACAAACCTATTCAAGTTGATTTCACATCACTAAATCCAATCATACATTGTGTATGAATGATCATACACCACTAATTACTTGAAACACGCCCATACAAGTTGATTTTACGCCATTAAAACCGACCATACACAGTGTATGACTGATCATACACAACTAATTACTTGAAACACACCAATACAAATCAATTTTACATCATTAAAACCTATCGTACGTGGTGTATGATTGATCGTATACCACTAATTTCATGAAACACACCTAGACAAGATGATTTTACACCATTTAAACCAACCATGCACAGTGTATGATTGATCATACACGGCTAATTACTTGAAACACACATATAGAAGTTGATTTCACAACATTAAAACCAATCATACACGGTGTATGATTGATCATACACCACTAATTACTTGAAACACACCTATACAATTTGACTTTACGCCATTAAAACCCATGATACATGGTGTATGACTGATAATACACCACTAATTACTTGAAACACACCCATACAAATTGATTTTATGCCATTAAAACCTATCATGCACGGAGTGTGATTGATCGTGCACCACTAATTTCTTGAAACACACCTAAACAAGGTGATTTTACACCCTTAAAACCTATCATACACAGTGTATGATTGATCTTACACCGCTAATTACTTGAAACACACATATACAAGTTGATTTCACACCATTAAAACCAATCATACACAGTGTGTTATTGATAATACACAACTAATTACTTGAAAGACACCTATACAGGTTGATTTTACACCATTAAAACCTATCATACACGGTGTATGATTGATCATACACCCCTAATTTCTTGAAACACACCTAGATGAGATGATTTTACACCATTAAAGCCTGGCATACACTGTGTATGATTAATCATACACCACTAATTACTTGAAACACGCCTATATAAGTTGATTTCACAACATTAAAACCTATTATGCACGGTGTATGATTGAACATACACCACTAATTGCTTGAAACACACCTATAAAAGTTGATTTCACACCCTTAAAACCAATTGTACACGGTGTGTGATTGATCATACACCACTAATTACTTGAAGCACACCTATATAAGTTGATTTTACACCATTAAAACCTATCATTCACTGCGTATGATTGATCATACACCACTAATTACTTGAAACACAAAAATACAAGTTGATTATACACCGTCAAAACCTATCATACACGATGTATGATTGATCATACACCACTAATTTCGTGAAACACACCTAGATAAGACGATTTTGCACCATTAAAACCTATCATACACTGTGTATGATTGATCATCGACCTCTAATTTCTGGAAACACACCTAGATAAGATGATTTTACACCATTAAAGCCTGGCATACACTGTGTATGATTAAACATACACCACTAATTACTTGAAACACGCCTATATAAGTTGATTTCATAACATTAAAACCTATTATGCACGGTGTATGATGGAACGTACACCACTAATTACTTGAAACACACCTATACAAGTTGATTTCACACCCTTAAAACCAATCATACACGGTGTGTGATTGATCATACACTACTAATTACTTGAAGCACACCTATATAAGTTGATTTTACACCATTAAAACCTATCATACACTGTGTATGATTGATCATACACCACAAATTACTTGAAACACAAAAATAGAAGTTGATTATGCATCATTAAATCTAATCATACATTGTTTATGATTGATCATACGCCACTAATTACTTGAAACACACCCATACAAGTTGATTTTACACCATTAAAACCTAACATACACAATGTATGACTAATCATACACAACTAATTACTTGAAACAAACTAATACAAGTTGATTTTACGCCATTAAAACCTATCGTACATGGTGTATGATTGATCGTATCCCACTAATTTCTTGAAACACACCTATATAAGTTGATTTCACACCATTAAAACCCATTATGCACGGTGTATGATTGATCATACACCACTAATTACTTGAAACCTATTTTGCACGTTGTATGACTGATCATGCACCTCTAATTACTTGAACAGACCTACACAAGTTGATTTCAGAACATTAAAACCAATTATACACAGTGTATGATTGATGATGCACCACTAATTACTTGAAACATACCTATACAAGTTGATTGTACCCCATTAAAACCTATCATACACGGTGCATGACTGATCATACACCACTAATTACTTGAAACACACCCATACAAGTTGATTTTACGCCATTAAAACCCATCACACACCGATTATGATTGATCGTACACCACTAATTTTTGGAAACACACCTAAACAAGATGATTTTACACCATTAAAACCTATCTTACACCTCTAATTACTTGAAACACACATATACAAGTTGATTTCACACCATTAAAACCTATCATACACGGTGTATGATTGATCATAGACCCCCAATTTCTTGAAACACACCTAGATAAGATGATTTTACACCATTAAAGCCTGGCATACACTGTGTATGATTAAGCATACACTGTGTATGATTAATCATACACCACTAATTACTTGAAACACGGCAATATAAGTTGATTTCACATCATTAAAACCTATTATGCACGGTGTATGATTGAACATACGCCACTGATTACTTGAAACACACCTATACAGGTTGATTTCACACCCTTAAAACCAATCATACACGGTGTGCGATTGATCATACACCCCTAATTACTTGAAGCACACCTATATAAGTTGATTTTACAACATTAAAACCTATCATACACTGTGTATGATTGATCATACACCACTAATTACTTGAAACACAAAAATACAAGTTGATTATACACCATTAAAACCTATCATATACGGTGTATGATTGATCATACACCACTAATTTCGTGAAACACGCCTATATAAGTTGATTTCACACTATTAAAACCTATTATGCGCGGTGTATTATTAATCATACACCACTAATTACTTGAAACACGCCTATATAAGTTGATTTCACACCATTAAAACCTATTATGCACGGTGTAAGATTGATCATACACCACTAATCACTTGAAACCTATCGTGCACGTTGCATGACAGATCATGCACCTCTAATTACTTGAAACAGACCTACACAAGTTGATTTCAGAACATTAAAACCAATCATACACGGTGTATGATTGATGATACACCACTAATTACGTGAAACATACCTATACAAGTTGATTTTACCCCATTAAAACCTATCACACACGGTGCATGACTGATCATACCCCACTAATTACTTGAAACACACCCATACAAGTTGATTTTACGCCATTAAAACCCATCACACACCGATTATGATTGATCGTACACCACTAATTTCTTGAAACACACCTAAACAATATGATTTTACACCATTAAAACCTATCTTACACCTCTAATTACTTGAAACACACATATACAAGTTGATTTCACACCATTAAAACCTATCATACACGGTGTATGATTGATCATAGGCCCCCAATTTCTTGAAACACACCTAGATAAGATGATTTTACACCATTGAAGCCTGGCATACACTGTGTATGATTAATCATACACTGTGTATGATTAATCATACACCACTAATTACTTGAAACACGATAATATAAGTTGATTTCACATCATTAAAACCTATTATGCACGGTGTATGATTGAACATACGCCACTAATTACATGAAACACACCTATACAAGTTGTTTTCACACCCTTAAAACCAATCATACACGGTGTGTGATTGATCACACGCCACTAATTACTTGAAGCACACCTATATAAGTTGATTTCACTCCATTAAAACCTATTATGCGCGGTGTACGATTGATCATACACCACTAATTACTTGAAACCTATCGTGCAAGTTGTGTGACTGATCATGCACCTCTAATTACTTGAAACAGACCTACACAAGTTGATTTCAGAACATTAAAACCAATCACACACGGTGTATGATTTGTGATACACCACTAATTACTTGAAACATGCCTATTCAAGTTGATTTTACCCCATTAAAACCTATCATACACGGTGCATGACAGATCATACACCACTAATTATTTGAAACACACTCATACAAGTTGATTTTATGCCATTAAAACTCATCACACACCGATTATGATTGATCGTACACCACTAATTTCTTGAAACACACCTAAACAAGATGATTTTACACCATTAAAACCTATCTTACATAGTGTATGATTGATCTTACACCTCTATTTACTTGAAACACACATATACAAGTTGATTTCACACCATTAACTCCTATCATACGTGGTGTATGATTGATCATACACCACTAATTACATGAAACACACCCGTACAAGTTGATTTTACACCATTAAAACCTATCATACATGGTGTATGATAGATCATACACTGCTAATTACTTGAAACACACCCAAACAAATTGAATTTACACCATTAAAACCTATCATACACGGTGTGTGATTGATCATACACCACTAATTACTTGAAACAAACCCATACAAGTTGATTTCACATCATTAAATCCAATCATACATTGTGTATGATTGATCATACACCACTAATTACTTGAAACACGCCCATACAAGTTGATTTTACACCCTTATAACCTACCATACACAGTGTATGACTGATCATACACAACTAATTACTTGAAACACACCAATACAAGTCAATTTTACACCATTAAAACCTATCGTACGTGGTGTATGATTGATCGTATACCACTAATTTCTTGAAACACACCTAGACAAGATGATTTTACACCATTAAAACCAACCATGCACAGTGTATGATTGATCATACACCGCTAATTACTTGAAACACACATATAGAAGTTGATTTCACAACATTAAAACCAATCATACACGGTGTATGATTGATCATACACCACTAATTACTTGAAACACACCGATACAAGTTGACTTTACGCCATTAAAACCTATGAGACACGGTGTATGATTGATCATACACCACTAATTACTTGAAACACACCCATACAAATTGATTTTATGCCATTAAAACCTATCATACACGGAGTGTGATTGATCGTGCACCACTAATTTCTTGAAACACACCTAAACAAGGTGATTTTACACCCTTAAAACCTATCATACACAGTGTATGATTGATCTTACACCGCTAATTACTTGAAACACACATATACAAGTTGATTTCACACCATTAAAACCAATCATACACAAGGTGTGATTGATCATACACAACTAATTACTTGAAAGACACCTATACAAGTTGATTTTACACCATTAAAACCTATCATACGCGGTGTATGATTGATCATACATCCCTAATTTCTTGAAACACACCTAGATAAGATGATTTTACACCATTAAAGCCTGGCATACACTGTGTATGATTAATCATACACCACTAATTACTTGAAACACGCCTATATAAGTTGATTTCACAACATTAAAACCTATTATGCACGGTGTATGATTGAACATACACCACTAATTGCTTGAAACACACCTACACAAGTTGATTTCACACCCTTAAAACCAATCGTACACGGTGTGTGATTGATCATACACCATTAATTACTTGAAGCACACCTATATAAGTTGATTTTACACCATTAAAACCTATCATACACTGTGTATGTTTGATCATACACCACTAATTACTTGAAACACAAAAATACAAGTTGATTATACACCATTAAAACCTATCATACACGGTGTATGATTGATCATACACCACTAATTTCGTGAAACACACCTAGATAAGACGATTTTGCACCATTAGAACCTATCATACACTGTGTATGATTGATCATAGACCCCTAATTTCTGGAAACACACCTAGATAAGATGATTTTACACTATTAAAGCCTGGCATACACTGTGTATGATTAATCATACACCCCTAATTGCTTGAAACACGCCTATATAGGTTGATTTCATAACATTAAAACCTATTATGCACGGTGTATGATGGAACATACACCACTGATTACTTGAAACACACCAATACAAGTTGATTTCACACCCTTAAAACCAATCATACACGGTGTGTGATTGATCATACACCACTAATTACTTGAAGCACACCTATATAAGTTGATTTTACAACATCAAAACCTATCATACACTGTGTATGATTGATCATACACCACTAATTACTTGAAACACAAAAATAGAAGTTTATTATGCATCATCAAATCCAATCATACATTGTTTATGATTGATCATACACCACTAATTACTTGAAACACACCCATACAAGTTGATTTTACACCATTAAAACCTACCATACACAGTGTATGACTAATCGTACACAACTAATTACTTGAAACACACCAATACAAGTTGATTTTACACCATTAAAACCTATCGTACATGGTGTATGATTGATGGTACACAACTAATTACTTGAAACACACCAATACAAGTTGATTTTACAATATTAAAACCTATCGTACATGGTGTATGATCGATCGTACACCACTAATTTCTTGACACACACTTAAACAAGATGATTTTACCCCATTAAAACCTATCTTACGCCTCTAATTACTTAAAACACACATATACAAGTTGATTTCACACCATTAACTCCTATCATACGTGGTGTATGATTTATCATACACCACTAATTACATGAAACACACCCGTACAAGTTGATTTTACACCATTAAAACCTATCATACATGGTGTATGATAGATCATACACTGCTAATTACTTGAAACACACCCAGACAAGTTGATTTTACACCATTAAACCCAATCATACACGGTGTGTGATTGATCATACACCGCTAATTACTTGAAACAAACCTATACAAGTTGATTTCACATCATTAAATCTAATCATACATTGTTTATGATTGATCATACACCACTAATTACTTGAAACACACCCATACAAGTTGATTTTACACCATTAAAACCTACCATACACAGTGTACGACTGATCATACACAACTAATTACTTGAAACACACCAATACAAGTTGATTTTACACCATTAAAACCTATCGTACATGGTGTATGATTGATCGTATGCCACTAATTTCTTGAAAAACACCTAGACAAGGTGATTTTACACCATTAAAACCAACCATGCACAGTGTATGATTGATCATACACCGCTAATTACTTGAAACAAACATACAGAAGTTGATTTCACAACATTAAAACGAATCATGCACGGTGTATGATTGATCATACACCACTAATTACTTGAAACACACCTATACAAGTTGACTTTACGCCATTAAAACCCATCATACACGGTGTATGACTAATCATACACCCCTAATTACTTGAAACACACCCATACAAATTGATTTTGTGCTATTAAAACCTATCATACACGGAGTGTTATTGATCATACACAACTAATAACTTGAAAGACACCTATACAGGTTGATTTTACACCATTAAAACCTATCATACACGTTGTATGGTTGATCATAGACCCCTAATTTGTTGAAACACACCTATATAAGATGATTTTACACCATTAAAGCCTGGCATACACTGTGTATGATTAATATTACACCACTAATTACTTGAAACACGCCTATATAAGTTGATTTCACAACATTAAAACCTATTATGCACGGTGTATGATTGAATATGCACCACTAATTACTTGAAACACACCTATACAGGTTGATTTCACACCCTTAAAACCAATCATACACGGTGTGCGATTGATCATACACCACTAATTACTTGAAGCACACCTATATAAGTTGATTTTACACCATTAAAACCAATCATACACTGTGTATGATTGATCATACACCACTAATTACTTGAAACACAAAAATACAAGTTGATTATACACCATTAAAACCTATCATACAAGTTGTATGATTGATCATACACCACTAATTTCGTGGAACACACCTAGATAAGATGATTTTGCACCATTAAAACCTATCATACACTGTGTATGATTAATCATACACCATTAATTACTTGAAACACGCCTATATAAGTTGATTTCACACCATTAAAACCTATTATGCATGGTGTATTATTAATCATACACCACTAATTACTTGAAACACGCCTATATAAGTTGATTTCACACCATTAAAACCTATTATGCTCGGTGTACGATTGATCATACACCACTAATTACTTGAAACATATCGTGCACGTTGTATGACTGATCATGCGCCTCTAATTACATGAAACAGACCTACACAAGTTGATTTCAGAAGCTTAAAACCAATCATACACGGTGTATGATTGATGATACACCCCTAATTACTTGAAACATACCAATACAAGTTGATTTTACCCCATTAAAACCGATCATGCATGGTGCATGACTGATCATACACCACTAATTACTTGAAACACACCCATACAAGTTGATTTTATGCCATTAAAACCCATCACACACCGATTATAATTGATCGTACACCACTACTTTCTTGAAACACACCTAAACTAGATGATTTTAAACCATTAAAACCTATCTTACACCTCTAATTACTTGAAACACACATATACAAGTTGATTTCACACCATTAACTCCTATCATACGTGGTGTATGATTGATCATACACCACTAATTATATGAAACACACCCGTACAAGTTGATTTTACACCATTAAAACCTATCATACATGGCGTATGATAGATCATACACTGCTAATTACTTAAAACACACCCAAACAAGTTGATTTTACACCATTAAAACTAATCATACACGGTGTGTGATTGATCATACACCACTAATTACTTGAAACAAACCTATACAAGTTGATTTCACATCATTAAATCCAATCATACATTGTGTATGATTGATCATACACCACTAATTACTTGAAACACACCCATACAAGTTGATTTTACACCATAAAACCTACCATACACAGTGTCTGACTGATCATACACAACTAATTACTTGAAACACACAAATACAGGTTGATTTTACACCATTAAAACCTATCGTACATGGTGTATGATTGATCGTATACCACTGATTTCTTGAAACACGCCAAGACAAGATAATTTTACACCATTAAAACCAACCATGCACAGTGTATGATTGATCATACACCGCTAATTACTTGGAACAAACATATAGAAGTTGATTTCACAACATTAAAACCAATCATACACGATGTAGGATTGATCATACACCACTAATTACTTGAAACACACCTATACAAGTTGACTTTACGCCATTAAAACCTATCATACACGGTGTATGACCGATCGTACACCCCTAATTACTTGAAACACACCCATACAAATTGACTTTGTGCCATTAAAACCTATCATACACGGAGTGTTATTGATCATACACAACTAGTTACTTGAAGACACCTATACAGGTTGATTTTACACCAATAAAACCTATCATACACGTTGTAGGATTGATCATAGATCCCTAATTTCTTGAAACACACCTAGATAAGATGATTTTACACCATTAAAGCCTGGCATACACTGTGTGTGATTAATCATACACCGCTAATTACTTGAAACACGCCTATATAAGTTGATTTCACAACATTAAAACCTATTATGCACGGTGTATGATTGAACATACACAACTAATTACTTGAAACACACCTATACAAGTTGATGTCACACCCTTAAATCCAATCATACACGGTGTGTGATTGATCATACACCACTAATTACTTGAAGTACACCTATATAAGTTGATTTTACACCATTAAAACCTATCATACACTGTGTATGATTGATCATATACCACTAATTACTTGAAACACACCAATACAAGTTGATTATACACCATTAAAACCTATCATACACGGTGTATGATTGATCATACACCACTAATTTCATGAAAACCACCTAGATAAGATGATTTTGCACCATTAAAACCTATCATACACTGTGTATGATTAATCATACACCATTAATTACTTGAAACATGCCTATATAAGTTGATTTCACACCATTAAAACCTATTATGCACGGTGTATTATTAATAATACACCACTAATTACTTGAAACACGCCTATATAAGTTGATTTCACACCATTAAATCCTATTACGCACGGTGTACGATTGATCATACACCACTAATTACTTGAACCTATCGTACACGTTGTATGACTGATCATGCACCTCTAATTACTTGAAACAGACCTACACAAGTTGATTTCAGAACATTAAAACCAATCATACACGGTGTATGATTGATGATACACCACTAATTACTTGAAACATACCTATACAAGTTGATTTTACCCCTTTAAAACCTATCATACACGGTGCATGACTGATCATACACCACTAATTACTTGAAACGCACCCATACGAGTTGATTTTATGCCATTAAAACCAATCACACACCGATTATGATTGATCGTACGCCACTAATATCTTAAAACACACCTAAACAAGATGATTTTACACCATTAAAACCTATCTTACACCTCTAATTACTTGAAACACACATATACAAGTTGATTTCACACCATTAACTCCTATCATACGTGGTGTATGATTGATCATACACCACTAATTACATGAAACACACCCGTACAAGTTGATTTTACACCATTAAAACCTATCATACATGGTGTATGATAGATCATACGCTGCTAATTACTTGAAACACACCCAAACAAGTTGATTTTACACCATTAAAACCAATCATACACGGTGTGTGATTGATCATACACCACTAATTACTTGAAACAAACCTATACAAGTTGATTTCACATCATTAAATCCAATCATACATTGTTTATGATTGATCACACACCACTAATTACTTGAAACACACCCGTACAAGTTGATTTTACACCATTAAAACCTACCATACACAGTGTGTGACTGATCACACACAACTAATTACTTGAAACACACCAATACAAGTTGATTTTACACCATTAAAACCTATCGTACATAGTGTATGATTGATCGTATACCACTAATTTCTTGAAACACACCTAGACAAGATGATTTTACACCATTAAAACCAACCATGCATAGTGTATGATTGATCATACACCGCTAATTACTTGAAACAACCATATAGAAGTTCATTTCACAACAATAAAACCAATCATACACGGTGTATGATTGATCATACACCACTAATTACTTGAAACACGCCTACACAAGTTGATTTTACGCCATTAAAACCTATCATACATGGTGTATGACTGATCATATACCCTAATTACTTGAAACACACCAATACAAATTGATTTTGTGCCATTAAAACCTATCATACACGGAGTGTTATTGATCATACACAACTAATTACTTGAAAGACACCTATACAGGTTGATTTTACACCATTAAAACTTATCATACACGGTGTATGATTGATCATACACACCTAATTTCTTGAAACACACCTAGATAAGATGATTTTACACCATTAAAGCCTGGCATACACTGTGTATGATTAATCATACACCACTAATTACTTGAAACACGCCTATATAAGTTGATTTCACAACATTAAAACCTATTATGTACGGTGTATGATTGAACATACACCACTAATTACTTGAAACACACCTATACAAGTTGATTTCACACCCTTAAAACCAATCATACACCGTGTGCGATTGATCATACACCACTAATTACTTGAAGCACACCTATATAAGTTGATTTTACACCAATAAAACCTATCATACACTGTGTATGACTGATCATATACCACTAATTACTTGAAACACACCAATACAAGTTGATTATACACCATTAAAACCAATCATACAGGGTGTATTATTGATTGTACACCACTAATTTAGTGAAACACACCTAGATAAGATGATTTTGCACCATTAAAACCTATCATACACTGTGTACGATTAATCATACACCATTAATTACTTGAAACACGCCTATATAAGTTGGTTTCACACCATTAAAACCTATTATGCATGGTGTATTATTAATCATACACCACTAATTACTTGAAACACGCCTATATAAGTTGATTTCACACCATTAAAACCGATTATGCACGGTGCACGATTGATTATACACCACTAATTACTTGAAACCTATCGTGCACGTTGTATGACTGATCATGCACCTCTAATTACTTGAAACAGACCTACACAAGTTGATTTCAGAACATTAAAACACAATCATACACGGTGTACGATTGATGATACACCACTAATTACTTGAAACACACCCATACAAGTTGATTTTACGCCATTAAAACCCATCGCACACCGATTATGATTGATCGTACACCACTAATTTCTTGAAACACACCTAAACAAGATGATTTTACACCATTAAAACCTATCTTACACCTCCAATTACTTGAAACACACATATACAAGTTGATTTTACACCATTAACTCCTATCATACGTGGTGTATGATTGATCATACACCACTAATTACATGAAACACCCCCGTACAAGTTGATTTTACACCATTAAAACCTATCATACATGGTGTATGATAGATCACACAGTGCTAATTACTTGAAACACACCTGAACAAGTTGATTTTACACCATTAAAACCTATCATACACGGTGTGTGATTGATCATACACCACTAATAACTTGAAACAAACCTATACAAGTTGATTTCACATCATTAAATCCAATCATAAATTGTGTATGATTGACCATACACCACTAATTACTTGAAACACGCCCATACAAGTTGATTTTACACCATTAAAACTGACCATACACAGTGTATGACTGATCATACACAACTAATTACTTGAAACACACCAATACAAGTCAATTTTACACCATTAAAACCTATCGTACGTGGTGTACGATTGATCGTATACCACTAATTTCTTGAAACACACCTAGACAAGATGATTTTACACCATTAAAACTAACCACGCACAGTGTACGATTGATCATACACCGCTAATTACTTGAAACAAACATATAGAAGTTCATTTCACAACATTAAAAGCAATCATACACGGTGTATGATTGATCATACACCACTAATTACGTGAAACACACCTACACAAGTTGACTTTGCGCCATTAAAACCTATCATACATGGTGTATGACTGATCATACACCACTAATTACTTGAAACACACCCATACAAAATGATTTTGTGCCATTAAAACCTATCATACACGGAGTGTGATTGATCGTGCACCACTAATTTCTAAAAACACACCTAAACAAGATGATTTTACACCCATAAAACCTATCATACACAGTGTATGATTGATCTTACACCGCTAATTACTTGAAACACACATATACAAGTTGATTTCACACCATTAAAACCAATCATACACAGTGTGTTATTGATCATACACAACCAATTACGTGAAAGACACCTATACAGGTTGGTTTTACACCATTAAAACCTATCATACACGGTGTATGATTGATCATACACCCCTAATTTCTTGAAACACACCTAGATAAGATGATTTTACACCATTAAAGCTTGGCATACACTGTGTATGATTAATCATACACCACTAATTGCTTGAAACACGCCTGTATAAGTTGATTTCACAACATTAAAACCTATTACGCACGGTGTATGATTGAACATACACCACTAATTACTTGAAACACACCTATACAAGTTGATTTCACACCCTTAAAACCAATCATACATGGTGTGTGATTGATCATACACCACTAGTTACTTGAAGTACACCTATATAAGTTGATTTTACACCATTAAAACCTATCATGCACTGTGTATGATTGATCATATACCACTAATTACTTGAAACACACCAATACAAGATGATTATACACCATTAAAACCTATCATACACGGTGTATGATTGATCATACACCACTAATTTAGTGAAACACACCTAGATAAGATGATTTTGCACCATTAAAACCAATCATACACCGTGTATGATTAATCTACACCATTAATTACTTGAAACACGCCTATATAAGTTGATTTCACACCATTAAAACCTATTATGCATGGTGTATTATTAATCATACACCACTAATTACTTGAAACACGCCTATATAAGTTGATTTCACACCATTAAAACCTATTATGCACGGTGTACGATTGATCATACATGACTAATTACTGGAAACACACCTATACAAGTTGACTTTACGCCATTAAAACCTATCATACACTGTGTGCGATTGATCATACACCACTAATTACTTGAAACACACCAATACAAGTTGATTATACACCCTTAAAACCTATCATACACGGTGTAAGACTGATCATACACCACTAATTTCGTGAAACACACCTAGATAAGATGATTTTGCACCATTAAAACCGATCATACACTGTGTATGATTAATCATACACCATTAATTACTTGAAACACGCCTATATAATTTGATTTCACACCATTAAAACCTATTATGCACGGTGTATGATTAATCATACACCATTAATTACTTGAAACACGCCTATATAAGTTGATTTCACACCATCAAAACCTATTATGCACGGTGTACGATTGATCATACACCACTAATTACTTGAAACCTATCGTGCAAGTTGTATGACTGATCATGCACCTCTAATTACGCGAAAGACACCTATACAGGTTGATTTTACACCATTAAAACCTATCATACACGGTGTATGATTGATCATACACCCCTAATTTCTTGAAACACACCTAGATAAGTTGATTTTACACCATTAAAGCCTGGCATACACTGTGTATGATTAATCATAGACCACTAATTACTTGAAACACGCCTATATAAGTTGATTTCACAACATTAAAACCTATTACGCACGGTGTATGATTGAACATACACCACTAATTACTTGAAACACACCAACACAAGTTGATTTCACACCCTTAAAACCAATCATACACGGTGTGTGATTGATCATACACCACTAATTACTTGAAGTACACCTATATAAGTTGATTTTACACCATTAAAACCTATCATACACTGTGTATGATTGATCATATACCACTAATTACTTGAAACACACCAATACAAGATGATTATGCACCATTAAAACCTATCATACACGGTGTATGATTGATCATACACCACTAATTTAGTGAAACACACCTAGATAAGATGATTTTACACCATTAAAGCCTGGCATACACTGTGTATGATTAATCATACACCACTAATTACTTGAAGCACGCCTATATGAGTTGATTTCACAACATTAAAACCTATTATGCACGGTGTATAATTGAACATACACCACTAATTACTTGTAACACACCTATACAAGTTGATTTCACACCCTTAAAACTAATCATACACGGTGTGTGATTGATCATAAACCACTAATTACTTGAAGCACACCTATATAAGTTGATTTTACACCATTAAAACCTATCATACACTGTGTATGATTGATCATACACCACTAATTACTTGAAACACAAAAATACAAGTTGATTATACACCATTAAAACCCATCATGCACGGTGTATGATTGATCATACACCACTAATTTCGTGAAACACACCTAGATAAGATGATTTTGCACCATTAAAACCTATCATACACTGTGTATGATTAATCATACACCATTAATTACTAGAAACACGCCTATATAAGTTGATTTCACACCATTAAAACCTATTATGCACGGTGTATTATTAATCATACACCTCTAATTACTTGAAACACGCCTATATAAGTTGATTTCACACCATTAAAACCTATTATGCACGGTGTACTGTTGATCACACACCACTAATTACTTGAAACCTATCGTGCACGTTGTATGACTGATCATGCACCTCTAATTACTTGAAACAGACCTACACAAGTTGATTTCAGAACATTAAAACCAATCATACACAGTGTATGATTGATGATACACCACTAATTACTTGAAACATACCCATAAAAGTTTATTTTACCCCATTAAAACCTGTCATACATGGTGCATGACTGATCATACACCACTAATTACTTGAACCACAACCATACAAGTTGATTTTACGCCATTAAAACCCATCACACACCGATTATGATTGATCGTACACCACTAATTTCTTGAAACACACCTAAACAAGATGATTTTACACCATTAAAACCTATCTTACACCTCTAATTACTTGAAACACACATATACAAGTTGATTTCACACCATTAACTCCTATCATACGTGGCGTATGATTGATCATCCACCACTAATTACATGAAACACACCCGTACAAGTTGATTTTACACCATTAAAACCTATCATACATGGTGTATGATAGATCATACACTGCTAATTACTTGAAACACACCCAAACAAGTTGATTTCACAACATTAAAACCAATCATACACGATGTTTGATTGATCATACACCACTAATTACTTGAAACACACCTATACAAGTTGACTTTACGCCATTAAAACCTATCATACACGGTGTATGACTGATCATACACCCCTAATTACTTGAAACACAAAAATACAAGTTGATTATACACCATTAAAACCCATCATGCACGGTGTATGATTGATTATACACCACTAATTTCGTGAAACACACCTAGATAAGATGATTTTGCACCATTAAAACCTATCATACACTGTGTATGATTAATCATACACCATTAATTACTAGAAGCACGCCTATATAAGTTGATTTCACACCATTAAAACCTATTATGCACGGTGTATTATTAATCATACACCTCTAATTACTTGAAACACGCCTATATAAGTTGATTTCACACCATTAAAACCTATTATGCACGGTGTACTATTGATCATACACCACTAATTACTTGAAACCTATCGTGCACGTTGTATGACTGATCATGCACCTCTAATTACTTGAAACAGACCTACACAAGTTGATTTCAGAACATTAAAACCAATCATACACAGTGTATGATTGATGATACACCACTAATTACTTGAAACATACCCATAAAAGTTTATTTTACCCCATTAAAACCTGTCATACATGGTGCATGACTGATCATACACCACTAATTACTTGAAACACAACCATACAAGTTGATTTTACGCCATTAAAACCCATCACACACCGATTATGATTGATCGTACACCACTAATTTCTTGAAACACACCTAAACAAGATGATTTTACACCATTAAAACCTATCTTACACCTCTAATTACTTGAAACACACATATACAAGTTGATTTCACACCATTAACTCCTATCATACGTGGTGTATGATTGATCATACACCACTAATTACATGAAACACCCCCGTACAAGTTGATTTTACACCATTAAAACCTATCATACATGGTGTATGATAGATCACACACTGCTAATTACTTGAAACACACCTGAACAAGTTGATTTTACACCATTAAAACCTATCATACACGGTGTGTGATTGATCATACACCACTAATAACTTGAAACAAACCTATACAAGTTGATTTCACATCATTAAATCCAATCATAAATTGTGTATGATTGATCATACACCACTAATTACTCGAAACACGCCCATACAAGTTGATTTTACACCATTAAAACCTACCATACACAGTGTATGACTGATCATACACAACTAATTACTTGAAACACACCAATACAAGTCAATTTTACACCATTAAAACCTATCGTACGTGGTGTACGATTGATCGTATACCACTAATTTCTTGAAACACACCTAGACAAGATGATTTTACACCATTAAAACTAACCACGCACAGTGTACGATTGATCATACACCGCTAATTACTTGAAACAAACATATAGAAGTTCATTTCACAACATTAAAAGCAATCATACACGGTGTATGATTGATCATACACCACTAATTACGTGAAACACACCTACACAAGTTGACTTTACGCCATTAAAACCTATCATACATGGTGTATGACTGATCATACACCACTAATTACTTGAAACACACCCATACAAAATGATTTTGTGCCATTAAAACCTATCATACACGGAGTGTGATTGATCGTGCACCCCTAATTTCTAAAAACACACCTAAACAAGATGATTTTACACCCATAAAACCTATCATACACAGTGTATGATTGATCTTACACCGCTAATTACTTGAAACACACATATACAAGTTGATTTCACACCATTAAAACCAATCATACACAGTGTGTTATTGATCATACACAACCAATTACGTGAAAGACACCTATACAGGTTGGTTTTACTCCATTAAAACCTATCATACACGGTGTATGATTGATCATACACCCCTAATTTCTTGGAACACACCTAGATAAGATGATTTTACACCATTAAAGCTTGGCATACACTGTGTATGATTAATCATACACCACTAATTGCTTGAAACACGCCTATATAAGTTGATTTCACAACATTAAAACCTATTACGCACGTTGTATGATTGAACATACACCACTAATTACTTGAAACACACCTATACAAGTTGATTTCACACCCTTAAAACCAATCATACATGGTGTGTGATTGATCATATACCACTAGTTACTTGAAGTACACCTATATAAGTTGATTTTACACCATTAAAACCTATCATACACTGTGTATGATTGATCATATACCACTAATTACTTGAAACACACCAATACAAGATGATTATACACCATTAAAACCTATCATACACGGTGTATGATTGATCATACACCACTAATTTAGTGAAACACACCTAGATAAGATGATTTTGCACCATTAAAACCTATCATACACCGTGTATGATTAATCTACACCATTAATTACTTGAAACACGCCTATATAAGTTGATTTCACACCATTAAAACCTATTATGCACGGTGTATTATTAATCATACACCACTAATTACTTGAAATACGCCTATATAAGTTGATTTCACACCATTAAAACCTATTATGCACGGTGTACGATTGATCATACACGACTAATTACAGGAAACACACCTATACAAGTTGACTTTACGCCATTAAAACCTATCATACACTGTGTGCGATTGATCATACACCACTAATTACTTGAAACACACCAATACGAGTTGATTATACACCCTTAAAACCTATCATACACGGTGTATGACTGATCATATACCACTAATTTCGTGAAACACACCTAGATAAGATGATTTTGCACCATTAAAACCTATCATACACTGCGTATGATTAATCATATACCATTAATTACTTGAAACACGCCTATATAATTTGATTTCACATCATTAAAACCTATTATGCACGGTGTATGATTAATCATACACCATTAATTACTTGAAACACGCCTATATAAGTTGATTTCACACCATCAAAACCTATTATGCACGGTGTACGATTGATCATACACCACTAATTACTTGAAACCTATCGTGCAAGTTGTATGACTGATCATGCACCTCTAATTACCCGAAAGACACCTATACAGGTTGATTTTACACCATTAAAACCTATCATACACGGTGTATGATTGATCATACACCCCTAATTTCTTGAAACACACCTAGATAAGTTGATTTTACACCATTAAAGCCTGGCATACACTGTGTATGATTAATCATAGACCACTAATTACTTGAAACACGCCTATATAAGTTGATTTCACAACATTAAAACCTATTACGCACGGTGTATGATTGAACATACACCACTAATTACTTGAAACACACCAACACAAGTTGATTTCACACCCTTAAAACCAATCATACACGGTGTGTGATTGATCAAACACCACTAATTACTTGAAGTACACCTATATAAGTTGATTTTACACCATTAAAACCTATCATACACTGTGCATGATTGATCATATACCACTAATTACTTGAAACACACCAATACAAGATGATTATGCACCATTAAAACCTATCATACACGGTGTATGATTGATCATACACCACTAATTTAGTGAAACACACCTAGATAAGATGATTTTACCATTAAAGCCTGGCATACACGGTGTATGATTAATCATACACCACTAATTACTTGAAGCACGCCTATATAAGTTGATTTCACAACATTAAAACCTATTATGCACGGTGTATAATTGAACATACACCACTAATTACTTGTAACACACCTATACAAGTTGATTTCACACCCTTAAAACTAATCATACACGGTGTGTGATTGATCATAAACCACTAATTACTTGAAGCACACCTATATAAGTTGATTTTACACCATTAAAACCTATCATACACTGTGTATGATTGATCATGCACCACTAATTACTTTAAATACAAAAATACAAGTTGATTATACACCATTAAAACCCATCATGCACGGTGTATGATTGATCATACACCACTAATTTCGTGAAACACACCTAGATAAGATGATTTTGCACCATTAAAACCTATCATACACTGTGTATGATTAATCATACACCATTAATTACTAGAAACACGCCTATATAAGTTGATTTCACACCATTAAAACCTATTATGCACGGTGTATTATTAATCATACACCTCTAATTACTTGAAACACGCCTATATAAGTTGATTTCACACCATTAAAACCTATTATGCATGGTGTACTATTGATCATACACCACTAATTACTTGAAACCTATCGTGCACGTTGTATGACTGATCATGCACCTCTAATTACTTGAAACAGACCTACACAAGTTGATTTCAGAACATTAAAACCAATCATACACAGTGTATGATTGATGATACACCACTAATTACTTGAAACATACCCATAAAAGTTTATTTTACCCCATTAAAACCTGTCATACATGGTGCATGACTGATCATACACCACTAATTACTTGAAACACAACCATACAAGTTGATTTTACGCCATTAAAACCCAACACACACCGATTATGATTGATCGTACACCACTAATTTCTTGAAACACACCTAAACAAGATGATTTTACACCATTAAAACCTATCTTACACCTCTAATTACTTGAAACACACATATACAAGTTGATTTCACACCATTAACTCCTATCATACGTGGCGTATGATTGATCATCCACCACTAATTACATGAAACACACCCGTACAAGTTGATTTTACACCATTAAAACCTATCATACATGGTGTATGATAGATCATACACTACTAATTACTTGAAACACGCCCAAACAAGTCGATTTCACAACATTAAAACCAATCATACACGATGTTTGATTGATCATACACCACTAATTACTTGAAACACACCTATACAAGTTGACTTTACGCCATTAAAACCTATCATACACGGTGTATGACTGATCATACACCCCTAATTACTTGAAACACACCCATACAAATTGATTTTGTGCCATTAAAACCTATCATACACGGAGTGTTATTGATCATACACAACTAATTACTTGAAAGACACCTATACAGGTTGATTTTACACCATTAAAACCTATCATACACGTTGTAGGATTGATCACAGACCCCTAATTTCTTGAAACACACCTAGATAAGATGATTTGACATCATTAAAGCCCGGCACACACTGTGTATGATTAATCATACACCACTAATTACTTGAAACACGCCTATATAAGTTGATTTCACAACATTAAAACCTATTATGCACGGTGTATGATTGAACATACACCACTAATTACTTGAAACACACCTATACAAGTTGATGTCACACCCTTAAATCCAATCATACACGGTGTGTGATTGATCATACACCACTAATTACTTGAAGCACACCGATATAAGTTGATTTTACACCATTAAAACCTATCATACACTGTGTGTGATTGATCATATACCACTAATTACTTGAAACACACCAATATAAGTTGATTATACACCATTAAAACCTATCATACACGGTGTATGATTGATCATACACCACTAATTTCGTGAAACACACCTAGATAAGATGATTTTGCACCATTAAAACCTATCATACACTGTGTATGATTAATCATACACCATTAATTACTTGAAACACGCCTATATAAGTTGATTTCACACCATTAAAACCTATTATGCACGGTGTATTATTAATAATACACCACTAATTACTTGAAGCACGCCTATATAAGTTGATTTCACACGATTAAAACCTATTACGCACGGTGTACGATTGATCATACACCACTAATTACTTGAAACCTATCGTGCACGTTGTATGACTGATCATGCACCTCTAATTACTTGAAACAGACCTACACAAGTTGATTTCAGAACATTAAAACCAATCATACACGGTGTATGATTGATGATACACCACTAATTACTTGAAACATACCTATACAAGTTGATTTTACCCCATTAAAACCTATCATACACGGTGCATGACTGATCATACACCACTAATTACTTGAAACACACCCATACGAGTTGATTGTATGCCATTAAAACCCATCACACACCGATTATGATTGATCGTACACCACTAATATCTTGAAACACACCTAAACAAGATGATTTTGCACCATTAAAACCTATCTTACACCTCTAATTACTTGAAACACACATATACAAGTTGATTTCACACCATTAACTCCTATCATACGTGGTGTATGATTGATCATACACTACTAATTACATGAAACACACCCGTACAAGTTGATTTTACACCATTAAAACCTATCATACATGGTGTATGAGAGATCATACGCTGCTAATTACTTGAAACACACCCAAACAAGTTGATTTTACACCACTAAAACCAATCATACGCGGTGTGTGATTGATCATACACCACTAATTACTTGAAACAAACCTATACAAGTTGATTTCACATCATTAAATCCAATCATACATTGTTTATGATTGATCATACACCACTAATTACTTGAAACACACCCATACAAGTTGATTTTACACTATTAAAACCTACCATACACAGTGTATGACTGATCATACACAACTAATTACTTGAAACACACCAATACAAGTTGATTTTACACCATTAAAACCTATCGTACATGGTGTATGATTGATCGTATACCACTAATTTCTTGAAACACACCTAGACAAGATGATTTTACACCATTAAAACCAACCATGCACAGTGTATGATTGATCATACACCACTAACTACTTGAAACAAACATATAGAAGTTGATTTCACAACATTAAAACCAATCATACACGGCGTATGATTGATCATATACCACCAATTACTTGAAACACACCTATACAAGTTGACTTTACGCCATTAAAACCTATCATACACGGTGTATGACTGATCATACACCACTAATTACCTGAAACACACCCATACAAATTGATTTTGTGCCATTAAAACCTATCATACACGGTGTATGATTGATCTTACACCGCTAATTACTTGAAACGCACATATACAAGTTGATTTCACACCATTAAAACCAATCATACACAGTGTGTTATTGATCATACACAACTAATTACTTGAAAGACACCTATACAGGTTGATTTTACACCATTAAAACCTATCATACACGGTGTATGATTGGTCATACACCCCTAATTTCTTGAAACACACCTAGATAAGATGATTTTACCCAATTAAAGCCTGGCATACACTATTTATGATTAATCATACACCACTAATTACTTAAAACACGCCTATATTAGTTGATTTCGCAACATCAAAAACTATTATGTACGGTGTATGATTGAACATACACCACTAATTACTTGAAACACACCTATACAAGTTGTTTTCAGACCCTTAAAACCAGTCATGCACGTGTGTGATTGATCATACACCACTAATAACTTGAAGCACACCTATTTAAGTTGATTTTACACCATTAAATCCTATCATACACTGTGTATGATTGATCATACACCACTAATTACTTGAAACACACCAATACAAGTTGATTATACACCATTAAAACCTATCATACACAGTGTATGATTGATCATACACCCCGAATTTCGTGAAACACACCTTGATAAGATGATTTTGCACTATTAAAACCTATCATACACTGTGTATGATTAATCATACACCATTAATTACTTGAAACACGCCTATATAAGTTGATTTCACTCCATTAAAACCTATTCTGCACGGTGTTTGATTAATCATACACCCTTAATTACTTGAAACACGCCAATATAAGTTGATTTCACACCATCAAAACCTATTATGAACGGTGTACTATTGATCATACACCATTAATTGCTTGAAACCTAACGTGCAAGTTGTATGACTGATCATGCACCTCTAATTACTTGAAACAGACCTGCACAAGTTGATTTCAGAACATTAAAACCAATCATACACGGTGTATGATTGATGATATACCACTAATTACTTGAAACATACCTATACAAGTTGATTTTACCCCATTAAAACCTATCATACACGTTGCATGACAGATCATACACCACTAATTACTTGAAACACACCCATACAAGTTGATTTTACGCCATTAAAACCCATCACACACCGATTGTGATTGATCGTACACCACTGATTTCTTGAAACACACCTGAACAAGTTGATTTTAAACCATTAAAACCTATCTTACATAGTGTATGATTGATCTTACACCTCTAATTACTTGAAACACACATATACAAGTTGATTTTACACCATTAAAACCTATCATACATGGTGTATGAAAGATCATACACTGCAAATTACTTGAAACACACCCGAACGAGTTGATTTCAATCTATTAAAACCTATCATACACGGTGTGTGATTGATCATACACCACTAATTACTTGAAACAAACCTATACAAGTTGATTTCACATCATTAAATCCAATCATACATTGTGTATGATTGATCATACACCACTAATTACTTGAAACACGCCCATACAAGTTGATTTTACACCATTAAAACCTACCATACACAGTGTATGACTGATCATACACAACTAATTGCTTGAAACACACCAATACAAGTCAATTTTACACCATTAAAACCTATCGTACGTGGTGTATGATTGATCGTATACCACTAATTTCTTGAAACACACCTAGACAAGATGATTTTACACCATTAAAACCAACCATGCACAGTGTATGATTGATCATACACCGCTAATTACTTGAAACACACATATAGAAGTTGATTTCACAACATTAAAACCAATCATACACGGTGTATGATTGATCATACACCACTAATTACTTGAAACACACCTATACACGTTGACTTTACGCCATTAAAGCCTATGATACACGGTGTATGACTGATCATACACTACTAATTACTTGAAACACACCCATACAAATTGATTTTATGCCATTAAAACCTATCATACACTGAGTGTGATTGATCGTGCACCACTAATTTCTTGAAACACACCTAAACAAGATGATTTTACACCCTTAAAACCTATCAAACAAAGTGTATGATTGATCTTACACCGCTAATTACTTGAAACACACATATACACGTTGATTTCACACCATTAAAACCAATCATACACAGTGTGTTATTGATCATACACAACTTATTACTTGAAAGACACCTATACAGGTTGATTTTACACCATTAAAATCCATCATACACGGTGTATGATTGATCATACACCCCTAATTTCTTGAAACACACCTAGATAAGTTGATTTTACACCATTAAAGCCTGGCATACACCGTGTATGATTAATCATACACCACTAATTACTTTAAACATGCCTATATAAGTTGATTTCAGAACATTAAAACCTGTTATGCACGGTGTATAATTGAACATACACCACTAATTACTTGTAACACACCTATACAAGTTGATTTCACACCCTTAAAACTAATCATACACGGTGTGTGATTGATCATACACCACTAATTACTTGAAGCACACCTATATAAGTTGATTTTACACCATTAAAACCTATCATACACTCTGTATGATTGATCATACACCACTAATTACTTGAAACACAAAAATACAAGTTGATTATACACCATTAAAACCTATCATATACGGTGCATGATTGATCATATACCACTAATTTCGTGAAACACACCTAGATAAGATGATTTTGCACCATTAAAACCTATCATACACTGTGTATGATTAATCATACACCATTAATTACTAGAAACACGCCTATATAAGTTGATTTCACACCATTAAAACCTGTTATGCACGGTGTATTATTAATCATACACCACTAATTCCTTGAAACACGCCTATATAAGTTGATTTCACACCATTAAAACCTATTATGCACGGTGTACGATTGATCATACACCACTAATTACTTGAAACCTATCGTGCACGTTGTATGACCGATCATGCACCTCTAATTACTTGAAACAGACCCACACAAGTTGATTTCAGAACATTTAAACCAATCATACACAGTGTATGATTGATGATACACCACTAATTACTGAAACATACCTATACAAGTTGATTTTACCCCATTAAAACCTATCATACATGGTGCATGACTGATCATACCCCACTAATTACTTCAAACACACCCATACAAGTTGATTTTACGCCATTAAAACCCATCACACACCGATTATGATTGATCGTACACCACTAATTTCTAGAAACACACCTAAACAAGATGTTTTTACACCATTAAAACCTATCTTACACCTCCAATTACTCGAAACACACATATACAAGTTGATTTCACACCATTAACTCCTATCGTACGTGGTGTATGATTGATCATATACCACTGATTACATGAAACACACCCGTACAAGTTGATTTTACACCATTAAAACCTATCATACATGGTGTATGATAGATCGTACACTGCTAATTACTTGTAACACACCCAAACAAGTTGATTTTACACCATTAAAACCAATCATACACGGTGTGTGATTGATCATACACCACTAATTACTTAAAACAAACCTATACAAGTTGATTTCACATCATTAAATCCAATCATACATTGTTTGTGATTCATCATACACCACTAATTACTTGAAACACACCCATACAAGTTGATTTTACACTATTAAAACCTACCATACACAGTGTATGACTGATCATACACAACTAATTACTTGAAACACACCAATACAAGTTGATTTTACACCATTAAAACCTATCGTACATGGTGTATGATTGATCGTATACCACTAATTTCTTGAAACACACCTAGACAAGATGACTTTACACCATTAAAACCAACCATGCACAGTGTATGATTGATCATACACCGCTAATTACTTGAAACAAACATATTGAAGTTGATTTCACAACATTAAAAGCAATCACACATGGTGTATGATTGATCATACACCACCAATTACTTGAAACACACCTATACAAGTTGACTTTACGCCATTAAAACCTATCATACACGATGTATGACTGATCATACACCACTAATTACTTGAAACACACCCATACAAATTGATTTGGTGCCATTAGAACCTATCATACACGGAGTGTGATTGATCGTGCACCACTAATATCTTGAAACACACCTAAACAAGATGATTTTACACCCTTAAAACCTATCGTACACAGTGTATGATTGATCTTACACCGCTAATTACTTGAAACACACATATACAAGTTGATTTCACACCATTAAAACCAATCATACACAGTGTGTTATTGATCATACACAACTAATTACTTGAAAGACACCTATACAGGTTGATTTTACACCATTAAAACCTATGATACACGGTGTATGATTGATCATATACCCCTAATTTCTTGAAACACACCTAGATAAGATAATTTTACACCATTAAAGCCTGGCATACGCTGTTTATGATTAATCATACACCACTAATTACTTGAAACACGCCTATATAAGTTGATTTCACAATATTTAAACCTGTTATGCATGGCGTATGATTAAACATACACCACTAATTACTTGTAACACACCTATACAAGTTGATTTCACACCCTTAAAACTAATCATACACGGTGTGTGATTGATCATACACCACTAATTACTTGAAGCACACCTATATAAGTTGATTTTACACCATTAAAACCTATCATACACTCTGCATGATTAATCATACACCACTAATTACTTGAAACACATAAATACCAGTTGATTATACACCATTAAAACCTATCATACACGGTGTATGGTTGATCATACACCACTAATTTCGTGAAACACACCTAGATAAGATGATTTTGCACCATTAAAACCTATCATACACTGTGTATGATTAATCATACACTATTAATTACTAGAAACACGCCTATATAAGTTGATTTCACACCATTAAAACCTATTATGCACGGTGTATTATTAATCACACACCACTAATTACTTGAAACACGCCTATATAAGTTGATTTCACACCATTAAAACCTATTATGCACGGTGTACGATTGATCATACACCACTAATTACTTGAAACCTATCGTGCACGTTGTATGACTGATCATGCACCTCTAATTACTTGAAACAGACCTACACAAGTTGATTTCAGAACATTAAAACCAATCATACGCAGTGTATGATTGATGATACACCACTAATTACTTGAAACATACCTATACAAGTTGATTTTACCCCATTGAAACCTATCATACACGGTGCATGACTGATCATACACCACTAATTACTTGAAACACACCCATACAAGTTGATTTTATGCCATTAAAACCCATCACGCACCGATTATGATTGATCGTACACCACTAATTTCTTGAAACACACCTGGATAAGATGATTTTGCACCATTAAAACCTATCATACACTGTGTATGATTAATCATACACCATTAATTACATGAAACATGCCTATATAAGTTGATTTCACTCCATTAAAACCTATTATGCACGGTGTATGATTAATCATACACCACTAATTACTTGAAACACGCCTATATAAGTTGATTTCACACCATCAAAACCTATTATGCACGGTGTACGATTGATCATACACCACTAATTACTTGAAACCTATCGTGCAAGTTGTATGACTGATCATGCACCTCTAATTACTTGAAACAGACCTACACAAGTTGATTTCAGAACATTAAAACCAATCATACACGGTGTATGATTGATGACACACCACTAATTACTTGAAACATACCTATACAAGTTGATTTTACCCCATTAAAACCTATCATACACGGTGCATGACAGATCATACACCACTAATTACTTGAAACACACCCATACAAGTTGATTTTACGCCATTAAAACCCATCACACACCGATTATGATTGATCGTACACCACTAATTTCTT